>CAKAOJ020000050.1:0-1200000 GCA_916701645.2 Sebastolobus alascanus
AAAAAGTCATAGTATAGTATGTCAAAAAAAGTCATAGTATAGTGTGTCGAAAAAAGTCATAGTATATTATGTCGACAAAAAGTACAAAAAAAGTCATAGTATAGTATGCCGAAAAAAACTTGTGAAAAAAGTCATAGTATAGTATGTAAAAAAAAAAGTCATAAAAGAGTAATAGTATAGTATGTCGAAAAAGTCATGAAAAAGTCATAGTATAGTATGTCGAAAAAAGTCATAAAAAAGTCATAGTATAGTATGTCGAAAAAAGTCATGAAAAAGTCATAGTATAGTATGTCGAAAAAAAGTCATGAAAAAAGTCATAGTATAGTATGTCGAAAAAAGTCATAAAAAAGTCATAGTATAGTATGTCGAAAAAAACTCGTGAAAAAGTCATAGTATAGTGTGTAAAAAAAGAAGTCATAAAAAAGTCATAGTAGAGTATGTCGAAAAAAGTCATAGTAGAGTATGTCGAAAAAAGTCATAATATATTATGTCGACAAAAGTCATAGTATAGTATGTCAAAAAAGTCATAGTATAGTATGTCGAAAAAAGTACCAAAAAAGTCGTAGTATAGTATGTCAAAAAAAGTCATAGTATATTATATCGTAAAAAGTCATAGTATAGTATGTCGAAAAAAGTACAAAAGAAAGTCATACTATATTATGTCGACAAGTCATAGTATAGTATGTCGAAAAAAGTCATAGTTTAGTATGTCAAAAAAAGTCATAGGATATTATGTCGTAAAGTCACAGTATAGTATGTCGAAAAAAGTCATAGTATAGTATGTCGAAAAAAAGTCATAGTATAGTATGTTGAAAGAAGTCATAAAAAAATCATAGTATAGTATGTCGACAAAAGTCATGTAAAAAGTCATAGTATAGTATGTCGAAAAATGTACAAAAAAAGTCATAGTATATTATGTCGTAAAAAGTCATAGTATAGTATGTCGAAAAAAGTCATGTAAAAAGTCATAGTATAGTATGTCGAAAAAAGTCATGTAAAAAGTCATAGTATAGTATGTCGAAAAAAGTACAAAAAAAGTCATAGTATATTATGTCGTAAAGTCATAGTATAGTATGTCGAAAAAAAGTAATGAAAAAAGTCATAGTATAATATGTAAAAAAAAAAGTCAGTAGTTTGTCGAAAAAAAAGTCAGTATAGTAGGTCGAAAAAAGTCATAGTATAGGATGTCGAAAAAGTACAAAAAAAGTAATAGTATAGTATGTCAAAAAAAGTCATAGTATAGTATATCGAAAAAAAGTCATAGTATAGTATGTCGAAAAAAGTCATAATATATTATGTCGACAGTCATAGTATAGCATGTCGAAAAAAGTCATAGTATAGTATGTTGAAAGAAGTCATAAAAAAGTCATTGTATATTATCTCGACAAAAGTCACAAAAAAGTCATAGTATAGTATGTCGACAAAAGTCATAGTATAGTATGTCAAATAAAGTCATGAAAAAAGTCATAGTATCATATCTCAAAAAAAGTCATAGTAGTTTGTCGAAAAAAGTCATAAAAAAGTCATAGTATAGTACGTCAAAAAAAGTACAAAAAAAGTCATAGAATGATATGTCGAAAAAAGTCATGAAAAAAGTCATAGTATAGTATGTCGAAAAAAAGTCATGAAAAAAGTCATAGTATAATATGTAAAAAAAAAGTCATAGTAGTTTGTCGAAAAAAAAGTCATAGTATAGTATGTAGAAAAAAGTCATAAAAAAGTCATAGTATAGTATGTCGAAAAAAGTCATAGTATAGTATGTCGAAAAAAGTCATGAAAAAAGTCATAGTATAATATGTCGAATAAAGTCATAGTATAGTATGTTGAAAGAAGTCATAAAAAAATCATAGTATAGTATGTCGACAAAAGTCATAAAAAAGTCATAATATAGTATGTCAAAAAAGTCATAGTATAGTATGTCGAAAAAAGAACCAAAAAAGTCGTAGTATAGTATGTCAAAAAAAGTCATAGTATATTATATCGTAAAAAGTCATAGTATAGTATGTCGAAAAAAGTCATTGTATAGTATGTCGAAAAAAGTACAAAAGAAAGTCATAATATATTATGTCGACAAAAGTCATAGTATAGTATGTCGAAAAAAGTCATAGTATAGTATGTCAAAAAAAGTCATAGGATATTATGTCGTAAAGTCACAGTATAGTATGTCGAAAAAAGTCGCAGTATAGTATGTCGAAAAAAAGTCATGAAAAAAGTCATAGTATAGTATGTCGAAAAAAAGTCATGAAAAAAGTCATAGTATAGTCTGTCGAAAAAAGTCACAGTATAGTATGTCGAAAAAAGTCGCAGTATAGTATGTCGAAAAAAAGTCATGAAAAAAGTCATAGTATAGTCTGTCAAAAAAAGTCATATTATAGTATGTCGACAAAAGTCATAGTATAGTATGTCGAAAAAAGTACAAAAAAAGTAATAGTATATTCTGTCGTAAAAAGTCATAGTATCGTATGTCGAAAAAAAGTCATGAAAAAAGTCATAGTATAATATGTAAAAAAAAGTCATAGTAGTTTGTCGAAAAAAAAGTCATAGTATAGTAGGTCGAAAAAAGTCATAGTATAGTATGTCGACAAAAGTCATAGTATAGTATGTCAAAAAAAGTCATAAAAAAGTCATAATATATTATGTCGACAAAGTCATAGTATAGTATGTCAAAAAAAGTCATAGTATGTCGAAAAAAGTCATAAAAAAGTCATAATATATTATGTCGACAAAGTCATAGTATAGTATGTCGAAAAAAGTCATAGTATAGTATGTCGAAAAAAGTATAAAAAAGTCATAGTATATTGTCGAAAAAAGTCATGAAAAAAGTCATAGGATAGTATGTCGAAAAAAGTCATAGTATAGTATGTTGAAAGAAGTCATAAAAAAGTCATAGTATATTATCTCGACAAAAGTCACAAAAAAGTCATAGTATATTATGTCGTAAAAAGTCATAGTATAGTATGTCGAAAAAAAGTCATGAAAAAAGTCATAGTATAATATGTAAAAAAAAGTCATAGTAGTTTGTCGAAAAAAGTCATAGTATAGTAGGTCGAAAAAAGTCATAGTATAGTATGTCAAAAAAAGTAATAGTATAGTATGTCGAAAAAAAGTCATAGTATAGTATGTCGAAAAAAGTCATAATATATTATGTCGAAAAAAGTACAAAAAAGTCATAGTATATTATCTCGACAAAAGTCACAAAAAAGTCATAGTATAGTATGTCGACAAAAGTCATAGTATAGTATGTCAAAAAAAGTCATGAAAAAAGTGATAGTATCATATGTCAAAAAAAGTCATAGTAGTTTGTCTAAAAAAGTCATAGTATAGTACGTCAAAAAAAGTACAAAAAAGTCATAGAATGGTATGCCGAAAAAAGTCACAGTAAAGTATGTTGAAAAAAGTCATAGTATAGTATGTCGAAAAAAAGTCATAGGATAGTATGTCAAAAAAAGTCATAGTATATAGTATTTTAAAAAAAGTCATAGTATAGTATGTCGAAAAAGTACAAAAAAAGTAATAGTATATTATGTCGAAAAAAGTCATGAAAAAAGTCATAGTATAATATGTCAAAAAAGTCATAGTATAGTATGTAAAAAAAAAAGTCATAGTATAATATGTCGAAAAAAGTCATAGTATAGTATGTAAAAAAAAAATTCATGAAAAAAGTCATGGTATAATATGTCAAAAAAAGTCATAGACTGGTATGTCGAAAAAAGTTTTTACACAAAAGTCATAGTATAGTATGTCGAAAAAAGTCACAAAAAAGTAATAGTAGAGCATGTCGAAAAAAGTCATAAAAAAGTCATAGTATAGTATGTAGAAAAAAGTAAAAGTATAGTATGTCAAAAAAAGCCATAAAAATACTATAATATGACTTTTTTTGGACTTGTTTGACATACTATACTGTGACTTTTAATGACTTTTTTCAACATAATATACTATGACCTTTAAATATGACTGTTTTTGCCATACTACATATTGTAGTGTTCACAGTATATATAGTATGATTTTTTTTTTTTATGGCATACTGTACTATGACTTTTTCATGACATTTTAATGACATAATACAATGAAATTTTTTGGACATTTCATGGCATACTCTACTATACTATGGCATTTTTAATGAATTTTTATGACCGTATACTGTCACATTTATTATATGAATTATCGAATTTTTATGGCACACTATTATGACATTTTTTATGACATACTATACTATGACTTTAATGACATTTTTTATGATTTTTTTCCTGCCATACTATCCTATGACTTTTTTTGTGACATTTTTTCAGGGATATAGTGACATTTAGTCTGACTTGCTGGCTGATTTAGATGTACTGTGTGTGTGTACTTACTCAGGTGGCTGGCTCGGCTCTGGAACGCCGTGGTCGTGCCTCGCGTGGAAGAAGCCATCATCTCGCGGGTAACAGCCAAGCGCTCCTCCACTTCCACATCGCCATCGTCGCAGCGATCGTCTCCTGGCAACTGTGGGCTGAGCGCCGGGCAGCAGGCCGTGGTGAAAGCCGCCCTCAGCATCCTCGTCAACAAGGCTGTTCTCCAGGGCTGCCCTCTGCCTCGACACGGTGCGTGATGACATCACAGATGATGAAGCGGGTTCATTCACATGTTTCACCCTCTGCAGGGAACCACCTACTGGAAAATAGAAAATAAAGTATGACGTAAAACGATACTGATGTGTATTTCTTTCCCCTTCATCTCCTGCAGAGATTGACAGGTATCTGCTGGAGTTTCGGGGCGGGACCTTCCCTCTGTCAGCCATCGGCTCCTATAAAGGAAGTGGCGGTGGAGGAGGTAGAAAGGGAAGGGACAGCGGCAAGTTGAGACGATCCAACACCAGCCCTCGGAAGAAGGGAAGCCTCGCCTTAAGCTGGAGCTCTGGTGGTTCCTTTAGAGAGGGTAAGATGGCTGCTCTGTCAGCAGTGACGCAAGCTGTGTCCCAATTGAATGGCACTGTGCCCTTCAGATGATTTAAGTAAATGGGATCTTCTAGCTTCACAGACCAAAACTAATGGTGTATTCAGCCTCTCCTAGTCAATTTGTAAAGTCCAAAAATTGTGTATTATATATATTAGGACTGTAGAAGTTAATGCGATAATAATGCGTTAACGCAAATTAGTTTTAATGCCACTAATGTGTTTAACGCATTAATACAACTTATTTTTTAGGTTGTTTTTAGTTTTAAAGCTAGAGTGAAGATATTGGCATCATATGAAACTAGAATAACCTAAAAAGTCCATTGGTACCAACCATGTCATACTAGCTTGTCGTGAAGGAGGTTAAATATCGCTCCAAACTCACGCTAAATTTCGTCAAGGAAAAACTGGCATGGCCATTTTCAAAGGGGTCCCTTGACCTCTGACGTCAAGATATGTGAATGAAAATGGGTTCTATGGGTACCCACGAGTCTCCCCTTTACAGACATGCCCACTTTATGATAATCACATGCAGTTTGGGGGCAAGTCATAGTCAAGTCAGCACACTGACACACTGACAGTTGTTGTTGCCTGTTGGGCTGCAGTTTGCCATGTTAAGATTTGAGCATATTTTTTATGCTAAATGCAGTACCTGTGAGGGTTTCTGGACAATATTTGTCATTGTTTTGTGTTGTTAATTGATTTCCAATAATAAATATATACATATATTTGCATAAATCAAGCATATTTGCCCACTCCCATGTTGATAAGAGTATTAAATACTTGACAAATCTCCCTTTAAGGTACATTTTCAACAGATAAAAAAATGTGCCATTAACTGTGGACAATCATGCTATACATATTTTAATTGATTGACAGCCCTAATATACTGTATATATATGTATATATAGAGAGAGAGAGCGAGCTAATCATTATTTACATCCTGCGACTTTACAAGTTGACGAGGACCGCCTGAACGCTCCAGTAATAAAACACAAAACAACGGTGCATTTTTCAGCTGCATTTGAAGGGTTCTTTGAAAGGGGACGGACTTTGTGGGTCTAGATGTCTAGGTATGGAAATGTGGATTCCTGAGGGTCCAGCCCTCAACTCTGGACTTTGTGTCAGCAGTATCCACACGGGGGCGTTGTTTAACAGGCTTAACATGTGCTGCATGCTGCTGTCATTCAAACAACGGCCCTGTTACTCTGGATAATCCACAGATCTCAGTGTGGAGGGTTTACCTTCGATAGCAAGTTGTTTTTAATTAAAACTGTTGACAGAAAGGTCTATGAGTAGGCTGAGTAACGAGTAAAGACAATTGGGGTGGCAAAAATCTCAAAACTCTATTTGCATAGTCTGATTCATGTAGTGTTAACATTTTTATGTGATTTGAGTGGACTGACCCTTTGAAGTCGTGTTTGATTAATAACTTTTGTTCATATGTGATTGCAGGTTCACTGTCTAGCACTGATGTCAGCTTCATCGCTAACGGCAAAGTCCAGAGGTTTGTGTTCTCTCTCATGATGATTATTAGCGTGTTGATTTGTTGAGATGTTACACTTCCCGTGTATTAAAAGCTAAAATACGACACTGAATTGTATTTCTTTGTGTTTGTAGGGAGCCTGTCGGTCTGTCTGTGTTCTCTGATGACGAGACCGATTTAATCCGAGAGCTGCAGACTATGTGCTCCAGCAAGTCAGAGCCAGACATCAGCAAGGTACTGTCTCTCAAACACATGATTTTCTCTTTGTCATAACTTTATAAACAGTCATTAAAGTATAATTTTATAACCAGGTAATACAAGTTTCTATGTACCATAAAACTGTTTAAATTGATGTAGCTGTGAGTGTCATTGTTTAATAACTGTACTGTAGCAACAAAGGACTTAGCAATAAACCTTAAAAAAAAAAAATCTGATTTATTTTTCATATAATAAATGTGCTATGGAACAAAGTATTATCTCATACTGCAATTTTAAATCAAATAAATTGAATCTCATGTAACTAATAACCATCATTAATAAATGGTACATTGATAATTCATTAGTTAATAGTTATTTTACTGTTAAACAATGAGAAGATGATTAATAATGTTTACTCGTTATTAATAATGCTATAATTTGTTGTTAAACAGGTTATTGTTGCACACATTTAGGGATGTTAATAATTAACCGTTAACGGACATTAAGAATTTTGATTGATAAAAGCTATCGGTTAAATGGTTCAAAGAAATATTAAATATGAAATAAAAAGGATGACAATATGTGTCATTAATTGATTTCCAATAATAAATATATACATACATTTGCATAAAGCAGCATATTTGTCCACTCCCATGTTGATAAGAGTATTAAATACTTGACAAATCTACCTTTGAGGTACATTTTGAACAGATACAAAATGTGCGATTATTCACGATTAAATATTATTAATCAATTGACAGCCCTAATTTCGGTGTAGTTAGTCAACAGCTTCAGGGTGTGAGTTTTTAAAACCTACGCTAAAATCTGATAATTTATCTTTAAGTATTTCATTAGTCTGACATTAGAGTTTAGTGTCCAACGGTGACCTAAATACTTTTTCAGAGATGTTTCCGTCCACACTACAGTGCAAAGATCCCTCAAAGAAATACTTTGCCAAAAACATCTTTTTTTGTTTGTTTCTAAATTACTGGTATCGGAGTAATCCCCTAATCTCAGACCTTCACCTGCATGACCCTGATGACATCTCATCACCAACATCCCACCCAGTAATTTACCTCGAATAATGACCTGTTGAACACTAACAGAATACTTAAAGCTGTGTGTCGTTACTCACATCCAGTCGGAGGTTTTACCCGCTGCTTAACGTTCGCTCTCGTTCGTCTCCCACAGATTTCTCAGGCCAAAGACGACTTGATCCTTTTCTCCAGCTCTCCCAGCGAAGCGACGCCGCCCCGCATGGCCGAGCAGGAAACCGCCGTCCAGCAGCGACCGCAGACGGTGAGAGAAAAAAAAAAAAAAGAGTGCAAATACATCAATGTCTGACGCTGAGCTCAGCAGCAACACTAACAGAATACTGCATTTCTGTTCTGTTCTATTTTTGTCTGCAGCTATTTATTTTGGTTATTTTCTTTTGTTCTCTGGAGAAACAAACACCACCCTCCTCACTAATCTCTTATCATTATCGCTCCATTAAGCGACCCGACGGAGCCACAAACTGGTGACTCAAATTCAAAATGAATGTGTGTGATTGTTTTTGTACAATTTTAATCATGTGTTTGGTGTTACCTCACACATAATTGACCTGTCCAGTATTAGCAGTTGTAGCAGGACTGTACTGTTGTACAATATGTCATCATTACTGCAGGTTTAGATTGTACTTGATGTACAGTAGCATCTTCACTTTAGGATTCAGCTTGTTTATCGAAATTTATTAATTCTTTGCAATGCAAATAATTGCATTGCAAAGAATTGCAATACAATTCTTTTTCAGAACCTGGACCAACAGAGTCATGTCTGGCCTGCAGGAAAAAAAAAACTGTAAAATAATACTAAAATAAAAAAAATAGATAAAAAATACTGTAAAATAATACTAAAATAAAAAAAAATAGATAAAAATACTGTAAAATACTAAAATAAAAAATAGATAAAAAATTCTGTAAAATAATACTAGAACATAAAAATAGATAAAAATAATACTGTAAAATAATACTAAAATAAAAAAATAGTTAAAAAATAGATAAAAATACTGTAAAATAATACTAAAATATAAAAATAGATAAAAAAATACGGTAAAATAATACTAAAATAAAAAAATAGTTAAAAAATAGATAAAATACTGTAAAATACTAAAATAAAAAATAGATAAAATTACTGTAAAATAATACTAAAATATAAAAATAGATAAAAAATACTGTAACTTACCTATTCTATACCTTAGCCAACCTACACAATTATTAAAATAAAACTTTTCTATAAGCCTGCACTCCACTCCGATTATTTACTTCAAAATAAAGTCAGAAAAAAAGTCATAACATACTATAATAGTATGTCACAAAAATGTCGGTAGCACTTTATAATAACCATCATTATAGAATGGTAAATTGATAGTTGATTAAGCTTAGTGAATAGTTGTTTCTACTGTTAACAAACAATGAAATGATAATTAATAATGTTTACTGATTATTAGTTATGCTATAATTTTTGTTATTTTAAAATGTTTATGTTGCACACGATAACATTTTAAATACTCTATAAAAAGTATTTGTTAATGATTACTTAATGATTTGTAAACCTTTTAAGAAATTGTTTGTCAGACATCTATCAACATTAAATAGATATTTTTAATTTTTACTTCTACATGTGCAAATCTGATTTTAACAACCTCAGAGCAGACAAATCATGGCGCACCCGATGTGATCTTTGGCGCCCACCTAAGGGGGACCCAAACCCCAGGTTGGGAACCACTGCTTTAGTGTATAATCACCTGAAAATAAGAATTTTGTTTTCGTTACCTTAGAATGAGCCGTTTATATCTCTTGATAGGGACATTCGTGTTTTCAATGAATTGCATCGGCCGCCGTAGTTCTCCTTCATGCTTGGCACACGGTGGAAGTTTCAGTTGGTTGCAATCTGCAACCTCACCACTAGATGTCGCCAGATCCTACACACTGCACCTTTAAACAAGATAAGAGATGTGAGGTAGTTTGTAAGCTTTGACAGAGGAGTTTTATAAATGACTATTTCTTCTTGACTGTGAGGAGGAAAAAAATGGCTCCAACTCAGTTTCTTTGTGCAGACCGTCGTCCGTCAGTCCAGCCAGGCAGCCGTCCAGAGCAGCGACCGACGCTCGGGCCCTCGCGCCAAATCGCAGCTCCCCGTCCCGAGCAGCAGGGGGCAGCAGACACGAGCCTCCCCCGCCGCCTCCAGCAGCAACAATAACAGCAGCAGCAGCAGCAGCAGCAGTCCCAGCCGAACCCAGACGCCCCCCGGCCGCAGCAGAACCATCAACAGCAGCAGCAGCAGAACAAAGCAGACTCCTCCCAGCAGCAGCAACAACAACTACTACCGAAACAACATCAACGAAAACAACCAATCACACGAGGACATTTGGATCCTCCACAGAGACCTGCATGAAAACAACAACAACAGCAAGTAGACATCTTCTCCACCGTCCTCCTCCTCTTCCTCCTCCTCCTCCTCTTCCTCCTCCCTGATTCCGCTGTGAAAACCTCCCTCCATGATGTAAAGACTAGGTACCTGACGACCTTTGACTTTTAGTATTTGTACTTGTTATCCGTACTTGTTACACTGTACTACAGTTGTGTACTTGGGGACCATAGTTTTATTCTATCACAGTATTTGAAGTATTTGTTTGGTTTGGTAAGACTTTAAGTGGGGAAAAAAAAAACAGACGGTAATGCAGCAGGTTACTTTACTGTTGCCTTATTCCAGTGTATCAACCTGCATATTATGGGACAGTGTAAGAATTTACTGAAATAAGTTGAGATATAAAGTATTTGACTGTTGGAAACTGCCTCAGAACAGTACTGACAAAGTATGTATGTGTACTTAAGTGAAATACTGTACTTGTCCTACTGGTATAAGGCCACTGAAGAGTAACTGAAGGTACTTACAGGTGTTACCTTTTAGTAAAAAAAAAGTGTTTTTGGATCAAAGAAAGAAACAAGCAGGTTTTTATTTTCTTTTTTTTTGTTGTTTTTGCTATTAAGTATTTTGAGATATTCAAGTGTTTTATCTTTAAATAGTTGCAAGGTTGGTTTAAATACTGTTGAAATTAATCAGGGTTTTACCAAATATATTTGTAAATAAGAATTAGTAAGTTTAAATGCTCTATAGATTGGTGTATGTGGTATGACGCTTGTACAGTGACGAAACCTTAAAGCATAAAAACTGCTGAAAAAAACAAAACTTGTACATAGTGTTTGTAAGTTTGGTTCTGAACCCTTCACTTGTTTCAGAGTGAAGGGGCTGTGGCAATAAGTAATAGAACTGTATAAACACAGGATGTCCTATCAACTGTAAGCCATAATAAACATTTTAAATGCCCATCATTTCCCCCCCGAGTCATGTTTAACCCCGGCTGAGCCCTACAGAGTAATTCATACTTTCCTTTTTGCTTTCCATTACCACTGTGTTCTCCGTATGTTTTTACTTTGAAGGACAAGTTTTATGTTAAGCGGACATTGTTTATATATATATATAAATATATCTATACATATGTACAGGAGAGATTTTAGTCAACCTATGATTTTGATCTGTACGGTAGCTGTTTGAATTTTAAAGAATTGTCTTTCAAGCACAAACATTAAAATGGCACTGTTAAAAATCCCCATCGGACTTTTTCTGTTCTTTTTTTATTCTTGATTTTTTTAGAACCTTACAGAGCAGCAGAAGTCCCATCAGATAAGTTGTAGTATTTTTTCTTTAGTAACCAATACCAGTGAAAGTAAAAATATCCCTTAGTGTGCTTATAAACACATACATCATCAATCTGATGATCATTGTTTTGTTTTTAAATTTATTGTGCTCCCAGTTTTCCTCAACCTGACTTGCTAGTGTTAAATTAAGTTCAAACATTTCCCAGAATGCTTTTCACCGACCTGCAGAGAAGGACTTTTTGCATAAAGTTATGAGTTTTACTAATCACTTTGTATTGCCAATGTGTGAACGGATTGTAACGTAACTTTAAAAAATGAGATCTTCCGGGACCTTCCCTTTCTCAGTTGCCTGTGAACTGATTTCTATGTAAAGGACTCGGGACAGTTTTGCCAGGAAAATCCAAAGGACGTGATGTTTACGTGCGCTCCCGAGTGTCTTGTACATAGAAATAGAATTGGAGAAGAACGGATATTCCCATTCAAATCAACGTAGTAGGATGGTCAGAGCGGTGGCATTTTTATGTGTACCGTTGCCATTGTGACCATTTTAGCAGGCTAACTTCCGTATAAACTAAACCGATTTACGGCAAGTCGCAGACTCACTGAAACGAGCAGTGGAGTAGTAACGTTACGAAGCATAGGGAGCCAGAGTAAATGAGTAAAATCTAACAACTTAACGCTTCATCCACACACTCTTGTCACAGCGTAGGAAACCACATCGCTACAACAGATGAGTGACAATTTTGTTAAGCTCATTTTCTGTAACCAGTGTAGCATTAAAGTTAGCTAGCTACTTAACTAGCCAGCTAGCTACTTAACTAGCCAGCTGTGTTCAATATGGATTTAAGCAGAATATTTTGTAGATAAAAATATGTTTTGAAATTGAAGCCTCTGTGTGCGGCGGACGGGAGAGAAAACAGTTTTTGAAAGGCTTAACACCAACATATAAAGATTGAAGCAGAATATTTTGTTAGATAAAAACATGTTGTGAATTTTGGAAATGATACCGTCTATCTGGAGTTATTGGAAATGTTTGGATCACACGAACCTGAAACAATCCTTCACAGCCACCACAGGAAACTAATTCTACAAATAGTATAATGCTAATTATATTAGTGGAGCCTGATCTTTATCTGCAACTGTGCACAAATACCACTTTAAACAGAAAGTGGTCAACTAACTAGCAAAAAAGACTTTTGTATAAAATATCCAGTAAGTGTGTCAAAATAAGATTTGCACATGTACTCTACTATAATCATAATAACAACCTCAGAACAGACAAATCCTGGCGCACCCCTAAGGGGGGCCCAGACCTCAGGTTGGGAACCACCGCTTTAGTGTACAATCACCTGAAAATAAGAATCATTGCGTTTTCGTTACCTTAGAATGAGTCGTTCACATCTACATACGGAGTGGGTCCTCTCTTCAAGGAGCAGGCCGCCATGTTTCTACAGTAGCCCAGAACGGACAAACCAAACACTGGCTCCAGAGAGGGACATTTCCATTTTCATGTTTTCGCCTCGGCCAGATCCTACACACTGCACCTTTAAACGAGAGAAGAGATGTGAGGTAGTTTGGAGCTTCAACAGTGGAGTTTTATAAATTACATGAATATTTCTTCTAGACTGTGAGGAGGAAAAAATGCTCCAACTCACCAAACTCTGTTTCTTTGTGCAGACTGTCGTCCTTCAGTCCAGCCAGGCAGACGTCCAGAGCAGCGGCCGACGTTCAGGCCCTCACGCCAAATCGCAGCTCCCTGTCTTAAAGCATGGAGGAATTAGCTAGCTAGTTAACAGACAGCTGGCTAGTTAGCTAGCTTGCTAATTCTGCCATGCTTTAATGCTACAATGGTTCCGCCTCTCTCCCAGCCCAAATAAGGGGTGAAATGCAAAGGGAATGCATAAATAAATAAATACACAAATTAAAAAATAAATATAAAATATATAAAAAAATAAATGAAAAATACATAAATTAATTAAAAAAATAATAAAAATAAAAGTGAAACAAAATATTAATTAAATAAGGGATTAATACAAAGATAATTTAAAAAATAAGCAAATTAAAACAGAAATATCAATTTATGTGACATTAATATCAATTAATTAATGGCTACTATTATTTTTAATATTATTTTTGCTGCATTTTGATTTTGGCAGGTTGCGTCCTCCATACACATCCCTATACAGTATAAAATCTGTGTTGTGACTGTGTTGTAGTAGAAATTACACCCACTACAGTATGATTGTTGATTTAAGCCACAAACACCTCACGAACAAGACCCAAAAAATAAAACAGAATTTTCCTTTAACATAACCGACGCTAACCGGCTTTTAACACAAATGACACAACCACAATGACAATCTCAAATATTTAGTTTTACTGGAAATATAGTTGATTGAACAAATACATTTATACATTTTTTGGACATCTCTGTCCCTTTCCTATGAGTAAGAAACAGCTTTGTTCTTAATTTACTCTGTAAAAAAAATCTGTCGTCACAGTTTACATATCAAGGCATTTCTCCATGGTACCTTAATTTTCACCATCGCTGCTTTACAAAACTATTATACAGTATTAAAGGAGCAACACACTCTTCCCTCAACCAAA
Source organism: Sebastolobus alascanus (assembly GCA_916701645.2). NCBI lineage: Eukaryota > Metazoa > Chordata > Actinopteri > Perciformes > Sebastidae > Sebastolobus > Sebastolobus alascanus. Next base: position 13,923 of record CAKAOJ020000050.1, read on the forward strand.
GAAAATAAAGTGATGTTAGAAGAGTCAAAAATGGTTTCCAGTTTCCAAGGGAAGTACAGGTATAACTTGGAAAATGATAAAGAAATGCTTAAAGTTTGTTTTGCGTTTGTACAGCAGCAGCTCTGAAAAAATATACTTTATTTCAAATAGAAAATGTATTTTTATTTTGATGACTTAAAGCCTTCTCTCAATAATTCATCCAGTAACAGAGGCTGAAAAAATAAAGTAAAAAGCGTAATTTGTTGACAAAAAAAAAAAACACTGTTGCACAGCATTTAATCATTTGACTGTTTCCTTGCTGCGAAAGCTGATGAGTACCTCAGGGTGTCTCTAAAGTGCATACAGATAGAAAAATAACAGTTTCTGAGTCATCACTCGTTAGCGTCAGCCAATGGCGTCACTGTTTCACTGTTCCTGTTGTGTGTGTGTGTGTGTGTGTTGACGGTAGTGATGTCACTGTGCAGGGTTGGACTGACTAACCGAAGATACAAAAGCAAATATTCAGAAGATACTTCAACGCAACACACATGAAGCCACTGTAGAAGTCTTACTCTTAGTTTGCCTTAATTCTCTGTTTCACAAAGCTCTGATCTCTTTTCATCCTGTCCGATATACGGATTTTAAAATTTGGTCTATTTCCAGCCGATAAAAGTACGTAATGAAATGTGTCTTAGTGTCAGCTGAGCAGCAGCAGTTTCGCTATGTAGCCAAACATAGACTGTATTTAAGAATTGGACGTAGTCGCCGTGACGTCACACATTGGATTGTGGACTACGGTTTTGAAGCCTCGAGTTCGGCACTTTTTATTGAACATGAGGATGATTGATTTGTCTCACTGAGGCGTTCGCAGGGAGGGTGTCAATAGTAGCCTACTTTATGGGTGAGAATTACAATTCTACAATTACTGCAAAGATCTTTAATAAAATACCATAAACAAATGCTTTCTATTTGAAAAGGTTCTATTGTATTCCGGCTGCCATCCATTCGAGCGTTAGTTCTGTCAGGCCGAGCGCACCCAAAGAGCACCCCTTTATTTCTAGGTTACAGTTACAGTTACACTGCGCATGTGCCATACCCCATAACTCAAGACCGTGTCTCAGCCTTCATTCAGTCGCCAACTTGGTTTTTCGCAACCAGAAGTGACACGAGAGGGTGGAGCTAAGTACAACCAAATGCTGAATAAGACATTTTTTAGGCTACCAAAATGTTATAATTAACTTTCATGAACTGAAAACACACTGTGAAAGTGTTAAAGTTGTAAGACGAAAACACAGACAACTCCCAGACCGGATAACGCCGTAGTAGCGACCTGTCAATCACAAGGTAGCCCCGCCCTAAAGCATCCTCTGCTTTATGGTCTATTTGACTCTAAATGGGACCATAATTTACTAAATGAACATCATGATGTATTGAAGAAGACTTGAAACTAGCGATTGAGACCATAAACTCATGTTTACAATGTTTACTGAGGTAATAAATCAAGTGAGAAGTAGGCTCATTTTCTCATAGACTTCTATACAATCAGACTTCTTTTAGCAACCAGAGGAGTCGCCCCCTGCTGGCTGTTAGAGAGAATGCAAGTTTAAGGCACTTCAGCATTGGCTTCACTTCTCAGACCCCAGAGGTTGCCCCTTGAGCCAAACTCACTATCACATTCATCGTTTACATTTTTCTGTTTCTTTTATAAAAACTAAATGAGTATAAAATATCCATTAGTCCTTTGCTCATTAATGCAGCAACGTTGATCAAATACTTATTTAATGCTTCAAAGTCGTGTTATAACATCAAATACAGGGAGTGACGACACCTGTATTGACTATTTTGTAATTTAAAAAAAGTTCTTTTGTTAACATTAAAGTTTTGGAGAAGCTTTTTTTTTTCTTCGTCCACGGACACAAATGTGAGAACAGCATTTTCAGATTTATTCAAACTGGGCAGCGTTTCTGAAAACCATGTTTCATGCTGTCTGGAGACGAAGACAATATAAATAAATATATAACCTTGAAGACAGCAGCAGTGGAAACAGCTGAACAGTCATGTGAGTTAAATGTTCGCTGGGTCATAACTTATTCAAAAAAGGCATTTACATAATCCGTTTAGCGCATCAACTCCTAAAAAAACACCTCAAGTGAGCGAAAAAACTTTTTCCGCAATTAAGAAAGTTTTATCAAATTTTCCCGGCTTTTCTAATGCAATACATCAAAATGCAAATAAAAAGTCAAACTTTATAATTGTACAGGAGATAAATGTGATCGTGCAGGATACTGTACAATAAGTCAGACTTCTACAGTGGCTGCTGTTTAGTGTTCAGTCTGAGTTAAAAACAAGATAAAGAGACTGAAGGCTCCAGTGAAAAGCAGCTGGCTGTTCAGAACAAAACTTTTTTTCTTAGCAATTAAAAGTCCCTTAATTCAAACCAATGAAAGTTTTTTTATAAAACAACAAAAAACTATAATGCAATTCATGCTTTTTCAAAGCAAACACAATATTTTGGTGTCAGAGGAGAAACTTTTTGAGGATTATCTGAACTGAAGGAACCCTCACACAGCTGTCACAGACTGACTGAAACCTGCAAAGGCACTTGAGATGGTTCAACTACTAAGTGTCCAGTTACTCAGACTCAACCACAGATTTTGGGTCATGTTATTATGTGCAGGTTACTTCTAGCTCTGCTTCTGGAAGTCAGATCCTCCCGATCAGATCTCTCCCCGCAGCACATACACACTCTGGATTATTATTCTTTTTTCGAATTTAGTAACAGATTTACAGCATCTTGCATCTTTTAATTCCAATCCACCTACATAGAAATGTACTATTATCTTTTTTAAACTTGCAGACATGTTGTTCTGTGTCGGTCAATATGTGGTGTTGCTCTTAAGTTTTGCACACTTGTAATATGAAGTTTCTGTTTCTGTAATAAACGATTTCAAATTTGATTAATGTTGATATGATGGAAAACTTGAATTTTTATTTTCTTCAATCATTCAATTTTTGATTTTAGTCAATTATGATTCAGTGTAAATTCTTCTACTATTGAATAAAATAATTTAAGTATTTTTTTATATTTCATTTTTAGTGTCCCATAGTGATTGAGATGCTGTTTCACTGCTAAATATTGGCCACTTAAACCCCAAATTATCAGTATCAAAACACTGGATGATGTCTGTTAAGAGTTAGGAGTGTGTGTGTGTTTGTTGCCTGGTCGGTTAGAGGCGAGTGTCGTGGACTTCGTCCTCGGCTTCCTCCGGCAGGGACGAGATCTTGGCGGTCTGTGGCGGCGCCCTCTTGCTGGAGTTGAGGCGGTGGAGCGTCGGGAAGAGGCGGAGCCGGTCGGCGGTGCTCATGGCCTGTTTCAGGTGACTCGTCTCATTCAGCAGCTTCTGGATGGAGTCGTAGCTTTTGATGGAGCTGCCCTCGATCATCTGCACAGACGGGGGGGAGGAAACGTTGGTTATCTGGGTTTATAAACGTGTTTTTATTGCTAAATATGATGTTTCTAAGATTTCAAAATAAAAGCTCATTGGAGGTGGAAATGCAGTTAACAATTTTTCTACTTCAGGACTGGCTCAAACTTAATGGTAATTTTAGTTCAACAGTGGGATTGATTGCTTTAAACTGTGGAAAAAGTTACATCAATGTCTTAAAAAAACATTAAATATTTACTTAATCTGTCAAAGCTACATTAGGTCCACTCTACAACCACAGCCAGCGTGTGTGGTACAGGATGTGTTGTCCTAAACTGTGTCAACAGTAATATGAAACTGTCTGTTGGATGACAGACGTCTGGAGTTTAGTGTCGGGTTCAGTTCAGGCAATCTGAAGCAAAACATTTTTTAAGGATAATTTTTCTGATATTTATTTTTGCCTTACAGAGTTGATTTACCTAAAATATATATATTCTCTGATTTACAGACGTCTCGTTGCACATCCATGGCCACAGACTCATTGGCGTTTTCAGTTAAAAATGGCGGCAGCGCTACCGCAGCGTCATCTAGCGGCTGTTGCTGAAAAAGCACCAGAGATCCGTCTGTTTGCTTCTAGACTAAAATGTTGATGAAACTCTCAAAACAGACTCAAATATCAGCAGAAAATCCAAAAACCTACCAGGAATGATTGACACTCCAGCAGCGGCTCCACTCGGTGTTCTGATAGGATGACGGTGCAGCCAGAGAACGCATGCTTCAGCGTCTTCCTCAGGACCTGTAACGTTCTGCTCAAACACAAAAACACACACACCGTCATCATCATCATCATCATCATCATCATCATCAGCTCAGCGTTATGCTCCCATTGAGGCCGACATGAAAGAGCAGGCAGCGTTGGCCTCAGGTTAAACTAGATTGCTCATTATAGGCTTCATTTACCATTATGAACCCCCCTCTGCACATATGGTCTCACACACACACACACACACACACACACACACATACAGTAGGTCAGAATTAGTCTAAGTACTCTAGATTGTCACCATATGCAGTGACAGGAGCACCACACATGTTGGATTTGGGTGACTTCTGCTGCCACAAACACACAAACCCTTGATCACTTTCAGGTATCAGCTGTGTTGACGTGCACAGTAGAAGGGAACTTTTCTTGCAAAAAAACATTTTTTTCAAGTGCACTGCTCTTATTAATACGTGCTAAGTCTATCTGATAGCTGCTGTAGTGACATGATATCGCTCCGAGTCTGACTGCAGGTTTTATACACTCTCAAACATTTAAATGCTGCAGAAGTCAAACCTTAAAGTCTAAATAGTAAATTAAAATGTGTGACTGTGCTGTATTAAGGCTCTGAGTAAAACTGTCTACACAAGTAGCAGAAGATGTATTTTGAATCCAGTATACAGTGGTGGAAGAAGTACACAGATCCTTAACTTAAGTAGTAGTACCACAGTGTCGTAATACTGTGTTACTAGTAAAAGCCCTGCATTCAAAATCTTACCAAAAGAATTAACGTGGGGGCAGGACGGGACCACAGGGATGTAAGTAGGTGTTGGGAATCTGGTGTGTGAATTTATTTTATTCATTTTTATTATTATTATTATTATATTTAAAATTTTTAAATGTTTATTATAATTTATATTTTATTTTTCTATTTCATTTTATTAATATTATTATTATTATTATTATTATTATTATTATTATTATTATTATTAATAATAATAATAATAATAATAATAACATTATTATTATATTTAAAACTTTTAAATGTTTTTTATAATTTTTATTTTATTTTTTTATTTTATCATTTTTATTTTTCTATTTTATTATTATTTTTATTATTATTATTATTATTATTAGTAGTAGTATTATTATTATTATTATTATTATTATTCACATTCTGAACACCTCCTTATATCCGTTACTTACTAATACACATTAATTCTTTTAGTAAGATTTTAAATGCAGGGCTTTTACTAGTAACAGAGTATTACTACACTGTGTACTGAAATGTAGTGAAGTAGAACTATAAAGTTGCTTTAAATGGTAAAGTACAAGTACCTTGAAATTGTACTTACTGTATGCTTTTATGCGTTTTGTTTTCCTGATGCTCAGTTTCAAATTATCAAAATAAACTCTGAACTCAAAATAAAGTTTGGAAACTGCATCACACTAAAAAGGTGCACAATCTCACACAATAGACACTATGTTGCACACGCACGCACACACACACACACACACACACACACACACACACACACACACACACACACACACACACAGACAGATTAGTGTCTTGGCGTTGATACTGACATGGGGTCGAGGTAGGCGGAGGGTTCGTCCAGCAGCAGGATGCGGGCCTTGCTGAGGATGGAGCGGGCGAGACACATCAGCTGTTTGTGTCCGTTGCTCAACACGTTGCCTCCGTCCTCCAGCTGGAAGTCCAGCTTGTCTGGAAACTGCTCGATCACCGACTTCAAACCCACCTGACGACACACGGGACACATTTTACTCTAGAATTCACTCCACTGACCATCACGGGAGGACATTTTTGTTTTGACATTTTCCATTTTGACCTGTATTCTAGTGGAAGAACAATCAAGGGAAACTGAGGCTGGAAAATCCTCCAAATTACCTCTAATTGATTAATTAAACATCAAACTGAGTTGTAGACTAGAGTGGTTTACCAATAATTATAAACACAGCAGATGAAAAGAGGAAACGGAGCCTCACCTCCTCCGCGACCCTCCACAGATCCTCATCGCTGTAACGTCCGTGCGGGTCCAGGTTCATCCGGAAAGTGCCGGTCAGAATAAAAACTCTCTGTTCAAAACATTTAAATCATAGTCAAGGGACTGGATTAGAAAGGTTGCCTTGGAATGAGAAGTGTGGCCCTCATAATAACAATCCATCTATCCATCCATTATCTGTAACCGCTTATCCTATTCAGGGTTCAAAACTCTTGATTGTTTCAGATGTAACTCTCTAAAAGGTGAATTCTGAACAATTGATTTAACTTTTAAATCACCTTTCTGCACTTCCCTTTTGCCAAACTGCTGATATCAGCAACCTTTAGTAAACCATGTGTGTCATAGACGTACCTGCGGCAACACCCCAAAGGCCTTCCTCCACGTGTGCAGGGAGACGGAGCTCCAGGAGACGCCGTCGATGGAGATTTCTCCGTCAGTGGAGGCGAGACGCAGCAGAGCGGAGAGCAGGGTGCTCTTCCCCGAACCGGTTCGACCCAGCAGACCCATCTACACACACACACAACCAGAACAGAAACATTTTAATCTGCTAAATATACTCACTCACTACTAGCTTTTAGTTTGATTTAAAAGCTTAAGTAACACCATTTGAGTTAGTTCTATATATATACAGTATACTGCATGAACATACACTGTACAGTACATATGGATACAAGTGGAGTACACTCATGACATTGTGAGATGAACACGTCATGCCTCGAGGTATTCAGGAGTCTAAAAGCTCTCCTTCCTTTCTTCTGCAGCCTTGCAGCAACAATTAGCCCATTTATAGGAGGCCATAGAGGAGCTAATGGGACGAGGCTAAAGTGCTGACACTCGCTGAGCTCGGCTGTCCTCCAGGATTCATTATAGAGGAGCTCAGACTGACTTTAATTACTGCCAGGAGCAGAGAGCGAGAGAGAGAGAGCGTGGTCAAATATTATATGTTTTCTTTATTTTCCACTGAAAGCTATTTGGCCACTACAGTACCGCCTTCCTCCTCTACCCTAATTAAACAGGAAAGACATTTGAAATCCAGATAGAAGGGAGACATTTACTGCTGTGAGTGTAGCCTATGTATGAAAAAAAGAAATATACTATCCTGTGTCCTCGGTCATTTTGTTATGTCACAGCTCCATCAGGGTCTTGCTTATTTGTCTGCATTTTGGCCCCAGAGAGGGACATTTTGCTAATTTGAATATTGATAAATATGAACATAAAACTTGCTTCCCTGCTCAAATTCTTCTAATTTGTAAATTAAAAACTGCTTTAACTGATTTGTTTTGCCCACTTGGGGGAAACACAACACTGACGTTATCACCTTATGAGTTGATATGGCAAACTTGTAAGCAAACAGTTGCCATATTTATTTAGTGGGGTATCAATCATTCCTTGTAGGCTTTTGGATTTTGTGCACACACACACACACACACATCGGTTAAATTAATATAAATTAAATTATAGTTGTGGACGACCCTTTAGACTGAAATAAAACAGTAAAGTTGCAGCCAGAAATCCAAAACAACAAGCTGAAAGTCTCGGAATCACTCAGTAGAGCTAAAGAGTTCTGCAGAGGTGGTGATAATTATCTGGGATGTTGACCCCTTTCATATACACATAGCTAATTGAACCAGTGTTAATAGAAACATACTGATTAAAACAAGCAGTAAACATGTCACCACACATGTGACACGGCCTTCCTGCTGGCCGGTATGTCACCTTGCTATAACCTTCCTATGATCCTTTAATTATTGCAGCGCACCGCTCGGGCCAATCAGAGCTTTGATGTTTTAAAATCCAATAAGGCAGAGCGAACGTGCATCACTCTGCCGACTTTCATTAAAATCCAGTCACACACACGCTCTCCACCCATCAGTCGGGACTTACGCTCTGCCCTCCGTCCACGGAGAAGGAGATGTCGCTGAGGACGGAGCGTCCAGCCTCCGTGTATTTGACAGTGAGGCCCTGGACGTCCATCTTGCCGCGGTTGGGCCAGCACTCCCGGGCGTGCGGGTTGTCGATGACGAGGTCGGGGCCTCCTTTACCGCTGGATTTGCCCGGCAGCGGCTCCTCTGACGGCAGGTCGATGAACTTGAACACGCGATCCACCGAACGCATCTGAGAGGAAGAAGAGAGGGTGAGGAGAGCTGTGGGTCACTGGGAGTCACCCAGTATAAATACAGTTTACTACTGTTCTCCAGTGAGTCTCTACGCTGGTCTGGTAAACCAGCTGCTTTTCAGTCACAAGATGACTCTTCTATAACCATAAACCACCACGGCTCCTGGTGTTCACCGGTAGAATTAATCACAACTTACTGATATTATTGAGTACCTTGTTTGTTTCCTGTTGTACATGTTTGAAAGTAAGTAAGTAAGTAAGGGATAATGTACAGCGAGCCGGTCATTGTTGTGAAATAAACCCCGACAGGGCGATACGGCGACACGAAGTGGAGGTGTCAACAATGACCCGCTAGCTGCAGATTACACCTCTTATCACACGGCTACTTCCTTAAACATAAAAACGGTTCGCCAGAGTCCGACATCAGAACTGCGCCCATAGCAACGGTCTGCTATACATAGCAACCGTGTGCTATAAAGACATAACAGACCGTAGAACGTCGTGATTGACCAATCAGAATCGAGTATTCAACAAAGCGGTGTAATAAACATATTCATATTTATCTGGTTTTGACTGAAATATTGTACTTAACAACATGAAACCAGTTTCAATTATTTTCCCAATTTTTTTAGTGTATGGCATCCAACTCATTGTCGCCATCCTTCGCAAACCTTTAAAATCTTTAAATTTGGTCATTTTTTTTTTTTTTTCAGATAAACTAAAGGACAAAGTGTTTCTTAAAAAGGCCGAGGATTTTCCAACTTACTAAAGGAATACTTCAGCCACAAAATGACCATTTGTAGATAAATTACTGACCCCGTGTTACCTTGCATTCTTGAAGAAAACACTGTTTTTCTCGCATGCCAAAAAACAGAGAAAAGTTCTCAGTTTTTTGATGAATTGAAGTGAATGGAGGCAATATATATCAAACTCATGAGGTATAATCCAAGTCTCATTTATCCAGTAGTATGCTCACTACTTCCCAAACACACGCACCTTCACTAAAACCTTACTAGTTAAAACACACACCGCATAAACAGTAATCGCACAGATGAGTAGCGAGCCTGCGCAAGTGTGAGACTGTTTATGCATGACTTGGATTACACTGCAAGAGTAGTGTGTGAGAGTTAGTAAACAGATGTTTTAACATAGTTTTACTGTTGTTAAACGCGGCCCCCCATTTCCTTCAGTCCATCAAGACTTTTCTTCTTGGAGGCATGTGAGAGAAACTGATTTTTTTTCATGAAATTAAGGTAACACAGGGTGAGTAACTGATGTGAAATATACTTATAAGCTAAATAAACCATCTAAAACATTTGAATTTCTTTTACTATTACTATTACTTTAGCCTTTCATCAAAGTTAAAGTCAAAGAGGAATGTGTTTTTCTTACTCCAGCAATGATTCAGCAAAATCAAACTAAACACACTTGTGCTTCAGGAGGATATTTTAGTAGCTACTGTACTCCTACTATCACTAAAAATGTTATTTACTGTAATGAGTTCTTTTCTCACATTAGACATCAGTCACTCTGTGAAGAACTCTGCCAGCTCCCCCAAACACACCACCACCACCACCACCACCGTGTGAGTGTGTGTAAGTACTGAACAAAACGTCCTGCACTGTGATAAGCTCCGCCAGCTCCACAGACCAACATGTGAGGAGAAAATAACCACTGGATGGTTAAAAGAGCCTCGTACAGTCTTTATAAACAGCCCTGACTGCTGAGGTGCCTGCAGTTCACCCTGTTCTTCCTTTTACCCTCTACGATACAGATCTGAACACGGCAGCGTCTACTGCTACTGAAGTCTGCTGTCTGCTGTCTGCTGTCTACTGTTACACAGAACAAGAAGAAAAAAAGATGGCAGATGCTTTTGTCTAATAAGTGCATTCAAACTCCATATAAACAATAGCTAGATGTCATCAATAACTGGAAGTGTATCCCTCCTAAACAATCTCTAAAAGCATGTTCAGTGTCACAGTAGAAGCGCTCAGATTGTGAGTGCTTTTTAGGAAATAAGACAGAAGTAAGAGCTAGCAAGGTTTGTCAAGGTGTCGTGTAGCTGAAGATGTGAAGCGACTCTGCTGTCCTAACTTCAGTGGGAGGGGTTCATTCCACAACTCTGAGGTGAGATGTGAGACCACAGGATCCTCTTTGTGACTGGATGGCTAATGTTCCAGAGGGTCGTAGCAGGGTTTGTCCATGTTTCGGAGGTAGGAAGGCCAGCACCTTCAACCGCCTATTAGGGCCATTGTAGGTAAAAAAGGGGGTAATATTCAGAGAAAAAAAACTCTGAATTTACGAGATTAAAGTCATAAATTTATGAGAAAAAAACTCGGATATTCTCTGAGATTAAGGTGGCAATTTTACAATATAAAAAAATTGAATACTCTCCGAGATTATCATAAATTTGCAAGAAAATAATCAGAAATTCAGAGATTAAAGTCACAAATTTACGATTAAAAAAAAACTAAAGTAGTGTTATTATGGTAAGGATGGGCTCTGAGTGAGGAGAAGGTCCTAAAAGATACATATACATGTTTTTGTTCATGTTCTGAACATAAATAAATTCTAGTAAATCTACCACTTTAATCTTAGAGAATATCTGAGTTTTTTTTCTCATAAATTCTGAGTTTTTCTCTCATAAATCTGTGGCTTTATACTCTTTTTTTAGTTTTTTCTCATAAATTTATGTTTTTTTTCTCTTAAATTTAACACCTTTATCTCAGAGAATATCTGAGTTTTTTCCTTGTAAATCTGTGAATTTATAATCTCAGAATTTATGATTTTTTTCTCATAAATTTAACACTTTAATCTCAGAGTATACCCAAGGTTTATTTTTTCGTAAATTTGTAACTATATAATCTCAGAATTTATTAGCTTTTTCCTCATAAAATCGTGACTTTATAATCTCAGAGAATTTATGATTTTTATTTATGATTTTATAATCTCAAAATATCCAAGTTTTTTTTAAATTTAGAGTTTTTTCTCCAAATATTACCCCCTCCCCTGGCTCCGTAATATATGTATTATTATTTTTTTTTACTTACAACGGCCCTAAAACGTTCGTCATATGAGTTTTGAACTGTTTGAACCAGAGAGGTTGAACACCAGATGGGCAGCAACATTCTGGATTAGCTGCAGAGACCTGGCTGCAGACACAGGTGTTAAAAAACGAACCCATACACGTTCAGCAAAACCTCCTCTGATGTCTGTGTGTGTTTGTAACGCTTGACACACTCTTGACTGGCCATTGGTTGTGTGGTATTTTAATGCAGGTCAGGTCTTACTGTGAACCACATACCAGTCCGTCTACAGTGATGCTGGTGATGACAGCCCACTGGAAAGTCCCCAGGATGAGCATAGCCAGGGCCACGATGATGCCAATCTCCCCGGGTTTGTCCTCTGTAGAGCACACACACACACACACACACACACACAGTCATCACTATTGTCCAATCAAAGCTGCTCTCTGATGTCAGAGCAGCGGTCAGGTATTACAGCTCTGCTTCTTGCTCTATTGGAAATAATGAGCTGTGAAATGACCCTTTAATCTGCTCTCAACATAAACACAGGGAATGACGCAGCAACACGTGTTTGTATGTGTGTGTGCGTGCACTTGTGTTTCCCATTTATTTAATCGAACACACACACTTCCTTTTGTACATGACATTTTATCCGGTGGCATTCCAACACTTTTGATCAACAGACAGACTGTCTGTTATGATCCTGATATCTGACTCTCCACACTGTAACACCCAGATAAGACCGATGCTTCTTCACTCGATAGGCCCAGTGGAAATAATAAGGTGTTTACTAACTAAATAACTTGCTGGAATTTCAAGATGTTCCCTTCCTGGGATTCATGTGTACAAAAAAAGTCTCCACTCTCAAAATGACAGTTCCCATGTTAACTGAGGTTTGCCACAATGCTGTTTTTTTTGAGCAACTGTTTTTGCATGAAAATCGTGCAAAGGTCAGATTCCCCCCAAATACCAAAAAACATATTTTCTTATCATACTAGTTTCTAGCCATGTACATAGTTTCAGTTTCAGCTTTTGAAATATTCACCTCTGAAACTTCTACCTTTCCTTCAATATGAAAGTGAATGAAAATGTGTCTGTTTTGCTTAAAATCTTGATAAAATACATACTTTAGTAGCAGCACGTTGAGCACCAAGGGAAGTGTTTTGTGATTTCATTATGAAATCCATTAAAAGGTAGAGAAAAGTTCTTCTGACCTCCTTCAAAACGTACTGTATAAACCTACAAAATAGACTGTGCTCAATGTGTTGAACAAGTTTGTTTATCCTAAATCCATGCACGCACCCCATCATCTGTCTAACCACAGTCATCCCGTCACTCACGGTTGGTTCCCACGGCGATGAAGGCAGCGGCGGTGAAGAACAGGACGAAGATAATGTCGCAGCGGAAGAGGAACCAGCGCAGTGTGCACAAGTAGTGGAACCAGGTGGCTGTGTGAGTGTTCAGCGCCTTGTGGAAGAGCGTCTCGAAGTAGGTCTGACGCCCAAACGCCCGAATTGTCCATAAACCCTTCAGTGAGATGATGAGGTGGGAGAAGATGGGGCTGCGAGCTGCAGGAGAGGAGGAGGAACACATAAGGTTTAAGTACATACAGTTTAATATTTTATAAGCTGCTTTACAAATATTCGTTCAGTTGATCTATAGAGCTTCAACTGAAGTGAAGTGAGAAAGAACAAGTGAGCAAAACTAGCTCAGATTAAATGTAATGAGATCTATGGAAGTAGGAACAGCATAGCGCTGTAGCATGATAGCAAGAATTAGGATAATAATCACTTTATACATATTTTCTCTTTCTAACTTTACCAGATTTGTCTCTGTGGTACAGCTCAGTTGGAGTCACTTGTCTCTCTGTGCTTTCAATATTCCTCTTTAGTTGGACTTTTGGGGGATGCATCTGGGGTATCTTTGAGTAATATAAATAAAACAATGCTGCCAAAAAGCAAAAACATTCTAATAAACATTTGAGTGACTAATACACATAAAAATGTCCACAGTATTTTGTCAGACGTGCTGCTTGTGACACCAGAGAGAGCGACACCAGGATGGGGTTGGAGGAAATCCCAGCTCGGCTCGTCTCTCTGACCCCGACGCGCTCTCAGCGGCTCCGGAAAGACCTCGCCGTCATCACCGAAAAGCACATTCAGTAACAGAAGTGAGAGCAGAGCAGAGAAGTCCAAAAAACACGTGTGGCATGTTCGTCAGCAGTCCGGTGACCTGTTTTCTGATCCTCCTCTGGCTGTACAGAGCAGCACCGTCCTGCTGGCTACGACTTCTCAACTTTTAGATAAATGTGCTGGGCTCTAATCTATGAAATTGTTTTTCAGAATCACTCTCAGTCTGCAGATCCCTGAAGCCCCGCTGCTCAGACTGCTATTGCTTGCACAAAGTTTCTTAATATTGAACGTGTCACATGCTCAAATTGCACCAGCTTTGACAACGCAAGTCCGCGGTTCCCCAGTAATACACCCGTCAAGTGTGAAGTAGATCGGATGAACGGTTCTCAAGATATGCAAAGAACGGACACACCCACAGATTCGTTGCTTAACAGGGATAGTTCGGGTGTTTTGAAGTGGGTTTGTATGAGGTACGTATCCATAGTAACAGACATGAGTACCAGCACGGGAGCAAAGCAATGTACTGCTGTGGACGGGGGCAGCAGCTAAATCTATTTTAGCCACCTAAACAAATCAATAATAGTTTAAGTGTACGCTATATTTAGAATATTTTCACCGCTTAATCTTGCCGTCAGACAGCCCTTTCCTTCTCCTTTACGACGGGGAACTGATCTGAAAGTGAAATGTTCTAAATATAGCGTACACTTAAATGGACATCAATTTTGTTAGGTGAGCCTTTCTTTTAGGTGTCTAAAATACATTTAGCTCCACAGCGGTACATTGCTTTGCTTCCACGCGGTAACTCCCGTCTGTTTCTTTCAAACTGGGGACTGTCATCTACTGTAGGTAATACACTGACTATAGATAAGTACCTCATACAACCCAACTTCAAAACACCCAAACTATCCCTTCAAGGCCTTTACACACAAGGCCGAAGGTCGGCTGCCTAGTTTGACCGTTTGAAGAGCAGTATGTGAGCCATTCACAAGCTGAGCACACGCAATATCATCCGAAGGTTTTTATAGCCTTAATTGGGATAAATTGACCAATAGTATTTCTTTAATAATCCAATCATTATAATTACTCTAAAACATATAATAATCTAAATTTGATTATTTGATATTCATGCGTTTTGTTTTTATTTTTCCTCTCGTTGGACAAAATTTGAGAACAAGATGCTTTTTTCTTATCTAGGTAAGAGTGCTCTCAACCACCCGTAAAATATTCTCTGACCTAAGAGAAGGATCAATGGGTACGAACAAAATAAAAACAAATCTCGGATACCAACAAATAAGAGGAAAATTTTGTATTTAATGTTGACTACAACTGAGTACTGTTTGTAAGCCAAATTGCCCACCACTCTACTACGCCACCTTTCTCATCATTGCCAAATCACTGTCAGCAGACAGACCATTTCTGCAACACACCATTTATTATGATTCTCTCACTTGGGGAGAAGGTCTAGTAGTTAAAGAGATTGTCCTGCAAATGTACACCCAAAGATTAAACCCCCACAAACCCCATGATGTCAAACAAGCAAAAACAATTGTCTAATGTGTAAAAGCTTTTAGTAATATCTTCATTCTTTTCACAGGGATACCAAACTCTTTGTTAATTGGAGGATAACGGTCGTTCTATTCGCCCTGCCTCACTTCCTCTAGCTGTTCCCGCCCCTCTGAGGCAGCCCATCCATCCTCTCCTTCAGCTCTTCCTCTGTCATGTTTTTGTTCTTCAACGGGACCTTTGCCCCCTTGGACCCGGGCCGTCCACCAGCCCTGCTGCCAGTTATGATGACTCTGGCGTCTGCCCCCCCCCCCCTCCTGAGTCTCTCTTCCTCTGTTCACTCTATTGGTTTTCCTCTCATGTTTTCACTTTTACTCTCCCTGAATATTTGCCATTTCATCACTGCATTCTTGCAGATCTCTTCTCTGCCTGTCGCCCTCCTTCTTAACTCTCACTCTCATTATGTTGTCAAATAAAGACATAAAAATATAAAACTTAATTCATCTTCAGGAGTAAATTCTCTTAGAGCTGGAGCTAAAGAACAACAGCCCTGAGGCTGGCATGAATTTAGCCTGTTACTCAAGGATACTTCAGATATATGGATGTCTTCAAACACATCAGCAAGACCCATTTAACGAGTTTACTGTTATGTTTTATCCACAGTGCATGTCAAATATATTTCTAAAGCATAGCACAGTAAGAAAGCATTTGGATTTTTGCATTTATGGACAAAATATATTCTATAGAACTAACCTTAAATGGACTTTTTATTAAGTATATTAAGCTTTTAAATACATCTAAATGCATTCAGAATGCATTTTTTAAGTTCAATATTTGAAATTAAGCATTTACTACATTTAATTAAATGTATCCATCAAGTGACAGCAGATTTTTAGAATTACATATTGCAAATGTATATTTTTCTTTTGTGAGGTCAGGGTCCTCACTCAATGCTCTACTTTCCACACAATGCTATGAGGAGAAGCAGCCTTTTCTTTGCTTTTTGACCAAAATGAGTCATTGTCACTATTCCCATAATAGTACAATGTCACACACACACACACACACACACACACACACACACACACACACAAATGTCCTGCCCGACTCTCACCTTCAGCCTCCAGTAGTTTGAGTTGCTGTCCAGTTCGTAAGAAGTACTTTCTGAGGATAACGAAGACGACGGCCAACGGGATGGCAGCGATGAAGATGTAAGGCCGCATGATGGACACGGTGAAGATGGCACCCGTAACAATCAATGTGAGCTGGTGTGAGAGGGGAAAAAAAGAGAAGAATGAGCAGACCCGAGTTAAACAGCAGAAATAATATAGTACTACCAAGGACACATGTTTAAAGATTGTAGAACATGTTAGTCTCAAAAAAAGACAACTAAATACTTGATGGGTTTCCATTATCTTTATAGCCTTAATGATGGCTTGATGCGCGTCGCATCACGTGCAGTATGAAGTGGAGTTCGGAATATTTGTCAGTGTAAATTTAAGAGATATTCGGTTGAGCCAGAGGTGAGACCAAGTCATTGTTATACAGTCACAAATCTTTGCACTCAAGTCCCAAGTCAAGTGCCAAGTCCTAAACTTTAATTTTAACAACAGAGAAATAATATATTACATATAGGACATGCTATACTTTGACTTTTTTTTTTTTTTTTTTTTTTACATTTGAGGACATACTATACTTTGACTTTTTTTAACATTTTTTTTTTACATTTTTAGGACATGTTATACTTTATACTTTGACTTTTTTTTAAAACTTGTTTTATTTATTTCTTTTAACATTTTTAGGACAATATTTTTTATTTTTGACAATTTTAGGACATGCTATACTTTGACTCTTTTTTTTTAAACTTTTTTTATTCATTTCATTTTTACATCTTTCAGACATACTATTCTTTGATTTTTTTTTTTAACTTTTTTTTAATTTTTTTTTACATTTTTTGGATCTACTATACTTTGACTCTTTTTTTAAACTCTTTTTATTAGATTTTTTTATATATTTTTTTTTACATTTTTAGGACATTATTTTTTTTATTTTTTTACATTTTTAGGACATGCTATACTTTATTTGTTTTAAACTTTTTTTATTCATTTTTTTTTACTTTTTTCGGACATACAATTTTTTTACTTTTTAAAACTTTTTTTTTTTGACTTTTTTAGGACATACTATATTTTCACATTTTTATACTTTTTTTTTTTTTTTTTTACATTTTTAGGACATACTATACTTTGATTTTTTTTTTACTTTTTTTTTTTTTAAATATTTTACATATTTAGGACATACAATACTTTGACTTTTTTTTTTTTTTTAACATTTTTAAGACATACTATACTTTGACATTTTTATAAAACTGTCTTTATTTAAGTTTTTTATTTAATTTTTATTATATTTTTCGGACATACTATTCTTTGACTTTTTTTTAAACTTTTTTTTTTTTTTTTGAACATTGTTCAGACATACTATATTTTGACTTTTAACTTATTTATTTTATTTTATTTTTTTTTTTACATTATGAGGACATACTATACTTTGACTTTTTTAACTTATTTTTTTTTTTACATTATGAGGACATACTATACTTTGACTTTCTTTATTTTATTATTATTTTTATTATTATTTAAATTTTTAGGACATGCTATACTTTGAGTTTTTAAAAAAAAAACTTTTTTTATTTATTTTTTTACATTTTGAGGACATGCTATACTTTGACTTTTTTTATATTTTTTTTCACATTTTGAGGACATACTATACTTTGACTTTTTTTAACATTTCTTTTTTTAATTTTTTGTTTTACATTTTTAGGACATATTATACTTTGACTTTCTTTTAAAGGTTTTTTATTTAATTTTTTAATTTATTTAATTTTTTTTAGATTTTTAGGACATACTATACTTTTACTTTTTTTAAAAACTTTTTTTATTTAATTTTTTTTTTTTAGATTTTTAGGACATTATTTATTTTTTAAAACAAGTGCGACTGAACTTAATCAAAAAAAAAATATATATCTCTGGAATTAAGTGCCATCTTGCTGGAAAGAACAGAGTTAACGTTGGTTGATTCAGGAAATTATTTGATTCATTCTTAGCACACTTTATAATAACATACTTTTTAATCTTTAGGCTTTCAATTCAAAAGGTTCAAGTCCAAGTGAAGTCACGAGTCATTAGTGTTAAAGTCCAAGTCGAGTTGCAAGTCTTTTATATTTTGTCAAGAGTCTAAAGTCGAGTCCACACCTCTGGGTTGAGCTATGTTATACATCCTTATTATTATTATTTTGGAATATTACATTATGTGACGTCATCCATTGTGTATGTTAATTACCTGAATGAGGTCAAACAGCACCAGAGGCAGCATGTCATCTATGGTGGCCATGTCCTTGGTGAATCTGTTCATGATGCGGCCTGAAAGAGGACAAACAGGATAGGAGGTTGGGAAAGACTCATTGAAGTGAATGACTACATTAGTATGGTATTTTATATGGTTAAACAGATGTGGTTCTAGACAAAAACAGGAAAATACGTGTTGACTGTACTACAACAGTCATGACATTGTTTTTATTTAAACCAAACAGAAAATCCCTGAAAAAGATAAAGAAAGTAAACTGAGAAAGTCACCTGTCTTCATAGTGTTGAGCACCGCCATGGGGGCTCGCAGCACGGCGCTGAGCATCTGCTCGTGCAGTCTTTTGGACACAGTGAGCAATGTGTGCACTAACGGGAGACCTCTGAAGAACCCCAAGGCCAGCACGCTCTCCGACGTGGCCACGTAGATGTAGATGATGTAGTAAGCGCTGGTCGGTGTGACGATGACCGCCAGGTGGGCGGGGGGCGACGAGGCGTTCGGGCTCTGCTCGTCGATGAAGTTTGGTGATGCAGGGTTGGCGCCGTCCCTCCAGATCTCGCTGATAGACAAAGGAAAGGGTTGAGAATGAAACACGGTCTAAACTTTAGTCCAAAAATAAGAAACAAAATACAAAAAAGAACGGGGTATTTTCTCATTTGAAGAATTTGAGTACAAAATGAACATAACGGTTTTTAGTGAATATATCGCGATAGAAACAATATAGAAAATATATAGAATTTATATAAATTTGACGATTCATATCATCATATTGCCCAGACCTAATTAAAGCTCCTGAATTTCTAACATAACAGTTCCAAAAAAGGTGGAATGACTGAGATATGCATGCATTAATATGCAACAAGACTCGGTCAAAAGTGAGTATCTGTCTGGACCGCGTACGGTCAGTCTGTGAATTTGTGGCTAAATTGTTACACAAATAGTCAGTGGTCATGTCTATAATGTTAAATCAAGCGGTACCAGTCCACCAGGTCCGGTGAGGACACTAGAGGACGCGTTGCTCCTCTCAACTGGCCGTTCAAGCGGTGATGTACCCGCTTGTTGAATGCACCTGATTGGTCCCTGGTTCTCTGCTCGCCGTTTCAAACAGGAAACAACACGGCGGCCTGCTTATAAACTTTCGTCTAAACAATCCACCAAAATCTACTTCTGAAAACATTTTAAGAGAGAAACAGGCTGCTGAATCTCGTTTCGTTTTAGAACTAGATCGCGTAGTTTGACAGCTTGGTCCAAGTTTCGTGAGCCGAATTCGTTGTGATGGATTGGGCTCATTTACATAAAGCACTGTTCCCCCCTTTTCATGTTGAAACAGCAACGGCTAATGAGGGAACTCCAACACTCGGCTGACCAATCCTGTAGATTCATCACTCAGTGACAGACCTTTTGTGTTCGTAGGGCTGGCTCTCTGCGGTCCAGCCAAAAATCTGTATACATCAAACACTGAACTGCTCATCCATAAGGAATCCAACATTTAAAAACACTGGTTCCTCCGGAATTTCCTTGACTATTACAATTATTTTTACATATGTTTAACATATATTATATTCATGAAACTTACTCAGTTATGAGGAAAATGCCAATGACTGAACCAGCAACCTATTAGTGGAAAGAAAAGAAAATATTGTTAGTTAAATAAACACATTAAAAAACAACTTAAACTTAAAAATGGTGATTTTTACCTCAATGATGAAGACAATAAGGATGAAAATGAGGACGTAGACTAAGCTCCTGTTGGTGGTGATGTAGCGTAGGTACGAGCTCCATGAGGTAGTTTCAAAGATGTTCTCACGTTGATCTGCGAAGCATTGCTGTGAATAAAACAGAGTTGCTCTTATATCTTTTATCCAGACAAACTTTAAAGTTACTAGGAGGAACTTTCATTTTGTGTTGATTTTGGCGGTCCCTGTGGACAAAAGCGGTAGCGTTTCCGAGCACCAGAGTCCCTTAAGTAAACCTCTCATTTCACTGCATCTCATTTCACTTTCATGTGATCATCATAAAGTGGGCATGTCTGTAAAGGGGAGACTCCTGGGTACCCATAGAACCCATTTTCATTCACATATCTTGAGGTCAGAGGTCAAGGGACCCCTTTGAAAATGGCCATGCCAGTTTTTCCTTGCCAAAATTTAGCATGGTTTTCTAGTTTTCTAGTTTCATATGATACCAGCATCTTCATTCTAGCTTTAAAACTGAGCCTGCTACAACCTCTGAATGATCGAATAGCGGTTGGGCCCAGTGGCGGCCCGTCGGATTTTTAAGAGGTTAATTAAAAATTGCTAGTTGCGTTAATGCATTTAACAAATTAATGAGGTTAAAATGAATTTGCGTTATTATCGCATAACTCTGACAGCCCTAATAAAACCCGTCAACTCATGTACTCTAGTATCCCTTGAAAAAGCGTCTAACAAAGCTCTACCTCCATGTCTTCTTCATCCACATCCTCACTAATGTCATAAACGCTGTCCTTGGACAGGCGACGGGCGTAAATGTCCACCTCAGACGCCAGGTCGCAGTGCGGAGCGATGGACAGCTTTTTTCTGAAGGACGACTGCATCTGCTCTCGGCGCTCCTGGCCCTGAGAGTTGGTGATGAACGCCAGGACAGACTGGCGCCGCTGCCCGTTGAGGTGCTGCAACCCATGATGGTACAAGTTCCCCCTGGGGAGCACCTCCTCTACTTGATCATCCTCGGGCACTACGGAGAATTTCCTCTCAGAAAGTTCACGAGCCCCGTCCTCTATCGTCGTGGACTGGGGAGTATTCGCAGTCTGTTGGGAGTTCGCAATGAAGGAGAACTTGCGAGCAGCTGCCAGGGGGCTGAGGATGAGGGACTGTTTGCGTTTTTCTGGGTAGCCATCACCTCCAGGAAGGCCTTGGGGTCCAGAGCCGATTATCGGAGGCGGCGGCTGGCGGAACGACTGGCGAATTGTCTCTGGGCCTCGAAAGCCAGCGGTTTCATCGATGGAGACCCTGCGGAAAGTTTCTGTGAGGATGGAGCTGCGACGCTCCGCGTTGATGTTGTCGTAAGCTTCCATGCCGAGGAGGAGGGAGCTGAAGTCGGGGCGCTTGGCCTGCAGCTCTGAGAAGGTGCCGTAGAAGTAGCAGTCTCCGTTGTGCAGCAGAAGGATTTTGTCGGCTCGTTTGAGATGCTCCAACTTGCTGGTGACCACAATGCGCGTCTTGGAAGCCATAAGTTTACAGACGCATCTGTTCAGAGACAGAAAACTGAAGATCAATTCATGGGTCTACTTTTAAATATATATATATTTTTTTTTAAAAACCAAGCACATCAAACAAAGGAGGGAAAAGACAGCATGAAGTGTCAAAAATTCAAAGAATAACCAGCACGCGAAATAAACAAGCTACCCTCTGAAAGATTACCAAAGTCCACATTTCATCAAAGGATAATTCCCTTGCTGTTCGACTCCCATTTCCTGAGAAGGTTACAGTGTGATGATGAAGCGGCAGTGACTCACCACAGTCTGAGACAACAAGAGATAACCTTGACCTTGAACTTAAAAACTTTCAGCTAAACCACCCCCACCTCCTCCACATGAAAGACTCTCTGTTGGGATACACACTTCTCAAAGATCTCTTTCTCTGTTACGATGTCCAGGTGGGTGAAAGGTGCATCCAGCAGGTAGAGGTCGGCGTCTTTATACACAGCCCTGAGAGACAAAACACACATCAGTGAGTCTGTACTGAGAAAAAAATGTTTAATGGATAGTTTGGGTGTTTTGAAGTGGTGTTTTATGAGGTTTTTATCCATAGTCAGTGTATTACCTATAGTAGATGGCCGTCGGCACGCCTCCAGTTTGGAGAAACATACAGGAGTACCAGCACAGCAGCAAAGCAATGTAATGCTGTGGACGGGGGCAGCAGCAAAACATTTTAGCCACCTAAAAGTTAAAGTGTACGCTATATTTAGATTATTTTAACCGCTTTATATCATTGCGTTATATCTATCTAGATATTATATCATCTACTGTATACTCTCTTCAGAGCCACCAGACTCCATTGACAAAAACAGTCATTTTACCTCGCAGAAAACGGGAGTTGCTGGTCTACCGCTGCCTTGATCAGTTAGTTTGTTTGTGTTATTGTGTGACTTTGGTGTTTTAAAGGTTTAGTTCGGATTCACCAAAGTCACGCAATGACACAAACAAACTAACCGATCAAAGCAGCGGTAGACCGGCAAACTCCTGTGTTTTGCGAGGTAAAATGACTGTTTTTGTCAATGGAATCTGGTGGCTATGAAGAGAGTAACAGCTTCAGTTCCCCGTCAGAAAGGGCTGCCTGACGGCAAGGTAAAGCAAATATTCTAAATATAGCGTACACTTAAAGTTTTAGGTGTCTAAAATGTGTTTTTCTGCTACCTCAGTCCACAGCAGTACATTGCTTTGCTTCCATGCTGGTCTGTTTCTCCAAACTGGGGGTGTTTCAACCGTCATCTACTTCAGGTAATACGCTGACTAAGGATAAGTACCTCATACAACCCCACTTCAAAACACCTGAATCATCCGTTTAAGGTCAGAGAAACAGAATACAAGGAAAACAGAAAGCAAGAGAAAGAGAGGAAACCTTTATGTCAAAATAGTGTAAATGAGGAAGTCGGTTCCCTGTGGGAATAAATCAATTCCTGTGAATGTTTACAGTGATGGCAGAAGCCAAAAACCAATGAGTGGCTGCTAAATTGGTGCCAGGACACTAAACCGATAAATAATGCACGGGAATATGAGAGTGTCTGACTGCTGTAACCTACACACAGATTTAATGGAGTAATAAAGCTCTCCTGAGGGCCGTAGAAAGCACTCCTCATTAAAACGAGAGGCCATAAAACACAATAGTTACTGAAGGCAGACAAACGCACAGATAAGAATGATTGGTGATGGTTATCAGCTCTGACGGGTTATGATTATGGGAACAAATACTGTAAGGTGAAGCACTGGCAAAGACATCAAATCCTAGACACTTGTAAATATCATGTAGTAGATGTTTTTATTGACTTACAAGGAATGGATCCTCTTAACCTGGAAGTGCTACAGTATTAATGATGATATTGATAACGGTGAATAGTTTATGGCCCTGCCATTGACTACAGTTTGTATGCAGTCCTCTAGCTTTGATAAAGGTTGCAGAAGTGAGATGTGTGTTAGTTTTTAAAAGGGAAAAAAAAGATGTTTGGTGTATTTTTCTCTCTTTGAGCTCTCTTTGATCCATTTACTGTGGAGCCACTGATATTTTGGCCCTTCTCTACAAGAGGGAATTAAATTCCCATTTCTCACTGAGCCATAACACACCACAGACTCTGGTAAACAAATTTATGATATCTTTTAAAAAGCTACAAAGCAACTCAGTACTTGCTATATTTATCTCTTCAGAGCTCTTCATCCATTACAAGTATGACTCAAATCCTAAATCAGGTTTTTTTTTGGTCCATTGTAAATAAACAACACATAAAAAATTGGACGAAGACTGTTATTATAACTAATCAGCAGAGGTGGTCTGTGCTGACGGTAGGGCTGGGTGATTAATCAAATTTTATTTTTAATTACGATTTTGGCTTCCAACTATTATGAAAACAAGATAATCGAGAAAACTATTATTGCGCCGTATTTGGTTTCACAATGAAGCTCTTGTTTTGTCTTGCGTTATAAATCCAGCACACCCCGCCTGTTTTATGCTGAATTACTGGCTGGAATATGTTGAATATATGTGTAGGACTTTATAGTAGGTTGTGGCAGTGCACTACGACATATTGATCCAACTTATTTTGATCTAATTTATTTTTATATATTGATTATTTATATTTAGTCGATTTCAGTAGATTGTGGAAGTGCACTAACGTCACAAAATGGTTGATCTTATTTATTTTGATCTATTTTTTTTTTATTATTTATAAATATAATATGTAATTATATATAACCTATATATAAAACATTTTTTAAATTAGTTTTTCAGTTGAATCACATTTAATATTGTTCATATTATATTTAAAGGTCAAGAAAATCCATGGCTAAAAATACCTTTTTTAAAATATGAAAAAATAAATAAATATGGAATATTCATGTTTAGTAGTTTTCAGTAGGTTGTGGAAGTGCAATGATACAACATAATTGATCTTATTTATTTTGATCTGATTTTTGTTTATTATTTTTATATTATTTATTTAGATGCATTGAATTTAGGACCCCCTTGAAAACGAGATGATGCATCTCAAGGGGTTATCCTGATATAATAAACTTCATATATATATAAACTCTCACTTTTTAAAAAAAAATTTAAATTTGTTTTTCAGTTGAATCATATTTTAAGTTCAAGAAAATCCACTGCTAAAAAGATTTTTTTAATTAAAAAAAATGAATTAACATGGAATATTTATGTTTAGTAGTTTACAGTAGTTTATGGAAGAGCACTAACGTTACAACACAGTTGATCTTATTTATTTTGTTCTAATTTATATCTATTCAATATTATAATAATTATATATATATATATATATATGTGTATACTGTATATATATATACACTATTTATCATATTATTTTTTTACATTTATTTTTTTTTAAGTTCAGTTTGTTTAAAGTTACAGAAAATCCACCGCTAAAAAGACTTAAAAAGTTTAATAAATGCATGATGTTTCCAAAGTCAATGAGTAATCGTGTTAAATAATTGTGAACTCAATATTGACCAAAAATAATGGTGATTATGATTTTTTTGCCATAATCGAGCAGCCCTACAGTAGCTGAAGGTTACAGGGGGTGAATGAGGCGTGCTGACAGGAAGTACCTGGACAGGCCGAGGCGAGCCCTTTGACCGCCGCTGAGGGTCACTCCTCCTTCAATCAGGAGCGTCTTGTCTTTCTCAGGAAGCAAGGCAAAGTCCTAGAGAGGAAAACACAGGGTCAGTCAGTGGGTCGCATGCATGCACCATGTCACCTTTTATACAACTGCAAGAGGAACTGTGAGATATCAGAGAGCACCGAGGACAGTCAAACCATCTCACGTCCACCTCTTCCCTCTACCTACCCTCAAAACAAACTGATTCCTTGCAGTTCTTATTTCTTCAAATCTTTTCTACACGGTGACCAAGGAATTTAATCTCATCCCTTTGCACTGCACAAGCAAGTCAATTAAATGCCTTAAGCATGAATAAGCAGGGTGTGAGGTGCACTACCAGTGTGCTAAATGCTACAGTTACAGAAACTGGATAGATAAATACTGTAAGCTCAAACTTTATCTACCGATTCAGATAACTTTGGAGTGAAAACACAACATTAACACCAGGCCATTGGGAAAGAAGATTGATGGTTTTGAAGCAGAATTTCTAAACAGCTAATGGGAATAAAGATTAAAACTTTATATTAATGTAATGTAATGTAATGAAATATGCAAGGCAGCAAAACAAAAGCTTTGTTAGTGTCTGCGGCTAGTTTACTGTTCACATGTTTTGAACTGTCCCCATTGCTCTGTATGAGGGCCTGTTGTCCTTTGCACAATGTCCTTGTGCAAAGTTTCACACTACATTTGGTTAAACTGAACAGGAGACTCAAGCAAAAATGACCTTGGGAGATCTTTTTTAGAGAGCAGAAATGTCTGCAAAGCCCCCAGTTCTGTTTTATTTAGGGATGTCAATCGATTCAAATATTTGATCGCGATTAATTGCATGATTGTCCATAGTTAATCGTGATTAATTTTATCTGTTCACAATGTACCTTAAAGGGAGATTTGTCAAGTATTTAATACTCTTATCAACATGGGAGTGGACAAATATGCTGCTTTATACAAATGTATGTATATATTTATTATTGGAAATCATTTAACAACACAAAACAATGACAGATATTGTCCAGAAACCCTCACAGGTACTGCATTTAGCATAAACAATATGCTCAGATCATAACATGGCAAACTGCAGCCCAACAGGCAACAACAGCTGTCAGTGTGTCAGTGTGCTGACTTGACTATGACTTGCCCCAAACTGCATGTGATTATCATAAAGTGGGCATGTCTGTAAAGGGGAGACTCGTGGGTACCCATAGAACCCATTTACATTCACATATCTTCAGGTCAGAGGTCAAGGGACCCCTTTGAAAATGGCCATGCCATTTTTCATGATATACCTCCTTTAATGAAACTGCACCCATAAAATAACTAATAAAGGTTAATTTCTTTTCATGGTAAGGTATCTCAGTGTGCCTAAACACAACACCACCGAGACACAGTCCTATACACGACTTACACCTGCTAATTAAAGTAATTCATGTTCATATGATCAGAGATTCATTGTCACACAAAAAGCACAAACCACATATGGTACAGGCACATGGAGGATGTCACAAGTCAATCGGTGGTAATTGATCATGAAGATAGACGCCCACACCATGAAGTGACAGCACAAGAGTTATCATCGTTAAAAACTTCCTACCTGTTTAACGGCAGCTTCCGCCGTCCTGACGGGAGCGCATAGGGGATCAAGTTAACAGGTTGTTTAACAGCTTGTAAAATAAGGCAGCATAGTAAAAAAAAAAAAAAGACATGTTGTGTGTCTCACTGTGAACAAAAAGCACCTGCCGGGCCAGCGAGCTAGAAGCTGGAGGCAAAAGATGAGTTTACAGTGGGTAGACCACCCACGGCAGTCTGTCTGGTGGCTTCAGGGAGCAACAAAAGTGAGGAATTACAGCCACAAGCCCACTAAACGCCTCGTCTCTGTCTGGAGAGATCTGCTCTAGTCGTCACTCCTGTCTGTCAGGGTTGCCTTGGGGATTCTTCCTGTGTCCACTCTGTCTTTTTTAAGTCATTTCTAACCCCTTGAAGTGACTGATAAGGCAGATCATTGAGAATTGGTACTTTTAGAAGTTATGGGGATGAATTATTTGGAAAAATTATAGAGAGCTTAGCATCTAATTATTTATGTACGATGGAGAATGCACTTCTCATTTACATTACACTTGTTTGTAGGTCCTAACATTGGTTGTCTGTCAGTTTTCGTATTGATTTTAAAATTCTTTTACCTGTTCTTAAAGCACTTCATCGTCTTGAACAGAGTCTGTTAGTTGTTCCAAATCGAGGACTGAAACCTATGGTGAGGCAGCTTTGAGGGATTATCCTCCGAGCCACTGAAACAGTCTGAGGATCTGAGAGCTGCTGGAATTGTTGAAATCTTTAAATGTGAACTTAAAACCTACCTATTCAGCCAAGCTTTTGATTACGAATGGTTTATAGACATAATTTACATTATTTTATCCACTTACTTTATTGTATTTAAGCTGTAAAACTGTATACTTTTTTATTGTTATTATATTAATCACTTACTTTATTGTATTTAAGCTGTAAAACTGTATACTTTTTTATTGTTATTATATTAATCACTTACTTTAATGTTTTTAAGCTGTAAAATGTTATTCTATTTTACTGTTATTTTCTTAACTACATACTTTATTGTATTTAAGCTGTAAGATTTCATTCTATTTCATTAATCACTTTCTTTATTGTATTTAAATTTAAAAAATGTATTATAATTTATTGCTATTTTATTTATCACTTTATTGTATTTAAGATGTAAAATGTTATACTATTTTATTGTTATTTTATAAATCACTTACTTTATTGTACTTAATCTGTACAATTTTATTCTATTTTATTGTTATTTTATTAATCACTTATTTTATTGTATTTAATCTGTTTAATTATTATTTTATTAATCACTTATTCTGTTGTAGTTAATCTGTAACATTGTATTCTATTTAATCTCTATTTTATTAATCACATACTTTATTGTATTTAAGCTGGAACATTTTATTCTATTTTATTGTTATTATATTATTCAGTTACTTTATTTTGTTTAAGCTGTGAAATGTTATTCTATTTTATTGATATTTTATTAATCACATCATTTATTTTTTATCAATTACGTACATTATTGCATTTAAGCTGTAAAATTTTGTTCCATTTTATTGTTATCTTTAATCACTTATGGAATTGTATTTAAGGCGTAAAAGTTTATTCTATTGTATTGTTATTTTATTCATCATTTTATTGTATTTAAGCTGTAAAATTGTATTCTATTTTATCGTTATTTTATTAATCACATACTTTATTATATTTAAGATGTAAAACTTTATTCTACTTTATTGTAATTTTATTAATCACTTTCTTGTATTCAAGCTATCAAATGTTATTCTATTGTATTGTTCAATTATTAATCTAGTTTTTATGTCACGCTGTTTTACTACTATTACTGTTATTATAGCTTTTAAATCTATTTTTACATTTTCATCATTTTTATTGTCTCATGTGCGTTGGTCTCAAATTGTTAAATTGTCTTTGTCTGTTGTTGTCACAGTCCACACTTGTTCTGTCTTAGAGAATACTACAACATAAACATGTACCTACTCTAATACAAGACATGACAAAAATAGCACATTACTTAACTACAAGTTACCACAACTGATGACATCAAACAACACATCAGCTCCAACACTGTTTGAAGGTGAGCTGCTTTTTCGAGGCTGTTTCAGAGGAATTTTCTCTCTCTGATTTTCAGCCTCAACACTCACAATCAAAGCACACAGGAAGTCTTCCTGTCAGTCTTGTCATTTCCATAGAGTATACAGCAGAAGTGACAGTGCGACTCCTCTCCACAGTGCTTTTGTTATATCACTGACACCTCTCCTCAAAGACAAAATGGAGGCTGTTTTTTTTTTTTACAGTACATTGAGATGTCAACAGTGCACGCCAGCTTTGTTTGCTGTGACAACATGTTGTGTTTTTGTCAAAACCACTAAGGGAGGTACGGTCTGTGCCACCACAGGAGACGGGGTGTAGTAGTAAATACAGTAAATATAGTGTCACCCTCTAAATGAGCTGCTGCATTGATTTCAATATAAGTAATACTAATACAGTGTATTTATAATATCAACATAATTTAAAAAAATGTCACTGATTTATCAGCACAAACTTTATGTTTATACAGGTTCCAAAAATATTCAAAAAATTTGATTATCAACATTTTTTTTTAATGGTTGTGGTAGTTTAGACATGTGACAGTAAATTACTTATTATATTACATCACTTTAATGCACTGCTTTTTAAAATTATTATTAACATTTGTAAATATGTCAATGTTTCTGAAACTGGGTCAAAATCTAATTCTTAGAGAGAGTTTTAAGAGTTTAAGAGTTTCTTTTGTCTGTTTACACAGTGCAATTTAAAAAAAAAAAAAAATTATGCATACGTGTTTATACTGTATATGTGCAGTTTATACAAAATATATAAACACCTACTTTACTTTAATTTATGCAACATCTAAGAATGTAAAACATACAGTGCGTGGTAATATTGGTCCAACAATCCACAGATCTGATGGTTTGTCCATACAGCTCGTCTGTGTTGTAAACTGGGAACCAACCAGCTCATATTCCATCCCAGTGACCTAACTTGAGATTTCCATAGCAACAGAGGAGACATTATTCTGCTGAGAGGCCTGTCACTCAACACTGAGGCTTATGAGAGCGCGAGTGTGTGTGTGTCTTTGTGTGTGTGTGTGTGTGTGTGTGTGTGTGTGAGGGACATAATGGGTGTGAATGTGGACCGGGGGAAACCTGAACCTTCTTGAAGCCTTGCAGAGGCTCCAGACAGACAGCTGAGCAGAGAGCATCGGTCCGATGAAAGAGAAAAGACTTGAGGAGGAGGCCGCAGGCAAAGATGAATTTACTACAGAAAAACGTCTATGTAGGGCCGTCCTGGACCAAAGAAATTCTCAGTGGACTAACACACACATGATTGTCGACTAATCGATTAGTTGATTTAATCGACTGATCTGTAAAAACTGAGTTTCTTCACAAGGAATCACACAAAAGCACCACTTTAAATCTGGTGTTTACCAGAGATGTGCTCATAACTTTCTTGGAAATAAGTCATCGAGCATGAAGGAAGCATAAAAAACGACTAAAGAAATCTTAGTGGACGAAGACAAAAACAGCCGTATTTGTAGCTGAAAGTAATATCTAGTGACTTTTTCATAACAATACATGACACTTCTACCTTTCTTTGTACTTTTCTGAACAGTGGCTGTGGCTTCAATTAATGTCAGTTACACTGGATTCCAGTTGTGACAAGTATCTAAATAACACCCAGTGAACTGTTCAAATTACTGCAGTGTGATCCACTTCTGTTCATATTCTCAGGGCGCTTTCACAAGCCAACATTTAGTCAGTTTTAATTGAACTCTGGTGCGGTTTGTTTTGGCGGTTCTGAACGCAGTAATCGTACTCCGGTGTGGACCAAAATAACCGGTCAGAGACTGCTTGCTAGAGGTGGACAGTTTCTAAGCGAACCCTCATGCTGTTGAGAACATAATCCGACCCGATTGCAGAAAGTGAACCAAAATGCAGGCTGCCTGTGTGGGCAGTTGTACAGATGGACACAGGTAAACAACAGGTTAACA
Source organism: Sebastolobus alascanus (assembly GCA_916701645.2). Lineage (NCBI taxonomy): Eukaryota > Metazoa > Chordata > Actinopteri > Perciformes > Sebastidae > Sebastolobus > Sebastolobus alascanus. The sequence continues at coordinate 44,711 of CAKAOJ020000050.1, forward strand.
TAAGTGGGAGAGGACTGGCCAGGACTTCTGCAGAAGTCAGATGTTTGCTTGACATCTGGGCCAAAAAAAAATGACAGAATATGATAAACTCCACAATAGTGACATTTATAAAGTCATTCCAGATAAAGGAGAAGGAAGGAGGAGAAGGAATTTGTGCGCACAGTAGATCAGTGCTGAGTCAAAGTAAAAAAAACTTTGTTTGCACGCCCCTCAGCAAATTAATTATTTTATTTGGTCCGCTTTATTTTGTGAAATGTGAAACCGAACCAGACTAAAACGAACCAAAAGTATAAATTTCACTCTGATTCAGACCAGACAAACGGGCTACGGCTTGTGAAAGTGCACTTAGGATGTTCCAAACACCCATATTTGTTGAGTTGGGCCAAAATTGGACCTGAATTTAGTCTTATTTTGTTTGTGTGTGTGTTGAACACTCATGTGGTCCATCTGTCTGTTCAGTATACTCCAAATATATGAGTATTTATAGTTATATTTTGTGGAAAATATGAACTCCCTGACCATATTGACTAGATTGTTTAGTAGATTATGCTGCAAAAGTGCAAAATTGCTGCCTGGGTGAAAACATTAACAGACTGCACCGATTTACCAGCTTGAAAATCTTGGCAAACAATCCTCTGCTATTACAGAAGTACTTATATTTCATGTTTTAAAGGGTGAGTTTGGAATAAACAGATGTGTAGTCTGCATGAGCAACAATAATCCACTTCATCTGCAGACCAGAAGATGTAAAAGAAGAAAAAAGAATGAACAGCATGATTATAAAGTGAAGGTACCTCCTCCAGCTGGCAGGCCTTGATGACAGAGTTGTAGCGGAACTCGTCGTAGGTCAAGCCAAACAGGATGTTGTCTCGAATCGTCCCCGGCATGATCCAGGAAGTCTGCGGTGAGAAGGAGATGCGACCGCTGTGTCTGACTTTACCCTCCGATGGCACCAACTCTCCCAGGATCATCATGAGCAGGGAACTCTGGAGGGAGACGTGGTCACACTTTATTCATATTTTTGAGGCATAAAGATGTCTCTCTCACAAAGAGCAGCCTGCAATGAGTCAGCATGGAGGGCTTCAGTGTATTCGATGGATTCAGTAGTCACTATAAACACTACTTGTACGAGATGGCTTGTTTGACCTACCTTCCCCGAGCCAGTGGATCCAGCCACCGCCAGCATCTGGCCCTTCTCCACGTACAGGCTGATGTTTTTGAGGACAGGCGTGATGTAGAGGTTGGTGAAGAAGAGGCCGGCGTCACCGTTCAGGTGTCCGTTTGCTTTGTTCTCCTGCTTGATCTTCTCAAACAGCTCACCAATGCCCTGCAGAAGAGTTCACAGTCAGTCGAACACCAAAGATGGTTATGAAGATATTGAATATAGGGCTGTCATGTTGTATGGGAATGTCCTGGAGTTTTTGATTTTTTGGGGGAAGCTTATTGGTACCCTTGCGGAACAAACGGGAGTACAACTATCAAAGGACCCTGCTATACATCTTCTAAATGATGACTCCCGCCTTTCCCTTATGGACAAAACGCACAAAGTCTGGCAGGCCTGACTGCAGCTAAGACGATTGTGGTCCAGTGTTGGAAACCTCTATTATTCACTGGCCTCTGAGCTTTTTGGACATTTCCTACCTGGAACTATCATCAGCAAGAGTCAATGATGCACGACCAAACACAATTTTAATGTGGACAAACTTGATAGACTCACTTAAAAGATCTTCCGTCTAAATAAGGATGCTCTGTCTGTGTGGATATCACTATCCTGTTGGTTGGTGGAGTGAGGGGTTAGTGGGATAGGGATTGAGGTTGAGGGTTAACTGGGTGAAATGTTCAAAATGTAAATCGGCAACCTGTTGTTTTGTCTGTAGTCTGGACTTTAAGAACTTTAAACACGCACTATCTGCAACCACCTTGGACTTCTAACCACTGGCGCACTTTACACTACACACCACTTTATAGACTGCACATGTACATATTACATTTATTTATTGTATAGACTACATTTATTTATTGACGGACTGTACACACTATGTTCACCCATTCACTCTGTATCTTTTATATCTCTATTTATTGTTTTTATAATTTTTGTATACCTGTACCTCTCCTGCGTTTCACTCTGTTTACTGCTGTTGCTGCTTTGACACCCGAACTTATCTTATCTTTTCTTATCTTAATTTGTTGGTGTTACAATTATGGTTGCAATAAAAAAGAAGTGATAAAAAAGAAAATAGGGTTGTCATAGTTAACGTGATAACGCGTTAACGCAAATTCGATTTAACGCCACAAATTTCTTTAACGCATTAATGCAACTTGTGATTTTTTTGGTTGTAGCGGGCTCAGTAGAGTGAAGATACTGGCATCATATGAAACTAGAAAACCTAAGGAATCCATCAGTATCAACCATCTCATGTTAAATTCTCGTGAAGGAGGCTAAATAATGCGGCAAACTAGTTTTATATGATACCAGTATCTTCACTCTAGCTTTAAAACTGAGCCCGCTACAACCTAAAAATCACAAACTGCATTAATACGTTAAATAAATTAGTGGCGTTAAAGCGATTTTGCGTTTGACAGCCCTAATATTCAGCCATTACTCCCAGTTTGTGGAGATTTCATTTAGTTTTCTTTTATGCACAAATTCAAAATGTGTGGGTAGATTGAAACATAGAGTACAATGTATACATAAAACTACACTACAATATGCTATATTAGGGCACAGTGCCCCATGCTTTGGGGCTAAAGTCTACTTTTACAACACTGTACCACACTACGCTTGTCATTCTGTGTGTATGGCATGTGATGGTACTTGATTTGTGTTTTTTTCCTGTAGTTTAAATAGCTGCCAACTTCAGTGCTGAGTGCTTTCAGACAGTGACAGCAGCCCAAACTGCTGTGAGAAACAAGAGATTCTCCAAAGACACGACAAGTCTCACAATGGCCTCATTTCACCTCATCTGTCACCGGCTCTGTAAAGATTAATGTCCGACACATCACTGATAGAAAAAAGGGGAACTCTGCTCGACTCGTCGGTTTAATCATTGACCACCTGTGACATTTCATGGGTCACCGTTCCTCTAATGCTGCGACTTTCTGCGGTTTGTATAGGTTTGCATGTGCGATTCTCATTCTAATGAGCTGACGTCCACACTGTCAGCAGTAAAGAAAGGCAACACCCCCCCCCCCATTCATCGGAGAATGGCACATTCCAGGAAGAGGAGAAGGCAAGAGGAGAATCTGGGAATTAGGTGATGAACACAACTCCGAATCTCAAAGAGAGATTCAGAGTGTTCCCAGCAAGGGCAAAGTTTGGTGACGACATCGCAAATAATTAATTATGCAAAGTGAAAAAAACTCAGCTGGACGTTAGTTTTCTCACGGTATTGGGTGGTCAGTGAATCACACCTGTTAGAGGAAGTTTACAGCCTCTGCCTATAGATAAGATTATACTACCCACTCACAGTGATGGCGAGGATTTAACTACTATACCTGTAATGCAAGGTGGATTAGGTTAGGGAGCTCTAGCTTCTCTCCTATAACCTGACCGATGCTGGAATTCCTGGGGCAATATTATATACCAATGTTGACATGAGAGTCAGAGTCCAGTCTTCTATTTGTTTACATAAACATATTTGATACTTGTTGGTACTCTCAAGTAGGGCTGCCCCCTCTCAGTCGACTAATCTGTCGTTTTGGTCTTAGTCGACTAAGATTTCTTTATTCGATTAGTCGTTTTTTTTATGCTTTTTCATGCAGAATAACTTATTTCGAAGAAACTTATAAGCACATTTCTGGTAAACATAAGATTTAAAGTGGTGCTTTCGTGTGATTCTTTGTGGAGAAACTCAGTTTTACAGATCTGTCTCGATTTGGGCTGTCAAAACTGGACAAAAATGACGTTCAAACAATTAAAAAATCCCACATAGATTCGAACTATTTGAATATCTATTTTTTGCGCATTATGTCCATGACACTGTGTCCTAACTGGCGACGCAATTTTAAGCTGAACTTTTGTGTCAGACGCCCTGTTTTTTTTTTATTCCTGTAGCTCACTTTGAAAGTGCTGCAATGGACGAGGAACGGCTGATTCATGAAGATGAAATCTTTACGATACCTTAATCAACATAAAGAATTCAATAAATCAAGATTTCATTAGCTGAGATTGTGCAAAGTTGTCTTAGTATTTGTATAATGCAAGGGGATCAGTTCCATACGTGTTTTCAGCAGGTTTTCAGACGATTTCGGCACAGTGCTGCATCCATGGCACTAAAAACCAGTGAGACTTTAGTCTGTTGTCAAGAGATCCAAGCAGCCTATATTTTCTTCTTGATTTGTAGGCTACAACCCTTTTTTGATACAAGAATGGGATAGTTGTTTTAAGTGCCCTGCATGTTTTGTCACCCAGAAACACTGTTTAATCTTGTGAGTTTTGTTTGGCCATATGTTGAACACAAACTCTAAACCTACAGTACTTTGTATAAATGTTCACTGACAGTTTTGACAACACGACAGCTGAACAAACCTCGTCCCAGGAGGCAGAAACGTTGACCAGCTCCAGCTCTGTGGTGGTCAGGTTGTACTCCAGCACTCTGTATTCTTCCTTCATCAAAAAATCCTGGAGAAAACAAAACAATGACAGGATCAGTATATCACATACAGAACACATTTTACAGATTGAATTTGTTTAATTACATCCCCCCTTCTCTGAACCCACCTCGATCTTCTTGACCAGAGCCAGTGTGTCGTACCACATCTGGATGGATCCTGGCAGCTGGCGGGTCAGCGTCATTCTCAGCACCATGCAGTAGGAGGCCGTGGTGAAGATACGGCGCAGGATGATGCCTTTACTGAGCGCGTGAGGCACTATGGCAGACACGATGACCAAGATGGCGGAGAAGAAGTACGAGGCGCTGTAGAAGTAACGCAGAGAGCCGATCTTCCTCGTCAGCGTCATCTCGTCCCTGAGGAGGGAGGGGAAGTGGGACAGAGGAAAGTAGAAGATTATTCTTTGTATTTGTAATTTCATATGTAAAAACGAGGCCTGTTAATTAAACATTTTTTATCTGTTCAAAATGTACCTTAAAGGAAGTAAGGTATTTAATTCTCTTATCAAAATGGGAGTGGGCAAATATGCTGCTTTATGCAAATGTATGTATATATTTATTATTGGAAATCAATTAACAACACAAAACAATGACAAATATTGTCCAGAAACCCTCACAGGTACTGCATTTAGCATAATTGGAGCGTTATTTAGCCTCCATCAAGCTAGTATGACACGTTTGGTACCAATGGATTCCTTCGATTTTCTAGTTTCATAAGAAGAAATTAGTGTCATTAAAATAAATTTGCGTTAACGTGTTATCGCATTAACTTTGACAGCCATTGTAAATGCATAAAATAATACTAGTACAATAAAGCTCTATTGCTGGTACAATTACAGGACCTGTCTTGTGTTTCCAAGAAGCAACCCAACATCCAAAAAGGCATTTTGGTTAACGGCATGTTAATTTTTACATGATGCGATTATCAGGTAAATGTGAAGTCTTGGTGGATCCGTGTTAGCTCTGATAGTTTATCAAAAATATTTCTGCACCATGACACCAAAACTCCTCCCCGTACGTTTATTGTACTCGCCAATTACAGTGATCCTGATTCTGGCAGCAGTGACGCCAGCGTGGTTCTGCTGGTTAACCACATGTTTTAACATCTCGCTCTCAATTTTAGCACCAGCTTGATTCGATTTCTACCGCACAGTCGAAGCCTTTTGAGTGTCGGCCGACTCTCTTTCTCTCGTTTCTTTTTCCTGCTCATTTATTACAGTATATCTATGACATCATCAATATACATACGGTATATAAAAAGATACTGGATGCTTTAACAGCTTTCTCTTATCTAAAGACTTTTCATAAAGTTTAAATGGCCAGCAGATACATTGTTAAGCAACTTGGGTTTTAAAAGAATCGATAACAGCTGTAGGAAATGGTCCTTTTGTGGTACAGTTGTTGTGTGTTTTGGTGTCTTACTGCCTGATGTTCTTGATGATGGTCTCCATCACCTCCTCCCAACCGTACGCCTTCACAGAGTGGATGTTCTCCACGATCTCCGAGGTGAGAGCCAGGCGGCGGCTGATCATCCCTCCTCGCTCCGCCCTGTTTACGGGACACACTTTTACTTACAGCATCATCATACATGCATTGAAGCAGATTTCTGTATCCTCACACAGAGACATGTATATGGAGGTGCACAGGCGCACAGTCACACGTGTACGAGCATGCTTTTGTTGACGAAACTGCAAATATGGTTGCCGTTTTTAGTCACCTTACATTATGAGTAATTAAGATACTCTGCAGTTATACGTCAGCTTAATAATGAATGTGACATAAAGGACTAAAGTCTTTGTAGTATGTGTTTTATATGATACATTACACAATTTGAATCTTAAGTGTTATCAGTTAACGTGTCCATCCTCAATTCCTGCTACACAAAACACCAGTAGTGCAGCTGTTGTCTTCACAGATCCCTTAAAAGTAAATCCAGCAAGTCACTGGTTGCATGTTAATACGTTCTGTCCCTTTCAAATTTTTGTTTTGTGGACCTTTGTGCTGATTCCCACCAATAAATAATAAAAAATATATCTTAAAAAAAACAAAAAAAACATGTATTTTATAATATATATTTAATAAATGTGTATTTTTGGGTACCCGTTTTGCTGTCTCTTTTTTTATATGTTAAAAAGCCAAGAATTGGTTGCAAATTTCTCAAAATGGTTGCCAATGGTTGTTACTGTTACTGCATACATACAAGCATGAACACGCATATCACAACATGCAGCTACACGTGCACAAACATGCTCACATGCACATTTCTGAATATAAATAAATATGCATAAACAGCATAAAAATGTATGTATGTAGCAACTTGTTAGACAACAAGGTACAAAGTTATCAGGAGAAAAAAAAAATGATATATGTACTAAATGTTTTAAATCTTCAGAGAGACGTTAGGGCATAGAACAACTACGAGTGTATGTATGGTTGTAACTAGGGCCGCCCCCTCTTAGTCGACTAATCGGTTGTTTTGGTCTTAGTCAACTAAAATTTCTTTCGGCGATTAGTCAACAAAATGTACGAGTGTTGGTCGACTAAGAATTTCTTACCGGTGCGGTCCCATCTTCTGGGAGAGCCAGGCCTGGATGATGCCCAGCAGAGTTAGAGCTGCCAGCGCACAGAAGCCGTTCACCTCGATCAGCTCCCAGAGGAGACCCACACACAGGATACACTGCAGGGGGGTGATCCATACAAAGTGGGCCAGACCCAAGCTCTGGAATAAACATACACGGTAAACAGAGATCACATCAGTGAGCATAACTGGAATAGGACTTTTTATTACAGGAGCAATACTGTGACACTTTCCAGCAAGGAAATGTTCTTTTGCTCTCCTGACCACAGAGGTCAAAGGTCAGGTCCTTTGTTTTCTGTATTATAACTCACTACATGTAGGCTTGAAAGGTTGCTCTGAAAAGTTAGCAGAGGACAGCAGCTGATTAATCAATTAATCGGTTTGAGTAATTTTTCAAAAAAGAAAAAGTCAGAATTCTCTGATTCCAGCTTCTTAAATGTGAACATCTTCTGGTATATTTACTCCTCTATGACAGTAAACTGAATATCTTTGAGTTGTGGACAAAACAAGACATTTGAGAACGTCATCTTGGGCTTTGGGAAACACTTTTCTGACATTTTATAGGCCAAACAACTAATCGATAAAATAATCGACAATCAAAATAATCGTTAGTTACGGCCCCAGTTTGGATAAACAAACAACACAGAGTTGGAAATGTAGTTATGTGCAACAAAAGTAAACACTCAACTACACTGGCAACAAACAGAAACTGTGTATTTAGCCATATCTTTGTGAAAAAAATGAAGGTTTAGAACGTATTGAATACACAGATAAGCCCCTTTTTCGACCCCAGGAACTTTCCCATGGAACTAGGAACTTTTTGAGGAACCCATTGCGTTTTGACCGCAGGGACCAGGGTCGAAATTAAGTTTTGCGGACATTTTACCCCTGAAAGAGGCCCTGGTCTGGGGTAGTACTTTCTGACAGTACAGGAACTTTCAGGGTGGAGTTTGCTAATCGGTAAAACGCACAGACAGCACCGCTGCTTCAACTGTACCGCTTCATTCATAAAACAAGGAAGTACTCACTCTGACATCTCTGCAACACGGCACTATTTAATTCAAAATGGTGTTTTGACACACATTGATAACATTTTTATTAATTGTGCATCCCTAGGATGAAGGGTTACAATGAAAGTAAGACAGAACAAAACGTATGCAATCACAGAAGGCTAGAAAGAAAAGAAGAAATGTGTCAATCTTTCTGTTTTGAGGAATCCACTTTCATCCAGTCAGCACTGAGCTGATGAGCCTCAGCTGTACTGTAAGGTGAGAAACTCTCAGGTCTCACCCTCAATAAGCTCCCTTTCATCCACTCACCTATAAAGAGAATCATCTCGAACACACACACACACACACAGAGAGAGAACCAGACGAGGTAACCCCCACCAGGCATTAAAGCAGAGTGTGGTGCCTCGGCCAAGTCACATCCGAGCCAGGTGATAATTGTCTCAAAGCAGGTAGCAGAGTGTTTCCACATTCAACGCCTTAGTGAGACCCGAGGCAACACTGAGTTCAGTCTACACACACACACGTATACTTTATACACCCTCTGAGTATTTTACTGAATACTTTGCCTAAATACCCACACCTAACTGGGTGTTTGTTTGTAAACGTGTGTGTATTGTTCCCTATCTATTGTGCTCTAATTGTCCCTCAGTATGAAGAACACATGGCTCTGTGTTGGGTAATAAAACAGATTCACTGAAGTCAGTGAGGGTGTGAACTGTTGATCTTAATTTTCCCTCATCCCGCACGTGGAGACAAAAACATTCCCCCCCACCTACTTATGAGTGGAAAACAACTGTATTGTTTCTTCAAACTTAAATAAAGGGACTTAAACTGGAAATCTGAACTCACTCACAAAGACACCGGATCAATGAATTATCATCGTATTGTACTCTAGAGAAGATCCTCTAAAATGTAAGGAAAAGACCCACGATGTTTAAGAAGGGAGCCTTCATAGATCCCTTACCTTGACTCAAATGTAATGGCTGATACTGAATTATTTGGTTACACACGGGATGTAAACCCCGGCCTCCTGGGTGAAAATCCTGTGTTTTCTGTCCCATCCATCGCCCCCCAACTTCCACACCATATGGAGTTTCACACCATCTATACTACAGCGTCTGACTTCTGCTTTCGCTCCTGTCATAATTACTCGGGTCGCTAGAGGTCACTGACATCTTCTTTTATTCCTTCTTTCGGTGATCGTCCATGTAAATCAATAATAAAACCTATAAAACCCTTCTGACCCACATCTATGACGGCTCTCATGACAAGAGAAGTTGAAAAATTTAAATAGTTCGAAATGTATAGCATGTGGAACCCCCATTTTCTTCCCCCCCAATATTGGTAACACTTGTGTTTTCTTTACTTCTAGCCATGATTGTGCGGTTTCCATAGAGGTGCAGGACTTTTATATTGCAGTGAAAAACGAGGCCACAGTGAGTAAAATGTGACAGGAACAAAAACAGCTTGGGGTTCAGAGGGTTAAATTGCCAGAGATGAGATTAGTGATTTGTGGGACGGTAAATGCTTGGGTTTTCTCACCTCATCCAGCTTGTTGAGGTGGGCGGACATCAGACTGACCAGCTGACCAGTGCTGATCTTATCCAAGACTCGGCTGGACAGCTTCAGGGTCTGAAAAAGGGCAAAGGTCAGCAGTCAGTTGAAGCACAAAAGGTAGGAAGTGAATTGGTCGAGAGAAAGCCGGTGACACGTGGCCACGTGGCTTTGACACCAGGCCGCCTCGCCGCCTCACAGCTGCCTGTGGATCGCCGCTGCTGGACTTCCACATGTGAGAAGCTTTCTAGGAACGTTCAGTCACGCATGCTGAACAAGCTGGACGCATTCAGTCTGATCATTCTGTCTGAAAAGCTGACAAATACTCACACACACAACTGTCTTACTATCTTATCAGCTGGGTTGTTTTGTTCCAACAAACGGTGGTTAAAGCAGTGACTTTAGGTGGCGAGTGTGTCAGAGAAAAAGGCCCACAGTGTCTCTGTTTTGGGAGACATTACACTCCACAACATTTCAGAGGCAAATGTTTTACTTTTTACATATCTTTTGTCTATTGTACATATCTGAAAATTGTCTCAACCTGTGAAGACCGTTTTAGGTTTTTACACAAGTAAAGAAACATCTACGTCTCAGTTTCATAAATACCGCCCTGTCCTCAACTTACCTTCTTGTATATAAGACTGAAAAGGGCGATGCGGATCTGCATGCCCAGGTGATGCAGGCCAAAGATGGCAGGTTGCAGCAGGAGGAAGCGGGCGGTGAAGAGGAGGCAGAGGCCCAGGGCCAGGAAATATCCCTGGTTTCGCTCCGGAGCGTGGAACGGGTCGAAGGAGGCGATGATGCGACCCAGAAGCTGAGGCTGCACCGTCTTGGAAGCCTCCTACAACAAGAGATGGGATAATAAAACAAGAGATGATTGATTTAATCTGCGCTTAACTCCTTCTGGTTGTGAACCAAAAACCAGTCAGCTTGTCTGGTCAACTCCTGGTCAGTTACTGACAAGGGGAATACATGATTTCATCATTTTACAGTACAGGTCAGTCATAATAAAAATTTTTTTGTATAAAATGTTAACTTTTAGGAGTCAAAACTAGCTTCAAATTAGAAATCATTAGTGCATATCCCTAACAAGGGTACATAATCCTATTTTTCCCAATCATTTAGAAATGTTTATTTACATCGTGAATCTTTTCTGCATTAAAATACACATCTACAGAGACTATCATACGATTTATTGTCATACAATTCAGTCAAGTAAGACACCAGGAAAAAATATGTTTAAAAACAACCAATATCACACCACTTAAAAAAAGTATGGATCCACATCTAAATCAGGACATGTCTACAGAGAATGTATATCGCCAAGAAGTGAAAGTCAATTGTTCGTTCCACTGCAGCATCACTGATGTTGCTGACGGTAAAATGTCCACCTAAAAAGTGCCGTACAAAAGTAAAACAATATTATTTCTATTCTACTGTCATGTTCTACCGAAATGGCCTGTGTTGAACAATAAAATATTATAGTTATAATAAGCGTTTTCCGGCAGCTCCGCCAGAGTTTCGTCTCTTTGCTTCTATGCTGTTTGATGTCCGCACCAACCAAGATGTCCAATATAAGTCAATATCACAATTTTGCATTTAACCGTAACATAACTGAGATTCTACTAAATACGTTAGAACATAACAACAACCAGAAACTACGACAGTATATTAGGGCCACTGTATGTTGAAAAAAAAAAAAAAAAAAACATGGGGGGAAGGGGGTAATATTCGGAGAAAAATAGAGAATTTTCGAGATTATAAATTCATAAATTTATGAGATTCTTTTTTCTTGTCAAGGAACCGGATCGCTTCACTTTGCAAAGTTGGATCAACCTCATCACATCATAGACGCCACTGCTTGCTGTGTATTATGCCGTGTATATGCAGTGGATGATCTGATCAAATCATACTTTGCAATCAGATTCAGCAATAAGGAAAAACTCAGATTTTAGCCCAGAATCACCATATTATCATAAACATAGGGAATTTGAAGAGACATTATTGTGAATTGGGCCTATTCAGAAGAAAACAACATACAGATTTGAGTTTTTTTTCTCATAAATTTACGACTTTAATCACAGAAGTATTTCTCTCTGAATATTACCCAGCTTCACCGGCTCCGTAATAATATTTTTTTTTTCCCTACAATGGCCCAAATATTCTGTTATAAGAAACTCCTTCGGCTTCTACTGAGAACACTTCCCCAAAGCTTTTCTGTTTTTTCCCACAAAGCCTCTTTAACATCTAACAGGCATTCTCATCGTCATGACAACCACCTAACCAACTGTACCAACTGACGCACCGGCTGCTGTCGCCACCTCCTTCCTCATGAGTCCGGGACAGTGAGATGGGTTTGCGACACTATGGTGCGACATGCTTGTGATTTGTGTGCGTCATCATGGCACCGTGGCTCTATAGCCCCCCCCCCCCCCCAAACACTGTTAACACCGTTAACACACACGCACACACAGGTGGAGCTGGCAGTGAAACAACGGTGTGTGTGTGTGTGACGAGGACTGGTGGTAACTGTGGGAATTTTTTATATAGTAATGACCTGATACTGTATATGTGTTATTTTCTTAAAGACATCAACTATCATTATATTTGAGCATTTTTTTAATGTGAATAAATTAGTTATTCTGTGATTACAATATTTTATATCATCTTATTGTTAGCAGGATGGATACCTGTCTCAGGCAGCACTTATACAGTGGGATATTAAACTTTCTAATCAATAATAGGTGGAAAAAAAACTGTGTAAAAGTAAAATACCAAACATTTTCTGGTTACAAATTGGATGATTTACTTTTCTTGTTTTATTACTGTACATTGAATGCTTTTGGGTTTTTACTGTTGGTCTAGTAAGCACACCAATTTAGGCTCTAGGAGGTAATGATGATTCTAATTATCAATTACATTTTACTTACTAAACGTTTAAACAATTAATTTACAAAATAATAAGATTAGATTTGAATGACAAATCGTTAGCTGCTCTTTCCTATACCTTCTCCATTTCCCACTTCACAGAGTAGCACAATAAAGACTATATTGACTAGGCGTTTTACTGTAGGTCCATTGGAATGCTCAGAATTTCTAGTTTCCAACGATACCAAGCATGATATTGTAGACAAATGAGAAAATTATCGCATATTATTTTTATCACAGCTTGTTCTTATATTCACTAAGTTTATTTCTGTATGACGATATTGTTAAAATACTTCATAATAAGACAGAGTTTGGACAACATACAGTTGGTTTACAGATTCTGAAAGCTGAATTCGAGGATTTCAAAATGGTATCGCAGGCATATCTTCTATAAATAGATCATCTTCCATCGCAACTTTTTTGTAACTACGCCACAGGGTATGACCCATTTTAACCAGGTACCGGGTCCGTCGGGCTTAAGAGGTTTCATTTTGAACAGAGCATAAGAATGAGGAGTTTATATCTCCAACTCATTGGTGTGATCCATGACGGCGGAGTTCGTTAACTACTTCCTGTGTCAGATCTGCTTCGTCCAGAGACGACGGACTCACCCCGAGGTAGAGGAGGACACCGAAGAAGGCGAAGGGGCCGAGGAAGCATCGGGCCAGCGCTCTCATCAGCCTGGGCTTGTTCTTGGATGACGCCACCTCTCTGTCCCATTCTCTGCAGGGAGGACAGAGTTACAACACAGTTAAACAGCAGTGCAGGCAGAGTGTTGGAGAAGACCACATTCACCAGCCAAATGCCAGCAAAGTTTGGCTGTTCTATTTGTCCACTACGACTCTGGCAACAAACCAGCTGTCCTTTCTTAACTTTGGCCGGTGATTCAGTCATAAAATGAGAAGCTAGTAGTGCATTTATTCATCTATTTTCACCTCGTTAAAAATTCTTTGGCCATCAATGAGAGTCAGTTGCACACAAACGTACAAAAACATGACTAATGACTTGTTAATTTCTTGAGTAATTTGAAGATTTATCAGGATTATTATTTTTTTTTTTTTTGATGGAATGTCTTCGAGAAAATATACGCACATGTTCAACCTCAACTTTGCTTTAAGTTTGTTGCCCTTGTTACAACACAGTTGGATTAACTTCCCACAAACCGCCCTGGCAGGCAGTTACAGCGGCGGTAAGTAGCAGCATTGTTCTCTGAGGGTCATTTATATCCAGGGTGATTTGGCTCACCAGTTCAGCGGTGAGTGATGAGAGAAGAAGGAGACCAGAGTGATAAAAACAGAGTAAGAGGACAAAGTCTTAAGTGTTTCCCTATCGCAGGTATTGATATCCTGAAGTGAAATAACAATGGACTCGACCATGCCCTAAAAACTGAGGCTGACTGAGATGTATACAAACACTGCTGCCAGCTTTGCATAGTACATTTATCTTAATGTGTAGACTAACCAAGGTAAGGATGCATTGATTCGATCCGCTAAATCGATATCAGCACCGATACGGACCCTATCAAGTGGATACTGATCATGAATCCACATCTAATACAGTCTCTTCATCATTGCCACTCAAATTCAGTGTTTCCATTTTCTGTTATATTGAGTTATGGCCGGATGCCAACTCAATTTTCAGAACAATGCAGTGGGGACTATTTAATCTTGTTCATGCTCTTGTTTATTCTAGGGTTGTCAATCAATTGAAATATTTAATCATGATTAATCGCATGATTGTTCATAATTAATTTTGACTCATCGCAAATTAATCACACTTTTTTTATCTGCTCAAAATGTACCTTAAAGGGAGATTTGTCAAGTATTTAATACTCTTATCAACATGGCAGTGGGCAAATATGCTGCTTTGTGCAAATGTTTGTATATATTTATTATTGGAAATCAATTAACAACACAAAACAATGACAGATATTGTCCAGAAACCCTCACAGGTACTGCATTTAGCATAACAAATATGCTCAAATCATAACAGGCCAACAGGCAACAACAGCTGTCAGTGTGTCAGTGTGCTGACTTGACTATGACTTGCCCCAAACTGCATGTGATTATCATAAAGTGGGCATGTCTGTAAAGGGGAGACTCGAAGAACCCATTTCATTCACATAGCTTGAGGTCAAAGGTCAAGGAACTCCTTTGATACATATTATATATTTTATAAAATTATCACCATAAATACTTTTACATGGTTGCATTTTAATTTAAAACACAATTTCTTTACTTATATTTATTTCTAGCTCTTGGTCTATATAATATCAACTTTTTGCAGCGTAATGAAATGGTCTCCATGCTGACTGAAGTGAGCTGAACTGAACTGAGTGGGTGATGAAGGGGCTGACGGTACACAGCATGTTTTAATGGACGGTAAAGTTCACATTCCCAGAAGCCTTCACTGTTTGCCTGATCGGAATAATGAAAGCAAAATCACCCACCGCTGCTCATTCATCACCCGGTGGGCACCGGGCCCTTTCTAAAGGTCGGCTTTTTAACACCCGTGTACATTAACCGGCTTGTTGGCACCATTCAGCGTGACGCAGCGCCCTGGGTAACCAAGAGGCAAGGCCAACGTGG
Organism: Sebastolobus alascanus; assembly: GCA_916701645.2. Classification (NCBI taxonomy): domain Eukaryota; kingdom Metazoa; phylum Chordata; class Actinopteri; order Perciformes; family Sebastidae; genus Sebastolobus; species Sebastolobus alascanus. Next base: position 59,979 of record CAKAOJ020000050.1, read on the forward strand.
GGCACTGCTGTTACTTTGTTAGGCGATGTAAAAATAAAAGAAAAGAAAGAAAGAAGACACGTGAGTATTCAATCTTAGAAAATACAAATGTGTCAAAGATGTGGCATTTGCTCAGTGATGTAAGAACAGTAAAAGAAAGGATTGAGAGGAGAAAGAAGAGAAAGGGATAAATGGAAGAGAGCAACATAATGATGGAAAAAAAGAAGAAATTTTGAGAATTTTAAATGTGCCATTTGAAGTAGGTAGAGAGAGAAAGGGAGTATAAAAATACACTGATACATTCTATTTACTTGTGTTTAACAAAACTATGAAATTATGCGCACTCTGTTATGTCATTGCACGGCCACGACTGGGCTTAAACGTACAGTATGTAATTTCTGCTGCTAGGGGTCTCTCAATAAAAGCAATAACAAAAGACAGACTTTGATGACGTCGTGAAGTAGCGTGGGATCATGGGAGTTGTTGTCTTCGTTGTTAAACAACCACCATTGCGGAAAATTGAAACATCAAAAATGTATCTCACGGACGAGGTATTGTATTCAAGTTTTATTCATGTTACGTTTTAACATTTATTCACGTTATGTTGTTTCATTCTTATGAAATATCCGCAAGTAACGTTAGCTAACGTAAAGTTAACTTGCTGAATATATTTCAATTCAAGCAATATAAACAACAGTAAACAATAGAGTGGTTCGCCAACTTCCTTACTGACGTATCATCTTGTGTTTCCCCAGAAGTTAGAGCAACTAGAGGGGGTAAAGGGGATATGACGCCATTGATAGTCGACCAAATGAAATGCACCATTCCCTTCAGTAAAATTAGAGATTTCTCTATAGGTTTGAACATTGTTGTAAACATTTTTGGATCATGTAAGTGCACAACTCAACAAAATATATACAGTAACATAGGTTTAGTCGTTTTAAGTCCTTAACCATTTTCAATTTTTTATGATTTTTAATGACCAGCAAATGATTTAATGAGAGGGAAAGGGGGCGTACAGTGGCCTAGTGGTTAAGGTGGCAGAGAGAAAAATACTTGACAGTCACAGAGATGAGAAAGAGAGAAAAAAGTAAAGTGATTAAGGTTCATTTAATTTGAGAAAAGAGAGTGAAGGAGAGGAAGAGAGGCAGAGAGAGCTAAAACAAGAGCAGCACGGTGGGAAAGGGGGAATAACAAGAGAGACAGATGAACCAAGGGAGATATACAAATTGAAAGTAGAAAGAGAGAAGAGTTAACCTTGTCCATCATCTGCTGCCTGCTTGTTTGTTTGTTTGGCACACACAGGTTTGATTTATGTCTAGCTCCGCTTAAATGCCAGCCCATATTTTCACTTGCCTCTGAGGACAGGATGGCTACTGTAAACACATGCACAGTAAAGGGCACGTAGGTTGTCATTTTTCTACGAAATCATCCTCCAAAAAAGATTTAAGATTTTACTTCAAGTAAAAGCTGGTAATACGCATAGTGCAGGGAACAGGCTACCTACATCTGTGTTTATGGATGGTTGTAGTTGATACAGTGAATAGTTATATACCTAGACTATTTCTGTGCATGTTTTCATCATTTTTAGATGCCCCCAGCTCCCAAAATGGGCTTGAAACTCCTACATTGAGCTGTTTTACGGCATACGTGTATACAGCCAGAAGAGTGGTGGGAATACACCTTATTCAAAGCGGACATTTTGATGTATCATAGCAGGAAAAGCTTGTGTAAATATAATCATTAATGATGGCTACTTGATAATATGCATACTTCCTTACAGTCATGGCTTACTGGGCTACTTGAAGGGAACAGAGCCATTGTTGATGCTTTTAATTACACCTGTGCTTTTCCTGATATGATGAGTAAATATGAAAAAGATTTACAGGGTGAGCTGACTTGTTGCCGTATTGCATTCTGGTCTATTTTCTGACCCCCCGTGTGCCATAAAGCACGCCTTCAGGGTTTTCTGCCATAAATCTCCTCAGGTTTAGGCGACAAATCTACATGGTAACGTTTAGGAAAAGGTCAGGTTTGGGTTAAAATAAATAAAATTTGTTGTAATACCACTAATTTCTTTAACGCATTAATGCAACTTGCAATTTTTTGGGTTGTAGCGGGCTCAGTTTTAAAACTAGAGTGAAGATGCTGTCATCATATGAATCCATTGGTACCAACCATGTCATACTAGCTTGTCGCCAAGGAAGCTAAATAACGCTCCAAACTTACCCTAAATTTTGGAGAGGAAAAATTGGCATGGCCATTTTTAATCCATCAATCCATTTAATTTAAAGCAAGCATATTTTAGTATTAAATACTTGACAAAATCTCCCTTTAAGGTGCATTTTGAACAGATAAAAAAAAAATGTAGGATTCATTTGCGATTAAATCTTTTAATCGATTGACAACCCTAATAATTAGGGACTCTACATATTTAAAGAGCATTTGTACATCATAAAAATAAAACAACACAAACAGTGATTAATATTAATTAATTAATTAATTAATTAATTAATTAATTAATATTAATCACTGTTTGTGTTGTTTTATTTTTATGATGTACAAATAATTTTAATTAATTAATTAATTAATTAATTAATTAATTAATTAATTAATTTTATAATCTTTTTTTTTTTTTATTTTTTTTTTTCACTATAAAACATCTGGCGGGACAAATCGAACCTTATGGCGGAGCAGATTTGGCCCGCAGGCCCCACTTTGGGAAGCCCTGAATTAGACAATACAGCATTCAACCCTCCACAGTAAAAGACAACCTTTATCTAATGTGGCAGGCTTTTTTTATGTATATATTGACACAAGTCATACAACTTTCTTGACCGAAAACAAGGCTTCTTAACTATATCATGCTATGGACCACAATGATACCTGATGTCTTAGGACCCACTTTGCAAAACTGTCAATCAATCAGCCAACGTATGGGAGAAGACTCCTTCTGATCTGTTCTCCCATAACCAAGATCTCTTTATGAGCTACAGCATGTCAACTCCCAGTCAGCGTGCTGGGATGTAAACACTGAGAACACGGGTCGGGTAAACAAACTTAAACTGCACAAACCTTTCGAGTCTCTCGGAGAGGTTGTCTGCCAGATCAAAAGACGGAGCCTTATAAACATCTGTCAGCTCCAACTTCTTCCTGAAGCCCTTCCTCAGCAGCGGTGTCGTCCACCTGCACGGAAAACCACACATAAGACAGATCGTTGGTATTAGCTGTTTGAAGCTAAGATGCCTGTGGCAAAAAATGTATGTATACTTGACAGTATGCTAACAGATATAGTCTCAATATGTAGAAAGATTTACTACAAATTGTATTCAAGGTCCACTGGAACACTTATGAATGCATTGTCTTACTATCCACTGCTGAAAGACACTGTGTACATTATAGTATATCAAACACATGCACAATACATTTTATAATTAGGTGAAGATATAAAGTGCTGATGTTAGATGTCTGAAATAAGGTCTGTGGTTAACACAAGCTGATGAGAATTTAACATTTTGCTCTACGATAAAAAATATGTCAGTAAATGTCCAACTGGTGACTTTTTAAGCTTTTATGTGTCTTAAAAAAGACGGTTGCTAACAAGTGCCTAAATGAGACTAAACGTCATCAGACCAAACACTAGTCCGCCTTTAGCTCAGTGGTGGCGATGTGAAGTCAGGTGACCATGGTGTTCATTTGTGGAGATTATCTTGCTGAACAAAACGTGTAAGTATCATAAACGTTTGTTTGACACGGAGTTTATTTTCTGCAATAAACCAAAACCCAACGGAAACATCCCATTGGCTTTGTTTCAAGGGAACCAGAGTGATGCTAACGTCCGGGTTGGCCTGCAAAAATACGTCATCCCTGCAGCACTCTATTGGAAAGATTATATCAAATGTATTTGTTTGTGCGTGGTTAGAGGATAACTCCCTTTTGGAGTGTCTGGAAGCTTTAATGTAAACTGGTGTCAGTTGTAATAGAAGTAATCCCTGAGGTTTCACAGTCAGACTAATGACAGAGAAGGGAGGTAAAGTCAGATGTTTGCTACTCGTCCCTGTGACTAAATGGTCCCGGCCAGGTGACAGTGAGTGAAGTTTACATCATCTGACTTTTTAAGCCTGCTTCTTTCTTTGGGACCTCTCATTAGTGTGAGGACAGAGGACACATCAGTGCACCCTTAAACAGAACTCGTAGTGTATTATAATCAGCGGAGGGATGTAACGAAGTACTGTACTTAAAGCGAGGGTGTGCAGACTGTTTTCGGCATCACAAAGGTTACAAGTGTTACAAGAGTATTTTTACACTGTGGTATTAGTACTTTTACTCAAGTAAAAGATCTGAGTACTTCTTCCAACACTGGATTTAACTAGCCAACAGTATATGAAGGAGTTAAATGCAACATACACATTAATGCAGCAGTAATATTAATCCAGACACATCAGATATAATAGTAAAACACTGACAGGGAACATTTTACTGCTCAATCAGTACTTTTACTTTGATACTTTGAGTACATTTTGCTGATAATACATACATACCTTAAGTAAGGTTTTGAATGCAGGTATTTTACTTCAGTAATATTAATCCAGAAACATCAGATATAATAGTAAAACACTGACAGGGAACATTTTACTACTCTATCAGTACTTTTACTTTGATACTTTGAGTACATTTTGCTGATACTTACTTTTAATTAAGTAAGGTTTTGAATGCAGGGATTTTACTTGTAACGGAGTATTTCTACACTGTGGTATTAGTACTTTTACTCAAGTAAAAGATCTGAGTACTTCTACCACCACTGGATTAAACTAGCCAACAGTACATGATGGAGTTAAAATGCAACATACACATTAATGCAGCAGTAATATTAATCCAGAAACATCAGATATAATAGTAAAACACTGACAGGGAACATTTTACTGCACAATCAGTAATTTAACTTTGATACTTTGAGAACATTTAGCTGATACATACTTTTAATTAAGTAAGGTTTGAATGCAGGGATTTTACTTGAAGTGGAGTATTTTACAGTGTGGTATTAGTACTTTCACCTTTTAGGATCTGAATACTTCTTCCACCACTCATAAAATAATTGAACCATAGAAATGCAGATAACATGGTGAATATTCTTGAAAATATCATAAAAAAGTCACTGAAAAGTCGTTAAAGGGTCGACATATTCGCACTTTAAATCCTAAATTTAATGTTTTTATCGTTAATAATAATGTTTTACTTAATGCTACACAAATAGAGGACTTTGAAAACATCCAAGAGCGTCTACCCCCCACCTGACAGCGTTTTCTAGAACATACCACATCGGAGTACAGCTCTTATTTCGCGCAGTTTCAAACTGTCAGGTGCATATTTTACGCACGGATCAAGCGAACAATCTCTGTCTCACCGGCACTTTTTAAGTGACATATAATGTTGTAATCTCAAATCAATCAAAGCAGGACACGATGACGGTCCGTGGTTTTATGACAGCACTTCATAACGATCATGGTTTTATGTTTCTTCACAAAGCAGCCACCTGGGGAGCCCAAAGTTTTACAAAGTTATGTCTAATATTAATCACCATCAAACCTCCAAACTTGGACAGAATGATCTCCAACTGGAGCAAGTAGAGCATTTATAAATTACTGACAATATTAACTGATACCTGATATTTGATTTTTCTCAAATGAGCAGCTGCGTCCGCACCTTGCCGTCCAGAGAAAACCTCTCCTCAGATAATAAAGGACCAAACGTGTCTTACCAGAAGAAATACTTGGAGAGGAAGTTTGCATCTTCCACTGGTGACTTCTGCATCCTAAGTGCGCCGCCAGTTTGGTTTCTCTGCACCTGAGTCTGTCCCGCTCACATCTGTGTGTCTCCTGAGTGGCTCCGTTCCCAGAACAGTTAAGAGAGGCCGGTTTTATCCTCCGATAAATATGAAGTCACGGTTTAGTTATCTTCCTCCCCTCCAACAATAAAAAAAAGCACACAGAGTGGTGATCTCTATCCTCTGTGCGTCTCCTTGCTCTTCCTCTTGTCTCTGCTCCCTCTCCTTCAGTGTGACAGACAGGGAGAGGACAGTCCATCCTTTATGGGCTCGCCAAAACCTTGCGGAGACGCACGTCATTTCCACGCCGACGAGCCTCGGGTCGCATATTGTGGCAACAAGCTGGAGAGGTGCAGCCAGCTGAACCGAATGAGCCCACTTCAGCAGGCAGATATTGATCCATATACAGAGCAGGGAACAATGGCGGTCCAGAGGTCAATAAGGAATATTTTTCACTTTAATTCAGAGGAAATCCAGTTTCTTTAACTCTCTTCTGTAGGATTGTCTTTGATTTTTAATTCTTTAAAGTTAAAATGTACTTGAAGCTCTTTAAAACTAATTGAGCTATATGATAAATGTCTTGACTACAGAATATTTCCTAAAACTTTTCACAAGTTTATCTCACATTACAACCATACAATTTTTAAATCACTACTATGTGTTAATGGCATTTAAAAAAACTTAATATATGACTAAAACAACTGCTAAGTGGTCCAAAGAGAAAAGTAATCGTGAGCCTTATTTGTAAAGAGAAACATGAGAGTAGAGCTGCAACGATTAATCGATTAGTTGTCAACTATTAAATCAATCACCGACTAATTTGATAATCGATTAATCTGTTTGAGTAATTTTTTAAGTAAAAAAAGGACAAAATTCTCTGATTCCAGCTTCTTAAATGAGAATATTTTCTGGTTTCTTTACTCCTCTATGACAGTAAACTGAATATATTTGTACATTTGGGAAGGTCATCTTGGGCTTTGGGAAACACTGATCGACATTTTTCACCATTTTCTGACATTTTTTAGACCAAACAACTCATTGATTAATCAAGAAAATAATCAACAGATTAATCAACAATGAAAATAATCGTTAGTCGCAGCCTTAAATTTATGCAAAGCTCTTTGAAACTAATTGTCTTGCCTAAAGAATATTTCCAAACCAAGTTTATCTCACATTACAACCCCTTGATGTGCAATTTTTAAAATCACCACTACATGTAAAAAACAAACATTTTCCACACTGGGCCTTTACAAAAACCTTAATATATGGCTAAAAGCAACTGCCAAGTGGTCCCAAACAAAGAGATGAATAATCATGGACTATCATTTATATGACAGTAAATTAAAACAAAGCTTAACATGGATGAATAAGAAAGCAAGCTGTCTCCCATACAGCGTGTAGGAAGTGTCCTCTAACTTCTTATGTCAGTATAAATGACCAGATAAACAGCTTTACAGTTGAAACTCATCCCAGAAGCTGCTGCCGGTCCACTAGAACTACTTCTGACTTTCACTCCGCCCAGCTGCCTCACTATCATTCACAAAATAGCAGAAACAGTTCCGGGACGTCTAAAACGAACTTGAAACTTTATTGTTTTTTATCAGTTTGCAGGTTACGCACAGTTTCAGGAGAGGGAGGATCAAAACCTCCAGACATTCCATAAGGGAACAGAGATAACACGTGAAGATGCGGTTAAGCCCACAAACTGTGTCTTATCTTCACTGTGAGCACTTCAGCTGTATAGTTCCTTCTAGAGAGAGAAACGGGCTGAGTAAATCTGTTGGAAGAAATAAATATTAAGCTCATATTGATCCCCATTACTGTTTGACTATGAAGCAGAAGGGCAGCCTTCTTGCTATTGTTCCACAGTCATCATGGGACCGATTCCTCTCTCTCTCTCTCTTGTCGTCTCTTGTACCCAAGAGACGACAAGATAAATAATACTGCTGACAGGTAACGTAATTATCCAATCAGGTTTTGTTTGATGAATAATCATGACATAATAAAGTGCAACAGGAATGAGCCCTAAAACACAGATATGAGTTAGCATTTTAGCACTTCCGGTTCCCTCGTCTGGAAGTCAATGGGTTTTTTGAATGGGTTTTTAGTAGAGATGCATCGGTAACGGATCGGATATCGGCCGATACTATCTCAAATAGCTGGATCGGATATCGGTGACAATAGGGGCCGATCTATTCAATTCAACTCTATGTTTATATACCATATGCATTATATAGTGGAATTTTAATTCCTGTTTAAGTTTTGACAAATTTGTTGCTGCATTAAAAAGGTTCACACTTGAAGTGTTATTCCTGTTAATTTTGAAGATTTTTTTATTATTAATTACTTATTTTTATATTTTTTATTAGTATTAACAATAAATATCAATTCAGCAAATTTATTTCTATGTATTTATTTGTTAAATTTTGTTTTACAAAGTTAGGAAAGCAATGTTTAAGTCAAGCCCGATGTTGCCTTACATATAAAAGAATGATCCCAGTCACTTCCACACAGTGAGGCATACAGCTTATTAATCAAACACTGGTATCGGATCGGTACTCGGTATTGTCCGATACCCAAAGCCCAGGTATCAGTATCGGTATCGGGACTGAAAAAGTTGGATCGGTGCATCCCTAGTTTTTAGTTAGATGCCTGAAATAAGGTCTGTGGTTAACACAAGCTGAAGAGATGTTAATGTTTTGTTCGTTTTGAAGCCTTTATGTGTCTTAAAAAAGGCGGTTGCTAACAACCGACACCGACTCGTCCTCCTTTAAAGCCTTGTTGTTTATACTCGCGCTCATGCGACCATGGTGTAGTTCGTTTATAGCCTAACGTTAGCTTTTACTTCTGCCGATTGCATTCACACTTCAAAAATCATAAAAGTGGTGTTCATTTGTGGAGATTATCTTGGTGAACAAAACGTGTAAGTATCATAAACGTTTGTTTGCCACAGAGCTTATTTTCTGCAATAATCCAAAACCCAATGGAAAAATCCCATTAGCTTTTTGTCGAGGGAAACCAGGGCGATGCTAACTTCCTGGTTGGCCTACAAAAATATGTCATCCCTGGAGCACTCTATATGAAAAGATCTACAAGAGTATTTTGTATTGAGTGACAAGTACAGCAGTGGTCAAGACTGCAGGTTTCATTTCAGGTTTCAGGTGGACATGTGATCAAACTCTGCACAGAAAGTGACACTTGGTATACTGTGTGGCATTGAACTTCCCTAACTGCAACTCCAAAATGCACACACTACTACTGAACTGATCTTTAGAGCAAAACATAACACAGAATATTAAATATGAAAGTCCAATTTGTTGTTGAAATGCATTTGAAAGCAGTAAATGAATATAATGAACAGGGACGAGTCTTCTCTGTTCTAATACTGAAGGGGACATGTTCTCTTGGTCTCAGATCTAACCAGAGGCTGGGTCAGTGAGGGATTGCATGAATTTAGCATTGTGTCTCTTTTCCAAAAAAGGTTATTTGGACCTTGTGATTATCTGTGTGTGTGTGAGACAGGATAAAGCTGAGCCTGATATTGCTAATGGAGCCGAGAGATGAGGAGAATCACGTGAAATCCGACTGTTGGTTGCTTGTAATTTTGCTGAACTTAGAGTCATTATTGCTGAGGGACACAAAGGTAGCTTGCCTTTGCCGAGAGGAAAGAGTGACCTCTTCTGGACATTTACTGTACATTGTAGGCAGGAAGACTGACAGTTATGCCTATACAATTATAGATAATGGTGGTTTATAATCCAAGTACCTTCTATTTTGAGCCTCAGTAAAAAACAAACTCAATGATTGAAACAATTGAGTCAACAGTTACATTAGATATTTGCTGCATAATGACAGCCTGCCAAGTATGCACCTGCACATCCTCAGCTGTGTTTTCACTCTTTCTGGATGATTAGAGACCAGGGCTGCGGTTGAAAAGTCAAAAAAAAATTACGTCCTAACGTCTTTTCCTAACCACTTTTCCTCGACCTCGATGGAAAACGTCATGAGGTCAAGGAAAGATGTGAAGGAGAATTCAGAAGGAAAAGACAACCAGTGGTAAGAGAATCTGACTGCACTTACACTATAGGCTCCGTAATTATGATGCGACGACGGCGGACGTTAGTGACGTGGTTCTGCCATGGTGAAACTACAATGTTCCAAAGATGGACTACAAAAGGCGCACGCTCGCCCTGTGCGTTCTTAAATAGCTCCTTCAGTGACAGGCTGCTTCACCCACAGTGTGTGAAAGAGAGATACCGCAGGTCCTTCTGCTGCTGGAACACTTTACCAACATATAATAAAGGATTATCTGACCTAACGTAGACAACCGGTGAAAAATATTACTTCATTACCAAGGTTGGACTTGAAATAAACAAAGGAATATATGATAAATATTGAGTCAATTGTTTGAGTTACTGTATAGAGAATCGGTAGGACCATATATTTTTCCTACTCCTTTTCGGACATGTAATATTTATTTATGTTGATTATTTTTTTATTGACAGTTTGCGATACATTTACTGTTTTGTTTGTTTTACTTATTTGTTACATGTGCAAAATAAATCAATAAAAATAAAGCAAACGAAATGGTTGTCACTGTCTAATGTATCAACATGGTTCCCATTAGTATATGATTGTATGAAAATAATATGCAAGATAGGATCGTTTGTTTTCATGAACAGCAGAATGGTGCTTCGCTTTAAAATGTTGCAGCCGCAAGGAATTGTGGGACTGCATTATCTCCTTTGCTTTGGTAAAGGATGTTCCAGTGTATCCTATGCTAAAGGAGATAACAAAGGAAGCATTGAAGCTAGAGGTCGACCGATTTATCGGTCGGCCGATTAATCGGGCCGATTTTTTGACATTTCTTCATAATCGGCATCGGCCGATTCCTGAGCATATTAAGCCGATTATTAAACAGGCACATCTGCGGGCAGCCCAGTGTTGTTGTTGCTGTGGAACACGTGTGACACCGCCCCTTGTGTGTCTATCAAATTGCCATTCTGCCGCCCGGTAGGCTTAAAATCTTCTCTTTCAAAGCCCTATGTATTTAATTGGTTAGATATGAAATGCTCCGACGTAATCTGTTCTGTTTTTGGTAACGGAGAATTTCTCTCCGTCGGTGACGTTAGCTGTGTGCGGGGCGGAGCAGCTCTCACATACACGCTGCGGCAGCGCAGACACACACACACACACAGAGCTTCTGCTCTTAGTAACTATGACGGAGAAAACTTAACTTATAAAGCGTGATTACAATTTACTAGAGTTGATGCTGACAATGCTTGTCATAAGTGCAAGTTTGCGTGTGAGGGCGGAAACACGAGCAATTTGTCGAAACATTTAGCAAATAGTTCACTTCCTCATTAAACGTCTCTATGGGTCCTTCAAAGCGTCTATGACGTCACTGGCCTGTGTGTAGTCCGCAGCATAGCAGATATGAGCAGCAGGCTTTGTAATACGAGTGAACAAAGTTATTATTATTTTGTGATCACTTAGATTATGGCCATATAGCTTGTAACAGTGTCTGTCAACAAACATAAATAAAAAACATGCTTTAGGACAGTTTTGGAAAGGTGCTTAAAAGGTTTGGAGCCCTGTATTATTACTATTATTAACCATCATGCACAAAATAAAATATGCACTGCAGTGCAGACACAAAATGCAGATTGGAGAGACAGACCATAAGTGTTGTTCAATAAATGTTTACTTAAGTTTACATTTTGTGTATCATATGTTATTATTAAGCTGTTATATTTTATCAGATGGAGGAAAAAAAGAAAACCAGCCAAACATATCGGCAAAAAAAAAATCGGCATCATATATCGGCCATCGGCTGTCCTGATTCTGTAAAAAATCGGCATCGGCATCGGCCATAAAAAACCCATATCGGTCGACCTCTAATTGAAGCACCTTTCCTTAGCATTTAGAGAATTCAAACAGCTCTTATCATGGCTGCTACTGAGATACTTCTGGGTCATTTCACTCATTAGCAACCTCCCTAAGCAGAAAAGACTATTCGACTAATGCACAGCTCAGTTTAAAGTTGGGCAGGCTGCTGATGTACTGAAATGAACAACAAGGAACAAATTGCAGCGAAACTAACACGTAAGTGAGGGACATGTGAAGTCAATCAAGCACAGTGAACACCCACAGTCCTAATGGGGCACAGGTGAAAACACCTGTGTGGGTGGACTGTTAGGTGTGCAGGTGCTTTAAACAAGGCCTTACACATCTACCTGCACATTTGATTTAATATTTTCTGTCAGCATAAAAAAATGAGGAAACCAATCCAGTAGCAGCATATATTTAAATGTTTTAAAGGATTTAAGATGTACACTAAAAAGAGCTCCCAGCCACTCACCTGCCATATTTTTGATATCCACTGAAGTTCCCCCTCTTCCTTTTCCAGAGTAGCCTTTGGACAAATAAAACAAAATGCATTAACGTTACACCATGAGTTGAACTGACAGAAAAATAAATGCATAAAAGATGGTGATTGGCTCCGAAAGGCCACAGTCAAAACTGATCCCAAGGCCAGTTGCTCCGAAAATACAGTGTTACTACTCACCAGACTCCGTTAACATATTGCTCAATTTAAACAGATAACGTCTAAATCATAACGTAAATCACACCATATGGATTTGTATGACTCTTAAAGAAATACTCTTCATTTCGGCTGATATTTAACTCGAATAGCTCTCATGTGAACTAAGTTAAACAAACAAAAGTGGGCTTTTGTTTTCGGGATAACGTCCGTCGGATTAACGGGCTTCCGGTTTAATAGGACATTTTTCGAACTGGACCAACGGCTCCAAGTTACCATAGAAACATTCACAGCTAGCTAATGTTAGCTTACTGTAGCTAAATAGCTAATGTTAGCTTACTGTAGCTAAATAGCTAATGTTAGCTTACTGTAGCTAAATAGCTAATGTTAGCTTACTGTAGCTGTAACGTTAGTGTTACCATGGCAATGTAGATTACACTTAGCTAGCTTACCGCGTAGTGTAAACTTCAACCCTCCAGGCTTCCTTGTGTTTCCGTAACTGGAGGTATATGGTCGTAACTCCGCCCACCCGCGGGCTGCGGTGAGGTGCATATTGAAACACCCCTTTGATGCACCTGTGGCGGGCGGGGTCGCTACTCTTCTTTCTTACATGAGCTAGCTGGCTAGTTGCTACATAGAATTAGCTAACTTATGGGCAGCTCCATGGATAACGCCTTCCCAGCTGGGGATGAAAGCGACGCCAGCAATGACGAGTGGGATATCGGGTGTTGTTTGGATAAAAAGATTCCTCCTCACAACAAGGTGACTTTACCTTTATCTTTTTTTCCCCAACAGCTAGTAGCTAACATAAGTTAAGCTAGCTTTAGTTTCTTTAGGTAGCAAGCTAGCACACACATTTATTGCTTGTTTTGCTGCGAAACAGAAAAAAACAATAGGATGGCTCAAACTAGTTATGATAAAGTAGTGTAATTTATATACATGCATGTATAGTGAAAATGGTCAGAAAGGTAGCTAACATTACTCTGCCGCTATTTTTCACCCTTCAAGGTCGTCTCCTCATGTGGCTCCAAGTAGCTAAAGCATTGACTTTTTATTTCCATGCTTGTGACTTCTTTGCTAAATCTAATGTCCTTATTCCATTCTACACACTAATTCTAAGTCAATCTTGTCTGTGCATGGGGCACCGTTGTCCCTGAAAGCAAAGCACAACAGAAATAGAGTAGCTGATCACAGCTGGAAATAATTAAAACTGCAAGTGATGAGAAAGCCTCAGGAAAATCTTGGAAAACAAAAAAAATAAAGTACCTTTTAGAAAAGCAAGCGTTATTTGTTCTTTGTGAATTCATTTTCATCCTTCCACATTGTCACAGGATAAGGATGCTGTTGTACCACATGCACAAGATGATGTGTCAGTGTTGAAAAGAGCCATCAGTAAAGGAGACACTGGGACTGTTCAACAGCTGTTGGACAATGGCAAGTACTCTCTTCATTTTCTGAAGACACTTTACCACTTAATTTTTTAAGACTGTATGGGCATGTATTCACTTCTGATCAGTGTTTTTAGTTTGCTTTATCCATCATATTTAGCTTTAAAAAGCAATCAAAATATATTGTGACTCATGCAAGAACCACTCTCACAAACAGATTTGTTCTTTTGTGGCATGTGGTTGACAGCAATATTAATATTTTAGATTATGCTAATTTCTAATTGCTAGATTCATAGATGGATAGACAGATATCTATCTAAAGATAGATAAGGATGTCTTTGGAGTTGCTTTTGTTTCTTTATTATGTAATTAAACAGAATAGGTTTGAGAGCAAAACTTTCCACACTGCATCAAAAAATGTTTTATTGCAAGTAAAATAAAATTGTGATGTGAATCAAACACTTTTGCTTGCAAATCCCACACTTTTGATTGAAAATCCTAAAACCTTCTTCGCGAACTGAAAAGTTTTGCTTGCTGTTGAGCTGAATCTCGTGGGCGGGACCTACGCTAAAAGATGTAAGTCTCAGTTGGACAGCTTGGCAACTTCCAAAACGGAAGTTATATGTAAACATAACGGCGTCTTCACCATTCCCGCTCTGCGTCTTCTCCATGGACTACAAAGTTCCTTCAATGGATGTTGCTAAGCTGTCATGACCGAGACTGGCCAATAGAGACGTGTCTTACATCTTTCGGCGTATGACTCGCCTACGAGATTCAGCTAAGAAAACAAAGAAAAACTTTTGGATTCGCAAACAAAAGTGTTTGATTCAGATTAATACATTTTTAATCACAAATTTATTTTACTTGCAATAAAATATTTTTATTTTGTTCTCAAACCTATTTTGTTTGATTGCATAGTAAAGAAACAAAAGTAACGTCATAGATGTCTGGAGTGAGTGGAACAGTTTTGCCAGAAAGTGCTTTGCAGAAATCATATTTCTTTCATTTCATTGCCTCACTTAATCTGATCTGTTTGGTGTGGACAGGCATGGACGTGGAGACCAGGCTTGGCTTTGAATGGACTCCTCTAATGTGTGCCGTCACTGTGGCTAATTACGACCTGGCCAAACTGCTGCTGGACAGAGGGGCCAGTGCCAACTTCAGCAAAGGTCAGACCAAAACGGATCACTGTGTTTGACGGGGAGCGGAGTTATCTTCTCTAACCAGACCTTATTCTCACTAAGCTCGTGGAGAAAATCTTTTCTAACAATGGGGAAAATGACACGTCTGGAAATCCTGAGCTTAAAAATGACCACCTCCAGAAACAGTAATTCTGGATGGTTGGCTTTTGTTTAAGTAAAGACAAGTTCTCCATTGCTTTTATTTGTTGGTTTACTCTGTAGTTTAATGGCTGCCCACACTACTTCAAGGCTTTTCTTGGTACTTTCCTCAAACACAACATCTTGTAAGCATTGAAGGGAATTCTTGTATTACTTGTACATTTGATACTTGAACAATACTTCTCTATATTATAATTTATTGACTGTGAAAATACAGTGCTTACAGTAAATCTGTAAGGCTGTCTTAATAGCTGGATGTGTAACTCAACTTGGCTCACAGGAAAGGCACCATATATCACCATAAAGGTAAATGGACTGCACTTGTCTAGAATTTCAACCTGAGAGGAGAACAGTCCACTTTACAATACCTCTTATTCCCTCATCAACTGTCTCTCATCCCAGACTCCACTGACCTCTCTGTAATCCCTCACCCTCCACTTTTCAGTGCAGATAGTTTTATTAGGCAACAGCATTACATCGCTGCCCTCCAGGTCTGGATATCAAACAGCCATACCTAATTCTCCTGACGGTCCCTGTTGCGTTTGTGTCGAGCTATCCTTCCCTGTGGCACCTTTTTTCAATTTCCTCACCTGCTACAGCCAAAGACCAGGGGACCAATCGGCCCTTTGCACCAATACGCTTCATCTGACATTACTTAATGGCGATGACGCCAAAGAGGAACTCTTGCAGAAACACACGGCGGATCCTTTCAGTTGTTTTCAGTTCATGCACACTGCACCGTCATCCCAAAGCAAGAGAAATTGAAGGCATCTGTTGGATTGAGGTCAGTCTGGGTAAAATAAGCACAGGGGAAGAACTCTTCCATGTTAAGAAGTCTGCAGTTACATACACATGAAATGCATGAATCTTGTAGGGAAAATGCAGTTACAGATCCCCAGAAATTTTAAACGTTTTGTCGTTGGATAAGAGTTCGTTCAGTGAAACACAACGTTTCATCTGTAGAGGGCAGACAATGGCTAAATGGCTGGTAGTCTGGAGAAGTTGTGTCACTGATTCTATAACCGGAGATCGTTGGGCAGAAGGCTTCCTGCGGTAGTCTGTTACACGGTGGTCGAGCACACACCGATTACATGATGTACCCACCGCCCCCATCATCGTTTTGCTTTTTTTTTACAGAAATAAAACCCATTTAGTTAATTTTCGCGTATCAGCGCCGTGTTATCAATAGATAGTCGGATCACGGACGCAAAAAACTGAAAGTGAAGTGAAGACTCTTAACTTGTCTAATATAAGTTTTAGTTTAGTAAAGTTTAGATAACAGTGGTGAAAGTAAACTTCTGATCAATTAAGTCTCTTTATCTGCATTCCTGTCACTGTTCCTGCCGTAGTTACAATACGTTATTTGAAACCACTGCATTTATAATTTCCCCGGGGATCCACTAGAAAGCCTCCTGTAGCCCCTGGACGTCCCCAGACCCAAGTTTGGAACCACAGCACCGGTCATGCTGTTGATATCTGATGTCAATTAATTCTCAGTCCAGAATGTCGTTAAACTGCGTGTGACTGATTTCACATGGTCTCGGCATCTGCTGCTCGAGGCAGGTGAAGGAAATAATTAAACAGAGGGATGACGTGTGGTCACATCCTGATTGCGTCTGTCAAAGCAGCGAGGCCGAGCGGAGGAATGCATCAGTGATTGATAACGGTCACCATGCTGCTGTCATAACCCCTCACCGATTCCCAGGCCTCAGATTTATTTACTCCAGTTCTCTGTAGACGCAAACCAGGCAATCTGGTTTACACCCACACCCACACACACACACACACACACATAGTATAAACACACACACACTTGCACATAGAGCCAAACATGCACAGCCACAAAGACACAGGAACCCACATACAGATGTAGAGGCGCAGGTATGCATGCACACGGACACACATAGAGGAAAACGCACACTTAGATACTGTGATACACACAGGTTGGTGACTCGGCGGAACAAAACAGGAATTGAGTGCATTGCCATGGGTCTCAGACCGGCCTTATCAGGAGAAGATAAGGAAACAACTCCTCTGAAGTCACCCGGTCCCATAAAGGCCGCCACACTTCCTGATGCCAGATAAACCGCTATCCATCTCCATCACCGGGTCATCGCCCATCGCCATCGTCTTTTCCTTATTACAGCATGATGTATGACTTCATTGTGATGAAAAAAAAGTTCTCCTCTTTCCTCCCATTAAGGATATGCTAAATAGTAGGGCTAAACATTTTAGCTTTAAAAACAGCTCATTAAATCGTGACCCAAGTCACTAAGACTGAACACAAACCTTCAACATAAAAGAGTGGCTACTGCTGACAATCTTTTTGACATCAAACTCTTAAAAATCAAAATATCTTGTACTGTAACCTGTAATCACATACTGCCTGTGCTACATGGCAAAACTGAAGCTTTGCAGCACTCACAATTCTTTTAATTATCTGACATCTGTTTGTAGAAGACGTACAGTAATTGTCTGACTCTTCATAAATATTCCTCTAGATTCTTACCAGCTATACAAGTAGCTGCCCTCTTGGCCATCACCGGACATATAACTGCACCTTCAAAAGGATGAGGATGTGTCAGCCAGAATAAACACTATCGTAACTTCCACGTACAGGTGGATTTGGATGGCAGCTGCGATGTCTGTGTCTGTAGTTATTCCTGTCCGAGGGCAAAACTGTTCTTCCTTCTCTAAAACTCTTCATAGCATCTTGAGTCGGTGCTGGCTTGTTAGCTTTTCAAGAAGTATTTTTAAATGGATTTTCTTTTAAAATTGGTGCCAAGCTAAATGTTTGTTTAAATTAAATTGAATCTTAAAATTGTGATGATGCATTTCCACACTAATGTGTTCTTGTCCACAGATCATTGGACGGTGCTCATGGCCAGCTGCACAGCATCTGCCAGTGAAGACAAAATTGCTCGCTGTGTGGAGATCCTGCTATCCAGAAATGCTGATCCCAACATGGTGGACAGGTAAGGGGGGGGGGGGGTTACAGATATGTTTCAGGTCAAAAAGTTTATAGGATTTTCAGCACAGTGCGCACTATCACACCCCTATTGATGTAGGCCAAATAACAGAACAGGAGAGAAAAAAGAACCGAGGCGCTGGATCAAATTTCCTTTGATGGTTCTCGTTATGTTTAGCTGCCATGTGGTAGCATTATGCACCACAGCGCTCCATACAGTGTGTGTATATTTGGGTGTTTTGTTTGGAATGTCCTGTTATGGCATGTGCATGCACAGACGGGTATCAGACAGGCAGACAAACAAACACGGGGGGGGGCGGGCAGCAGGATTTTAGAAGCCTTTTTTTACAAGCTTGGATGCAATCCAGTAAGCATGGTTTTGGTAATTTGTAGGTCAAAAGCGACCCAGGTGTCTAGGTTAAAGAACCAGGCTAAATTTTGTTAAAATTTCTTAGGCATACATTAGGGCTGTCAAAGTTAACGCGATAATAACGTGTTAACGCCAATTTGTTTTAACGCCACTAGTTTCTTTAATGCATTAACACAATTTACGAATTTTAGGTTGTAGCGGGCTCATTTTTAAAGCTAGAGTGAAGATACTGGTATCATATGAAACTAGAAAACCTGAGGAATCATTGGTACCAACCATGTCTGTCATGGCCATTTTCAAAGGGGTCCCTTGACCTCTGACCTCAAGATATGTGAATGGCGAAACTCCAGATAATTTACTGAAATAAAGATTAAACATGACCATTAACTTTAGTCTTTGTTGTTATTAACCACTAATAGATAAAACTATTCGTATAGGGGCAAGTAAAAATTGACTTTAGAGAAGTAGATTTCTGACCTGATTTGAAAAAGAAAAATATTAACGTTGAACCCTGAATAAGCCGTTTATATCTACATAGGGAGCGGGTCCTCTTCACGGAGCCATGTTTCTAAAATAGCCCAGAACGGACAAACCAAACACTGGCTCTAGAGAGGGACATTCACGTTTTCACGTCGGCCACCGTAGTTCTCCGACACGCTTGGCACACGGGAGAAGTTTCAGTTGGTTGGAATCTGCAACCTCACCGCTAGATGCCGCCAGATCCTACACACTGCACCTTTAACAGGTGGGAAAATTTCCTCACCGTGGCATCGCTATGGTTAGGTAACCTAACCGAGAGGTTTTTATCGAATATTATTTCACTATATAAATTGGGACTTGTGAGTTTGTCATCCATGAGCCATTGCAGCCAGCGAATAGAAAATCTGTTTTCCTGTTCCAGTTAGGAACATGAAAAATTCCATCTCGTGGAAAAGAATGAAAGGAGCACTTTTACTGTTACCATCTGTGGATTTTTGCCGTATCAAAGGGAGGATGCAGCCCCCAGTGGCTTTCTTGTTTAGCTTCCTCTAATCCCCTGCCACTCTGTCACTGCCAGTATGCCATTACATGCACGCCACACGGCCTGAAATCCCCCAATGTCACACATGGACACGCTGTAGCGTTGGAAAATTGATTGGTTCCTTCCCAGACAAAATATTTGAAGCAAGGTAACAAGACGCAGGAGGATGCAGATGAAGGGTGGTGGTGAGGAGGAGGGGCCAACAGCCCCTAAACATCCAGAGCAAAAGAAGAATATGAGGTTCATGTGGGTGCAGAGTATAAACCTCCTCCTCCTCCTCCTCATCGCCTCTTACGTCTGAATATCAAACCAGTGATTAACACCAGCTGCTCATCCCTCCGCTGTCGTGTAAACAGGCTTTCTCTGTCATCTCTCAAAGTCCTGCAGGAGCACGATGTGGGGTCCATTGCCTCCATGTGTCCCATTTCTTTTTCACCTTCACTGTACTGATCTGTGTTGACCGTAGTTGCATTGTGCGCATACAGTAGGTGAATGTGCGCGGGGTTGTTCAAAGACGTTTGCGTGACTTTTATACTTGTACAGAATACATTTACATTACTTTTCCTGTCAGCTTCAAACTTGACTCACTCAAGATATCATCTTTTCAAGCCTGCACACGTTTTTGTCGGGCTCTGCAGCAGGGATGAGTCATGATTTTTGATTTTTCGAATAGTCGTTAAGTTATAAAAAATCGATTAGTTTATGCGACTATTCGTCCCGTCTTAAAACATATGCACATAACATATGCATGCGGCGATATTCGAATAATAATCGACTAATTCACAGTGATTTTCGAATAGTATTTTCGCTTGGAATGCACATCCCTACTCTGCAGCGCAAGCATGCTCGTTCTCTCACCCGGTAGCGGAATAGAGGGAGACGGGCGCCGGTCTGCAACTGTGCAGATATTACTTTACGAGGCATTATCAATCCACTTGGCGAGGGTGCTTTCCCAGTGCGCATTCGTTTTTTATTCAGAGATGACTTTCCTTTTCCCGTCACAATATCAATGTGCACGCAGCGCCAGCCTCAGGTATCCAGCCGGAAAGCAGACGGTCCGCGAGGCGAAGTATCAAGAGAGTAAAGAAAAAAAACTAAACAAAAATTTAATTAACGTTAGCCTATCGTAGTTTTTTAAAAAATTTCCATATGTTGTCATGTATGAGAAGATCCAAAATGAACACTATAAGCAAACTATTTAAATAGCGTTTGTATAGGAGTGATTCTGTCCCAAGCTTTTGGATCCATATAAGCGGTTGATCCCTGTAACCGCGATCACTATAAGCAGTTTCCACTGTAGTGTGTTTGCCTTGGCACAGTGAGTATGGTGTTTCTGGAAGTTGCTGTCCTGACGCCAGGAACGGTGTTTACTCTGAATTGTCTGCATATCGATCAGCTATCAGTCTGTTTGGGGACTGGCCAGATCTCACCGTCTGAAGGACACACACACACTGAAACAGTGTGAGAGTGACCTTGGTACCTGTCTCACAACAGAACACCACCGTTGGGAAAATGCAGTAGCGCAGGACGTGAAAGCATTAATGACACTACCTATCCCGTTCTCCTGGGTCAAAGAGGAACTGACTCATTGGTGGACGCAGTCGAACGTGAATAAATAAATTGTCATACATTGTCATAGCCATTGGTTCGTTTGTTTGAGTTCACGTAGAACATTAACTCTGGATGTCTTGTAATTTATTAAAGAATGATTTAGCTGTGCATAGATGGTGTTAGTCCCTCTAATGTTACGCACAGATTCACACCTGTTTGACAAACATCACCTCTGTCTAGGAGCATTTTCAGTTCAAGATAATTTATTGGTCCAAAAGTCAACACTTCTGTTGCCAACACATTAACACAGACACACCAATACATCTCAACTCAGAGTGACAAAGCAAAAAAAAAACGTGTGAATTATGGATTGTCCCTTTAAATGCCTCCTCGTCCCCTCATGCTGTGTTGCTCTCTCACACACATAAACAGTTTCCTGTTAAAGCATTAAGTGAGGTGATGAATTGCCCCCGGACTTTCCCACCCCTCGCTACAGTAGATGGGTGTATTTTTCTCACCCGCTGTGTTTGAGTCAGAGGTGATAAGATTCAGAAGAACTGTAGCAGAGCTTATTTATATACAGCCATTGTTCAGATGGAAGCAAACACATGAAGGCAACAGAGGAAGGACTATTGGTAAGGAAGGTCAAAGTTGTTAAAGCCAGGTCTTTAACAACTGTTGGCTGTTAGGACTTGTTAAACATTTGTGTGTGTCTGCACCCACTACATTAGATAGGATAATCTAAATCTAAAGCCTTTGTCTTTATTGTTGTGCTTAAAGGAAAAGTCCAATGAACATCTATTTATCAAGTGTTCTGCCTCTGTAGACTTAAAACATGGCCCTGAAGTTTGTAGCTTGCTCCTTCACAGACGACGGCAGAGATCCAGAGTCAAGGCAGAAAAAAAACAATTAAAATGTCGATAGAAACTTTTCAAAGTACTCCTGCAGCATAATCCCACCTCTTCACTATTGATCTAAACGTTCAGTATGTTCCAAACTATTGTCGCTTTGCGAATAAATAGCTAAATTCAGTATTGGAATACTTCTGTGTTTTCTTTTATTTATTTATTTTTTATATATAAGTATGCAGTAATAATGTATAAATCCCAAAATAGCCCATGAAATAAGGAATAAGTCCACAACATTATTCATATTCAACATTAATTATTATTAGTTATTCTCAGACGAATATCGCTGGTTTCTGCCCTCTTTCTGCATCTTTCCTGGTCGAGCATTATGGAGGCTGTGTTGGCAATAAATTAAAGGTTTAACAGCATTTTGGGTGCAAATTCAGGAGGCTCATCTCGCTACACAGCATGGAGACTAGGGCTGTTTATTGGCAAGAATCTGGTGATACGATATGCATCACGATACAGGGGTTACGATTCAATATTTTGTGATACTTTGAGAAAGGCGATATATTATATAATCTTAGGAAAACTGTCATACTATAAAGAACACATCACCATGTGCATTAAATTTGATTAGAATTTTTTTTTTTTTTTTTCATATCCGGGGATAATGTCAGTAAAATACAGACTTCGCTCATCCCACAAGAAACACAGCCCCGTGTTAATACTAGTCTCGTGCAAATAGGGCTTAGTGCGGGAACTAACTATTTTTATAATTGGATAAATTGATCAGAAAAATTGATAAAAATGCCTCATTTCACAATTCCCTGTAGCTCAAATTGATGTCATCAAACTGCTTGTTTTGTCCAACCAACAGTCCAAAACTCAAAGATACTCAGTTTACCATGAGATAAGACAAAGAAAAGCAACAATTGGACAAGTTAGAAACAGAGAATGATTTAGGGCTGCAACTAATGATTAGTTTCATTGTCGATTAATCTGTCCATTACTTTCTTGATTAGTTGTTTGGTCTATAAAATGTCAGAAAATGGTGAAATATGTTGATCAGTGTTTCCCAAAGGCCAAGATGACGTCCTCAAATGTTTCGTTTTGTCCACAACTCAAATATATTCAGTTTACTGTCATAGAGGAGTAAAGAAACCAGAAAATATTCACATTTAAGAAGCTGGAATAAAAGATTTCTTACTTTTACTTTTCTTAAAAAATTACTTAAACCAACTTAATCATTGCAGCTCCAGAATGATTGTCATTTTGCTTAAATGTTACTTAATCAATCATTAAATCATCAAAATAGTAAATTACTTTCCCCTCAATCAACTACAAATCGTTTCAGCTCCACTTGAAACTTTTAGAGCAACATTTCAAGCCGACAGATGTTATTAGATACTCAAAATTTAATTTATTTTCGTGATTATTCCTTGAAGTTGTGATTCTTTATATTGTGGACTGTCACAGTTGAAACAGTGAATCAAAGTGAAAGGTTACTTGCCTATAATGCGGTGTGTGCTGCCCCCTGCTGGTTTCTCTGTACCTTCATCTTCACTCCTGTTCAGTCATGTCTCCATTTTCTTTGTCTTTCTCCTCATTTCCTTCTCTGTAGTCGTCTTTTATCTTCATCTCCTCTCTTTGCTCTCTCGTCCCTTCTCCTTTTCAGGTCTCAAATGACCTGCCTGATGCTGGCAGCCAGGGACGGCTACAGTAAGGTCATCAACCTGCTGGTCTCACACGAGGCGGACATCAATGTCCAGGATGGAAATGGATACACGGTGCGTCACAGTTATTTATTGCCATATCAAATCCCTTCACATGCTGTAGCTCTGAAGTGACAAAGACGGAGATTTGTCAGATACATTTCATTACAAAAAACTTTTTTTATACATTTGACTTTGTTTATGATAAGTCCTACTAATATTCTCTGTCAGGCTTTGTCTGTAGCGGTGCAGTATGGCAGAGAGGAGGCGGTGCTGAAGCTCCTCCAGCTGGGAGCGGACAAAGCATTAAAGAACAAGGCTGGGAAGAGCGCTGCTGACCTGGCTGTGAAGTTCAAACACACACAGGTACCTGAAGTTATTTCTTTATGCATTTCAGACACTAGATATCTGCAATTTGGTATTTTCCCATTACACTTATTCAATAAAAAGTTAATTATAATCTTGTCAATGTCTCGTTATCACATGGAAATAGTTAAAGTTCAATACAAGTAATCATCAATGAGTCTTTTACTTTAAGTAGTTGTGCTGTACTGGTTTTACAGTTCCACTGCTAAATCACGTAACACCAGTGTCTGTTCACAGATAGGCAGGATTCTGGCCTCTTCGTCCCACATCTCTACCGTCCAGGCCTTCGGCTCCATGGAGGAGACCCTCTCAAAGTTCTTCAAGACCAGCTCTGAACCGCCACCTTACAAGGAAAGGTAAGAAGACCTGAGATTTACATTCAGCGACTTCAGGGCTGCAGGTTTGACATAGAACATGCTCACTGCAATCCCGCACTACTACTGTATTTTTAAGTCTTCGTTTAGGTTTTATTAGGGCTTGATCCGAATATTCAACTATTCGATTATTCCCTCGTTGTGTAAGTATTCCATTTTCAGTTTTGGGATTTTTTTTTTTTTTAACCTCTCGGGGATTACATGCATAAAACATACCAAACCTTTTAAAAAAATAATAATAATGATAATACAAACGACGCCTACTGTAGAATAACAGAATCCCTAAAAAAATGAATGCCTTTAATTAAACCGAAAGATAGGTGTTGCAGTGTTATGCCGTCCATCTCAGCCGAGAACAGAGAAGTGTCTGGCTGAGTCCTTCCCCGAATATAAATATGATATAGTATCATATTTTTTAATATAAGCGGATGTTACGCAGAACCTTGACATCATATCTGGGGGATGACGTCAGTAATTTTTTGTAAAATACAGACTTCGCTCATCATGTGTGAATGCGGCGCACCAAACAGACATGGGGAGAGTAATTTCTAAATCACAGGACGTCCCCTGGTCATACTAGTCTCGTGCGATTAGGGCTTAAACAAGGAAGTGTGGATCTGTGTAAAATTAATGTAAAGTAGAGCAGCAGGTAAAGACAGCATGTACTCAGAACTAAAACTCCTCAGCATAAATACAGATCACCTTTTTTTTATGAAGATTATCTTAAGAGTAAATTGTAAAGCATCACTTCTGCTCCTCTGTTGTCATCCCACCCGTCACTGCAGCCCGTGTGTGTTTGTCGCCCCCTGTTGGGTTTTCTGTGAGCGAGCGCCTGTGCAGCAGGTGTTGTTGAACCATTGTTCAACCAGACATAAACAACAATAAACCTCCTGCATGAGTGTTTAGTCCGTTCAGGCACGGCGGGGCAATTATCATCAGCCAACAGCATTGTAGTCGAGCACGTCTGGCACCAGGAATCACAGCCTGTAAGCATTTTAGCTGTCTTTCTGTCATGTAACAACGTGGGAGAAGAGAGGCTCATACGTAAAACTCGTCGTGTCAACTGGAGCTGCGTGTACACTGCGGTTACTCTGATGTGTCTGAACTCAATGACGCTTTGGTTGCACCCACTTGATCCCCAAAGAAGAAAGACATGTTTCCTTTTGTCCAAGTTGAACTCTCTGCCCTTCAGTGTAACCAAGCTTGATGACCTCGAGCTTCTCCTGCACGGCCTCGATCTCGGCTACCTAACTGACATCATGACTGTAAGTACCGTTTGCAAATATGTATATTTGTGTGCACACAGTGCTTTTTTTTCTAATATGAGAGATTTCTGTTCTCTCGTCTCACTGATGCCGAGATGGTGAGCAGAGATAACACACTGCTGTTACACTCAGTACAATACAGTATTGTATCTATGGGTGAGATACAGCGATCCCACAGCTGCATTATTGGCAGAATGACATTTACATGCTTTGGAACATGTCATGAGATGACTAGTTTACATATTTTACTCGGTGCTTCATAATGGATCTAGTGTGCCGGACTGGCTTCGGCCCTATCTGATATACGAGGACTGGGTCTGATGGGTGCAGGTAGATTGTTGCCTCATGCAGGTGCATCTGTTTCAGCCGCAGAAGTTTTGATTCGGTAAATGCTGAGTGATGTTTTCTCTCTTTCTTACTCACATACACACACATGCACAGGAGAATGACATCACCTGGAGCTACCTGTTGACCATGGAGAAGGAGGACCTGGAGAAGGTAGAGGATGACTGTAACATCTGTTTGTCTGTCAGCTCTGTTGCTCACTGCCAGCCTTCAGGGTGACCCAGAGAGAGAGATGAGGTTAGCTGCTGATGAGATCAAAAGAAGGAAGGTGGTGAGAGATTAAACTGATGCTCTGTGTTGTTGGCAGTGTATTCTGGGGTCCTTCTTTTGATTTCTGTAAACTTGAATAGACCTCAAATCTGTCAAAAGCGGTAAATAAATGTAAAATGAGTGCGTCTGGTGATCCACATTTGGGTTATTGCAGGTTCTCCAGACTAACTATTGGTTACACTGGTGCACCTAACTTTTTCATTTAGGTGCACCCAAAATTTCATACTACACTACTACTATAATACAGGTATATGTATCATAATCATACAGTGTGCTGATTTTTCTGAACGTATAACAAGAGAAGAGGTTTAAATCAACAGAAAAGACGAATATTTTTTGTTCCATTTGTCAGGTTGGTATTACAGACCCGGGGGACCAGCAGAAGGTGCTGAGTGCTGTGCAGCAGATGCACCTGGACAAAGTGGATTTGGACACACTCATCCTTCCGGGACCCGCAGACAGCGGGTATGGTACCACATCTTAATGCCCAGCAGGCCTGTGGCAATCAACAGAAGAGTATCACAAATTAGAGGGCGGATTTGTATCATTCTTTAGCTTCTCAGTGGTGTTGCTTATGTATTCAATACTGAACATTCAAATTTTTGTCATATGTTTTAGCTTCAAAATATTATTTTCCCAAGTCCTTCTAAAAACGTTTTCCCACGTGACCTGACATAGGTTTCTGCATGATGACACTGCTACATGTACATAGTTAGTGTATTAACGTTACATACAGTAACGACGGTGGTCGGCGTGCTCCCAGTTTGGAGGAGCACGGAAGCTAAGCAATGTACTGCTGTGTGGGCGCCACGTTAGTTCAAATCCGAAAGTCACACAATAACACAAACAAACTAACCGATCGATGCAGCGGTAGACCAGCAACTCCCGTGTCCTGCGAGGAAAAATTACTGTTTTTGTGAATGTAGTCTGGTGGCTTTGAAAGCGATATAACTGCTTCAGTTCCCCGTCGGAAAGGGCTGCCTGACGGCAAAGTAAATCGGTGAAAATAATCTAAATATAACATGGGGAACTGAACCCGTTATATAGCTCTCTTCAAAGTCACCAGACTCCATTCACAAAAACAGTAATTTTACCTCGCAGAACACGGGAGTATACATACAACTCCACTTCAGAAAATCCAAACTAACCCTTTCAGTTGTTTCCAAACTTAGCACAGCTAACTTTGACTCAGCTAGTGCTAGCGTTCACATTATTCATAACCTTATTGATTAGCTTCATGATTAGCTTAACGTTACTTTGGTAACGGCTGAGTGGGTGTTTCCATTAAAAAAAAAAGGTAAAAGA
This sequence comes from Sebastolobus alascanus, assembly GCA_916701645.2. NCBI lineage: Eukaryota > Metazoa > Chordata > Actinopteri > Perciformes > Sebastidae > Sebastolobus > Sebastolobus alascanus. The sequence continues at coordinate 87,452 of CAKAOJ020000050.1, forward strand.
ACGCAGATGGACCCGCCCTTTAAGGGCTAAAGACCTTCAGAAGGCTCTCAGAGCGTTAATGTTAGTTTGAGCATTACTTTACTTTTCAGTAAGGCAGTATTATGAGATTAGAATGACTAATGACTAATAATAATCTTATCAGAGGCTTCATTCGCTGCACTATCTACAGTACAGTCCAAACATCACAAAAAAATCATTGTAGATTGTGGTGTCTCACAGACAATTTGTCAAAGGGTGTTTGAGAGTCTTTACAGTATTTGAAAATCTTTGTTTCAGTCTGCTAGAAATGTCTGATAAGATGTCGGTTGCAAAAAAAAGTATTCCACAAACACTCAAAAACAAAGTTGACTATAGTAGCAAAAATTTAAACACTTGTCAGCCACACACTTTAAACCCTCCCCCACATCTAACCCTCCTCCATCTCCCCGTAATGCTCCGTCTGTCCTCCTCCACTGGAAGTCGTCCATCAGAACCCATGAGCATCTCACTGTCCCAGCTCCGTAACCCCCTCCCCCCCCCCCCATCTCTGTAGCCGAGCCCCGAGCCAGGACCTAATGGTTTAAGCGAAGCTGTAATGATTTGTAAGGTGAGAGGCGATGGGAGGTTGCAATGAGCAAAGGAGAGCCAGTGGCAGGGGCCAAACAAAGCCATCGCACCGCACCCCATCACTTCATGAATCCTCAGCGGAGCTGGGCTCGCTAGCTGCACCCGCCCGCGCCTGCCGGATGAGAGACTGTCCAATAGAGAGAGGGGAAGGTTAATGAGAGGGATGGATGGCTTCATCAGGACCTCCTCAAGAGCTCCTTCAGGATCCTTATTTCACATTTGAACATGGAAAATAACAGAAAATTAGTCTTAAAAGCATTTTCTTGACATGTCGGGGACCTGTGGAAAAAAATAGGCATCTGTCCATTCATAGTTAAAAGCAATTCAACCAGCATTTTCTTCTGAATCTCTGGGCAGGTTGGGTGGTACTGTAATTCTAACGTACCATGTCCAAAGCCTCCATTGCACAATCAGCTGCTCGTCAGGGCAGAAACCCAAGAGCCTGCTGAGCCCCAAGAGACTTTCTGGGTTGGTTATTCAAGGGGATTTCTGAATCAACAGACAGACCAAAAGGAGTACAGCTCTGCAGGGTTGCAAAAGCAGAAACCTGGGTGCTGGAAGAGTTTGGGGAGTTTGGTCATGAAGAACGACTTCTAGTTGATCTAAAAAAAACATTCTGGCAAACCATCAGAGAAGTCAGGAAAGGGAGACGGTGCCTTGACTGGGGGTGTTGTGGGCAGTGGAAGGAGCACCGTTAGGAGCACCTGAATCCAACTGACAGGCTACATGTGGCAGAGCCAGTAGTCAGAGGCTCAGAGGATGCTTTGCCCATCTCTCCGGCAGAGGTCACTGAGGGCGCGAATAGGGATGTCGGTTTCGTTCAATTTTGCTTTTCGATTACCCGACACCCATTATAACTAAGCGGTTAATTTTTATGGAAAAACAAACAAACAAACAAAAAAAACCTGCGAAATAACGTGAAATACATGAGGGACTTTTGTTTTTGGCGCCCCGTTGACTTAATGAGCTCGAAGGGCTATAACCATCCAATTTTAATATTTTGTAAATGTGTTGCCTTTTATTTTATTTTCGGTTTGCTTTGCTGAAGTCTGTTGCCGCATTTTTATCAGGTAGCCGTGAAACATCTACGCAGAGGCAAAGCGTGCCAGATTCACCCAGATATAAGTAAGACCCTGGATGTGGTTGGGTTGCCACATGGAGAACAGTGCACATGGACTGGGGATGAGAGATCCAGTCCACTGAATTTGCATTCTCACTAATAAGTTATGTGTGTTCAGTGGGTGAGATATTACCTGTCAAATATTCCTTTTCCCTGATTTTCATTGACAAAATCTCAAGGCAGTTTGCTTTGTTTCAGTAATGTTGCTCTTCTGGCTTCATCGGACTGTGACTTGGAGCATTCATAAGGGGCCTTGTAGCGGAGTGTGAAGCGGTTCGGATGAGTCGGCACCTCCATGGCCGTGGAGTTATTCTGCACATGTCCGATTGGACAGAGACTAGATAGGCCTGGCGCTAGAACATACCACACGCTGCCACCTCCAAAGGAAGCTGGAGAAGTGACATGACTGAAATATCGCTGGTCTGAATCTGCCAGAGAAAATGTGTGCAGTGAAAGTAAATGTGCATCACTCTCCTCTCAGCAGCTACCGCTGAGCAAGGCACTTTCCGCTGTGAAAGGGCAGGTATTTCTCTGGATAATTAGCAACAAAGTGGCACATCTTCTATCAGCATATCCCACATATAACATAACGTCCTTTCCATCTACAATCCCTTCGACAATCTTCCCACCAGGGGCCCATCATCACTCTCTGCTGCCTAGATAAACTAACAGCAGGGAGAAGGGAGGTGAGGGTGCAGCTCAGGCTGACTGACAGTGTTTACTCGCCCCTCTGACAGAGTGTGAGGAGGGCCGGGACGGCTGGCTGCCCGGTCCCTTCACCAAGGGAAATGTACCATTAAGATAAGAGCTATCAATATCCCACAGGACCAGGGGATGGGAAGAGAGGTTGATGAATATAAATAACTATCATTTAGGGTGGATGTTTTCAGGGAGGGATGACAGCATGGGGAGGAGGTGGGGAGAGGGCTCGGCCACCTGCTCGGCTTTCTACAGTTTGGTGAGGTGGTCTCCAGGAAAATGCATGGAGAATGTTAACACCAAGTTTGGTCCAAACTATCAATCTGTCTGCCCTGTCACTGTCGGGCATCTTCAGCAGGCCTTGCCTTGTTTTTTTAATGTGGACATCTTCTTAGCGCTAACTAAAAGAAGGTAAACCTACTGACCTCAGCCTTTTAAAGCTCCAACAGTATAATCTGTATGCCTGAAACAGCATGTGTGATTTATGATGAGCAATGCATCGCATTCATGTGCCTCGTCACCTTTAGTCAGTTATGTAAAATACAGTGTATTCTGCAGACTGAGATTGGGCATTTGAAGCCCAAATTAGAAAAACTGCAATTACTGAATTGTAGTTGCATTCGTAAGAAGGTTTGTGACCCAACAGACATTTTGAGATCAGTTGAGGAAATACCAAGCACCGCCCACCAGTCGGGGCCGGAGTTGAACCTCTGTTGGTCTTGAGGAGCTGCAGCATTTATTTCTGCACAAACTGCAATTGTCCACTTGATATTCTCAAAGCTAAACTAACTCCATCTTCTGCTCCACTAGCTCACTTGTTCGCTCACATCACACACATTTGCCGCCACTCTCTCTCTCTTGCATCACCACTCACTTCCCACATACACACTCACTCTACACACTGGCTCTGCTATTCTCCAAATGACGTACGCTACTCTTACAACAGCTCTAGAGAGGGCCATTCGCGGTTTCACGTCGACCACCGTAATTGTTCTACATAATTGGCACTCGCAATCTGCAACCTCACCGCTAGATGCCGCCAGCTGTTTACAAACTGGTCCTTTAACAAACATTTTGTCCTGCAACTATGATGATATCCATTGTCAATTAATCTGTGTCTTTTATGATTAATCTGTCAGTGGTTTAGTATAAGATGTCAGGAAATTGTGAAAAATACCCATCACTAGTTCTCAGAGCCCAAGGTGACACCTTCAAATGAATTGTTTTGCCTAAACCATCAGTCTTAGAACCCAGAGATACTCAGTCTACAGTGATATAAAACATAAAAAGCTGCAAATCTTCACATTTGAGAATCTGAAACCAGAAAATGTTTGGCTTTTTTTTTTTCATTAAAATGCCTTAAGTGATTAATCAATTATCAAATTGGTTGATTAATTTTCTGTTGATCAGCTAAGCGATTAATCGTCAGCACTACATAAATGCACATGTACATAGAGTATGTGATGATATATGAAAATTGTAGGCGTGCAAATATTATTTCATTTGTTTTGCAGGAGTGAGGATCTGCATAACTTCCTGTTAAGTGTGAGGCATCAGTGCTGCTACCTGACGGAGACGATTCAGGACGTCATTGGCCGTTTCCCCCGCCAAGCCTCTCAGGTACGTGTCGTCTGTCTGTCGTGGTGCACTCGTTGGTTTAGGGGTTTCCAGTCAGGTGTCGACGCACCTGGCTGCCAGTTCATGCTAGCTTGCTGACATTTTGGCAAAAGAAAGAAAAGAAGAAGAATGTGTTACTTTATATAAAATCTTGAATTAGGGAGCTTAGAATGAAGGCATGTTGATGTAATAAAGTTATACTGTTTCGGGGGGCACGTAATGTGTAAAGTAGGAATAAAAACCATAACTGATCATCTAAAATAAACTACATTCAGTTGCATATTTTCTGCACATTTAAGGCTGTCCAGTGTCCCTTCCTATCACTTGAGTGGGATGAGGCCAGGTGCCTCATATGAGTGCATCATCTGTCAGCTGGTGTCTTTGTTACTTCCTCCGTCTATCTCGCCTGCCATCCAGCTATATTTATAATCTAGTACTGGTTCTCTCTGGTCCTCCATGTAGCTGGTCTTCTCACTGGACCCGAAGAGGGAGGCCCAGGCCGTCTGCAACCAGCTGGTGGTCCAGACTAAAGACCTGCAGAAGGAAGTCACCTGCCTTCGCAATCTGCTATGCCAGGTCAACACACACACACACACACACACACACACAGATATACATACATCGCTGAGCTCATACTTATGCTACTTTTTTAAATTTTAAAACTGATATCTGTAATTTTATTGTACTTAAAGGGATAGTTTGGGTGTTTTGAAGTGGGGTCGTATGTGGTACTTATCCATAGTCAGTGTATTACCTACAGTAGATGACGGTCGACACGCCCCCAGTTTAGTAGAAACAGTAAAGAATACCAGCACGGGAGCAAAGCAATGTACTGCTGTGGACGGGGGGCAGCAGCTAAACATATTTTAGCCACCTAAAAAAAAAATCAATATCAGTTTAAGTGTACGTTATATTTAGAATATTTTCTAACAGGTAACAGAACTGAAAGTGAAACTTATCTATACTCTTTTTGTCAACAGAGTCTGGTGGCTTTGGAGAGAGCATAGATAAGTTTAGTAAGCTATGTCATAGCAGGTGTGTCGCTCAGGACCCAATGAAGCGCAGTGTTGTTGAGTGTAAAGTTGTTTGGATAACTGGATCTCGAGAAAGCTGCAAGCAGCAACACCGCCCGTTCTGAACAGGCTCGTTTTGCTTGTACAATACAATACAGCTTGTAAAATATTTACTATAATTTATTTTTGCATCCGTCATAGGGCTGCACAACTAATCGCAATGTTATCAAAATCGCATATGGTCCACTGCAATTTTTAAAATAATGAAATGTGTCAAAATAGCATTTTAAATTAAATATTGTGGTGCTGCAGAGACGTCCTGGCCTACACATCATATTCTACAGACTCAAGAAAACATCTTTGTTTGGTGCAGATCCCCACAAAAATCACACCATAATCATTTTAATATGTTTTTCAATGAAAATGAGAATAATGATGTAAAAAATTCCCTCTAATATCGCAAATCATATCGCAATTGCAATATCAGTCAAAATAATAGCAATTTTTCAAATTTTTTCAAAATCGTTCCGCCCTTATCTGTCAACATTGACACTGATACTGATGTGTCTTTGATAAGCTGATAGTATTTTCCCTGCTGATAATATAATTCGGGCTGAAATTCATTCATACTTGATGCAAGTCAGTCTAAAGTTAGTCTGAGAGCGTTCCTCTTACGACTGAGGATTAAAAGCAACAGGAACAGAACATAGTGTGTTAGATGTTGCTCTATATGAATTCTGGCGAGCTCCAACAGGTATGTGCGGGAGTGCTTGCATGCGTGCACCTGACTCTCTGTGTGTGTGTGTGTATGTGTGTGTGTGTGTGTGTGTCAGTGTGTGTTTGCATTTGTATTCCAAGAGGAGAGAGTCGTTCCTGACAGCGCAGAATCCTCACAGCCCATAAGTCAGCACCGCTGTGACATCGACCTGTCAGCACACAGACGATGAGGCGGAGGGATGAGGGGGCCGATGGGAAGGCGAGGGTGGGGGGGGTGGGGGGGGCGGGGGGGGCGGAGGGAAGCGAGGAGAGGACGCAGGTTGGCGGGGTGAGGGAGTTTAAGAGGGGAGAAACGGAGAGGCGGGGGTACGTACGGGGTGAGCAAAGGAGGTGGGTTAGCAGCAGATGGAGGTGTGTGAGTGTGTTGATAGTGTAGATATTTGTGTGTGTGTGGTGATAGCGTTAGTTGGGGTGGGGGGGGGGGGGGGGGGGGTTCCTCGGTTGTGTCAGACAAGAATCTGACGGCCAATGGAGCCCATTTGGACCCACTGGCTCACAGCCCGGGACCATAAACACACACACACAATCCAACCTTATCTATGGAACACACACACACACACACACTCTCACTACACACTCTCACTACACAAGCTGTGACACACACTGTGGTGGTCGACTTTGAAAGCTATTTTTTCTTGCACTAAAGAAAAACAAGTTAAAGAGTGACATCTAAACCAGAACCAGTCGTGTGAATGCTGCTCGTTACTGCCATCTAGTGTTGACTATGATAAATGTGTGACACAGAGTAGGGATGGCACGGTGAGGGAATTCTCCCACCAGTTAATAAATTCGTGACAACGCTGGCGTTACCGATTACAAGAAAAGATGACGGTCAATATCTGTAGAGCTCTTACTTTGATCTTTAACGTTGGACCGCTGTGTGTCTGGCCTCTCTGCTCGAGCTTTCGCTGCAGGGCCGCAGGCTTGATATAATTGGATGTCACTTTGTGTAGACTTCGTATGTGATTATAGCATCTTTGAATCAAAAAAAGACTGTGGCATTGCCGTCTACATTCTACTTAGAGTGGTTTAAAATCCAAAAAAAGAGAATATTATACCTGTTTATTACACGCCGTTGTTGAATACTCGATTCTGATTGGTTAATCATGGCGTTCTGCGGTCTCTTATTTCTTTATAGCAGACCGCTGCTATGTATAACAGACCGTTGCTATGTATAACAGACTGTTGCTATGGACGCAGTACTGATGTCAGACTCTGGCGGACCGTTTTTGTGTCAATTATTGATCAAATTATTGATTTCTTAAGTAAAGTTAAGTGTTGCAGGATTCCCTCCCGGTGAAGCGAGTGCTTGCAGGATCAGGAAATCCCACGTTCAGAGAGTCAGTCTCCAGTGTGGCGCAGAGCACGGGTTCAGCCTTCAGAACAAAATGAAAATGGCCATGAAAAGTCGTCTATCCGCAGAAAAGACAGCAAAAAAAAAAAATCATTCATCTGTTTCGTGTGTGCGATCCACACAGAGCCAGGGCGCATAGAAAGGACAGTGTACCGTGAGGAGATCGCTGAATTTGACAAAAGTGTTTTTGATTAGAATCACAGACTCCAACCTTTTAAATAGGCCTATATCTTGTTATCATTAAAAATTAAAATACAAAATGACGGGCAATAATAGGTTGTGACGGGATTTTTACAACGAGAAAGTCTAACGCAACCACTGCTGCGGGTTCCCGGTAAGCCAGCACAGCAACAGAGAGAAAGTTGTGTATAAGACGAGGACGGTGTTTCGGTGTTGCTCCACCGCTGTAGAGAACGTGAATGGAAACACATCCAACATGCTAATGCACATTTGACGGCATCACACAGATGTGCCGATCACCAGGACGATAAATGTTTGGGTGCTTTGAATGTTTATTGCATGCATTCAGGGTTTTTTTTTTCCCCGCTCTACTGAACTCGCACCGAACCGTAACTTTTGTGTACCGTTACACCCTTAGTGGATACCAGTGGTAACCCATAGTCACCATAATCACTATTCGCCTGCAAGCTGCTAAATGCTACTATTTTCAGTGAAGCTTCAGCGATTGCGAGACATGAAAGTAGTTTATTTAGCTGTGCTTGGAACAGTAGAGAAGTTGATTAAAAATTAAAAAAACATGATTAATGATGATTTGATTTGGCGTCTATGCTGCATTCATGTCTTGTGGGAATAACGCGTTCCCAGCATTTACTACAAGAATATCCTTGATAGAAATCTAGGTTCATTGCCAAACCGCGAGTTCCCATTTCATATTTACTGGAAGAAAGCTGAAAGTTGAAATCGTTCTATCTTCAAACTTTCCCACATGACAGAGACTCGGTGTGTCACCCGCTGACTTGAGAGTTTCTGAACAGCATTATTCCTCCGTGACTTGACCGTGACTTGACCGTGACCAAGACCCGACTCTCCACTTGGTTGATGAATCCTTGAGAATTTGTCACAGGAAGTTTTGGTGACTCAGGTTTTGCGAGTCACGCTGTGGTGGTGGTGGTGGTGGTGGTGCGATGGGACCAGACATGCCCTCACCCTCAAAATGAGCTGGTCTCTTTGTTTGATTCCCACCCAGTACTCACTGAGCTGATATTTCCCACCCAGTCGAGGTTTAACTGACCAGTAAACTGTCATGATCCAGACTGGATTAGGTTAAAAATGGCCGTGCTACTTCCTGCATGAGGTCACGTTGCTCTAACAACAGGATTTGGTGTGTTTCTCATGCGAACCTCTCCTCCTCCTCCTCCTCCCTCCAGATGGACGAGGCCGGGGATTGCTGTCAGCTTCCTCAACCTGGTTCCCACGGCAACCGGAGGATGCAGTTCCTGACCAGAGTCGCACTGAGCGCGCTCGGAGCCACCTTCCTCTTGCTCCTCTACAAAGCGGCCAGTGGGAAGGTTTCCCTGCAGATGAACAGGGATGTGTGTTAAACAACAGTTGTGTGTTAATCAGTTAGTTAATGAGCTCATCAGAATATTTCGTTTTTGATGACGGTAGGTGATGTACTGGATTATGGAAGGATTGATATGTTTTAGGACAGCGTTTGACAAGACAGTATTTTTATTTCTATAACACTTTTGTTTTACACGTTGTTCCGTCTTGTCGTTGAGTTTAGTTCTGAATTCTTTTATGTTTTAAGCGTTTCGGTGAAAATTAAAGTTTCTTATGAGGAACAATTTCTTGCATAGTCAAATTAAGATCAAAATCAGAATGCTGTTTTCTGTTTTCAGTGCCTGCAAAAAAAAAATAGAACTAAAATGTAAACTCTGATCCTAATCTAGATTGAAGCGGTTTAAAAAAAATTGAATTTAATAATTTTCAGGCCTTTAAGTTATTTATTATTTATATAAGGCCATTGTTTGCACTGTTAGCACGACTTTACTACTTCACCACTTCCTTCCTTTATTTGATGCCGGTAGACGTGGTAGGGCTAGCTAGCTAGTTAGCTGTTGGACTGTAAGAGAGCTACGGAGTCTGTGAGAGGGAAAGGGAAATTTATATCTCATCTCATGATAGTCTCATGTAGACTACTGTCTTTGAGAGACACCACATTTTTCCGTTAATCACAATTGATCGCCCAGTTGTGGAAAGGGAGCAGTGAGCAGAGGAGTATTCAGTTGGTTGCAATCTGCAACCGCACCACTAGATGCCACTAAATCCTACACACTGTCCCTTTAAAGCCACAGACATGAGAGTGTATGGAGGACGGAACCTGCCAAATTAAAAAATGAATGAATGAATGAATAAATAACTCGATAAATAAATAAATGTAGCCATTAATTAATTGATAAAATGTGACATAAATTTCTGTTTTAATTTGCTTCTTTCTCTTCCCTTATTTATGTACTCTTCTGTTTAATATCCCCTTTTGTTTATTGATGTATTTATTTTTAAATGTATTGATTTATTATTTCATTTATTTTTTACTTTTTTATTTGTTTTTGCATTTATTTATTTTTCATTCTTTAAACATTATTTTTGCTACAATTAGTGTATTTATTCATTTATTTTTTATTTTGTCGCGTTCCGTTCTCCACAAGAGTGACATCGATCTGCTCATCTAACTCTCAAAAAGGAATCCAATAAGTGTATTTACCAAAAATGTTGAACAAAATTGTTTTTTTCCCCTTTTTAATCAAAATTTTGAAGTCTGAGTGCTGTGACGTTGTTAAAAGACCATATTGCCCCACCACTAATCATTTTAGCTACCACCCAAAAAGTTCAAATTCAGTTAAGGGAACGTTTTTAAATCCAGAAATAGACACTCTAAAAAATTGTTATAGTTTAATTTGTGAGTTATCAGCTGAACCCTTTAAGTGAATTTATCTCAGGTTGCTTCATACTTCATTTTGCATCTTTCACAAACTTTATCCAGGTAAATTAGAGTCTGTCTCTTAAGGCCATTGGTGATGTTAAATTGTCTTTCTCTTCATGAAACCTGTAAAATACAGTGACCAGCCATAATACGATTTACTCCAATTAAATTTGATTCCTATTACAGACTTATTACAACTAACCTGCTGCAACAACAACGTTCAGCGGGCTGAGAGGAGATGAGAGAGAGAGAGAGCGCTCTAAATCTCCTTGTTGTTTTATGGTTTTCTTCCACGGGGATCATGCGGGGAAAAATCCAATTTGGCCATTAATCTCATCTGGTCAGGGTCTCCTGGACCTCCAGATCCACCCGGGCCAGATCAAAGATGGAGGAAATACCGTGTGACAGTGGAACAGAGACTTCAAAAAGACTGAGATAGATAATCCAATTGAAATGGACACATCACCTTTAGGTGCTGCTTTGGGAGAATCGGTGCGTAATTTGTCTGTCCTCTTTTCTTTTCTTTTTTTTAAACCGTCATTCCTGAGTTATTAGTTGGACTGAGTGATGGTTTGTATAAGGCTGTAAAATAACTATGCGTCATGCTTTGGGGATCAGAAATATTTGGCACATGTGCGTCAGTTGCGTATGGCAATGGGAAGTCTCTTTTTTAGGCCTTAATGAGCAGAAAAGTGACCGAATATATAAGAAAAACGATAAATGAATGCACACAAACTGTATTTGGGTCATTATGGAACGCGGGTGTATAGTTTGATGTCTAATTATTCATCATATCACGAAATAAAATGCCACCAGAAGTCCTGAAAGTTATATTCGTTAAAGTCTTGTGCGTAAAATTGATGGAACCCACAACATAATTCATGCGTAAAAGTCATTTTCCGGAGTTACCACAAAACCCCAGATCCATCTCTATTATCTGCTCCATTCTGTCTCCATCTAAGCTGGTTTGTGCGCTTTTCTGGTGACTGACATTGGCTGAGTGTGCTGGATGAATCCCCCCCCCACCAACCCCACCTCCTCAGTCGGCTCCTTCCCTGAACGCGTCGGTGCAGTTTGAGTGAAGAGCCCATCAGCGTGGACCGCATCTCAGAGCTGCGGAGCTCCAGGTCTGGACGCGGGCCAAGCCTGTCTGGTGTCAAACCAGCCTGAACAGATACTCTCAGACATCTCATTTCTTCACCTCATTCCTGAGACGGGACTCTGCCCACCCCTTGTGTAAAGCAATTTAAACCTGATAGCACATCATCGCCACTGAAAATATTTGCTGGACTATCAGACAGTCGCTCTTTACTTTTTTTTTTATTTTTTTTTTTTTTCCTCCCCTCAGAAGCACTTTGCCACCGCGCACAACGCGAGCCGAGTCATGGCTTTTACGCGCAAACCTCCGTCCTCCGACTGTCCTGTGATGATACATTCTTTAATCCAAGCTTGATTTTGGAGATTCAACAAGTTCTCTTAATAGTTTTCTTTCACCTCGTGGAAATGCTCCGTCCAGATCCATAAAGGACCGACGTTTGGTTAATATGAACTTATTGCCAAGTGGAATATGTTTTTATTTATCTGTAGCAATCTGCTGGCTGACGGCCGAGGTCGATGCGTCCTGGTGGTAAGTACAGAGCATTGTTTTTACAACTTCATTTATATGCAACTACAAAAGCCAGTAATGCTTGACTTTCTTTTTTAACACGTTTTAACGCTAAATGGCTCCAATTTAAATGAAAAATTTCGGCAGTAAATTTGTGATTTGTGTGAAATCATCTCCATTATTGTTTTCCTCCTCTGTTTGATTATATATATTTTTAAAATATGTAGGCCTAAATGTCTTGAGTGAGAGATTGAGTGACTAAAATGGTTTTCATAACTATTTTTTTTAAATACTGAAGTGAATATTTTGACAGATAAGTTTACAGGAAAAAGTAATTTGATATAATTTAATTTCTCTTTATTTGCTGTCTTTCGCTTTCTGGCAAAGGTTCTGTTTTCCAAAGTCCAAACTTCACACCGCCAGTGATAGTGAGAGGCTGTTTTGACAGATAATTTTCCTTAATTCATTCATTTTCCTCTTGCTGTTCTGGTCTTTTCTTTAATCGTTGAGGGAAATCCCTGCATGCAAGTGTTCAAATTCCCTGCCCGTCTTTCATCACCTTGTTCTGCAGGTACATGGGAGTGTGGACTTGTTGGGAGTGATTTCAACACAAGTTGCTCAAGAAGACACTTTTTTTTTTGATTTATTTCATTATCTTGTTCTCCCCTTTTTCTATTTCTGCAGAAGTTAACTGTCTGACTTCCCTACAAAGCTTTAATTAATGTCTCTTCTTTACTGCAGCTACCTGGATGTGCAGACATATAGAGTCATTTGCACTTGCATGGAATAGGTTCAACTGGCTTTTAGATAATTGAGAGAACTCAGTGACCAAATGTTCTACTAGTCTTTCATCCCTCAGTCTGTCCAGATGTTTTTGCACACATGTTTTTTTCATTTTACACCTTTCCCTTCCACAATGTCCAGTTCTGGCTCTCTTATCTGTCTGCTCCTCTGCTGTGCAGGTACATGGGCACCCTGGGCTCCCAGGTGATGTGCGACAACATCCCAGGTCTGGTGAACAAGCAGCGCCAGCTGTGCCGCCAGCACCCCAAAGTGATGCAGGCCATCGGGGCCGGGATGAAGGACTGGATCTCCGAGTGCCAGCACCAATTCCGCAACCACCGCTGGAACTGCAACACCACAGCCAGGGACCACAACCTGTTCGGACGCCTGCTGCTACGCAGTGAGTGGAGGACGACACTTAGACTTACTTTAGCCTAAAAAAGTTTAAAAATAGTTATTCTGGAAAATGTGGGGCTGCAGGGAGGGACTGTGCTGTTGTTAATCTAGAGGATCTGAAATCGAACCTTCATGTCCTGCCTGCTGAAGTGTCCTTGAGCAAATCACTGAGCCTCAGTGGGACAGGCAAAAGAGAAAGAAACGTTTAAACAGGTTTGAGGGATTTAATAAGGGATTTACATCATCCAGGGCTTATTTTTCCTGTAAGCTGTTATAGTTTAGTTACTTTATGTCCATCTTTAATACCTGCCTCACTTTGTGTCCATGAATTACGTCTGTAGACATCAGATGAAAGTTACATTAAATTAAGACTTAAATTAAGGCTATAAAATGACCCGTTATTGTCTCTCTCTAGTCTTACTTTTGGAAAATTCTTATTCTCTTTGTCACATCTAAATGAACGATATTTTTTGATCATGACTGAACCTACATTTGAAGATAATAAGATGTTGTTGTAGGAAAACACAACCATCAGCATAACTTCTTAAGTAGGGCTGCTCCCTCTCAGTCGATTAGTCGACTAAGATTTCTTGAGTTGATTTGTAATTTTTAATGCTTCCTTCATGCTGAATGACTTATCTCCAAGAAACTTATGAGCACATCTCTGGTAAACACAAGATTTAAAGTGGTGCTTTTGCGTGATTCTTTGTGGAGAAACTCAGTTTTACAGATCTGTCGATTAAATCAACTGTTCGATTAATGTTGGTTGACTAATGCCGGGTACACACTACATGAGAATCAAGCTGATTTGGGGCCTGATTCCTCTTGACAATCGTCAGGAAAGCCGTGATTTTTTGATGGTTCTAAAGATTATCTTTCCAGATTTTCCTGTGGTGTGAGGTATGTCATCCTGCCGTCATGGCGGCCGCGGCTAATGCATGAGCTAATGCAAAACGTGAAGCATAAAGTAGTAGTAAGATGGAGCTCAGAAATGGAGGAGCAACTTGTCGATTTGAGGCAACAACACAAGTGTTAATTTAACGTGTCTCCATGACTTCATCCATCCATCCTTCGTTAATTTTCAGTACAAAGTGCAAAAACTAACGTCGCTAATTCTTCCTGCCCGTCGTCCGCCATGTTTGTTTACACTAAAGTCACGTTTGATTGCGAGAGATTTTGCGAGATATCCGTTTTTTTGAGTCGGGACTCTTGTTGTTCATGAATGAATCTGTTAGTGTGTGATGTGCTGTTTTGGCCAAATCGTTACTCACCACACACTATAGGAACAAAACTGTTAAATTTAATATAACGTCGTTATGTGTGGGATCTCTCACATCTTCAACATCTGTTAAGATTTAAAAAATCTTTTAGTTTAGGCCAACCTTAAGATTTTCTTTGGTCGAGGACAGTTCTATTCTTAACATGTGATTATGGCATCAGTATAATCAGTATATATCAGTATAATTTTAGCTATATTATGCTCACTCCTGCATCCCTGCAGTGCATACATGATGCTGTCAGGTGCCTTAAACGCTGCACGACTAAGAGTAGAAAGTCAGTGACTGGATTTCCTGCAACAGTATCTGCTGGTTTGTGTTTCCAGGTCATTGTGTGCTGCTGGCACCTTTTTGGAAATTGAATCCCTGCATGACGATGCGTGTTACAGCACACCGATCTGTTTGCAGTAACAAACATGTTGCCTTAACTTAACGCTGACAAATCTAAACAATCGGTTGGTTTTTTTAAAGTGTTGATTTACTGCGACACCGAGGCTTTCTGGGAAACTGATAGTTCCCTCACAGATATGTTCTTCTTCTCTTTTTTTTTTTTTTTCTTCTCCACAGAGGTTGGATCGCATTCCACACCTCGTCTCACTTTACAGTTGTACATTTATCACGTCGTCGGTGCAGCCGACTGGTTTCTCCGTCAGTCTGTTCTTGTGTTGGGGGGCTAACATGCGACTCAGTACTTAGTGTTGTAGTAATATTATGACTTCTGGAATGCAGAAAAGATTTACCAATGGAAGAATTGTTTTTTCTTCTTAGTTATGTTCCACAATTGCGACCAATTTTGAGCTGAATAGCCACCAAGTACAACACTTTTGAAGTATTTGTATCTCATAACACAGTACATCAGCAAAACATATAGTATTTCTCTATTTGGTTAAAAAATCCAGTGAAATACTGGATTCATTTTTATTAAATGCTAAACTGACTTGTCAGATATTATAGATTATAGATATTACAGATATGATATTTTTAGATTTAATAGCAGCCCCAGTTGAAGAGCGCTCATCTGAAACAAAGGAAAAAGATTTGCAGTTGCAGTCGAACTATCAAAGCTTGTACTATATATATTTTTACTATATAAAGTACTGTATAATTTGTATCAGAATCTGCAACAGTTTTGATTATTGATTTATCGTGCAAGCAAGTCATTTATCTCAAGCAAAACTACTGTATAAATACCCAACATGATCTCATGGAAGATGTTTAAATAGCACATAACATTTTAAGGACACGATGACGCATTTTAGGCTCTTTGCGTGTCATTTAATGCCAGGTCGTTACCGTGAGACAATCGCAGTTAGGTTTAGGCAACAAAACCAATTAGTTAGGTTTAGTAAAAAACATGGTTGGGCTTAAAATAAGTACTTAAACTAAGTAAAATACATACGTAAAACAATGTACGGAAGTACGGAAAACACGTCACTAATGTAACTTCAAAATAACTCGACACTCTGGGACAAAAAGTCCTGTGTTTGTTGGACCCATCCACCTCCCATCCCACCACGTTTTATTCTACATCACTAGCTCTGAGCGTAGCATATATACACAGATGCGTTTGCATTGCAGTCAGTACAGACTACATGGCGTACACATGACACGCCAAAAGCAACAAAGGCGTTGTTACTGCACGCAGAATGACTTACAAATTACTGTGTCATTCCTCTACACCATGTGGTCAAACCGGGCTGAAATACCATTAAAAACACTTGCCGTTTCCAGCTCCTTGAATGTTTCTTTATTTTTATTTAATGTCTTTATGTTTTGGATTGTTGGTCGTACAAAACAAACGAGTAATCTTTGGCACTTTGGGAAACTGTCGTGGTCATTTTTCACTATTTTATAGATGGAAAAATAACAATCCACACATTTTTTTCGTTAATGACATCAGTATCAGCAGTATCAATAACTAATTTAAAGAAAGTTTATATTTGTATCAGTCTGATTCAGATTCATCATATTGATGTTTATGTTAGATCCACTTCAGCTACCGTCTCAGTCAGCTGATCACTCTCCACTCAGCTCGTTCACATGAGAAATGGTGGAAATTTAGACTTTTTTTCCAAATAACAGTAATCCCACCACTTTCAAGATCCACGTCGGGTCATTAGCACTGTTTATCTTCTCTGATCATTTGCAGAAGAAGACACGTGATTTATTGAGTGTGACAAATGACTCCTCCCAGGCAGTAATGAGTTAGCAGCATCAAGGATTTAAATGAGTATTAAGCCTGTGACAGATCTGGACAGAAGCAGCGAGCGTCGGTCTGTATCTCCTGTGAGGACGTGTTATAACAAGTCATAATCTTTTTTTTATTGCCGGTGGAGGATCATCAGGACCCGGCGGCCTGATTGTTCCTCTCCCATGCCCTGAGATTTAACCCGCGAGGCGGATCCTTCGACTTAGTCCGTTTCATGTCGGGGGCCTCTAATCAGCCGTGTGGTATTCGGACCTCCCAGCCGGGCCCCGGCCGTGTCACACAGCATTATCGCGGCTACATCGAGGCCCCCGTCAGAAGCTCCTTATTGTCAATGTCAGTGGGCTAATTTCAAACAATTACACAGGAGTTTTTTTTCCTCTGCGGTGTCGTGTTCTCTCAGCGTTCTCCTCATTAACCTCGTTAGACACGCTCAACTTAGCTGCTGGACGGGACACTGAGATCACTGTGTGTGTGTGTGTGTTGTGGGTTTTTTTAATACTATTGCTGATACGATACCTCGAGTTTCAACACCGATAACAAAATGTTATTTGATACCTTACTTTGAGAAACATGTTTGTCTACAAACTAGGGCTGTTAATCGATTAAAATATTTAATCACGATTAATCGCAAATTATTTGCAAATTTTGTATCTGTTTAAAACGTACCTTAAAGGGAGATTTTTCAAGTATTTAATACTCTTAACAACATGGGAGTGGACAAATATGCTGCTTTATGCAAATGTATGTATATATTTATTATTGGAAATCAATTAACAACACATAACAATGACAGATATTGTCCAGAAACCCTCACAGGTACTGCATTTAGCATAAAAAATGTGCTCAAATCATAACATGGCAAACTGCAGCCCAACAGGCAACAACAGCTGTCAGTGTGTCAGTGTGCTGACTTGACTATGACTTGCCCCAAAACGTCATGTGATTATCATAAAGTGGGCATGTCTGTAAAGGGGAGACTCGTGGGTACCCATAGAACCCATTTTCATTCACATATCTTGAGGTCAGAGGTCAAGGGACCCCTTTGAAAATGGCCATGACAGTTTTTCCTCGCCAAAATTGAGCATAACTTTGGAGCGTTATTTAACCTCCTTCGCGACAAGCTAGTATGACATGATTGGTACAAATTGATTTTATAGTTTCATATAATGTAACTATCTTCACTCTAGCTTTAAAACTGAGCTTCAACCTAAAAATCGCAAGTTGTGTTAATGCATTAAAGAAATTAGTGGCGTTATTATCACGTTTTTGACAGCCCTACTCCTTTTGCATCTTTTTTTATAGCTAAAACAATTTATGAATTAAAGAAAGATCCCCTTATCGCCGATGAAAATCAATAATCATTAGTTGCAGCTCTAAACACGTCATAAATCCACTTGCATGTGGTGATGTTGCAGCGGCCTCAGCCTTTGATCCTTCTCAGATCTCTCATCAGTTACATGCGGAGGGAGATAAGATTTCTCCGTCAGGGTATTGCTGGTTAACGTTCGCTGTTTATCCATCTTGGAGGTAGATGAAGCGTTTTTTATGCCACGCCAGCGGCCAGCAGGCAACAACAAACCCGGGTCATACAGGTAGCAGCAGCGGCGGCGGTGGCCAAACATTTTGAAGGATCTCTCTGTTTGTCATCACAGATTAATGTTGCTGTCGTCAGCCAGCCTGTATCGGGAAACGCCAGATCAATAAAAGATCAAACTTTTGTGTTTGATTCGCATCTCACATCAGTGGAGTTTAATGATTTACCTTTTATTTGATCCTTAACTTTCAGTATTTGGACAAAGAATATGGTGTCAGACTCGCCTTTTGTTCCAGATGTGTGCTTCCTTCCTTTACGACGTTTCTTCTTCTCCCCCTCCAGGCAGCCGCGAGGTCGCCTTCATGTACGCCATCTCCTCGGCCGGCGTGGTCTACACGTTGGCGCGCGCCTGCAGCCAAGGCGAGCTGGACTCCTGCTCCTGCGATCCCACAAAGAAGGGCCCGTCGCGGGACGCCAAGGGCTCTTTTGACTGGGGCGGCTGCAGTGACCACGTGGAGCACGCCATGCGCTTCAGTCAGGGCTTTGTGGACGCCAAGGAGAGGAAGGAGAGGGACGCCCGGGCGCTCATGAACTTGCACAACAACCGAGCCGGCAGGAAGGTGAGGAGGCACTGATCATCTAAACATCTGTAGGAATTACTTAAAGGAACAGTGTGTAACATTTAGGGGGATCTATTGAAAGAAAGGGAATATAATATTAATAAGTATGTTTGAAAATAAGAATTGTTGTGTTTTCGTTACCTTAGAATGAGCCGTTTATATCTACATAGGGAGCGGGTCCTCTTCACAGAGCCAGCCGCCATGTTTCAGTTGGTTGCAATCTGCAACCTCACCGCTAGATGCCGCTAGATCCTACACACTGAACCTTTGAAAGATTCAATCGACCAAATTTGTTTTGGAGATTTTATTCTGAAAAAAAGAAAGAAAAAAAACAGTTAAAATCCTGAGTTGTACAAGAATGATAACAAATCTATACATGTTCACAGGGAAAAGAAAGGTTAAAAGTATGTTTTCAAATAGTTTAACCGCTCTGTAATATTTTCACTAGAACATAAAACAGACACAAAAGTATAAAAACACTTGAAACAATCAGCTGCTTGTTCTGTATTCAAAATGGATTCTTACCTGCAGTTGATCTTCAGATGTCGTGGTCAAATGTATCTTTCAATCTGCATATTGGGAGGGAAAAAAAGAGAAATCCTTAAGTCTTATTTACATTCATATTTATTTAAAACTCTCTCCAATCCGTATATATATATATATATATATATATGTACGTGTGCTGTTCAAGAGCTGTTAGAACCCCAAATATTCACTTTTTGACAAAAACTTTGAACAAAAACTAAGCCACTATATTAATTTTTTTATTTTTAGAAAGAGGAGAAAAATCATGATGATTTAGATTATTTGCATTACAGCTACAACAATTAATCCTTGAGTTGTCAACTATTAAATTAATCGTCAACGATTTCGTTAATCGGTTTGAGTAATTTTTTAAGAAGAAAAAAGTCAAAATTCTCTGATTCCAGCTTCTTAAATGTGAATATTTTCTGGTTTCTTTACTCCTCTACGACAGTAAACTGAATATCTTTGAGTTGTTGATAAAACAAGACATTTGAGGAAATCATCTTGGGCTTTGAGAAACAATATTTTTCACCATTTTCTGACATTTTATAGACCAAACAACTGATCGATTAATCAAGAAAACAGATTTATCGACAATGAAAATCATCACTACAGTATAATATATATAATGTATAATATAATAACAGTCCTCCTGTTCTCTCCTCGCCAGGCGGTGAAGCGCTTCATGACTCTGGAGTGTAAATGTCACGGCGTCAGCGGGTCGTGCAGCGTCCGCACCTGCTGGCTCGCCATGGCCGACTTCAGACGCACCGGCGACCACCTTCGCAAGAGGTACAACGGAGCCGTTCAGGTGGCCGTCAACCAGTACGGCACTGGGTTCACCGCCGCGCACGCACACTTCAAACGACCCAGCAAGAATGACCTGGTGTACTTCGAGGACTCGCCGGACTACTGCATACGGGACCACGAATCAGGTAAAACACCCCCCCCCTCCGACCTTCACAGAACAGAGACAGTCACTGATTACAGTCGTAACTTTAGATGCACTCAACTTTACAGTATCAGTTTAAGTGTACGCTATATTTAGAATATTTTCACCGCTTTATGTTGCCGTGAGACAACTCTTTCCGACGGAGAACTGAAGCCGTTATTTATGTTCTCTTCAAAGCCACCAGACTGCTTTGAGAAAAACAGTAATTTTACCCCGCAGAACACGGGAGTTGCTGGTCTACCGCTGCCTCGATCGGTTTGTTTTTTCTTGTTATTGTGTGACTTTGGTGAATCCGAACTAACCAAAGTCACATAATAACACAAACAAAACTAACCGATCGAGGCAGCGGTAGACCAGAAACTCCTGTGTCCTGCTAGGTAAAAGTACTGTTTTTTTCAATGGAGTCTGGGGGCTTTGAAGAGAGCATAGATGGATACAACGGCTTCAGTTCCCCATCGGAAAGGGCTGTAGCGTACACTTCAACTGATTTTTTTTTAGGTGTCTATAATACATTTAGCTGTTGTCCCCGTCCACAGCAGTACTCCACTTCAAAACACCTGAACTTTCCCTTTAAAGGAGAGGAGGGGTATCACGAATCACGAATATTGAAGGTTGAAATACACAAACAAAACCTCCAGCAGGTTAAATGTTGTTGGCATCTCAAACCTGTCAAACATCTACTCTTGCTTTCAGTAACAGAACTTCCAGTGTTGGTCTTGTGCCATAATCGGTTCAGAGAGAGCCTGAAGTTTGCGGTTTAGAGTGGAGCTGGTATTTTACATACTCAGCGCAGATTGGCTAGTTATTCATAATTCGAGGGGACTTGAAATAATTGCTTGTTACTCCTGTAGGTAAGAGCATGTTTGCATAAAATTGAATTGGTTCAGTTCACAATGAATGGCATGCTGTCATGTTTCTAGAGCGTAAACAGGGATTCATATAAGCAGATTTCTCTAAATGATGAATATGTTTACATAGTAATCATGGAGGCGGTGGGTTCAGCTCGTATTGACAGCGTTCCTGCTACAGTCTGCAGAGTTTAGGAAAGCTACTGTGAAAATATTATCCTTTTTTTGTGTGTCAATCAAAATTCCAGCTGCCGTCCAACAACTGGATTGTAATCGTCTGGTTCTGTCTGATAGCTTCCTGTATTTGAAGTGATTAAACTCCTGAGTAGAGAAAGTCGATGTTGAAGTGACTCTGCAGCTCCAGTGTCAGCCTGCCCTTCACGTTATATCTCACGGTCTCTCATCAGGAGTGACAGAATCGTTACAGCTTCAGGGCTGCGACGTTCTCCCTGAGAATTAAACATCAGATTGTGATCTCTCTGAGGATAATTCTGCAGGGGTTTTTTTTTTCTGTTGACTGATTAAATGAAACTCAACCTGAGGTTTCATCTGTAAGGTCAGAAGAACGTCAGATATCGGAGCCCAGACGCTGGTGTCAAGACAGATAAGCAGTTAAAGATATCTAAGTGAGTGAAATCTGTGTTTGTGTGACTGTGAGAAGGAAAATGTTTGTGTATGAAAACTGTGAGAGTAAGAGAAGTGTGTGTGTGTGTGTGTGTGTGTGTGTGTGTGTGTGTGTGTGTGTGTGTGTGTGTGTGTGTGTGTGTGTGTTTCGGAGGAGGTGGATGCCTGTCAGGCAGCAGATGATCCGTGGCGATCGGGTGTCGGCCGGTTTAAGACCCATTACACACTTCTGTGGGCTGAAACCTTAGAGCACCGCAGATCACTATAAATCACCTCCACTGGAAACACACACACACACACACACACACACACACACACACACACGCCTGAGGGCACGATTGGACAGCAAAGAGAGGCTTATTTCAGGAGCAGGTTGGATCACACAACACAATGCAATAGTTTACAGTAGCGCTGTCCTCGAACCAAAGAAACTCTTAGTCGTCTCGACCTCATACGATTAACATACGACTAATCGATTAGTTGATTTAATCGACCGAGTTTCTCCACAAAGAATCACACAAAAGCACCACTTTAAATCTGGTGTTTACCAGAGATGTGCTCATGTAAGAAAACTAAACTGAACATTTTATTTAATTTCAGTTTTAGTTTTTTTTTTAGCTCTAAAATATCGCTACCAAAAAAAAGGAGACGGCATGAATTTCCGTCAACTCTCGTGACGTTGAACCACAGAAACTGAACGGACTTGACCTTCCAGGAGACGGCGCTATGCCGCAATTGCTTCAAAGATTAAACATTAAACATTATGGCCATTCCTACACAGTTCTCCAACCATGTATTCTGTATGTGTGTGTAGCTACATACTTCTGAGACATTATACCCGGCCTTAACAAAAACAAACTAAAACTTTCTGAAAAACTGAAATAAACTAGTAGAAAAACTAACTGAAAATTCAAAACTATTATAACCTTCCTTCATTCTTAACTGGACTTTTGCATTAAATTTGGGCAGAACACCAAAGAGAGTTAGATCGTCCTCACTCAAAAATATTTATGCTTTTATTTTTTTATGTTTTCTTTTCAAAGTCTGCTTGGAAATGTGGTTGAAAGTGCAGGTTGATGAGAGAAAGTCTGCATTAATGTGCAAACAATGTCCTAATGTCTTTGTTTTCATGGTGCAAACTGAAACAAAACGTGGTGTTTTTGAAGTTGAAGTGATGGTTGAACACTTTGCTGCACGAAGCGTATTTGTCTTGCTCAAGGACACTTAGGAGTCAAAGGAAATGTTGGATGTTGCAGCGAATCAAACCTGGGATTTGTCTGTCATGGGACGGTGTCATGTACTCTCTGTGTGTGCGGTATAAGTTATCAGGCACCGTCATGGTTTTTTTTAGGTGCTGAGAGAGTTTTATGACCTTAAAAGAGTCTTAACTTTAACCTGCTGTTTAACCTGAAGCATGGTTTTCATTTAGAGCGCAGGACTGTTTCATGTTTCATGTCTGGAGATAAAAGCTACGGTACGAGAGCGTTCTCTAGTCTTTGAGTCTGGAAGTTAATTCATGATCTTTGGGAGCTTTCGGCTGCTGCTCAGGTGTTTTAATTCTTTATATTTTAGTTATGTTGCTTTTGGTTTGTGACAGTTTAAGGACAGACAGGAAATATGGAGAGAGGGAGAGGGTTAGGATAAGGGTTAGCTGGATAGATATCTAACCGTTAGACCACCAGGACGCCCGCTGAAGTTACCTACACCAGGTGATGACACCTACACCGGGTCTATTAGCTGAAGAATAATTAAATTTGTGGAATGTTTTACTTTAATGTAAGACAATGATAAACTTGTGAGTTGAAACAGTCGATTAGTAGACAGAAAATGAATCTGTAACTATTTGATAATTTAAGTCCTACTTTACTTCACATAAGAGAAAAAAATGGCGGATGCAACAGCGACACATAGCGGCGGAAGATCAACACACTTAACACCCGCTGATACAACCTGTCTGCTGGAGGAATACAATGCAGAAAAAGTGCGTTATTGAGTAGTTTCAATCATCTTAAATCTGAAGCGACACTACACGCAGCAACGTGGCTGCTACCGTAACCCTCGCGAACGGGTGAACTGGGGACTCGGTTGTCTGCTTAGCTCATACACTGCAGCTGGCGCACAGCTGCACGCGAAACACTAATCTTGTCGGTTAACGGTTGATAATCGGTTAACATGGTTCGGTTATCGGTTAAAATTATTTTTCAAAATTCGGTCCGAAAATGAGTCGTTAAAAGTTTGCTAAAAGTAATGGATAAACAGTTGAAATAGTTAGCTATTTAGCTTTCCTACTTTCCTACCTCAAATGCAACAGCGCAGGCTTAATTAGACTAGTCTAACCTGACAATCTAAGACCAGTCTAAGGCCAATACTAAGTTTATGAAACTGGTTCAAGGGCAAGCAAAATTGTCCCTAACCCAAAGTAATTGATGTCATTTTTTTCTTCAGTTTTGGTTATTGTAAAGTTGGTCTTTAGTGTCATTAAAAGAGTCTTAAATCTAACTCGCCTTAAGCTGTTTGAGATGAGCACTTGTCTCTATTTCGGGAATTGTATAGACCGAGCAATTAATCATTTAACTGACAAAATAATCTGCGATCATTAGCTTCATCCTCTCTACTGACAGTGTGAACATGGCCTCACTGGATCCTCTAAATCCTACTGGAGTAGTTTTAACCTCCTGATGGACCCCTGGAGGTCTCAGGGCCCCCTTTAGGGGGACAAGGAGAGGCTTCACAGCAGACATGAAGGCTTTCTGTGCTGTGTACATGTAAGCAGGGTGAGGTAACACACACACACACACACACACACACACACACAGTGTTCGCTGTGGGCCTCTCATGAGAACTTAACTCGCTGCCTCTCTAAAGACCGACTCCTCTGGGACACACAGAGAGAGAGAGAGAGAGAGAGACATGTAAACTCACTGTACTGTACACTGAATCAGCCTCTCTCTCTTTCAGACACCCAAACATGAAGCGCAATCGTTTTTGAAACACACACTTTGAGTTATTCACGTCTTTCTCCCATCACACACACTGAAAAACCTCTCAAAGACATGCAAACTCACCCTCAATCATTCTGAATAACACACACACACACACACACACACACACACACACACACACACAGAGATAGCGAGACGGCCCCTCTGTGCCTCCTTAAAGTGTGAAATCAATTTCCCTCGGCCCCGGCGAGGCTCAGGTGCTAAACTCATCTCTCGGCGCCCCCTCATCTTAATTCAATAAGCAGACGCAGGGAGAGAGCGAGCGAAGGCTGTGAGGAAGACTCCGGCCATGATGTCATCCCTCGCAGGGCGGCATACCGGCGGATGACGGGCGGGGGCGGAGGTGGGGGGGCGGGTCTTCGAGTCATGCCCAGACATATTACCTGGCGAGGGAATGGTGCAGAGACACACAGAGAGAGAGAGAGAGAGCCAAGCAGAATGTAAACACGAGCAAATTCCAGAACAATGTTCGAGATGGTACTTGAAGCCAGCGCATCATTTTTTCTAAACCTTTATTTATACAGGAGGAGTCAGCTGAACACACACATGTTCTTCTTCAGTCACACTTCTGCTGCTGCTGCTTCACAGTCTGACAGTAACACACAGTAACACACAGTAACAGACAGTAACACACAGTAACAGACAGTAACACACAGTAACACACAGTAACAGACAGTAACACACAGTAACACACAGTAACACACAGTAACAGACAGTAACAGACAGTAACAGACAGTAACACACAGTAACACACAGTAACAGACAGTAACACACAGTAACAGACAGTAACACACAGTAACACACAGTTACAGACAGTAACACACAGTAACACACAGTAACACACAGTAACACACAGTTACAGACAGTAACACACAGTAACACACAGTAACAGACAGTAACACACAGTAACACACAGTTACAGACAGTAACACACAGTAACACACAGTAACAGACAGTAACACACAGTAACACACAGTAACACACAGTAACAGACAGTAACAGACAGTAACACACAGTAACACACAGTAACAGACAGTAACACACAGTAACAGACAGTAACACACAGTAACAGACAGTAACAGACAGTAACACACAGTAACACACAGTAACACACAGTAACAGACAGTAACACACAGTAACAGACAGTAACACACAGTAACACACAGTTACAGACAGTAACACACAGTAACACACAGTAACACACAGTAACACACAGTTACAGACAGTAACACACAGTAACACACAGTAACAGACAGTAACACACAGTAACACACAGTTACAGACAGTAACACACAGTAACACACAGTAACAGACAGTAACACACAGTAACAGACAGTAACACACAGTAACAGACAGTAACAGACAGTAACACACAGTAACACACAGTAACACACAGTAACAGACAGTAACACACAGTAACAGACAGTAACACACAGTAACACACAGTTACAGACAGTAACACACAGTAACACACAGTAACACACAGTAACACACAGTTACAGACAGTAACACACAGTAACACACAGTAACAGACAGTAACAGACAGTAACAGACAGTAACACACAGTAACACACAGTAACACACAGTAACAGACAGTAACACACAGTAACAGACAGTAACACACAGTAACACACAGTTACAGACAGTAACACACAGTAACACACAGTAACACACAGTAACACACAGTTACAGACAGTAACACACAGTAACACACAGTAACAGACAGTAACACACAGTAACAGACAGTAACACACAGTAACAGACAGTAACACACAGTAACACACAGTAACAGACAGTAACAGACAGTAACACACAGTAACACACAGTTACAGACAGTAACACACAGTAACACACAGTAACACACAGTAACAGACAGTAACACACAGTAACACACAGTAACACACAGTAACACACAGTAACACACAGTAACAGTCCTCCGCTGGCTCAACATCTGCAACATAACGGCGCTTAATCACGTTTTTAGAAAAGAAATTCAAACATCCAGCACTACATACTCAACTATCGTTCAACATACTTTTGTGTGAGTAAACAGAAGCGAGTATCTTTTCTGACGCACTGAGCTGTAATCACCAGGTCACTTCCTGAGAGCCTCCTTGCCGGTTGGGGCAAGCCCCCAGGAAGAGCGCCGGTCGTTGATCCCAATTTTCGTAGTGGCCAAACGGCGGTACATCAAACTTACGTGTCCGTCACGTGATGCCATTGGGCCCAAAAATACTTTTTTCTATAGACTTACATTGGGAAAGAGACGTCTGTAACTCAGCGGATAATTTATTTGAAGGTGAATCAGCATCACACTCTAATATCCCTTATTTAAATCATGAGGTCCTAAAAGTTGTAAAATGCACTCATAGCTGAATCCAGAGTTATTTCCCTTCCTCCGTTCATGTGAATGAGACCCAGACCGAGGGCGGGGAGGCGGAGTTAGCAAGCTGTGACGGCATCATGACGGTCGTGACCCCGTGACCGAGCCATGTGACCGAGCCATGTGACCGAGCGGACTCTACAGCGCCTGCTCCGTGGGCCCAATGGGTGCGGAAGATCGCCGGAAGATCCGGGTACTTTATCACTCACTTCACGCGCCCGCCTCCAACGCTGTATCCAGTTCTCTTAATACATCCATGAATTGGAGATGCGTGACCATGGTAACCCGTACCATCCTCATGTGACCAAACTATGATTTGTGAGAAACATATAGTCTGAACTAATTTTAGAAATATATTACACCTATAGCAAAGTTACATCTTACACTTAAATTGAAGCGTTACAGAGCGGTTCACCTTTGTCGATGCCGGCGTCCAGTGTTTGCATACTGTAATATTTCACCTGAAATAATATGCAATTCCTGTACTACTTGTTCCAAACTAAGGTTTCGGACATACTAAAAAATCTCACATACTGTTTTAGAGTACTAAATAGTATGGGTGGGAATCACCGGAGGCCCCACGATATGATCTTATTACGATTTTAAACATTTTGCGATAAGCTGAGTGTTGAGATAAGATATATTGCAAGATATGTTTTTATGTATCCACGGCTAATACCTCATAACAGCTGTCAATTAAAACAGAAATCAGCACCTCTGAATCAATGCAATGGGAATCAATTCGTTCACTGTTGCAGCTGATAATAATTGAATCCTTTAAGCCCGGGAGGGGAAACAAAAACAGCATTAGTGTTCACAATTGAATAACTAATGTTCTCAAATAACAAACACAATGTTTAACGATATGAACACATGTTTACGGTGTCAAATAATCATCTAATATAAACGATCAGCCTGTTGAAAAATGTTGTTATCCTCGACGCCCCTAAACAAATGTTATTGTTTAATGTTAATTTGTGCCAATGAATTATTAATGTGACAAACACAGTTTAATAATTCAAGAGCAGTAATGAGTTTTTCTTCTCCACAGCGCACGCCGGGCTCTGTAGAATCCAAACTATTTATCTTACTTACACATTTGTTTCTCGGCTTTTAATAAATTGGCGTTTGCTAGCCCGGGGTCACTCATCAAAACGATGACACGTCGTATTTATGGCCTCCAGGATCATGTCAGTGTTGTTAATGATATAATATAAAGAGTCACTGTTTGTCTGATTTTTATGCTTCTGCGCCAGTGACAGCCACGGTCAGAGGCATTATGCTCTCTGGTTGTCCATCCGTCCGTACCATTCTCGTGAATGTGATACCTCAGTAACGCCTGGAGGGCATTTCTTCAAATTTGGCAAAATATTCCCTTGGACTCAGTGATGAACTGATAGAATTTAGAGGTCAGGGGTCACTGTGACCTCACAAAACACGATTTTGGCCATAACTCAAGAATTCATATGCTAATTATTATGCTAATTAACAGGATGAAATGATGAAGTGATGACATTTTGGACAGAAATGGATGTAAACTGCAACGAGACGAGACTGGTTGGCGGAGGCGTACAACCGCGAGGTGGTGATTCTAGTTGGTCAGGCGTGCGTCCTCATTAAGAGAGACGGCGTGCGCATTTACGCACGAGGAACAGCAGCGTAACTTTATTGATCATTTCAGAAGCTAAAAGTTTAGTTCTGTTTACAACTACAGTTTTTAGTAGAGCTGCAACGACTAATTGATTAGTTGATCGATTGAAAAATAAGTAGTAAATAAAGTAATTTTACATCTCTGTTTTATATCACATTAAACTGAATATCAACAAAGCAAGACTTTTAAAGACATCACCTTGGGACGGACATCTTTCACTGTTTTCTGACATTTCATAGGCAAATCGATTAATCTAGAAAATAGTCGGCACATTAATCGTTATTAGTTGAGGCCTTAGTTTTTAGTTTTACTGCTATTTGCTGCAGTGACATTACTGCACATTTACTATTACTGAAAGCAGCTTCTATAATCATTAAAGAAAACACTCATCCATCAGTACTGTACATGATTTAAAAAGCCTACAGGGACTGGTAGCGGGGGAGTGAGATGTCTATGCGGGTTGCGGGTCTCTAAATCGGAGTAATAATAACTCATCCCGGCGGATGATTTATGCGTACGCGCATATTCGGATAACATCGGAGCCGATCCACACATCACTACTCTGCAGTATTAAAGGATAACTGCTGTATTCTTCACTTGTCACTATGCGGGCCAAGAGAGCGTTCTGGGTGCACGTCTCTATTTATTGGATTGTTGATATGGTCATAAACTCTTGAAGGTGTAGCTCAGCGCAGGTACACACCTGAACACGTAGATACAGTAGAGGTGTGTTTGTGGAGATAGAAAGTGTGTGTGTGTGTGTGTGTGTGTGTGTGTGTGTGTGTGGGCGGCTGGAGATTTAGGAGACAGTGAACACTATCAGTGTGTGTGTGTGAGCGCTGGATGTCTCCTGTAAAATGAACAGCTGATGAAGAGTGGGAGTGCAGGCTGACGGCTCCTATCATCAATCTCTCATCTCTCCTTCATCTTCCTCCCCCCCCCCTTCCCCCCCTTCCCCCTCTGTCTCATCTCTACTACACCGCCAGCATTACACCGCGCTCCCATTGGCTCCTGACAGCCAGTAGAACTATTCTGATTGGCCGCGTTGTGGTTTAACGTACCGCCAAGTCACATCCTCATTCCACGTCGGGGTTACTTACGCCTTAAATCCTGAGTAAATTTCCCAGGATGCTTCTCACCTCTTTCAGCCTGGAGTAATTGTCCGTGTGGGTGTCGAACGGCTCCACCGGTAAATCTCATTTTGGAAGGAAAGTACTGAAATGTGTTTTTTGCATTTAGTGAATAAATCCGATTAAGTTAAATCCTGCTGCAGGAAATGATTCGGCCTCAAGAAGCAGAAGTTCATCTGATCTCAAACTTCAGTCAGGGCGCTATATGTTTAGTTTAGTTTTTTTACCATTAAGTTGTGTGTGACTGTTTAAGGACTTTTTCTTTTGGATAAATAAGGACTTTTATTTGACTACTGGAATGAAATGAGGTTCTTTTTTAAACACGCAGAGTAGAAGCAAAAGTTTGAATTTATTAACTAGCATTTATTTATAATAATTTGCCAAATGTTGGGGGCAGTGCCTAAATTATATCCATGCCAGCAGTTAGATCTACATTAGCAGCCTCATCGTTCAACACCTCAAACTGGAAATCAACTCAACAGTATACAGTAGATAAAAGAAAATAATATTGGGTTTGAGTTTTTGAGATGCACTACACATTTGATTTTGAGGTTTTTAGCAGGTCAAAGGTGTTAGGTAGAAGATAATGGAGAACTTTTGATGGTGCTTTATTGATGTAAATGTACATGCTGCAAATATGGGTACTAATTGTTACTTATTTTTTTCTTATTTTATCAAGTTTTCCCTGTTTTCATGTCCATTCGATCTATTTTTATTGTAAAACGAAAGTTTATTGTTATTATTATTAATAAATGAGATCCCTCGTACACCCAAAAGCTATTTCTTGCTGCAAGAAGTTGCTGAAGATGAAGAAATCAGAACATTTTCCAGTGAGAGAAAGTTACGCAAAATGTGCAGCTGATTATTATTATGATGAAAATTGTTTGTTTTTTTTAAGAAGAGTTAGAAATAGATGGTTGTGTTTTATTGATTATAAAAAATCTCCCTCTGTCTCTGTCTCTGCAGGGTCGACGGGGACGGGAGGGCGCGTCTGTAACCGGACGTCTCGCGGCGTGGACGGCTGCGAGGTGATGTGCTGCGGTCGAGGCTACGACACGTCACGGGTCAGCCGGACCACCAAGTGCGAGTGCAAGTTCCACTGGTGCTGCGCCGTGCACTGCCGCGACTGCCAGCAGCAGGTCGACGTGCACACCTGTAAGGGCCAGACGTGACCGAACACTACCGGAACCAGCAGTCCTACTGGGTCAAAACCACTGCTTCTGTTCTGGGCTGCTGTCGGCAAACTGTAAGTGACAATCAAAAAGGATATTCTGACTCCGTGACTGAGTATCAGCCTTCACTCTGCACTGCACTTCCCCCCCGAGATCACCCGTCAATCAAACCGTAGGTAGTTGGGTTGGAGTATCTGTAGGTGGCGCTCTTCTCTTTGTTCAGCCATGATGTCTTTTTGCTGTTCGTGCTGTTTATTCTAAACATAACAAGAGTCCATCCACATTCTGTCCTGATTTATTTAAATGGGAACGCCCACTCAGTCGTTAGCAAAAAGCAGCGTCGTAGGTCACCAAAGTAAGATCATCAATGTGAACGCTAACACTAGCTGATGGTACGTGTCCACAGGATCCGTCCTTTCCACGCTTCCCATTCATTGTCTATGTAAGCAGCCGTGCAATGCATTCTGGTAGCGTGGCTACCAGAATGGAATAGGAAGAGCGCCGGTGGTTGATCCCAACTTTCGTAGTGGCCAAACGGCAGTACTGCAACCTCCGTGTCCGTCACGTGATGCCATTGGGCCCAAAAATACTTTTTTCCCATAGACTTACATTGGGAAAGAGACGTCTGTAACTCGGCGGATAATTTTTTTTGAGGTGAATCAACTTCCCAGTACGAACACTCTAATAGTCCTTATTTAAAAAATGAAATTTTCAGAGTTATTTCCCTTCCTCCGTTTATGTGAGTGAGACCCAGACCGAGGGCTGGAGCGCAAGCCGCGACGACGGCGTGACGTTGGGACCCCGTGACTGAGTCATGTGACCGAGCGGACGCTACTGCGCATGTTCCATGTGCCCAAGATCCGGGTACTTTTCCAGGCGGAAGTCGAGCCATTTTGGCTTCATGCGCCACTGAGTAACTTTCATAGGAATGAACAGAGCCCCGCTTCCAACGCTGTATCCAGTTCTCGTGATACATCCATGGTTTCGAGAGACGGAGCGTCACAACGGCTGCTCCTCATTTGCATAAAGTTGAGGTCTAGTATACCTTATGCAAATCACGGGCATCCAACGCGACTCGCCGCCTCTGGAAACTCCAGAGAATCTTTGAAAATAAACGTTGTCGATCCAAAATAAAGACAGATTCAGAAGCTGCGTTGATTATTTCTCGCCTCAAATGTTTTCAGAAACACATTTCGGTGCAGCTGGGAGCAGCAGCAGCCCACGGAGGGAAAGCGTTCGTCCAATCAGGTGCCGAGTGCGTTGTGTCTAGTGGCAGCCCATCAAGCGTCCAATGCTGGGAAGCGCCCCGGTGGACACGTACCATCAGTCAACGTTAGCTGTGCTAAGTCATCTCACGCCGACGTGATAAAGCGTCAGTATTTTACGCCGTGGGAAGGAGAACGGGCTGGTCTTTCATACCTGTGGGTGAAATCGTAGCTCTGCGGTCTGGATGACATCGTCTCGACCCCTCGAATTTAATCCACTCGTCTTCTTCATCGTTGCTGTTAAAAGCCTCTAAATTAATGAACACAGTTAAGGATGCATTTCAAGTCGTACTTACATTTCAAGTCTAATTAAAAAAAGCTGTAAGATAATATTCTGTGCATGTAAACACACTCAGACTCACTGTTAATTGCAGCCTCCCAAAATATCAGCACACAAGCACTCGTTAATCCTGAGATACTGTAGAGAAGAAGACTGCAGCCTGAAAACACGTTCAGTAAAACACCAGCTTGTCTCCATCACAACCTGCAAATCATCCATCGTTTCTTCTCTTATTTCACTGTTTATATTTACTCTCCAGTATCGGTCAAGTCCTGAAAAGATTACAGACAGAAGAGTCTGTAACTGACTGGTTATCTGCAGACTTCCTGTTTGTTCCGAATATGCGTCTCACAAAGTTAAACCGGTCAGCCCTTTGTTTGTTTGTTTGTTTGTTTATGTAAATATGTGGTTGTGTAAATTAAAATCAGATGTATAGTGTATGAAACATTATCTGTAACCAATAAGCACATTTAACTAGATAACACACCTCACTTCCTCCGGCCGTGCGAGCCAATCACAGGACACAGGGAAATGTGGCCCCACGTTGCAAATCTGACTTTTTTTTTTGTGTTGATCCCGTGATGTTCTCAGATCTCAGCAAATAAATTGGGGAGATATTATTACTGTAAAAAGCGCAAGTTTTAGCTCTTTACTTTCAAATCATGTATACTTGCTGTAAGAGTTTTTGCCGATCGTTTTCAAAAGCTGCAAAAAGTCCAGTGTGTAACATTCAGGGGGATTTATTGGCAGAAATGGAATATAATATTAATAAGTATGTTTTCTTTAGTGTATAATCACCTGAAACTAAGAATCGTTGTGTTTTCGTTGCCCTAGAATGAGCCGTTTATATCTGCACAGGGAGCGGCTTTCTACAGTAGCCCAGAACAGACAAACAAAACACTGGCTCTAGAGAGAGCTATTCGTGTATTATATTAAAAAAAAAATCTAGATGCTAAATCTAGATTTTTACTAGATCTCCTGGTTGAAAGTCTTGTGTTTGTTTGATCCATCCACCACATCTCCCTCCGCCCTGAACAGACTCTCACGCTATTAATACTACGTCACTTGCTCCGACTGTTGAATGAGTTTACATTGGAGTTGGTTGAAAGCCCGGTTCGTCACATACAGTCGCTAAAGGGTGCCTCCGTTCATCAGTTTCCGATGCCGAGGGTCGCTGACCAAACGGTGGTGTTTGACGAGTTGGGAGTGAGACCGGGTTAGCAAAACCTTGGTTACGCCATTCGCCTCCCTCAGAGGTCATCCATACCAGAATAACACTACTTTAGGAGCGACGGAAGTCAGGCGGCGGCTGGCGGTATCACGGTTTAGCACTCTGCAGCTCACGTTAACGCAGTTTCACAAGCGTGTCGGAGAACTACGGTGGCCTTCAGGTAACATGAAAGTCTCTCTCTAGAGTCAGTGTTTGGTTTGTCCGTTCTGGGCTACTGTAGAAACATGGTGGACTCTGTGAAGAGGACCAGCTCCATATGTAGATATAAACGGCTCATTTATAGCTAACAAAAACACAACAATTCTTCCATTTCTGCTAATAGATCCCTGAAATGTTACAAACTGTTTTCTGTTCATATTCTGTGTGTCATGAAAATCACTTAGCAAGCTGTTGAAACATGTTTGAGTTGTGTAAACTTTTCTAGTGGACATCTAGTCTGCATTAATTTGTCAAAATGACTTTATCATTCTCTGGTAATGCAGTTAAAGATCAGAGTGATTGAAAACCTTTGACACAAATGAATGCAGACCATATGTTCTCTGTGATAGATGACACGTTTCAAGCAGGTTTCATGTCTTAGAGAAATGTAACCGTAGAAAAACTATGTTCAAGTTTCTAAAACAAGTTTTCCAAAAGTTCTCATCTGTGATGAAAAGTATACATGTGTTGTAGTAAATGGGGATAAAAATCTAAAACCACTGGTCCTTAAAGGGATAGTTTGGGTGTTTTGAAGTGGGTTGTATGAGGTCCTTCTCTATAGTCAGTGTATTATCTACAGTAGATGACGGTCCCCAGTTTGGAGAAACAGACAGGAGAACCAGCACGGGACGCTGTGGACGGGGTCAGCAGTTAAACAGATTTTAGGGCGCTTTCACAAGCCAACATTTAGTCTGTTTAAATCGAACTCTGGTGCGGTCAGTTTGGGCGGTTCTGAACGCAGTAATCATACGGACCAAAAGAACCGGTCCGAGACCAAATGCGAGAGGAGGTCCATTTCAATGCCAACCAAACGGCAGGCTGCCTGTGCCACATTTGTTGAGATGAATCCATGTAAATGACCTTCTGCAGAAGTCTGACGTTTGCTTGACATCGCAAAATAAAGGCCACAAAAATAGTGACTTTTATAAAGTCATTCCAGATAAACTGAAGGAGAAGGGATTACTGTAAGTAGATCAGTGCCGAGTCAAAGTGATACAAATTTGACAGCAATAGATCAAAGTCTGTGATTCTCTGCATAGAAGTGGCAGCTGTTGAGACGAAAAAGATAAATTTGCTCCTTCGTACACGAACCTCAGCAATTATTTTGTCCACTTTAATTTGTGCACTTTGAAACCAAACCAGACTAAATAGAAAACAAACCAAAAGTATCAATTTCACTCTGATTCAGACCAGACAAACGGACTACGGCTTGTGAAAGCAACCTTAGACACCTAAAAAAAGATCTACCATAAAAAATCTTTGTAAGTGTACAACAGTGTATGTTTCCGGCGGGGAACTGAAGCCGTTGTACCCAACTACACGTATCCTCTTACCAGACTCCAGTGACAAATCAGTCATTTTACCTCACAGAACAAAGGAGTTGTTGGTCTATCGCTGCTTTGATTAGTCCGAACTAACCAAAGTAACACAATAACACAAACTAACCAATCAGACCAGCAACTTCCCGTGTTCTGCGAGGTAAAACTACAGGTTTCTTTCAATGGAGTCTGGTGGCTTCGATGGATACAACGGCTTCAGTTCCCCGTCGGAAAGGGCTGTCTGACGGCGAGGTAAAGCTGTGGAAATATTCTAAATATAGCTTACACTTAAACCGATATTTATTTTTTTGAAGGTGTCTAAAATCTGTTTTGCTGCTGCCCCCGTCCACAGCAGTACATTGCTTTGCTCCCATGCTGGTACTCCTGTCTGCTTCTCCAAGGTAAATATTACAATGACTACGGATAAATACCTCATACAACCAAACTATCCCTTTAACATTCAAAGTTAAGATCACAGCTTCCCTCAGCATCACACCTGGTGGACGCAGGTAAAACTCATCTTCTACCTGTGGAGTGAGATGTTAGTTTGTGGATGAAAACATTAAGAGACGACAGAAATGTGCAGAAGATTCCACAGATAAACATGAGATACCTACCAGGTTGTTTAAAGGAAGATGTCGAGGCAGTTAAACTCACGGCGTTAAACACGGGATGAAACAAAATGGCGGGAAGAAGCCGGCTTGCAGCAATACACAAAAAGTCCTTTATTGTATTTTTTTGTCTTTTCACTTTTTTTTTTAATGATGGCAATTGATCACCTCTTTTTTTTTGTACAACAAAAGAACAGCTTTAAATGATTGAAAACCCCAAAAATGCAAACATATCAAATAAAGTCAAAACCAA
The DNA here is from genome assembly GCA_916701645.2 of Sebastolobus alascanus. Taxonomy (NCBI): domain Eukaryota; kingdom Metazoa; phylum Chordata; class Actinopteri; order Perciformes; family Sebastidae; genus Sebastolobus; species Sebastolobus alascanus. The sequence goes on from CAKAOJ020000050.1 coordinate 123,454, forward strand.
TTCTGGATTCCATTGTTTTGCCTTTTTGTTTCATGCCTCCTCCTCCTCGTCCTCAGTTTGGTTTGAACTCGCTATAATCTTGGCACAAAGGTGCGTCAGTCCGGTCCAACGCAGCGTTCTGGGTTTCAGTTCGGCTGTTTCTGTCTGGATGGAGGTCGGCTCCCCGGTCCCGGTCCTGGGTCTGATTCTGGTCCTGGTCCGGTGGGTCGGGGTCAGATGCGGGTGAGTTGGTGCCAGAGGCTGGACGGCAGGATGCTCTCCACCTTCTCCATGATGAAGTTCAGAGGAGCGAACAGCGTGCTGAGGAACTGCAGCGAGACAAAGAACAGTCGCACCAACGTTAAAGTCAGATCTGAGGTCTGTTTTTTAAACACGTTATACATGTTAGAAGAGACGGTGAACTCTGTAGTACTGAACTGATTCATCAACTAATAGTTTCAGTGTTAAACATAAAAGACATCAGTGTTTTCACTCTGTGAGTTCAGAGCAGCTGTTCTGTCAGCTCGTCCTCAGGTTGGTGTTTTGGCAACAACCAGTGAAGAGGAGGTGAAGGTGGGGGGGGGGAATACGGGCTCCACCAGAGCAACGGCAGGTCATAGAGGTTCCCACTTTGTCAGATGGCAGATAAAAGAAGAGTCTCCTCCACCTGCATGTATCTCTGCCTGGTAGTCGGCGGTTTGCGTGTTTTGAAAATCAGCGACGGCGCTGACGTCGGCCTCACACGACGGCGTATCGCACATCTCCGCTCCAGCTTCAAAGAACACTCAGAGTAAAGCCGTGTGTCCCGTGTGTTTGAACTGGGTGGGCGGCGGGGGGGGGGGGGGAGAGAGGCCGGCGTCCTGTAATCCAAAAAGTAGAGACGCAGCTCTGATACACCAGATGAAGTGGATCAGGGTGTCGGCCATTAGGGATGTCACGGTGACGACATTTTCCCACCGGACACCGGTGTTACCGATTACACCGGACGTTTTACAGGAAAATATGACGCTCAATATGTGTGTAGAGCGCTTAATTTGATCTTTACCATGTGTGTCATGTCAAATAGACACTTTTGCTTTTCGCTTCGACACCAAACCCTTCCGCCATCGTCTTGTCTGTCAACTCTCTCTCTCTCGTCCCGTGTGTGAAATCTGACTCCGAGAGCAAACACTTTCACTTTTAGTTTGCAGCGTCCATCGTCCGACTACGTCTTGATAACACGGCGCTGATACGCGCAAATTAACTAAATGAGTTTTATTTCTACAAAAAAAAGCATAACGACGGTGGAGGCGGTGGGTACGTAGTGTAATCAGCGTGTGCCCGAACCACCGAGTGACACCGAAGAATGGATATTTGCCAAGAAGTCAAAGTCAATTGTTCGTTCTATTGCAACATCAGCGCCCAGCAGCAGAGCTACGCTTCCGCCATTTTGGACTGAAAACGACTACCGGACGCCAGTAAAACGTCCTCCTACAAAAAGCCGTACAAAAGTAAAAATAAATAATTTTTATTCTATTGTCATATTCTACCGAAATGCCCTGCGATGAACAATAAAATATTCTAACGTTTTCAGTCCAAAATGGCGTTATTGGCTGTTGTAAAAAAAAAAAAAAACACACCAGAGTTTCGTCTCTTTGCTTCTATACTCTTTGGTACCGCGTCAAGCCCATCAGTCATGACGTGACCAACTCAAGATCCACATTTCCATTCAACCTGCTGGATGGAATGTGTTTAGCGACCTCTCTGCTTCTGCCTCCTTCAGGACAAAATGTCAACGTTGCACACAATATATCTCATAACGTAACTTGCAGACTGCTATTAAATTTGCTCCAAGTGAATAAACTCATAATGAGCACGATTGTCACACCGAGCAGCCGAATCATTTTTAGTGTCGCCGGAAACTACGCCTCTCAAATGTGGCCAAGATTGATGGTCGAATATTCGTTAAAAAAATAACAACACAGGTTCGAACTATTTGAATCTCTATTGACCCGTTTTGACTGATCTGGAGAGAACAGCTGATACTGTAGGTACCAGGTTTGTTTACACGACGTCACAACATATATTCTGTGTGTAAAGTGTAAAGGCCTTTTTCAAACCTGAGTCTGTCTTGTGATCAAGTTAGTTAGTTTAGATGACGGCCTAAACAGCAGCTACTTATTAAATATAATATGGTGTTTGCTATGTGAACTGGCAACTCTTTCTTTGCTTTTAATGCACTGAAATAAGCATTATAAAGCTGCTTTACATATTGTATCTAACACCTACAGTATGACTGTAGTTAGAGAGCAGCAGGCCTGTGTGTGTGTGTGTGTGTGTGTGTGTGTGTGTGTGTAGCACTTCAGCTCTCAGCAGGTAGTGTAGATGGTATCTGCTGATAGTGTCACATCAGGGGGAGAGAGATGAGCTCACCTGCATTCCAGGTGAGCAGCACGGCGCTGCGGGGAGGGGGGGGGGGGGGGGGGCAGCGCCCTCCACTGGCTGCTATGAATACAGGAGGGAGGGCTGAAGGTGGCTCTGTGTTTAGTACTTTTAACCTCAGCAGATGCTGTAGACATTATTGATCTAACAGCTTCTGAACTTTACTAAACATCCCTCTCTAGCCCGGTTAGCATAAGTTTGGAGCGTTATTTAGCCTCCTTCGTGACAAGCTAGTATGAAATGATTGGTACCAATGGATCTTAACTCATATCTTTAAAACTGAGCCTGCTACAACCAAAAAAAATTGCATTAATGCGTTAAAGAAATCAGTGGCGTTAAAACGAATTTCCGTTAACTTTGACAGCCCTAATTCAAACTGATGATTTTGTAGATGTAGATCTCCGACATTAGGGGGGTTCAAAACAGAAAGTTTAGAGAGTTTAGTAGAGAAAAGGTCACAGCGCCATTAACATTGAACGAGGTTATCTCCGTGGAGCATATTTCATAGCAGTCTGCTGTTAGGTTGTGACACTGTGTGCAAAACAAGACATTTTGACCTGAAGGTGGCACATAAAGAAAGGTCAGACGGTCACTACATGTATTATTCCATCCAGTACGTTTTATGGAAATGAGGCTATTAACTTTTTAAGATCGCTCGTCGTCAGCCAGAGTGCAGCTTAAGAGGAGAGTTTCGTGCTGGAGAAAAGGTCAACAAAATCATAGAGACACCCACAGCAACAGTTCAGCTTTGATGGATTTTTGCTGCGATATTCTGCAGCAAAAATCCAAGTTCTGTATTTTGTCTTCGCTTAAAACTTTCCAAACAAGGGAGAACAAGTTACTGTGTGTGTGTGTGTGCGTGCGTGCGTGCGTGTGTGTACTCACAGCTTTAGCAAACACTCCCATGAGCTCGGGGAACTGGTGTGTGAGCAGAGCCAGCATGGCGGTGAAGGAGCAGAGGCCGGCTGTGAAGAGGATGAAGAAGGGAAGCTCCTTCTTAGGGTAGACGGACACCTCGTGAAACACTGCTTCCACGTGGGACAAACACACACACACACACACAGAAACACACAGACGCACACACAGACACAAACACAATGTTAGTTTAGACGTTTACATCACGTGTCGAAAAATGTACTTGACCTCAGGTTAGGTCGTTTTTTTTAACCAATTATTTACACAAAACATGTTCTAAGACGGTCTACTTACGTCCTGTTATCACATTACTGCTTCAATCACAGTCAAATATATTGTTCAGGATGTTTTTGAGGACATTTTCTAAATGTGGACACTAATAATAGTAAAGCGCGGCAAAAAATTCACTTCGTTCTTGGTGTGAATGCGACATACTAAGTGAGGATACATTGATGTATGACGTATAAAAGAGGCGCGACACACAGCTGGAACAATCTCAAACCACCATCTCAAACCAGCACTCCACAATCAAACTTTCTGCCCTTCACCTTTAATGTTAAATAAAAAAATAAAGAATGTGTTTTGGTGAACAGCAGTAATGTGATGTAATAAATATACAACATGTATATTAAATCCATCCAGCTACACACACACAACCACAACCACAGCACAGTGTGTTGCTGCTGGTGGCTGGAAGCCAACTTAATCAAGTGAAGGTTTGTGTGTGAAGACAGACGAGCTGCTGAGCAGACAGCACGACGACACACGCACGCACGCACGCACGCACGCACACACACACACACACACCCCAGTGCTCAGCGCTCTGTTGAGGAATTTGTCTCATCATCACAATTATTAATGACCGATTTAACCACTCAATTTTTTTTCTACCAGGCTTTTAAATTAGCATAATTATTCTAAACGACAAGACGACATCATCCTCACAGATATATGGACACATAATCACACCATCAATCAAACAGACTGTGTCTTCTACAAACCAACAACGTGTCTCGTTGCAGTGGTGGAATGTAACTAAGTACATTTACTCAAATACTTTACTAGAGTATTTTCTTTTCATGCTACTTTATACTTCTACTCCACCACACCTCAGACTATTGTATGATGCTGCTGCGACTGCTAGTATTACTAGTATTATTGAATTCATTTCTAAATTTTTAGAATAATAACATCCTCCCCAATACTTTACAATACCATACAATATTTTTTGGGGCTTGTACTGTGTAAATAGACATTGTGTGCACTGTGCATGTATAAATGTGTGTCAGGGCGTCTCTTACTGGGTAGCAGCTCTCTGTCGGCCGTCTCTGTGCAGATGGGGTACGGGTAGAACAGGTGACCCTTCTCCAGAGGATACGGGATCATTCTGAACGCTGCAAACACACACACAGAGTTTTAACAAAGGGTTGCAGACAGCTGATTACTTCTTTAATAATTAACAGTGGATTTCCATGTGATCAATGGAGAGTGTGTGTGTGTGCGTGTGTGTGTGTGTGTGTGAGGTAACCGTTTGTGTACTCACTGCCCTCCCAGGTGCAGTGCAGCAGGTTGAGCGCCCCCTCGACCCTTTTCCAGTGCTGCAGGTGGAAGAAGGCGTAGGCGATGGCCTCGCTGTCTCCTCTCTTCAGGATGTGTTCTGGAGGAAGAATCAGACTCTTCATCTCCAGCAGATACTGAGGAGGAGGAGGAGGAGGAGGAGGAGGAGGAGGAGGAGGAGGAGGAGGAGGAGGAGGAGGAGGAGGAGGGAAGAAAGGCAGATGATCAACAGGACGAACAAGACATTTCAATAAAGGAATGTCAAAGATTTGTTTGAGATTATTTAGAAACAGTGTGTCCTGTTCAGTATGCCCACTGTACCTTTGTTTTAGGGATGTAACAATGTCTTTTTTTTTTTTTACTTTTGAAGCTTCTGAATATAACTCACAAAACGCCAACCAATATGAATTGTAGCAGAATATTTTGTTAGATAAAAATGTGAATTTTGGAAATGATTACATCTCTCTTTTTTTCTAATAAATTTGGACTTTACAACGCTCTGGAGTTATTGGAAATGTTTGGATCACACGAGTCTGAAACAATCCTACGCAGCCACCACTCAAAGCTAATTCTACAAATAGTATAATATTAATCATATTAGTGTAATCTGATGTTTCTCTGCAACTGTGCAGAAACACGGCTTTAAAGACAATGAATAGACATGCAAATAAAAAAAGCTGCGCAGCATTTGAATGTAGATTTAGAATTTGAATGTCAACGGTATGAATGAAGCTTGATAACCATAGTTATCTTTTTAAAAAATGATCTTTTTTTTTGTAAGAAGAAGAACTTTATTGCAACATTAATAGTTCAGGACCCTTTACATCCTCTGTTTAATGAATTTGAAAAACTCCCCTTGGGACGTCGATACACGGTACCACAGCAAAGAGAAACATCTTCAAGAGATCTTTTATTCCATCCTCTCTCATTTTATTGAACAAATGATTTCACGAGATATTAGAGACGGCTGCTGTTTCTTTTATGACGTCTATTTAAGATATGTATTAACTGTTAATATTTTAGCACTCTCATCCCAACTGTTTGGCCCACTTAGGCTTTTTTCCCCCCTAATCTCATGTAATTTAACCCGTGGCAAAGGAAGCTTTTAAGTGTATGTATGTCTGTGTGCGTGTCTGTGTAGTGGACAATAAAGATGTCTATTCTGTCTGTTATGCAAGCATAACGAAATTACAGTTGCATCAGTGTGTCAACCTACAATGCACCTTTTGAGGTTGATGCAACTGTAATTTCACAATGCTTGCATTATGACAATAAAGTTCTTCTTCTTAAAATTGATCATCTAATGTGTTTATTTAAAACAATTATTAATAAAATTATTTTAAAAAAACTCTCAAATATTGATCTCAGTGTTGGTCTTGAACATCCAGTATGAGTCTGGCTCTGCTGGTAACAGAAACTGATGTTTCATGTCAACAGTTCAACACCTTCGCTGGCAGGTAGCTCTGATACATGGTGAGAATGTGATCACAGTACGACCTCAGCAGGTGTGTGTGTGTGTGTGTGTGTGTGTGTGTGTGTGTGTGTGTGTGTGTGTGTGTATAGTGTGAGTGTATATATATATATATACGAGTCTCACTTTGGGGACGTGAGGGTTGAACTCCACCGCTCTGTGGATGGCTTCTACTGCGTTCATCTCTGCTGTGCTCAGCCCTCGCCTTGATGCTGCCTCTGGAGAGAATCTGCACACACACACACAACACACACACACACTCCTGTCAGTAATCTCACTTGGGATTACACATCACTATATGATCAAAGTGATTCTGAGAATAACTCCCACGGTGCCGAATAAAGATGCTGAAATCCAGGCGGCTCGCTCATCACTAACTAGCTGCTCTGTGTGAGAACATCACATCGAACCCTGATGTGTAAAAGACCGTCTGTTTCTCAACAAAGAAAAAAAAGATGTACTGAGCATTCTGAGTACACTTGTGTTAACATACATGTGAGGACCAGAGCAGCAGAATACTCCAGTACATCACCAATTTAAAGGGTGTAAGATAACGGATTAACAGTTATTCGACCAATTTTGACACTAGAATTAACATAAAAAATAAACAAAAAGATAAAGCAATAAACAGCAAATATTAATACTCTGTGTGTCCGCACTGTATTTATACCAGGGTCTGGGTGAATACTCGATTCTGATTGGCTGCATGCAGGGTGTCCATTAATTAGGTCCGTCCTACTTACTGGAGCGGTGAACAACGTTTCCATTACATAAGAACTTTATGGGATGGTAATGATTTTTACGGGTATTAGCAATACCTCGGGGTTACCAGGGAAATGGACTGAATGCATCGCGAAATACTTTAGATTTTGGTACTAAAATGCATGAAAATATAAATTAAAGGTCTTCATTTTTTTTCTTTGTCAAGTGACCACGGAATGAGCGGTATTATAACTGACAAGGTGTCAAGGTTCCTGATTATGGACACCTTGTCGGGTGGGCAGTACTCCTTACAAAAGGCAGTTTCTATGGTTTTATCTGCGCACCACCATCATATGTTTTACAGTCATAAATAACCGCGTACCTCTGGGTGACCGGAGCGCTCCGGCGAGACACAAACACTCATAATAACGCTGATCAGCCTCGAACCAAAGCGCTCAGCTCTTTTCTCTCACTCACACTGAGCAGCTCCTCGGGCCACGCTCAGCTCGATTTTACAACTCTTTAATAGCAGAGCAGGTATGTCGAGCCCCCCCCACCCCCTAACCCCGTATGAGCATTGTAGACGATGAAAAGCGATACTCACTTGTCCGATACCGCCCTGGCTTTGAGCAACGCTGCTGTGTAGCATATTGTTGCAGATTTGGGTAAACTAATATCTGTGGAGGAGACACAAAGCAGACAGAGACGGAGGGAGGTGTTTAGTGAACATAGAGAAAAGGTTGGAATTACAGGTGATAGTTAGATAGAGAGGCGGGTTCTGAATGTAGATGATGAGTTCAGGTTTCAAAGCTTTAGGGGGGTTTTGTTATCTTATTTTTCACTTATTTGACATTTAAGTGTGATCTGCCTTTTTTGTTCTCTGATGTAAACATGACTCCAACACTAAAGCTGAGATATTCTGTTGAGCAGATGAATAAAAGATACTGTAACACCTGTTTTATTACAATGCACCCTGAAGGACCAGTGACTGTGTTTACATGCACACTGTTGTACTCTTTACTAAATCCTGCATGCCTATCTCTGCAGTATTTACATGATCACTGAGTGCAGTTTCACAAAGTAAATCCACGACATTTTTAGAATTTGTTTATTCTTATTATTCTTGTGTGCAATACTGACTTCACTGGACCAATAATTTGTGCAACAATTCAACTCTGGCATCAATACTGTATTTATACTGTATATTTCAAGAAAATTTTTATTATTTTAATCTTATTTATACCATTCTTGCATTTATATTTAACACACTTAATAGCTCCCACTTCTCAGCATTTTTATTTACTTATTTACACTGTGGTTATACATGTATATTGTATGTTTTTGTCATTATTTCTTATCTTATACTTCTCATTTCTTATTTTTACTATTTAATTATTTATTTATATTGCTCTACATATATTGTGTTATATATTGTAGCATTATGTACATCATTTACGTTTTACATACTCCTTTATTTCTATTTTTCTTATATTTCTTTGTGCTTACATATATGAGCAACTGTAACGTCCCAAATTCCCCCCTGGGAATCAATAAAGTATTTCTGATTCTGATTCCTAATTAAAGTTTTAAAAAAACAACATTTGCTATGGAAGTACAGTTCTGCATTATTACATTAATTTCTCAGAAATAAATCTATCTATCAAAAGACAGGAAAGTGGTTTAACAGCATGAATGAAGGCCTTGAATATTCAAGACAAGGACTACGCTGCGTTTTTCATTCTGGAAATCAATACTTAGGTAGATTAACTCACTTGCATGGTACTGTTCAGTCTTTCATATATCAACAAATATCTTTTTTTATTTCTATGTGAACATAAGTAAAAGCATTAAACTGTCCCTCACCGTCGTACTTGGCCAGAACGGCCTGGACGTCGGCGTAGTTCTGGAGCTCTAGTAGCGACTCCAGCAGGTTCTCGTGGATGTTGAACATACTGAGGAGAGGGAACTCCTTCATTAACTGGAAAACACACAACTGTTGTTACATGTAATACCGGACAGGGGGCGACACATGCACAGTCAGCAGACAAAGAGCTTTGGGTCATCATTTATGCAGTTACAGTGCAGTGAATGAATGCAGTGAATGTTGTACATGTGTTGTCTTTGTGTCGTCTCCTGACAGAGAGGAATCAAAGATCAACCTCCTACCTAAATAAGGCTACAAACTAACACTAAATTTTGGTGAGGAAAAACTGGCGTGGCCCTTTTCAAAGGGGTCCCTTGACCTCTGACCTCAAGATATGTGAATGTAAATGGGTTCTATGGGTACCCACGAGTCTCCTCTTTACAGACATGCCCACTTTATGATAATCACATGCAGTTTGGGGCAAGTCATAGTGAAGTCAGCACACTGACACACTGACAGCTGTTGTTGCCTGTTGGGCTGCAGTTTGCCATGTTATGATTTGAGCATCTTGTTTTATGCTAAATGCAGTACCTGTGAGGGTTTCTGGACAATATCTGTCATTGTTTTGAGTTGTTAGTTGATTTACAATAATAAATATATACATACATTTGCATAAAGCAGCATATTTGCCCAATCCCATGTTGATAAGAGTATTAAATACTTGACAAATCTCCCTTTAAGGTACATTTTGAACAGATAATAAATGTGTGATTAATTTGCGATTAACTATGGACAATCATGCGATTCAATATTTTAATCGATTGACAGCCCTAGTGTATGTGTGTGTGTGTATGTGTGTGTGTATGTGTGTGTATGTGTGAGTTTGTGTGTGTGAGAGAGTGAACTTACATCTCTCATCATTTTAACTGCTTCTCGTGTTCGGCCAAGCTTTCTGGAGCACATGGCCAGTCTTCTCTTTATGTACACCAATACATTGGTGTCTCTTCCTGGTGGAGGAAGCACACAAAGACACGATGTAACACATACTGTACATACACATACAGAAAATTGGGAGCATGATGGGACCGGTTTCCGCCCGGTGATACTCACTGTGCTGGGCTTCATATTGTGTACCGTGATGTTGGAGCTGTTGGCTGCGGCGGTAGCAGCCCTCTCCAGCTTTTAGCGCCTGTTTAAACAAACGTTCAGCCTCCATGATGGTTGTCGCCTCTTCCTCCGCCAGCAGGATGTAGGCTGTCGCACAACTACAGGAGGAGAGGAGAGGAGGAGGAGGAGGAGGAGAGGACCAGGATCTGTTAACTAGGAAATTACAAACTAACTTCTTCTCACATCCTTATGGAGTCAGTTTGTCTACACGGCGCGGCGTCCTCTGTGCTATAAAACTGCTTTTACGATTTGTAGGCAGCATCTGACGGAGCACTGATCCAAGAAGTTTTCCTCCGAGTCAACCTGCTGTCACGGCCTTGATATGAGCTGAAAGCAGCAACATACTAATACTGACACAATTCCTCTGCGCTGCCTTTGTAGTCGCAGACGCTCCTAAAACTAAACCTACACTGCCATGAAAACAAAGTTATCTTCCCCTATGAATGATGCAGGCAGTCACCCAGAAGGCCAATCTGTCCCTCCCACCAACACAACCTGCACTTTACAATCTTTCAATTTATACCACATTGAAGTCTATTGACCAAAAAGAAACAGTGTTTATTATTATTTTGGATTTAGGAATAAAATCCCCCCCATCAGGTCAAAAAATCTAAGAGGTTAACAAATAATTAAAAGGACGAAGAAAGAAAAAAATGTTGTGTTAAATTAAATTATGTTTATCTTTTCTGGCTTTTCTCTGAGTTTCAAAGGGGACACTTTTGTCCTTACGGGTCAGAGTGTTGGTATTTTGGCTACACAGTATATTATAGACTTATTATAGCTGAGGTTGAACTTCCAAAATTCGAGGAAAAAACTCTCAACCTTGCAAAAAATGTATGCATGAACAGAGCCAAAATGATCGAAAAATGAAAAAGTAAAAAAAAATGTCCCCAGTGATGCATAAAGGTTAACAGACAGAATCATTTTAATTGTTCTTTTGCTTTCTTACATTAACACCTTCACTAATTTAGATGACAACCAACACCCCTAACAGCTGGTCTCAAAGGAGAGAGTCGTAAAACGATAGACTGTTATACTAGAGAGATAAAGATAAAGAGAGAGAGATAAAGATAAAGGAAGTGAACTCACTCTTCCACCTCCAGAGCTTCATGTGCTGCAGAGATGCGAGCCTGTGGGTTCCTCTCTCTCCACGCCTTCTGCATAACTGACACCAAACAAACAAAGAAACCCGTTTAAAGACGTCAGAGGGGGTCACATTATCACCTCGAACTCAAGATACAAGTGCTGTATATGCATGTGTTTGCTGCTTACTGGCGTCAGCAGGCCGGAGGTGGTCGGAGTCACAAGTAAAGAAGGTCTGATGGTCTTGTGCCGACAGATTCATATCGTAGTATGTCAGCGGCTCTCGACCCGTTACCCACGTATATCTGAAGACAAGCACAGAGACACAGTCAGGACTATTAAAGATAGAGAATAAAAGACCTGAGCTAATGTTAGCTGACTGTAAATGACTCAGACTGTGACTGACTTAATGGGTATTGTACTGAGACTGAGATTCACCAAAAGTTAAGAGCTGGAGCTCAGCATGCGGGTTGATAGGTGGAGAAAATGACAAGATAATTACAACACTGAGAAATAGAAAAGGGGAGGATGACTCAACAGGAGGAACGGGAGGCAGACACACATCAGAGAGAGAATAAAGGAAGAGTGACGGAGAACCGAAACTGATGGGAACAAATCAAAAAAGGGTGAAAAGAAAAAGAAATCTTAGAGAGGAAGAATAGAGGAAGCACAAAGACCACGGCTGTTGTGATAATAACACATTAACGCAAATGTATTTTAACGCCACTAATTTCTTTAATGCGTTAGAATTAAAGCTAGAGGCATCATATGAAACTAGAAAACCTAATGAATCCACTGATAACAACCATGTTATACTAGCTTGTCGGGAAGGAGGTTAAATAACGCTCCAAAGTTACTCGAGGAAAAATTGGCACGGCCATTTTCAAAGGGGTCCCTTGACCTCTGACCTCCAGATATGTGAATGAAAATGGGTTCTATGGGTTCCACGAGTCTCCCCTTTACAGACATGCCCACTTTATGATAATCACATGCAGTTTGGGGCAAGTCATAGTCAAGTCAGCACACTGACACACTGACAGCTGTTGTTGCCTGTTGGGCTGCAGTTTGCCATGTTATGCTCTGAGCATATTGTTTTATGCTAAATGCAGTACCTGTGAGGGTTTCTGGACAATATCTGTCATTGTTTTGTGCTGTTAATTGATTTCCAATAATAAATATATACATACATTTGCATAAAGCAGCATATTTACCCACTCCCATGTTGATAAGAGTAATAAATACTTGACAGATCTCCCCTTAAAGTACATTTTGAACAGATAAAAAATGTGCGATTAATTGCGATTAACTATTTTAATCGATTGAAAGCCCTAACAATGACAAAACGAGGAGTGAAGAGTTGATAAAGAATGAAAGACAGGATGGTCAGAAAAGAAAAATGAAGGAGGAAAGAGAAATTTACTTAAACTGAGGAGAAAACAGCAAACTGATGACGGCGAAGGAAAAGAAATAGTACATCAAAGACAGATTAGGAAAACAAAAACAAAGACAGGAACACAAGACTTATAATGAGAACAAGCAGTAGAGAAGCCATACAGATCAGAGAGAGGGAGGAGAAGGAAAGACAGCAAAGGCCAGAGCTCCAGAGGGGTTTTCACATGCAGGTAACTTCGCTGCCGTCACTCACCGATTATATTCGGCTCCACGAAATAAATTCAGCGGATTTCTCCACACTTTACATTCTGCAGGAGGAAGACGGAGAGAGAGAGAACAACACTGGTGATGAGTGTCAAGGGTAAAGTCGACACTGAGCCTCCTCGGCACACTTCAAAAGGGCTCCGCTGTGCTTTCTGCCATCCGGCCTGCTGCTGCCTGACTGGCAATCGACCCTCCGTGAGAGCACAGCTGACAGGGAAAGAGCCTGAAAACTCCTCAGTGACCAAAACAGGCTTCTACACAAACTCTCGTTGCTGTCAGAAAACCGTCACGAGCCGGCAGCGAACAGATGAATGTAGCATACGGGATTTAAAAATATGGGCTTTTAAAATGTTGGTACCAAAATATACTTTTGGACTTCCTAACAGACGGGAAAACTGCGGCAATTCTACTAGGATATTTATCTATAAGGCCCCAGAATGTTTACTGGGAAGGAAGGATTTGAGGTAATACAGATGCATAATGGGAAATGTAGGATCCAGCGTTTGTTGAGCTCAACTTGGAACTAAAGTTCATAATATGCTCTGCTACATTGATTTTGTTCTTTCTTTTTTTAGAATTTGTCTCTCACAACTTAATAGAAGCCATTTATAGTGACTATTAGGGCTGAAACTATTGATCATTTTAATATAAATCTATTTATTAATTGTTTCATCTATAAAATCTCATAAAATAGTGAAAAACGCCCATAAAGAGCCCTCGGTGACATCTTCATATTGCTTGTTACTCATAAATGATATAAAACAGAGAAATGCAGCAAATCCTCACATTTGAGACGCTGGAGGCAGCAGATATTTGGTATTTTGCCTTGATAAATTACTTTGAAATGATTAGCTAATCAACTATTTATTTCAGCACCAGCCACTATCTTTAAATCTAACCACCGTTTCGCCTAAAACACACCAAGGATACACATTTTTTTACTCTATAAAGAGTAGAAAAGCCACTAAACTCACTCTCAAGAGAAAGCCACCGGTAAAAATGAAGAAAGATTTCATGCTTTCAGTCCCCCACCCATCATTCTCTCATTTCAAGTGCAGACCTATAACTAATCAATCAAGTGACTTCAGTTGAACCGTCCGTCTCAGACTTCTGCTGTAACAAAGAAGGATAACATGATACACCCTGCAACTCTGATTTCAACGGAGGGATTTACACAGAGTAGATTATTAGCCAGAAAACGTAGGATTAGTACAGTTGAAATAATTAGACTGCCTTTCTTCTCTCAATCACGGCTTGCTGATTTAACACGGCACACATAATCCTATTTAATTCAAAGTTGTTTGGCTGTAAACAGAAGCAGGCTGCGTCACGCCTCCACAGACAGTTCAACAACAGGAGCCTTCGGAGGAAACCTGCAGAGATTATACCGATCAGAGGACGATATTACCAGTTGAACTTTCATTGCAACTTTCTTTTTTATTACATAAATTGCTTTAAAAAAAGACTGAGCCACTTAATGTATGCTGCATTATGGATGCATATGTAGGATAAACGATTTATCTGCCATGGAACCAAAGGAATTATTCAGCACTTCCTCTTTTTAAATGAATGAATATGAACTTCACATATAACAGATTAACCACGATCAAAGCATCACTGATGAAGAACGGAAGCCGAGACGTCGCTAAGCAGAGCTCACTCTGAGAGACTGTCGCTGGACAGACTTGAATTTCTAAGATCTCCTCTACTCCAGTTCAACAAGCACACGGTCCAGACAGAGTATCGCCCTCACTGCGGTTGTTCAAAACAGCAAATCTCTCCTTAAACAACCAATGTGTTTATGATTAAATTGTTTACAAGAGCACAACGTTTTTCATAGATCTAGCCTCTGAATTTTGCTCTCAAAGTGCACCAGATTGATGCATTTAACTGTAAAATGTACACAGTTTTCTTTCTAAATGCAGGATGTTGTTGTACAAAGTCAATAAGTAATCGTGTTAAATAAACGCAATTTCAATATTGACCAAAATATCCATGATTAGGCTATGATTTTTGCTATAATTGAGTAGCTCTATTGCAAACATTACTAAGATACGGGTATATATTTCTGATTCACAGGTGAAAGCAACACAGTCAAACATATCTGGATGGAGTGACTCAAATATGAGCCCAGACAGGCAGTCTCTAATTAAAAATCAATGCATCACCTCCAAAAAGGTGTTAGAGGACGACAGGTATTGTGTTTCAGTGTTAACAGCAGTCTATATCTGCAGCAGCAAAATGATTTTGATAGCAATTCTATTAAAAATACAATATAGGTAAAAAAACAAGTGTGAAAGCTTCTCCCAAAACTGCACATTAAAATCAATGCTTTCATTGCCTCCAGCAGGCCAGTGGGGTTTGTTGCACTGCAGCTGGGAAATTGCTTTGACATTTTACAACATTTTGGCTGCATAGTTCTCCTTTTTGAAGTTAACACAGCAGAACCAAACTGAAGGTTTCTGTATTACTGCAACTAGAGAGGAGAAGCTACAGTGACTCCGGGCCAGCCACCTGGAGCACTTAGAGAAATAGATGATGATGATGACCACCATAACATTTCAGGCATCTATTTTTCTGTTTGTGTTGTTCGTCTCATTTTTGTTGTTGGAGTTGAAAAACATGAAAAACAGTAAAACTTTTTTTTTTAAAAAAGGGAGCAAGGTAAAATAGCAGCAACAAAACATTTTTCATGGTACGAAAGTCCACATTTTCTTAATTTAGAGGCAAACTAGGGCTGAAAACTAACAATTATTTCATTATTAATATGCCGACTACTTTTTAGATTAATCGATTAGTCTATAAAACGTCAGAAAACAGGAGAGCTGAATCGATTAGTTGTCAACTATTAAATTAATCTCCAACTATTTTGATAATTGATTAACTGGTTTGAGTTAGTCAAAATTCTCTGAGTCCAGCTTCTTAAATGTGAAAATATTAATAATAATTTAGTGTTACCAGATGTCTATATCTGTAGCAGCAAAATGATTTTGATAGCAATTTTATTAAAAAACAAACAAACAGTATAAGTAAAAACAAGAAAGCCTCTCCCAAAACTACACATTAAAATCCTCCTGCCTGCAGCAGGCCGGTGGGGTTTGTTGCACTGACATTTTACAACATTTCGGCTGCTTAGTTCTCCTTTTTGAAGTTAACACAGCAGAACCAAAGTGAAGGGCTCTGTATTACTGCAACTAGAGAGGAGAAGCTAAAGTGAGCAGGGACTCTGAGCCAGCCCTTTGGAGCAGTTAGATAAATAGATGATGATGACGATGACCACCAAACATTTCAGGCATCCATTTTTCTGTTCATGTTGTTCTTGTGTTTTTTGTTGCTTGAGTTGAAAAAGGAAGGTAAAATAGCAGCAACAAAACATTTTTCATGGTACAAAACTCCCTTCAAATTTTCTTGATTTCATAGGGGGCATACTTTGTTATCATCTGACGTGCTGGTAGAATGTGAGGAAAACGTAGGTGTATATTAACATGTTTTTAAAAGGGACCCTGGTGTGAGTGAAATGTTTACTGTGATGTCAAACAACAAAACAGAGCTGTGTCTCTAACACACTGACAGAAATACTGCAGTTAAACTCAGATCCTGTCTTTTCTTTTTGTACTGATGCTGCACACAACACTATGACATGCTCTTATCATATCATATATGTCTGTAGTGGACGTCCCGTCTATCAGCTCTTACCGGACACACTTTGTCGATTGGAATCGGCCTCTCCATTACTGGTGTTGGAGTTGCTGGGGGAGCTGCTGTCCACTCCGCCCAGCAGGGGGCGCAGGTGGCTCACAGACACCTGCTCTATGAAGGAGGTCCCATATTTCCTGAAATACCACCACTCAAATATCTGAGAGAGAGAGAGGGAGGGAGAGAGAGAGGGAGAGAGAGAATCTTTAATTTAACTATTCATTGCACTTTCATTCAATGAAGAATACATTGTTGGTTGTTTGAGCTGAAAATACAAGCATCTACTCTCATTCTTCACTAAAGTAATTCAAGTCCACTAAACATAGAAGTAGTAAATCTTAATCCATAGTTAATCGCGATAATCGCAAATTAATTGCACATGTTTTTATCTGTTCATAATGTACTGTAAAGGAAGATTTGTCAAGTATTTAATGCTCTTATCAACATGGGAGTGGACAAATCTGCTGCTTTATGCAAATGTATGTATATATTTATTATTGGAAATCAATTAACAACACAAAACAATGACAGATATTGTCCAGAAACCCTCACAGGTACTGCATTTAGCATAAAAAATATGCTCAAATCATAACATGGCAAACTGCAGCCCAACAGGCAACAACAGCTGTCAGTGTGCTGACTTGACAGCCCTAGTAAATCTACAAGATCAAGTCAATCAGATGTTCCAGATAAAACAAGATGTACACATAAAGACAAGTACTGGCTAGTAGACAGTTGAGAAAATACCTCGTCAGCTAAATAACTTCAGTCATGCTCAGCTAGAGGCTATTCCCCATCTGCTTTGTAACACCATCTTTATGATTTTAATCAGAATGTGGACTAAACTACTCCTGTAATTAACACTGTCTGCATCAGTGGGTCTCAGCCTTGTGCTACAAAGGCCCAAGAGTGTCCTTCTACAGAGTTTTATCAATTACCACCTTCAGCCAGAGAGGAGCGGAGAGGAAATAATCAGTGAAACCTGCTGTTTGGTCGGACTGAAAGTCTGCAGAGCTGTTGGGTCATGATGGACACATGGCTGAGAAGCACTCAGATGGAAGAGTGGGTCGTCCATTAATCTGCATGTTTAAAGTGTCCCTGAGCGAGACTACACTAAACAGCATGTGTGTGTTTGGATGGATGAGAAGCAAAAGGCTTTGTTGTGCTCTCATGTTAAAGGGAGAGTTCAGGGATTTTTTGAAGTGGGGTTGTATGAGGTACTTATCCATGGTCAGTGTATTACCGACAGTGGATGACGGTCGGTGTGCAGTTTGGAGAAACAGACAGAAGTGTACGCTATATTTAGAATATTTTCACCGCGTTACCTTGCCAACAGACGACCGATCGAGGCAGCCGTAGATGAGCAATTTCCATGTTCTGCAAGGTAAAATTACTGTTTTTCTCAAAACGAGTCTGGTGGCTTTGAAGGGAACACAGACTTCAATTCACGGCTTCAATTCCCCGTCGGAAAGGGCATTCTGACGGCGAGGTAAAGCAGGGAAATAGTCTAAATATAGCGTACACTTAAAGTGGTATTGATTTTTTTAGGTGGGCCTTTTTTAGGGGTCTAAAGTTGTCATTTTTGGGTTGTAGCAAGCTCACTTTTAAAGCTAGAGTGAAGATACTGGTATCATATGAAACCAGAAAACCTAAGTATATATAATATGTCATATTAACGCTCCAAAACTTTCATAAAGCAGCATATTTGTCCACTCCCATGTTGATAAGAGTATTAAATACTTTACAAATCTCCCTTTAAGGTACATTTTGAACTGATAAAGAAATTTGCGATTAATTTGCGATTAATCGAGATTAAATATGGACAATCATGCAATTAATCACGCTTATAATAAGTTTTGCTGCTGCCCCCGACCACAGCAGTACATTGCATTGCTCCATTGCAGTACTTCTGTCTGTTTCTCCAAACTGGGGGCATGCTGACCGTCATCTACTGTAGGTAATACACTGACTATGGATAAGTACCTCATACAACCCCACTTCAAAACACCTGAATCATCCCTTTAAAAGCACTGTATACTGAAAGTGCAGTCCATTTACTTTCATGTCTTGCCCCCATACTGGGTTTTGAGCATCACTCTCACACTACTTTCAAACACAACATCCGCCCTATCATCCTACTCAAAATACAACCATTTCGACTATATGTGAAGGTTGTTGGTTTGATTCCAGGCAGGCTGTGGAGTAACACAAATATCAACAAATACTCTTCTTAACAATTACCATCAAGTTGCCTTTTAGCAAGGCACACCCAGCTGCTCTGGTGGAGCCGTTTAGTGGTAAACAGCAAAAGACTGTGACTATAAATAAAGAGTAAAGGAAAAAAGAAAATGTACTACTATAAGAACCATTCATGGTAACACTTTTAATGACTGAATGTGTGAAAACATCCAGAATACTGACGGGAGCTACAGTATTTTACCGTCTGCCATCTGGCTGAGCTGTTATACTGTCAGCCTCTGCTTGAGGGAGGAAGTGATATTAGATTGGGCTCATCTAGAACTCTTCAGTGGAAACCTAACTAATTGGGACATAAACATCTATTCCAATTACAGAGAAATGACCAGTATCGCTCCGACGAAACCAACTGGCTTCCACATTCTCTTAATCGTCTCACAGAGCATGTGCAGAGCTCAACACCTTTTCTAAGCAGCCTACGCATATTGGCCGATAGCCCACAGGGAAGAGAGAGTGAGTTAATTAAGAGAGGAGCTATTTTAAAATACAGACCGACCACTGTTGCACAGTTGGCTGTCTCTGTGAGGAACTTGAAAGAGAGATGAAATAGCTGCATAAGTAGGAAAAGCCTTGCCAACAGTTTCATTATATCGCTTCCCTGCTTCGAAGATATTTGTCACATCTTTATTCTATTTAGATTTGAATACTGACGTAAACATTTTTGCACCATTTGCCTCCTCTAGAGCAGCTGAGGGACACGTGGCAGCTCAGCATGCGGGCCAACAACTTGGAACCACTAGTCACAAGTTGGTGCTGCAATCAAATTAACTGAGTGTTTAATGCACAGAGATGGAGAGCTCTATCAAGATCTCCATCCACATCCCACACAGAAACACCCCAACATGCGTTCTAAGCACTAAAAGCATAGATAGTGTGTTGCATGGTGTGATACGCCAGGAGGATATAGAGCGACAGTGCCAGAGGCTGACTTTTTTTTTTTTTTCGCAGCTCATCTTATGAAGGACCAAATGAGTATAGATTTCCTCTCTCTTCAGCTCCTCGCGGCCTCTGAACCTGTGATTATAGTCCTAACAAATTACATCCCGGGCTCATAAAGTCACCTAGGGAGCCACGTCTGAAAATTAATTTTCCCTTTTTAACATTATGAATGAGAATGTCAAGTAAGAGTGCAAAGTCATCAACCTTAAAGTGTGATTTTTACATTACGCTGATGCACCAGAACAATGTGCAATGGGTATAACAGCAGCAGGCTTAAAGGGATAGTTCAGGTATTTAGAAGTGGGGTTGAAAGAGGTACTTATCCATAATCAGTGTATTACCAACAATATATGACAGTCGGCACGCCCTCAGTTTGGAGAAACAGAAATGTCTATATCAGTTTAAGTATACGATATGATCAAAATATTTTCCCTGCTTTAACTTGCCGTCAGACAGCCCTTTCCGATGGGGAACTGAAGCCGTTGTATCCATCTATGCTCTCGCCAAAGCCACCAGACTCCATTGAAAAAAACAGTTTTTACTTCGCAAAATACAGGAGTTGCTGGTCTACCGCTACCTCGATTGGTTAGTTTGTTACGTGTGGGCCTGCATGCTGATTAAGATGGATGAAAAGGGCGGAGGATCAGTGAGCGGAGGCACACAGTCACTCACACTCGTAGACTTCGTTCTCCGTCATTTCCGTTTTTGCCAATCTTAGACGTTTTCTTCCAGCATTTAGTTTCTTACTGGAGATCCCTGGTAGTTTAGTTTTTCGTGCTTTTGCTTAAGTTACCTACTCTTTGAGTTTAGGGGGATGAGCTGGCTGCGACGGCCCATTGCGTGTCTGGCCCAGCGACTTCCCCTTCTTTTGTTCATTTAACCGGGATCTCCAACCCTTTGTTTTCTTAGTTGCATTTTGACAGTTATTTTTTTCCTGACTGAAAATAAATCGATTGTCATATAACTGGTCTCATGGCATCCTTTCATATGCTTCGGTCTCTCCAGAGCCTTTGTTTGTTTGAGAGGCCGTAACAAGTTTGTTTGTGTTATTGTGACTTTGGTGAATCCGAACTAACCAAAGTTACACAATAACACAAACAAACTAAGCGGTAGACCAGCAACTCCTGTGTTCTGGGAAGGAAACATTTTTTCAATGGAGTGTGGTTGCATTGGCGAGAGCATAGATATCGGCTTCAGTTCCCTGTTGGAAACATAGACTGTACAGCTGTCTCAAGGCAAGGTGAACCGGCGAAAATATTCTGAATATAGCGTACACTTAGACTGATATTGACTTTTTCAGGTGTCTAAAATATGTTTAAGTGCTGCCTCCGTCTACAGCAGTACATTGCTTTGCTTCTGTGCTGGTACTTCTGTCTGTTTCTCCAAACTGGGGGCGTTTCAACCATCATCTACTGTAGGTAATACACTGACTATGGATAAGTACCTCATACAACCCCACTTCAAAACACCTGAATCATCCCTGTAAGCACTAGTTAATAGCCAAGAGACACACCCACTCTGTTTTAGTAATGTTAAGTGCACCGCAGAACAACTATTTTCGACAAGTGATATCTGTGCTTCGTGAGAAAACATCAATTTGTACTTTAAAATCAGTACTGTTACCAAAATCAGATAAAGACAAGAAAACTTACCAATATGAGTCCTGATATGAGGGAGGAAGTGCCCGTCAGAGCCACATAAAACTTGGGTGTCAGGGTGTTGAGAAACATGCTTACTGTAGAGACACAAAGAGAAGACAGATGGGTTAGAGCTGATTATTAGATACCAGAAAATCTCTCTTCTACACCAAAGGAGAATATTTCAGAAAAGATATTTGTAAAATCAAATGCTGTCCATATGAAACTAGGTTACGTCTGCACAGAAGACAAGCAACAACTGCATGGAAAAACATCAAAGAGATTCAAGGACATTTGTGATTTCGAGACATGAAACGTTTCATGCTAAAACACGGCATCCACATGCAGTGTTTGGCATTTCCTAGAAAGCCCTGCTGCTCAGACGTGAAATTACACAACACCGGGGGACCGGGGTAAGCCTTACTACAGACAGCAGACACACTGTGGGTAGAAAACCAGGGAGGAAATTGAGCTTGACTAGCAGCAAAAATGCAGTATTCACAAGCAATTTGTAAAACGTTGCCATGCAAAAGCGACTTTTAGCGTGGAAAAACGTCCTCTAGATGGTGTCTAAATGGCTGCAAAGGGGCTGATAAAAGTAGATATAGAAGTCAATTTACCAGCATTTGACTTAATGTGTAGCTAGTTTATTTTCTGAATCTAGCTATCAACATCATCAGCTGAGAAAACAGCCTTGAACTCTGGCTGCTGCAGCGAGCAAGAAATTATAGATTCACTACTACTACAGTGATATCATATCTCCATTTAACACAATCAGTTGAAATTAACTTTGGTCGCCACTAATTTCTTTAACGCATTAACGCAACTTGTGATTTTTAGGTTGTAGCGGGCTCACTTTTAAAGATAGAGTGAAGATACTGGTATCATATGAAACTAGAAAACCTAAATAATCCATCGGATTCGGTACCAACCACCCACAAGTCTCCCCTTTACAGACATGCTCACTTTATGATAATAACATGCAGTTTGGGGCAAGTCATAGTCAAGTCAGCACACTGACACACTGACAGCTGTTGTTGCCTGTTGGGCTGCAGTTTGCCAAGTTATGATGTAACATGTTATGACAAGCTAGTATGACATGGTTGGTACCAGTAGATTCTTTAGGTTTTTATAGTTTCATATGATGCCAGGATCTTCACTCTAGCTTTAAAACTGAGCCCGCTACAACCTAAATATTACAAGTTGCGTTAAAGAAATTAGTGGCATTAAAACAAATATTACAAGTTAAATAAAAGTTAAAAAAATTGTACCCTTCTTTGGACAGCTTGCATTCAAACGTGTGCATGTTGTAGGGAGAAGCCACCGCAGTAATGGCGACATGGTTTCTTTCAGTATTTCCCCGGTTTTGTCTATATAATTGTTTGTGATTTCTGCGCCGGACCCCAGGAAGACTAGCTTATATCATGGAATCAGCTAATGGGGATCCTAATAAACTAAACTGTGATCAGTACAAGCAGGTCTCCTCAGTACTATCAGTGACTATAATATTGGACAGATCAGTCGGTACTATTAAAAAAAACAATGAAGTATTGTAGGTTTAACTTAACAAAACAAAAAAAAATTCCAAATGCCAAACCAGCTCTCATCACCCTTCAATCCCTTGACATTTAAGTCAGGTTTCTATACAATTTATTTCCTAGTACCAGTTATATCCAGTTATGTGAACTGGAAAATTACAACTCAGAGTCAATGATCCGTATCAGTCAAGTTTTATAGTGCGGTGCTGATCTATGCTCTTCTTGAAACACCAGCCTCCACCATAATTATGATACATTTTGGCCAAATGTGTTTCTATTCTACCAGCAGAGTTTGATGGTAATGTATTCATACTTTATGTAACAGATTATTTGGAGATTTTCATGCGCTTCTGTGGACTGCATCTAGAGTTAATGTCGCAAGTTAGTCTCCTACCCTGCAGCGTTGGAAGGAATGAGCGTGACTAAGTTGTTTTAGCTGTAATACTTGTGATATAATTATGCTTGCAGGATGAAGCAACAAAACAGTGTCACGGAGTCCTCCTCTGCCATCTGCTTTCAATTTATTTGTTTTCAATTTCACAAACATCTCTTTGAAAAAAAAAAATCAAAAAAAAAATCACTGATTAATAAAGCGGCAGATGATATTTGGAGCTGTGACCTTTCTATTCATTATCTGAGAAATGTTTTTAGTTTCAAATATAACACTGGAGTGATTGTTCAGACTGGAATTCTGTCTTATGATTTTGATTCTGCGTTCATGCTTTAATACTGGTTAATGTTAAGATGGCTGCAGATAAGGAAGTGTCTCCTTTGATGGACTGATTAGCCGCAGCAAATTGAGCTTGAAGGAAAAAAAAGCAGGCTTACGTGACTAAGGGGGACAGTATATAAGTTAGGGCTGGGAAAAAAGCTGATTCATCTATGTATAGCAATTTTTACGATTTTGAAATCGTTTTGTTTTTTTTAATCGATATATTTGCTTCATTTGAGTCTATGTGGAGGTAGAAGGAAGTTACCGCTTTTATTGTTGTAGTCTGAGTAACGTGACGGCATATCCGTTCCGTATCCGTCAACCAAAACAAACCGCAGCCGGCCGCAGAGAGACAAAACGAGAAAGAGGAAAACGGCTGACGGTCGGCGTGGATACTACTTGAACCCTCACATGTTAAATCCAACGTGGTAAACACTACACATCCAGTAAAGTATGGAAACACTTTGGGTTTCACACATTGACAGAAAAAGCAGAGCTAGACATCACGGCTAAAGCTACATGCTAACTCTGTCACGGACAGGAAACGTTATCGTATTGCGATAACGTGCGGTCAAGCCGGCCGTCGCTCTCATCTCCGTGGTCAAATGGGCCGACGCTACAACTGTAGAGCACCCATATACTGACATTTATGTTAAATACATTCAAACAACCCCGATGGAGCTGACCATGGATGTATAAAGAGAACAGAGCTGATGGGAGAGCTAGAGACGGACTTGGAGAAGTTAGAGGAAGTATACACGTGACTACGTCCGGTTTTCAAAATAAGGTGTTAACAAAGGGAACTGTACATACAAAATACTTATATGGAAATAAGATTGATTGGATAATATTCACCAGAAGTATAAAACATTACCCTTATAAATAAAAAAGAAAATGCCACTAATTTGTGAGGGAAATGTCTAAATATTCTTTGATTTTTGGGTTGCTGGAAAAAATGTAATAAATAATTCCTGACAATGACTGAGATATTCAGGACATCTCTGACTACATACATGCTGAAAATCAAACAGTTTTACTGTATTAATTTAGATATTTTCCAAAGTAAAAGTCCCTAGAAGTGTATGATTAAACTTTTTCTCATGGTCTAGTGTTAAAAAGGTTAACAAAAAACGCAATAAATTGTAATGTCGTATCGCAATACCTAAAAATCGCAATACATATCGAATCGGCACCCAAGTATCTTGATAGTATCATATTGGGAGATAGGTGAATCGTCCCAGCCCTAATATAAGCTATGATCTGTTTAGAGAGATTAGCAGCTCAGAGCAGCAAACCTGGAGGAGTAAAGTTCAGCTTGTATCAGTCCACAAAAGATTAATTCATGTGCTCACTTCCAAATAAGCTATTTAGATAATATGATTAAACTGTTTGAAGCCAGTGTAATGGCTTGTATAGTTGACCTGCATTTTGTGAGCAGCCATTCTCTAGCAACCAAAATTAAAAAAGAAAGTGTAAAAAGTGTAGCTATAAATAATAAAGTGGGACATTCCACTGATTTTTGGTGGCCTGCCAAAATGCACCATCATTTCTGCTGCTGGTGGCTGCAGGTGAACTTCCCCTCCTACATTTGGCTCAAAGTTCAGAGATTCTAGCTGTAGTAAATGAAGCTAGACTGACCCTTTGCATTTGGGTGGGGGTGCTGGGATATCCCTCAGAGTCATATATGAGGATAGGGACGGTGGGACAAAGACCCTACTCAGATGAACCCCAGCCTCATACCCACACAGAAACACACAGATGCACGAACGCAGTGCAGCTGGACAGCTATTCATTGCTGTGAAGTGGAGGCTCTCGTCCGAGCAGAAAAGGGTCTTTCAGATTGGCCTGTGGTCAAACTGGGCTAACAGCTGCTGTCAGCCTGCACTGATGAGAGGATGCTCCTGTCTGACTGGCAAAGGACTCGCTCATCTTCATCAGGCCAAAAGCCATAATTGACACACGGTCTATGCACATAAAACAATATAGCAGGGTGGACATAATCCAAAAGTCACAGATTTCATTTCCAAAGCAAATACAGCTTTAAAATCTGCATCAAATAGGCTAGTTGCTTTTAGCGATGAAACGATTAGTCAATCCGCGAGATTATAAAGTCATAAATTTAAACTTTCATGACCTTTTGCCACGCTCAGAGGCCGTCTGTCAGAGAGGACATCGTAAACAGCAATCTTTATGATTTATCTGATAACCTACTGGCAAAATAAAACATACAACAGGTCTAACATGAGGATGAAGTACAATACATACCGATGTCAGCATTATGGTCATAAAAGAACACAGAAAGAACATGAAAGGAAACGTGTATATGTATCTTTCAAGACCTTTGCCTCCCTCAGAGGCCATCCTCACCATAATAACACTACTCAAGGAGCAACGAAATTAAGGCGGGGGCTGGCGTTACCATCGTTTTGCACCGTTGAGTTTTTTCTCATAAATTGCCACTTAAATTTCAGAGAATATAAAAATAAAAAGATTCTCATGAATTTACGACTTTAATCTTGGAAATTCTGAGTGTTTTACTCGGAATATCACTCCCCTCCCCCGGCTCCATAATTTTTTTTTTTTTTTACCTACAATGGCCAATTTCAGCACGGATTTGCTGGTCACAATGCAGCATTATCAGGGAAATTTTCTATCGTTCCCGGGACGACGGGACGCCATTAGTCGCAAGCCCTGATACCCTGTACCTACAGTACAGTAGAAAAACGAGTACGTTACGTTTTCAGAATCTTGGCATCGACTTGGTACCAAAGACTGGTTCTTGTGACATCCCTAGTACCTGCTTTTATATCATTTTAAATTGAATACCTTAGGGATTTGAACCTATGGACAAAGAACAAAACCAGCCATTTGAAAATATCACCTTGAGCTCTGCAAACATGTGATGGGCATATCCCCCATCTGGAGACATTTTACAAACTAAACAATTAAAAATAAAAAATATCCCCTAGTGAATTGACAATTAAAACAATGGTAAGTTGCAGCCCTATTTGATCTGTCTTTGAGTAAGACAACGTTGGCATGGCTGCTTGATTAGAAAATAGATCCTCTCTTGACTGGATGTCCTGGAATCAAGCCCCACAGACAGAAATCATTCATCCTCCTTGTGTAATTTAATTACATAATCCTCGGGTGAAGAACACCAATTTCCCATTTGGAGTCTCAAAGTAAATTAAACTAAAATGTAATCAAGCCTCAATGTCACACAATTAACTTTAGACTCAGAATGAGAAGATGCTCAGGTCTCACGGCGACGTGGATCAGAGAAACGACCATGATGCAGAATGTTTTTACGGGATGTAGAAAGCTGGAAAAGGTAAATGGATACTAGGAATAATAAATGATGTTTATGGTGTTGTGATGGTTTGTTTTTCCCAAAACCTGTCTTGCACTTTACACTACATATACTAAGTGATTCTGCTGTACTTCTGCCATGTATATAAATAACAAGGTCACTGAGACGTGTTCCCTCTTTGTGTGCCTCGAATGAAGCAATCATCAACTGAAAAGAAACAGAGACTCAATACCACCAGGAATGTATTCACCTTTTAACACTTTAACTACAGGGGAGGAGAGGGAATTGCTCCTCTTGACATTTCGCAGCAAATGTGGCTTTTGTGTGTTTCAAAATCAGCCCACTGATTGCAGCTAGCCAGACTCAAGTCAACTCCTTTTCAACCTTCATATATTTGGTTCTGCACAACAAAGATCTGCAGAAGAATAACCTGACATCCATACAGCTCCATACCAGCTACAATAGTTGATTTAAATCAAAGCCCACTGTTTCAAACAGCGACTGCATGTCCATGTGTCCTGTCGTCAATGAGTAAATCTCGGTTTAAGCTCAATCAGATCTTTATAGTTGTTTCAAATGGCCACACACAAGGCGGAGGGAAAAGCTGGCTGTCATAGAGACGGGGAGATGCGATATAATTTAAATATGGGGATAACACGCACACATTTCCCAATCTTCTCTCCTGGGAGGCATTCATAGTGTTGCACTACCACAACGCCGTGGTAGCGACCTGTCAATCACAAGGTAGCCCCGCCCTAAAGTATCCCCTGCTTTATGGTCTATTTGACTCTAAATGGGACCATAATTTACTAAACGAACATCATGCTGTATTGAAGAAGACTTGAAACTAGCGATTGAGACCATAAACTCATGTTTACAATGTTTACTGAGGTAATAAATCAAGTGAGAAGTAGGCTCATTTTCTCATAGACTTCTATACAATCAGACTTCTTTTTGCAACCAGAGGAGTCGCCCCCTGCTGGCTGTTAGAAAGAATGCAGGTTTAAATCACTTCCACATTGGCTTCACTTTTCAGACCTGGAGGTTGCTGCCTGGTCTGACATCATTTTTCTTTTAATGGGAGGAAACTATTTCTCATTCACAGATTTTCATTGCTTGGCCCATATTCAAACTGGTGACCCTGTTTATGGCACACGATATCACTCCTGTGAGTTTATATTGGTGAGGAAGCAACCAGAGAGCATGTTGGGAGGATAACGTGATGAATTGAAGGGACAAATCCTAACAGACAGACTGAGGACTAAATGTCACCGGAGACAACAGGAGATGTGACCTTTACTGAAGAGGGGACGGTCGGCAGACATGCTGGCCTGACCGGAATGATAAAAGACACACACTGAGACGCACATGAAGCCGCACACATTCAAACATACAATTACTCTCATAAATGCACAGTCACACACACACACACACACACACACACACACACACACACACACACACACACACACACACACACACACACACACACAGATCTATGTCCTTTAACTACAAAAGAGAACAAATGAGAGGTCGATTTCATTATGTATTCATGAAAAACTCTTTTAATGTTACTACCACTATATGTCTGAAAAGGTCGACACATATTCTGCCTTACAACAGCCTAACATTTATCTCCAATAGATTTCAAAGTATTGTTGAAATAACAGTATTTAACCCTTTAAAAACAGCCTGCCGCGGTTACCGCAGTTGTTTTTATGATCCTGTTTATATCAATCTAAAATAAAAACCATAATCGCTAGAGCATTCATTCTTTTTGCAGCGGAAAGAAAAAGGCTTCGGTCTTTCGCGTCATCACATTGTATGCTCATGATAACAACGTTACGTTACGTGCGGTACAAAACGTGGTGGCAACTCTATAATCACAAAATATTAGGACAGTGACAGATTTTGTTTGCTCCTGTATGCTGAATGTGAAACACTGAAAAAAAGTCCTGACAGTAGTACATGAGACAGGTAATCTGAAAAAAATCATGTGCCTCTGTGTCCTCTGAAAGGTTATTATGGAATTTTTGCCCAATGATGCCAAAAATATGCTGCCTTTTTTTCTCACACAAATTTAACTCAATTTTAATATTTGCAAATCCTTTGCAGTCACTGGCTGTGTGAAGTCTCCAACCCACAGACATCAGCGGTCGCTAGTGAAGCTCCGACAGGCCGGTACTGCAGTTTCACTTCTTGCTCGTTTTGAGGGCTTTTAAAAGTCTTTGAGTCCTACGCTGTTCATCCATTTTGGATGTGAACACTCTCAAAAACCCTGAAACATTTAATAGTGATCGTCTGATTCAGTGTGCCGTGAAAGACAGTGTCTGAAAACATAAAGCCAAAGCTATGCAGAAATGGCTTAAGAGCATCAATGTTAATGCACTACAGTAGCAGCACATCACTCCTGCAGCATTAGCGGTCGGACATGAAAATAGCTCATCTCATCATGCCCATCAACAGCTGTACTACATCTGTTCAAGCAAGTTACTGAATTCCTTTTGAATTCCTGCTTTGAAAACAGTGATGCGGTGGTGAGTTTTACAGCTCACATATGGAGCTCAAATGTGTGTCCTTCAGTTTGTCATTACCAAGTGTCACTAAAGGGCGCTGCCGTCTTGTAAAACTGAGTCATGCTGTAAACTATGTATTTATTCACATTTCATGTTGTTTTAAGTGCATATGAATGGCTTCTCAACAGCTTAGTAGATGTGAAGATGGATAAATGAGCGTTTGATTGTTATGGGAAATGAAAGAAGCACCATGTGAGTAACGCAAGACAGAGTTGGGAGCTCCTGCAGGCCGCCTGCATCCTAACCTGAGCTGTAAGTCACTCCTGCTCGGCTGCTCATCCCTGAAATGTCTGCTGGCAGGGCCGATTAGGGAGCGCCTCATAGCCTGGCTTGTGTGGCTGACCCTGACTGATGGAGCTGCTAGCAGAGCCTGTCTGGGTCCAACTACCTCCTTTGACCTTTGAGCAAAGCGGAGTGTAGCCAGCATCTGTCACAGCAGCAGTAGCTGGTATTAGTCTGTGTGTGTGTCACATGTGTATACAGTTAGGTCGCTTCCCGGTTTTGCTAGTCCGGTCCGGTGTAAGAGCATTCACTGGTTGGATTTTATGCAAAGCGACTGAAGGCAAATTAAAAAGTAGCCGACAATCTGTGCTTCATGGCGCTAAATCCAGCTTGTATTGCATTAATAAGCAATATGAATTAGTGGTTAACATAATATTTTGTCTATAAACGAGGCGCACGTTGTGTTTGTTTACTAGAAAGTTCACATTTTTTTGGGGTGACGAGACAAGATGAGTTTCCATCAGCCGGTGTATTGCAAGCCCGGCGGCCCGTAACGTTAGTCGGGGTGCGGTCGAGAGAGCGTGTGTATGATGGTGCGTATGAATTTAGCAGTAAAGTTATGTATTGTTAACGTTATAGCTGAACGTAGCAGTGCAGTGTGTGCAAAGTTTATTTGTCGGTGAATAAATGCTACAACTCCTCAAGACCTAAGCCAAGATCCAAGTTTTATTTTTAGTTTTAGAGTTTTTGTTTGTGCATACAACCAAAAGTACTGTGTATGTTAATTTATAACTTTTTTTCCTGTAATTTATACATCCGTCAACAATGTAAACCATGCAGGTTGATCAATCACTGTCCAGTGCTACCCACATACTTAGATATAATTAGTATAAGGCTCTTTGACTCACCACCACCAACAACAACAACAACAACAGCAGTCATCATTGTAGCTGTAATAACAGCACTGCTCAATTCAGGCTCCTCGAACTTATCTTGAACATGAGGAGGAAATGCAGACAGAGAAAGAGAGAGAGTGTCGTCCCAAGGACAGAGAGAGATAAGAAACTAACTAAAAATCTCTCATTTAAAATTCTGGAAATCTATTTCGGGTGTCAGTAGAAGTACTTCCAAACAACGGATGTAGAGCCGAACTGGTACTTTTTCCCTTATGTGCAGAAACTCAAAAGAGATCTAAGAAGTACCAGCAAAATCTCTGCCAAGCAGACCAGGAAATCAATCAAAGTTGTACCAGGTAATGCTAAACATCCTAACGTATAGATATAAAAACCTGATCCACATTACAAAGTGATATGAGCCACTTAAACACCGCAGTTTGATAAAATGTTGCCCAAGAGAATGAGGGCATTAGATCTCACTTCAAAACTGAATTTTAAGTTGGACTCTTCTTGCAAAGTATCCGAGCATTCAAGATCCAAGAGAGCATTATCTAAATGAAGACTTGGCAGTCAAACACCAACAAAGAAAGACATTTAAAACTGGCCAAGAGATAAGAGGTTGTTTCACTGATTTTAAATGTTACTTTGCATTTGACTCACAATAACAGAATATTATCCTGAATTTGTAAAAATGTTTATCTCGTCTTCAATGTGACCTTTGATGCTGCCAGAGAGTGCGGTAGCTGTCTTTGCTCTCTATAAATAGAGTGGAAAGTCCTTTTGTTTGTTTTATGGATTTGCTTTGGTTTCATTTTGTGCCTAGAAAATAGCTACATGATGTACATGTTCTCCAAGATTTGTTCTCTTCAGTTTGTAACAATTGTGTTTGCACACTTTTTCACATGTTTTTCAGATTTTCAATGTCTGTAACAAGGGTTGTAATGGTCCATGTATTCGCACCAAATGGTCACGGTCTAGGGGTCACGGTTCCTGGTCAGCTACAACAGCAACGAAGAGAGAGTTGTGTATATGTGAAGTATGTGTATAGAAACACATCAAACATGCAAACATTCAACGGAATCACCCAGATTTGCCGATCAATGGAAAAGTTTTATTTTTTATTTCTATGTATTGGGGTATTTTCAGTTTCATAGCATAAGAGACACTTTTCATTTTTTATAACCCGTTGTGACCTGTAGCCTTTTTATAAAGTGTTTGTTCTGTGTTCGTACAGTTTAATACAGAAGTGTTTCAAATGTTCCTTATTTTAATGATTAAAATAGTTTACCAAAGTTGCAGGTGGGCAAAAAGCTGCCTCAGCCTTTAGCACGTTGGTACTATTTGGGGTGTCATCGAAATTAGATTCCAAAAGGTTGGAAGATCAAAAGCATGATTGGCGATTTTCCCAGTATTTTTTTTCTTCTTCGCCCTCACCTACGTGCGTGCGTCCGACAAAAGCAGCTCAAAGCTAAAGCGAGGTTTATGCTCACCATAGTGTAAAGCATGTAGGCGCCGACAGGGACGTCATGGTGCATTCAGGTGTGCCTCGTAAACTCTGAGAAACTCTAGCTGTTGTTGTAAAGTACCCTCCTGTCATCTAGTGAATCTTCTTTTTGTTGAAAGTGTAAATGACAGTTGTCGGGGCATAAAACCAATCATCTGTTGATCTTCACGAATCTAAACTCCATAGTATAACAATGGCATGTTTAAATCGAAAATCGAATCGAATTGTGACCTTAAAATCGAAAGTCAAATCGAATCGTGGATTTATTTTTTGGGATCGTGACACCCCTATGCACTACTGTCTGTTCACAATAAATGAAAAGAAATGGATCCTCGTGCATTTAGGGCTTTTTTCTACTGTACCAAACTCACACCGAATCGGGACTCCTAAACCGGGATATGAACCGAACCGTGACTTTTGTTTACCGTTACACCCCTACATGCAACGGACAAATTGCTTTGTCAAGTCCTGAAATGCTTTGGCATTATTATCATTTTCATTTTATTTCAATAAAGCCACTGGCAAAATGAGAAGGGGAGAGAGATTAATTTATTATTTTTTCTTTGCCTTACTTGCTGGCTGATGGATAAGGCAGTTTCCCCGGCTGCATTTCTTTCAAACAACAACTAAGATGTTGTGCGTGAGGCTGCAAAGGCTGACACAATCTGTCAAACAACCTTTCATTTTTAATTATTTTCCACAACCGTTGAGAATAAAAGTAAATAAAGAAAACAAACATATGGGACATCAACAGAAAATGAATACAAAGATTGAATGGCGTTCTCTCTCCCTACCCCGGGCTTTTAATCTAGCTCTGCTCAACAAGCCGCTATGTAAACACAGATATCTGCTTCAGCTAGTGTTCCACACACACACACACACACACACACACACACACACACGCACAGATATACAACTAAGACATAAAGGAGGCAAGCAACACACACACAGACACACACACACACACACACACACACACACACAGCCAGCAGGCCTTCGCCCACGCACTGAGCAAACCGTCCACTTCATGAATATCAATACAAAATGTACAGGGCCACCTGCTGTACACAATACAAAGGCCATTTGCAAGGGAAAAGATCAGAGACACAGCTACCGTACAGTTCCTGACTACACGCAGCGTGTCATCAGCAGACCAAAAGAAGGAACACCACATTACTTACCCTCCATTCCACTGAAACCTCCACTAGAGCCACCAGCACACTAATAAGGCATTTTCTCCTTATAAATATAAATATAAAACTTAAGGCTAAGACCCGGTCAGTGAAAGTGAGATTTTGTCCCTCTTCCGCCAGATAGAGCAAGATAGTGTTTCTCCACTGGCTGTCCACATCCATACAGCAATCTAAGCAGCAGCTAGCCGTCTTTCATAGAGCACATTTACAAGTGGGGGCCCCTGGTGTGGTTTGTTTTTCTTGATTGGCTGCCGTCTGTGAGTGACAGCAGCCCGACGCAATTGTAAGCCAGCTCTGTCCTGCTTTCTCTCTAGTAACCCAGCAGAATAAATACAGGAGGGGTTGTAGATAGCAGTCCAGCCAATCAATAACATGGTTTTTAATGAAGGGGGGGGCGGGGCAGGTGCGGCTTAGCCTCCTCCTGCAGACGTAACCATGACAACCCCTGAATGACCCTACAGCACGATGGATGAAGGAGCCTCCTCGGTGCAGATTTACAGATAGTCAAGGTTCAATCTTGTGATTATTGTAATTTAAATATTGTTTTTATTCATCTAGAGAGCCTTTAAAAGAATCCATTCTGTTTTTCAGCTTGTTTGACTAGTGTTGACTAGTGGGCAGTGTAGCCGAAATATCTCGATACCGATACTGAAACGATACCACGTCAAAAATCTAAAAGTAATAGAATAATAGATGACAGAACATGGAACTTAAAATTATTTTTTTTATTATTATTTATATTATTATTTTTTTCTTATAATTTATCTATGTTTGTATATATATTTTTTCTGAAATGGAACAACTGTAATTCCCCCACGGGGGTCTATAAAGTATTTCTTATTCTGATATCACTTATTAAACAGCGTTTTACTCCAAGCATCAGCCCCGTATCACTCCAGTCTTCCAGATGGCCACTGACCAGCTTTAATGGAGTAGTTAAGTAGGGGTTAAGTGCCTTGCTCTAGAGCCCCTCAGCAGCAGTTGTTAGGGGAGGGTGAAACAGTATCATTTGCTTTCACCGGACACAGGATTTCCCTCGCGACCCATTGATTAGATGCAGTGACCTTCTGGTCACGAGGCACTTTCTTTCTTTCCTCCTTTCTTTATTTCTTTCTATTTCTTCAGCCTGCAGAGATGCTAGAGACGAAGGATGGAAGAGAGCCCGGTGAAATTAAATGGCTGACAATGTTAGCTGCTGTTCCATGTTAGTGTTTGAACATGATGATGACAAATGCAGCGATTTCCTCTACGAGATGCCACTGAACTGATTCAATTATCACTGAGCTTCCTTGAAGATCCACCGAGAAGAATTATCATGCGACCGTCTCCACCAACGGCCCCTTTTCTACAAGGCAACCCTGATAATGAAGAGGATGCAAATTCTAATTTTAACCTAAATTTTGCAGCACAATCAGGAATCAAAGGAGTTGAGAATTAAATGTTTTGGGATCCCTCAAAGCTCAGAAATACTAAATAAAAGCGAGGCTGGTCATGACGGTGTCAAATGTGAGATTATCCCAGCATGTGCCAGTGAAGTGTGTTGAAATCCAGGTGTTTACATTTAGAGCTACACTTGAAATCAAACACACAGCTGCCACATGAACAGCTGAAAAGCGGTGCTTTGAGAGTGCAAACGCCAACATGATGACTGAACAGTGAAGACATGTCAAATTATGGTCTCCATAATTTATTCCTCCCTTTCTAGAAGACCTATAATTTGAATACAATCACGCAACAGACAAATGAGACGTTTTCTGTGATTCGTCAGGGAGGAAGAGGTTTCCACATCACAAGCTTTCCTTTTTGTTGCAACTCCACCACAGCGGCCTGCCCCTTAAATCCACCGTTAAATACTCTCCAAGCAGACAGAACCGTATCAGCCAAATAATATTCTGTCCTTACCACGCAGCCGCGGGTGTTAATCATAGTCAAGCTCCTTCTGCAAGCTACCCAAAAACTCTCTTTTCATCAGTAGCCAAGCACACATAATGATTATGGCTGAGGGAGTATGCCAAGAACAGTGATGTTTTCATTCCTCACCTCGCTCATCCACAGCAGAGGGTCCAACTTATCCGACTAATTGACACGAGTCCACTGCACTCTGTTGGTTTATGTCGTTGGTGCATTGAGTTCTCTAATCTTTTATCAATGCTACTATCAGGCCTTTTACTTACTTGGTTATGAGGGAATATTATCATCCAGAGAAGCAGGGGTTTTACAGCTACCAGGCATGAACCTCAACTCAATAAGATACTCAAGTACTCTGTGTTTCTGAATGCCAATATTCTGATCCTGCCAAAAAACTATTTTTTACATTTTCAAATCTTTTAAATTCTTAAATTTTAACATTGTTATACCAAACAAGTGCACAGAAAGTGAATGGAAGAACATATCGTACGGTCTTCAAATGGGGTCGTGTGTACTAGGGCCTTGTATTGGCAAGAATCTGGCGATACGATAATACGTATCATGATACAGGGGTAACGATTCAATATATTGCGATACTGTAAGCAAGAAGATATTTTGCGATTTTTTTAAATTTAATATTAGGAAAACTGTCCTAGTATAAAGAATATGCCAGAAATTAACCATTTTAGAATAGGCAAAAATAATACATTTATACTGCATGCAAAAAACTGCATGTTTTTTGCCCTAAAACTACATGTGATTATCATAAAGTGGGCATGTCTGTAAAGGGGAGACTCGTGGGTACCCATAGAACCTATTTTCATTCACATATCTGGAGGTCAGAGGTCAAGGGACCCCTTTGAAAATGGCCATTTCCAGTTTTTTCTCACCAAAATTTTGAGTAAATTTGGAGTATTATTTAGCGTCCTTCACAACAAGCTACTATGACATGCATGGCATCAATAGATTCCTTAGGTTTTATAGGATGCCAGTATCTTCTGCCCGCTACAACCTCCGAAAGATCGAATAGCATCCGGGTCCGACTGCGTGCCGTCGGATTTTTAAGGGGTTAATTAAAAATCGATACAGTGTTTTGGAGAATCGCACAACATAATATCACGATACTCATGTGTATCAACATTTTCTTACACCCATAGTGTTTACCATGTACACAAGAAGAGTCCATATAAACACCCCCCTCTTGTGGTCTTCACGACTTCGTAAGTGTAATTTTTCTGAAAGCTCAGAGTTCACGAGTTGTGACGTGTTTGCTGACGTTGTCAGAAATGGCGGAGGCCATGGAAGTTCATTTTAGGGGGATGATAAGTTATTATATTGACATTTCAGTAGTATAGAGTTTTTCTTCGTAATTTTATAATGTCTGAGTGCCTTTGCATTTCCAGCATTATGTTACCCGTTCGTTCGCTTGCTAAATTGTTAGCCTTGGTGACTTCTGGACCCGACCGCAGCGTCCAAGTTGCCGTTGCCTAGCAGCAATAGTGTTATCACGACCTAAACACTTGAACACGTACATGACTTCCCGTGTCGTAACCACGGGCTCACAGGTTCCAGGATCCAGAACTTTAAAGATGATGCACATTATGACGTTTGAGCCAAAGTGACACACAGAACATGAGCGAGTGTTTAGTATTTGTGGCCCTGGTGGGAATCGACCCTACTGCAATCCCAGAATTGGTTGTCCAATGCTTAATATATTGACCTGAGATGCTTAATACGCTCAAAGTAATTTAACAATATCCATAGGAAGTGGGGTGAGCGTGCTGAGCTTGAATTCAAGAGCAGCAGAATGACCTCACCTCCCCCTGGTTCTGGCCAAGTCTATGATCATTAAACCTCAAGAGTCTGAGCTCTGTTACTGTTGGCACGGGCTGTGGACCGCTGAAGTTATGGATGGCAGCGGCAATTGGCCTGGGAGCTGGTCCTGTTTGCTGAATAGTTTCTCAACCAGCCTCAGATCCATATATGGAGATCTTGAGTGTCAGTAAAATGACTTTAGATGATGTAAAACGTTTCCAGGTTTTTCTGTTGAATAGTTGAGATCTTGTCTGAACGCCCTGTGGTTTACGTAACCCTACTGCACTGAACAGCTATGAATGATCGAGGCAACAGAGCTCCATCAAAATTTACTGAGAAAAAACTAAAACGAGTAAATTCATGAACAAATACAAATGAAGCCCTATTATGTTCCACTGTTTTTACAGTGACAAACGAAAGCCGAATACCAGGTGGTCAACTCAAGTAATAATAACTCAAGTATATTTTAATTTAAAGTTTTGCTTAGATTAATTTTAGTTATCAATGTAGTCATTTTCAAATTTGTAATATTTTTGGACAAATCATACAAGTATTACATAATGAAGGCAAATGGAAATAATATTTGCTGTAGTCATACCTGGGATACCTCCCAATTAATTCAGGGTTCAGCACTAACTTTTAAAAGTGGTTGCCAGGCAACCAGGCATCAGCTTTTGGTTGCCGAAACCAAATTACAGTAACCAAAATAAAATTCTTTGTAGTTTGTGTTAGTAAAGGATAATTCGCCTCCCAAGACTGTCAAAATTTCCTTTTTGATTTTCGTTCAGGTTCATCTGGTTCTTTGTCCGTTGAATATCATTGTACATTAGTTTGTGACGTTAACGGGCTAGTCAGACTTTTCACCACATAGTCAAACAACTTAATTTGCTTTGCCAATGACTCTAAAACACATCCCTGTGCGCACGCAAGTAAATGCACCATCGCACGTGCAGTGTTGTCTTGTTCTGGTTCTGACTTTAGCAAAAATATTTAAATATCAATAATGCAACAAATATTTAAAAATCTATTTATTTCGGGGTGCACGTTTTGCTGTTGTCTGTCCCTACTTTTTATCTGTTAAAAAGTGGTTGCTACTGATGGCAACCAAAGGCCAAGAATTGGTTGCCAATTTGTCAAAATAGTTGCCTGGCAACTGTTACTGTTGTGCCTTAGTATGGACAAAGAGTATAGAAACAAAGAGACAATACTACCGCCAATGTGGACTGAAAATGCTTATTATATTTATTATTAATATTTTATGGATGTCTCCAATCAGAATGAAACTGTAATCCCAGCAGTGGTGGTGACTGAACAACTATGTAAACAACAACAGCCTCACAACCAAGTTCAAGTTTCCTCTCTTAAAATTCAATATTGGAGCCTTAGCAGAGTGTACAAGCTTCATAGAGAGATGTTTCCAGATCGTACATCTGTTGGGTGAGGATTTAGGGTCAGAGGTCATAATCCATGAGAATGCATTAGTGACTGTTCCATGGGATATGAGATTAAGTCCTTACTGAAGATCCTTTATCTAAAATAAGCCTCCTTTTTGGCTCGCACAAGGTTCCAGCCACTATGAGCTCAGGAGACAAAAATAGCAGAATCAGCAGTTACCACAGAAACCCGATCACTCTGCCGTTTTGCCATTCTTACGGGGGTTACCACAGCAACAGAGACAACTGGTTGCCGTCAGACTGCTGTTTGGCTTTCATCAAATGGCCATTTTCAGTAAGCACCTTATTCTGCTCATGGGCACCGACAGTGCAACAAACAAATACGACACACAACCTGGAGCTTCCTCAGCAAGACAGTTCAAAGCCCATTAGTGGCTTATCCCTGCATTGAAAGATGATGTGATCTTGTCGGGCAACAGACAAAATAATTCCCGGCTTAAAAAAACAACATAATGGCCACTGATGAAATAGCACTTATACAACGTTGGAGAGATATGAGTGATAGAAGTGATATAAGGTATGGCCTAAAGCAATCCTCCCACAATAAAACGTACCTCCATTTGCCAATTGCATTTCCCCCGAGTTCATCCTTATCAGCAGTCATACTGTTGGCAATCTAACATTAATCTTACACAGAAAT
Source organism: Sebastolobus alascanus (assembly GCA_916701645.2). Taxonomy (NCBI): domain Eukaryota; kingdom Metazoa; phylum Chordata; class Actinopteri; order Perciformes; family Sebastidae; genus Sebastolobus; species Sebastolobus alascanus. The sequence goes on from CAKAOJ020000050.1 coordinate 162,568, forward strand.
AGCCCCGTCTACTGTTAGTGTAGTGTTCAGGTTTCCACCAGAGTATGTGGACAACAACCGTCACTCTATTTTTGGCTGGGGACATCCAAGAAGACTTTCAAAATCCTCACAGAGTTTGAAATTCCACTGCATCACACATGTAACAGTGCATATTACATTGTTACATCATTCATGTGAAGTGCTTTCTGACGTGGAACATACAGAATTTACAATGCTACTCCCTGCATAAGAAATATCCAGTGTACACTTATATACTACAAACTGTGGTAACAAGATCAACCCAGGAACAAACTACAAGCTATGTTTGTTCCAACAGCACCGTGCCATCATAGCACTCTGGAGGATGCACCTCTACACCTGAGCATCTAAGAACGTATTAAACTGATAGTAATACTTACAAAAAGTGTCCTTTGTCACTGGTGGTCCCTTCAGTTCACATCAATGATAATAAGATCTCAGTTCCTCTAAGACAATTTGACATCAGATAATCAATAGCCCCGAGGCTGCAGTACTGACTGAATGTGCTGAGGTGCATTTCATTTAACTACAAGTCACTGGTTTGAATCCAACCTGAAGTTTTTGTAATAAGTTATTCACTTCCACTCTTGCTCACTTTCTATCACTGTTCCTTGTGTACTAATGATGAAGTTTAAATGACTTTGAAAGAAAAAAATCAATACCGCTTCAGGCAGGAATAAAGTCTTGTACCACCAAGGAAACTGCAAGTACTGACCTCCATTTTGATCAAGTGTAGACTTATTGTACAGCTACTGAATCGTACATTTCTTCCTCATAACATCCTCTAACACAAAGGCCAAAGGAGCGAAAGCAGGATAGAATGCAGTCTCCATTTACCCACTCCTGTGTTGGATTGGTTTGTTGAAAAGAGAGATGGGGGCAGGGAGATGACAGCTGATGAGGTCAAATGTCTAGAAATGAGCCCCGTCTATGTGTGTGTGTGACGAGGTAATTGCATATACCCAGAAGTGTATGGAGTGGAGGATGTTTCTACTCACACTGGGTGCTAGCTGCAATTTCCAAGTACCACATATCTCTTTACATTTGTTGTACTGTTTTTAAGTGAGGTTTCATTTGTTAAAATGGTACAAAAAAAAAACCACAAGGAGGGATCTGTTGAGTGAGGATAATCAGTAGATATGTAAGGGTAATTGTAGCTGAAGTGTAGATTTAACTGTCCTATGTGTATTGTCGAATACATTTTTATAACTTGATATAATATGAGGAAACAAATAGGATTTGCATTCCCTGTATTGAAGAGCATAAACACGTTGGAAGTAGGGATGTTACGAGAACCGATACTTCGGTACCATGTTAGGGTTGGGCGATTTCACAAATATATCGGCCATCGGCGATTGGCCGAGCACTTGAATTACAATATGCTGAAAGGTTATTATGGAATTTTTGCCAAATGATGCCAAAAAATTGTTGCCTACTGAAGCTTTAAACTTGAAATAATGGTTTACTTCAACCAAACCAGAGTTGGTGGTTGTTGGAAAGACTAACCAAGACGGTTTTGGCGAGTTTTATTTTGTTTCTGTCGAGTTTGAATGAAGTGTGTTTTACGATGCTTCAACGCTGGAACAGCTGATCTCCCAGAAACTTCAGCGGCGGGGGAGGGGTGGTGCACGCCGCGCTCACACACCTGCGCGAATATATCGGCAATCGGCGGTTGTTGGGCTGACGATGGCCCAACCCTATACCAAGTCAATGCCAAAATTCTGAAAATGTGACGGTACTCGTTTTTCTACAGTACCGCAGGTACCGGGGATCAGGGCTCGAGACTAACGGCGTCCCGGTGTCCCAGGAACGATAGAAAGTTTCCCTGATAATGCTTCATTGTGAACAACAAATCCGCGTTGAAATCGTTAGGAGGAGAGCTAGTACCGTTAGCTGTTAGCAGCCGGTGGGTAGCACAGTCCTGCTTGGCTAAATGACAGAGCTAACCGCTAACGCACAGAGGTTGCATTGAGTTACATTAAGCGATGCCATGATGCGTTCAGGCTCTATTCAGTAAAAATTAGTATTGGGCGAATGTAAATCATCACGTTATCATGATGTGTTCAAAGTAAACTCGTAATATTTTGTTTCTGGCGAGACACTTGAGGCAGATCTTCAGGGATTAATAATAAATTTGCAAAAAAACAGTATGCAAATGGTAATAAAGGAGTGTACTGTATGTTCAAGTACATGGGATTTATTGTTTTGTTTTTGTTTTTCACCATGGTATTGAATTGGGTATCGAGAATTGTGGAATTTCACTGGTATTGGTAACGACTACTAAAATTCTGGTATCATGACATCCCGAATTGGAAGTGATTTTTCTGGCTTTTCACTCCCTCTACCATCTGCCATAATGAGTGCTGCCTGTTTGGGTTCCAGAGAGCAATTTGGCACATTTCTCACAAAATTGAACACTGACCCTCAACGTCAAATGCAGCACAGAGGTTGATAGAGGCAGCTTTTTTTCCTCCAGCAACAGTTTGGCAGTTGACCATTCACAGTTATTACGTTAATGTCAAAATTAATGTGGTTAAGGCTTATTTCAAGCCACTATGACACAAGCAAATACATAGAAGCTTTTACATTTTTATCTGTTTAGATGATTGTATTATATGAAGCACTGCAGAGTGAGGCTGAGCAGAAGGGAACTCCAGCCAAGGATGTGAGCGCTTGCCAGGGTTTTGTTACTCTCGATCTGTATATACTTGAGATCAGAGTTGGCTTATTAAATACACAAAGTTGACACCCCTGATGTGCAGGTGCAGTGCCTGCCTCGGTGAAACAGTCTGCTGTGGTAGGTGACAATCCAGTTACAAGAGGCTCTGTCAAAGCCAGATGACCAGCTTGACCGACAGCAAAATATCTAAATGTGGACCACCTGAATAGAGAGGCTCATCACAAAAGGATAAAAGCATCATAAACCATGAAAAGATAACAGATAATGTATAAGTCACAAGACTGCAGGAGATCAGCAGGTCATACAAAGAGACGTTTTCACATTCGAGAATCTTTAACAAGGGCTCCGTTTTTCGAGACAATTTCACTGTCTCAAACAAAAACAACGTCCTAAATGTGTCCAAGTTCATTTCCTGTCGCAGTGTTTGCTGATGCAGTGTTTGCTGCTTGGAAATAAACTTGGACCCAAGCTGTTTCCTAGCAAAGCAATTCCAATGAAACAGCCTATAAAAAGGGGCTCCACTTACGTCTGAGTGTTTCAACAAATGCTGGTGAGTCTATTACCTAAACCTACAGAGTTGAACGGGCTTTGTGTTCTGTGTGTCTATTGCCAGGGAAATCTCAAAAAGCTATAAATAATTTTGCACAAAGCTGTGCGGAAACAAGAAACTGCTAATTTCCCATGAAAAATCAACATTTAACAGGCATATATTAACAAGATTGAGTTGTTGGTAGCACTGGTGGCAGCACACACTAGGTGAGATCTAGCTGAAACAAGCAACTGTGGGATTGACTATGGCTGTGTTCAAAATTGCATATTAACATACTGCATACTACATACTCAATCAGTACTTTCTGCATACTGCCTACTAAATGAACGATTAAGTATGATTTTTCCTGAAGTATGCTCAGGCGACGGCCGAGCTGGTCTCAAGGCACCCTGCCAGCGGCTTAGAGCTAGTGTTAGGAAGTTAAACAGGTCATAATTCCCTCTCTAATATCTACTTATTTTATTGCTGTGAAAAGTTCTCCTTCAAACAACTGGATTTATTCAAGTTTCTTGACCAAAAACAAAATTTTACAAGATTAGTTTTGAACACATCATGATAATGTTATAATTTACCTTAGCTCAATACTAGTTTTTACTGAAGTAGCCTGAACGTAGCATACTGTTAGCAGTTAGCTCCGTTATTTAGCCTGTGCTGCCCAACAGCTGCTAACAGCTAACAGCTAACAGCTAACAGCGACTAGAAAGCATTAATGCCGACCTTCCGATCACTTCAGTTGAAACTTAATAATGTGACATATTAACAGCTTTTAGCCTGGCTCAAAATCTCACAAGACTGAAGTTCAGTGTCAAGGCACCCAGACGCAATGCATTGTGGGGCAGTTGAGTATGTGCAGTAAGCTCACGTCTCATAGAAATTCCTGCTAATGTAGTATACTGTAGGCCTACATCCGGGCATTTCTCGCGTACACAAAACCCACATACTCTGCAGTGTGAACGCACTACATACTCAAATGTACATCATACTTCATACTGTACACAACCCAAGTTTCACATAATAGTGTACTGAAGCTGTGACGTGTACTGTATATACAGTATACTCTACTTTAATTCATGTGGTTGAGTATATTGTTGTGGTCACACTGAAAGCACCACAACCAGCAAGTAAGTTAACTACAGGGCTGAATAACAAAAGCAACAATGGCTTAGTTGTAAAAGGTTGAAAATAGCTTGTGATCATCTGCCATGAACAGTCAATTACATTTCTCTATTTCTTTAATGCAGTATTATGAAAGACAATACAAAAACATGCACTCTTTCAAATCAATTGCTATGAACTGTTACTCAGTGGTTCACATTCATTCATCTTCTCTGTATGTTGTGTATGCACTGTGGCCTTGGTGCAGCACCACTACCATTTAGTTTCGTATTGAGTTATGATTTTCTTGCATACCTGTATCGAACTGCACACATGACCAAATGGAGAAACTTACAGCCCGGTGCCAACATGGGAGAGCGTTTCAACAGCAGCAGACTGTCCTATAGGCTAGAAAATGCCAAATAACAGGTTCCATCTGCTGCTACAGCAGATGTGTCCATTAACAACTATACATCTGTATATAAACTTCACATCTTTGAAAAAAATACTGAACACATAAGTAAAAATTACTGTCCAATTTATAGGTGAAACATAAAGAGAATGGACTCGACCCTTCCACTTTGAAGGCTTCTATCAAATCATAACATAATATAACTTGCCCCAAACTGCATGTGATTATCATAAAGTCGGCATGTCTGTAAAGGGGAGACTCGTGGGTACCCATAGAACCCATTTTCGTGCACATAGGTCAGAGGTCAAGGGACCCCTTTGAAAATCGCCATGCCAGTTTTTCCTCGCCAAAATGTAGCGTAACTTTGGAGCGTTATTTAACCTGCTTCGCAAAGCTAGTGTGACATGGTTGGTACCAATGGATTCATTAGGTTTTCTACAGTCCGCTACAGCCCAATAATCGCAAGTTGCGTTAAAGAAATTAGTGGCGTTAAAACTAACTTGCATTAACGCATTATTATAGGCCTACTTATAACATAACATAATCCCTACAATTATAAAACAACATCAAAAGTAAGGATCTGTCCATAAGTTGGCATTAAAATGTCGGCTTGATAATCTTACAAAAGCTAAAAACATATCCAGCAAGCTGAAAACACTGAGGACAAACTGACTTAGTGAAATCATTACGTTTGACCCTCAAATGACCTCAGATTTTGGCAAGAATTCAGAATCTCAGACCACGAGGACAACCCCAACCAGGCTTTGGTGAAATGAAAAATGTGAGCAGTACCGGGCAGGCTGTACTTCCAGAATACTCCACGGTGTCATCCACTCAGCTGTACGTTCCATAAACAAAGATTACTGCTCAGAGGAGGAGTGGTGCATGACAGCTTCCCATCACTAGAACAGCCGGGATGCTAACGCACCACGGTCCTGTGTGCATGCTAGCTCCGATCTGACGTCAAAGAAATAAGTTACTTTTGGCTCCGACTGTGCGGCCATGACAGAATCAATTAGCTCAGCTCAGACTTCCTTGAAGCATTGAGCAGGTAGTGGAGTGAGGCATCATGGTATTGATCAAAGTGAAAGGTTTTCTTGAGAGGTCGGGGTAGAGGGGGGGAAAGTGATTTGCCTGGAGACGTCGGCCCACCTAAAGATCAACACTACAACTCTTCTGAGGGAGGCTAGGAGCTGCACATTGCCCAAAGACACACACGTGCACAGATACAGTCAACAGCAGTAATGCTATGTTAGCTTTGGTAGCATCTGTGGCTGGAAATGCTACGCTTACACCTTACAGCAATCTGACTGAGCCTGAGAAAGAAGACAAGAGGAGGCTGATGCTTCTGGAAACGATGCAACCCCGGTGAAAGCATCCATCTTCTGACATTGCTCACTCACACACTCGCAAACATGCACAAAGCCACATTTTCAACCGGAACGCCAATACACTCGAGAGGACTGAAATACATACAGACAGGAGATGATTGCACATAAGCACACGCCGACACGCAGCAAGGCTAAGAGTGAGAGAACGCAGGGCAGGCGGCGAGCTCAGCGTGACCAGCTAGCTTGTAGTGCCGACCCTCCTTGCTAAAATGGTAGATCCCAGATTTCTCCCCATGCAATCTGCCACCAGCAACCATGGAGGCAAAACAGGAAGAAGAGAGGAGAGGAGGGATGCAGGGATAGAGGAAACCTAGCCATTTCCCTTTCCTCCTCTCCCTCTGATGAAACATAAAAAGACACATAAACAAGGACAAACACAGCTGAGGCGGGAGGATGTTGGTGGTACTTACATGAGGACTCTGTGCCGAACATGGCTGGGCCGGGAGCTGTGATGGAGAGAGGGGGAGGAGGAGGAGAAGGAGGGAAGAGAGGAGAGAGCAAGGGGAGGGTGAGAGAGAAGGAGAGAGCGAGAGAGAGAGGGGAGGGGGGGGGGAGGTTGATGAGCAGGCAGCTACACAGCGGGGGTCATCAAAGCAACACAATGCAGCCAGCCGGCCGTCGCTGCCTCCCAGACGGCCAGATGCCCCAACGCCGCTATCCGTCGCGGCTTTAAAAGCCCTCCTCCAGTCCACACACGCTTAGTTAGACCGGACGCAAATAAAAAAAAAGGCCTTGTGGACAATTAAATCAATAAATAAATATAAAATAAAAACAAGCAGAAATCCGTCACAGCCAAGGCAAACTGTGGTCCAATCCAGACACGGAGATGTGGTCGTGGCTAGCTATCGCATCCCTCCTCTTTCTGCAGTCTGCGTCCTCCTTCTCATCCTCTCCTCTCCGTCACTCTCTCACTTCTCATTCCACTGTAGTATTTACTAATGGAGAGGAGCGAGGAGAGAGAGGGTTTCCCGGGGAGAAGGGAGAGAGAAGGAGGGGGTGAAAAACTAAAAATCTGGTGAAGAGCTGCTGCCGCTGCTGCTGCAGCCGCTGTAAGACAATAGCTATGCAAACAGAGAGTGACGTCAGAACAGAGGGGGAGAGAGAGAGAGCTGTAAAAAGACTGACTGACTACTGCTGCCAGATGGAGAGAGAGAGAGAGAGAGAGAGAGAGAGAGAGAGAGAGAGAGAGAGAGGGGGAAGGAGGGGAGGGAGAAGGGGAAAGAAACAAGGAGAAAACGGGAGGGTGCAAGAGTAGAGAAGGAGAGATGGAAGGACAGCAGCAAATAAAGGAAGAAGGAGGGCAAGAAAAGGTGGAAGATGTGAGAAAGACGGAGAGATGTAAGGTTAGGAACAAGGAGGTGGAAGCAAAGGTGAGGGAATGAATGAAAAAGAGAAAGACGGAGGGCAAGATGGAGAAGAGAGGGGGGGCAGATAAAGAGATACAGAGGGGGAGGAGGAGGAGGAAGGCAGCTGGAGAAAAAGAGTGGGAAGCAGGCCAATCAAAATGGTTTGTCTACTTTAGAGCTAAAAAAAAAAAAGCCAACCGAGATACAACGGGAGCAACGAGGGGGGGCAGGGGGCTGCAGGGAGGCTGTCAGGTCGACAAATTGAAAAGAGTATGAAGCAGAGTGCTGGAGACTGCTGTGTGTTTACCTGCTGTTAACACCACACACACACACCTGGCCATCAGGGAGCCAAGCTACTGTTGTAATCACAACATCATCAGTCAAACCTGCATAAACATAACCTGTATAACCTGTTAGAAAAATATAGAATAACATCAAATCACATATATCATTTCATTCAACAGATAACAACCTACATGCACTTATTAGATTAGAGAACAATTGCAAATATAATTGAGAAATCATTGTTTTAAAATGACTGAATTGATATTAAAAAAACGTGTCCCAGACAGCAACAATCAAATTTTTTAATACCACATCACATGCAAAGGCAAAATGCATCACATGTCCTGTGGTTTATTTAAAATATGTTTCCATCCACGTGATGCATAATAGAATTAGAAAGTAAGTGACCATTTCCTTTCTGGATCTGCATGCTCTGGTATCTGCAGCTTCCAGACTGAGCAAAATTCAGGACTTCTTTCCATCATTTATATCAATGACCCCTCTTCCACCAAAAATATAAATATCCAACCAAAATAATGAAGAAAGCTATTTCTGACCAAGTACAGCTAAATAACATTGAAGTAGGAACAAGAAGACCAGAAACCCTCACAGGTTCTGCATTTAGCATAAAAAGTATGCTCAAATCCTAACATGGCAAACTGCAGCCCAACAGGCAACAACAGCTGTCAGTGTGTCAGTGTGCTGACTTGACTATGACTCGCCCCAAACTGCATGTGATTATCATAAAGTGGGCATGTCTGTAAAGGGGAGACTCGTGGGTACCCATAGAACCCATTTTCATTCACATATCTGGAGGTCAGAGGTCAAGGGACCCCTTTGAAAATGGCCGTGACAGTTTTTCCTTGCAAAAATTTAGCTTCAGTTTGGAGCATTATTTAGCCTCTTTCACAACAAGCTAGTATGACATGGCTGGTACCAATGGATTCTTTAGGTTTTCTAATTTCATATGATGCCCAGTATCTTCACTCTAGCTTTAAAACTGAGCACTTTAACTTTGATAGCCCTAGACATTTCAAATAAATATAAAATGTTTTGCCATTTTGAAACTAAGCTGCATTGCATTGAACTTGAGTTCCAGTCATCACCTGGAAGTGAAACACTGATGGTGCTGTTATTCACCTCCTTTGATGAAACTACAAAAGTAAAACAATAAATCCCATGTACTTCAACATCCACTCCTTTATTACAGTTTGCATACTGGTTGTTGCAAATTTATTACTAATCCCTGAAGATCGGCCTCAAGTTTCTCACCAAAAACAAAATGTTAGCTGTTAGCTGTTAGCTCCGTTATAGAGCGCTACAGGAATGAGTCCTAAAACCCAGAAATGAGTTAGCATTTTAGCACTCTCCGTTCCCTCGTCTGGAAGTCAATGGGTTTTAGGAAAGGATTTTTTAGTGCCTGACATAAGGTCTGTGGTTAACACAAGCTGACAAGGTTTTAACATTTTTGTTCTACGACATAAAATACATCAATAAATATCCCACTCATGCCTTTACGTGTCTTAAAAAACACGGTTGCTAACAAGTGGCTAAATGAGACTACTAAATGTCATCACGCTGACTCGTCCTCCTTTACAGCCTCGTTGTTTATACTCACACACATGCGACTGGGAGGTAGTTTGTTTATAGCCTAACGTTAGCTTTTTACTTCTGGCGATTTCATTTACGCTTCAAAAATCATAAAAGTGGTGTTCATTTGTGAAGATTATCTTGCTGAATAAAACGTGTAAGTATCATAAACGTTTGTCTGACACGGAGCTTATTTTCTGCAATAATCCAAAAGCCAATGGAACAATCCCATTGGCTTTTTGTCGAGGGAACCCAGGGTGATGCTAACTTCCTAGTTGACCTACTAAAATACATCATCCCTGGAGCACTCTATTTAGCCAAGCAAGACTGTGCTGCCCACCGGCTGCTAACAGCTAACAGTACTAGCTCTCCTCCTGCCGATTTCACCATGAATTTGCTGTTCATAATGTTGCATTATCACAGAAATGTTCTCTCGTCCCTACTACTACTACTACAGTACCTGCTGTACTGTAGAAAAACAAGTACCATCCCGATTTCGATATTTTGGCATCGACTTGGTACCAAAGTATCGGTTTCCGTGACATCCCTAACATATGACAAACACAAACAGCAAATTGTCACATTTCAGAAGCTGGACCAGAGAATGTTTGGCATTTTTGCTTGAAAAATGGCTGAAACAATTAATCGATTATCAAAATACTTAATATAATCTATTACATCGACTCATCATTGCAGCTCTACAACCGTACACAAATCATGGTATGTTGCATGGCTGCTGTATTTAAGACATCTGAATCATTTTCAGAGCTCTAAATCTAAATGATTCAAGTTTTTCTGACTCTTTCGGGATGCATGGGCACCCTGATGTGCACGTAGTAATGAACATGCTGCAAGTGATAAGTCTCATTACTGATGCATATAGTAAAACTTTGATGAAGACTGGAGTATGGAGCCTTTCAATACCGTTGAGTGCACACATAACGCAGTATCTGTGCAGCAGATTTGAGCATGTGAATGGGTACAGTGGTGAGTCTTTACAACTGCCTGCTAACCTAAATAGATGGGAGGTCAGCCGGACGTCCTTGTGGCCCCCACTGTGAATGGGGTGAAGCTAGCTAGCATGTGGATTAGCTCAGCTGCTGAATAGAGGAGCGTGTACCGACGGAGGCCTCTGTTCTTTTGTGTCTCGTATCCAGTCGCCCTCCTCCTCCTCCTCCTCCTCCTCCTCCTCCTCTCCACGTCTTTGTCCCTCAATGCACAGGCAGGAGACCCCTTCTCTACTCCTACACTGCAAAAAATGTTGGTCTTGCAGAATATTTCAAATATATAAATTGGGGATGTCCCCATCAAGTTTTTTTGGCCCTGATCTGAGCCTTTTAATACTGGTTATCTGGCAGTATTTATATTTACTTAAATGTTGATTAAATATGTATTTACACATTGAAAAAAAAGCTTTGGCCTACTTAATCTGACATATTTTCCACGAGTTACTTGATCCTAACACTGAAGGTCCTGGTTCAAAAATCTTAAATTCATAAATTATTGATGTGAATGCAAGATTAACTGAGAGAGTGTGACTCCTGAAATTGACGTGGCACGATCAGATAGAGAGAAGACGCATCACTCTGTTGGAGTTGTGGGAACTACAGAAACACTCGCGATTGTACAGTGTTGTTACAGAGTGGAGGGTCTTCCTTCACAAATGATCTTTGGGGTGAGAGTCACGATCTGCACCGGCTAAAAGTAGGCCTAAAAAAAGTGCTCTGAAAGTGAAACTGAAACTGTTCAACTACCGTAAAACTGCAATTAATAGCCTGGGGTTTTATTTGCTTTAATCACTGAACTCAAACGGTGTATATTTGAGACGGGCGTCTATATGGGGAAGGCCTTTAATTCCTTTCGCACAAAAATGCTCAGCAAAGATGGGAAATACTATCAAATTGATTATTTTAAACAGTATGAAGCTATCAAATAACATATCATTTATGTATCATTTGATCTAGCTCCGAGACAGTTAACGACGCTCGTTTTACGGCACGGCATACCAACACAATACATCTTTATCCTGTTAAAACCCAGCTGCCCGTCAGCGACGAGCCGGCCTGCCGAAAAGGAAAAGGTAGGGACACCTGTATTTTCTGCTTCAATCCATATTTGTTGGCGTTTATCCTTTATACGAAGGTTAAGTGCGTGCTTTTATGGTAAAATATTCCCTTAAAATAAACAGGATGATTGAATTGTGGAGAATCTAACTGACCTAACAATGTGTAACATGTCCATATTGACAAAAGTTACCCAGCGTTTAATGGAGACCTGCGTTTATTTGTCAAAACGTGTAGCCAAACCCGGCGAGTAAAAGGGACTCGGCGTCTAACTGGGGCCCGGCTTTTAATTTAAGTTTTACGGTATCTCATTTAGCTGGCAGTTTTTAATATTTTAAGATTTGCTGAGATTAATGTTCTTTGCCGTGCTCTGCCTCCATCCTTACTAAAGACGTCTCCGGGGGTGATGTTAATTACACGAGGGGGCTCTCTCTCTCTCTCTCTCTCTCTCTCAAATTCTCCGATGGGAGGTGAGGAGGAGGTGAGCTGGGATCGGAGCGATACACTGCCATCTGTAATCTCATTTAGTGTGATCTGTTCTCACGTCAGCTTTTCACAATTTCTGCCCCTGATTGGTATGATGTGAATGGGGGATCAACAGCTCAGGAGGGAGGGCGACGGTGCTGCTGTGATAATCACAGGAGCAGCTGAGCAAGGCAGGAGTCATTTCTCCCAATTACTGATGTCCCGGTCAGGCTTATTTTGGCCCCAAACCCGATCCAATCCTTTAATAATGGTCCGATCTGATACGTATATTTACCTAAATGACGTATCACTCTGTTGTGACGTAACACTCAGTCTACTCGCTGTTGTGTGGTGTTACAGAGTGAAGACTGGTTGGTTGAACCTATGTGTTTTTTTAGAACGGATATTCAAACGTCATTTTTGGCTAATTTTGACAGGCTTAATATGATCCATCTCTACTCCTAATGGTTTGCAAAATCCAGCTATGCGCCCACCCAGTTTTTAACTACTAGCAACTGGATAAATAAACTGAAAAAGTCACCCAACTTTGTTACTCTATATTTCTACTGCCGCTACACTACCTGTCAATGCATCTTCCGCCAAAACATCACATGCTTCACCGAGGAAACACATGCAGTAACAATCTGAGCCCAGAACTGTTCAAATTACTTAATTTAATTCAGAAATTTGGAGCCTGAACAAGCGCCCACACAGCACATTTCGATAGAAGTATTTTTTCTGATCTAAACTAATTTAGTAATTGAATAAACTCATTGGACATCTGGCAGTACAGAGTGTGCTTCCCAATTCAGATCATGCGAGACCACCACATACTTTTGGCAGTTCTTTTTGACAGAGGAATCAAGTATGCTGCATCAATGTCATCCAAAATGTTTATTATATTTGTTCCATGAAATAATTATGAGATCTGTCATGAAAGGAAGAGAGAGCATCTTGCCAAAGAGTGACTGAGAGTGAAGAGCTCCTCGCTGTCACCTTCAGCCTCTTTCTCTTCACTCAAAGTATGTTTGAGTCACACATGACCTATAGTTACACACCCTGGGACCGGGCACTGCTCTCACCGCCACGCTGATAATTAGGATGCAAACCCATTGCCATAACAGCGGCGAAGCCCAGGTGAATGGGGGTGCTAATTGAGTCAGACACCGAGTAATGGAACAACGCCGTCGTTCAATGAATGCTCTACTTAAAACAGCGCTCTTCACCTTCCTCTCTTCAGCGCAACTGCATTCATGAGCCATTTATTCCTGAACAATGCACACCTCACCCCGCCCCCGCTTCCATCGCTAAGTACCCCCCCGAAAAAGCATCTCCTCCTGGTTGCTAGGCAACTGAAAATAAGCTTGAGAGGGAGCGTGGCCATCCTTCGGCGAGAGGAAAAATGAGGAGAAGGAGAAAAAAAGGAGGAGGAGGAGGAGGAGGAGGAGGAGGAGGAGAGTCTATTATAGAAGCTGATACTCCACAAGAGATGTTGGCACAAGTGTGTTGATAATGAGGTGAGAAGAGGTGCGAGCCATAAAAGCAGAAAGAACCAAACTCTTCAATATTCACATTTGCTATCTGGTCGGTGTGTCATCAGCTACATTTCATCCTGTTCTTGACTCATGTTAAAGTGGCAGTAGGCAGAATGTTTTCGGCATCATAATAATGTCATCATCATAATAACCTTTCAGCATATTGTAATTCAAGTGTTCTGAGAGACAAGTAGACTTCTGCACCTCCTCTTGGCTCTGTTTTCAGGCTTTAGAAAATCTAACCCGTGATGGGAGACTTTGGCCAATCACAGGTCATTTCAGAGAGAGAGAGCGTTCCTATTGGCTGTTCATTCAACGGTGGGAGCTGTCAATCCCTCGCAAACTCCAATCGAACGGTCAAACTAGGTAGCGCTGATCAAATTCAATCAATATTCTGTTACTGTAATGCCTATTTGTCTTGTAAAAATGTTTTCAGAAACATCTTGTAGTGTACTGTTTAGCTGTAAAATGAGAAAGTGTGCTCCGGCTGGTGGGCGGTGCTTGTTTTTTCCTCAAATGATCTCGACATGGCTGCCGGGTGACAAACTTTCTCATTTTACAGCTAAACATTACACTACAAGATGTTTCTGAAAACATTTGAGGAGAGAAATAGGCATTACAGTAACAGAATATTGATTCATATTTGATCAGCGCTGCCTAGTTTGACCTAGTTTGCGAGTGATTGACAGCTGCTCAGAGACGGCAAGGCTCCAGATCAGCTCTGATTGGTTGTTTTCCTCCAGTCTGTGAAATCTTGCAGATGCATTAAGCTGGGGACATTCTAACCTGAGAACTAGCGGTGACGAAGCCCGCCTCGAGTCGCCTCACTTCGCCTTTGTTTTGGCCGACAAGTTGATTACCTGTCTGATGCTCTACTGTCATGATACAGTGACTGTTTCTTTTAAAATAACTTTATTTAATCATATTTGCTCCAATCTTGCCTACTGCTGCTTTAAGACTGAACACTATTTAGCATCAGATGTTCAAAAGAAAAGATAACAATTGGATGTGTATGCCAACATATTCTAAGGAAGAATCAGGGAAGTAAATCCCTTTTGCCCTTAGACGATTGTATCTTGCACCTCCTAAAATTCACCAGCCTTTTTCAACATTTCCCCAGCTTAATAGATTTTAGGAAAAGGCCAGGATGTCAAAATCATGGCTGGTTTTCCCCCCGTTAGAGTTGACAAACCACCCAGCCAGAAACATATTTGCTGGTGGTCAGTTTAGCATTTAACTGGCGGTCATTTCCTGATCTGATGAGGATGAATTTACAGCACTCAAAGCCAGCTGGTGTGAAAATATGGATTGTGCCCACCACATCCAACAAGCAGACAACAGCAGGCAGTCTTTTGATAAGCAGACAATCAACCCCCCCTCTGTTTGCCTGTCAGAGGAACCAGCTCACCACAAAAGGAAGGTCGGCGAGGCTTTGATTACCTCCACTGGGTCACAATTTAAACGCAGCGGCATCGTTCAGCTAACTGGGTCAGGAACGCTGTGACTGCCACTGCTGACACCAACTGGTCAACATGGGGAACTGTGTTTCTCCAGCCACCCCAGAGCTGCTATAACTAGACCACTGGAGCATGGACAACCAATGAAATCAAATTAATTACAGTCTACTGCTCTGATACTAACATGGATGTTAAAACAATAAAGCAAAACTGGATCAAATATACCTATTAAGACTAAAATTCCTTTATAAAAAAAATGCTTCAACGGCAATATAACTGCATTATTGTATGTTGGACCATCAATAAATGGCTCCAAAGACAGAAACCCACTGAAGTGAATGCACAACCTGATAAGAGACAGGGGCAGTGGGCTGTCACTTCTTCTTCAGCAGTTCCTTTCAAGGGACACTAATGTGAATAGGTCCAGAGAAGCTGAGCTCAGTCAGGGTGGATGATGCAGGAAGGATGGATTCTTTAAAGCACATATTCTCTGTTTCCAGCAGTGTCCCGTTTCATACTCACACAGTTACGATGGTAGTAGATCTAAATTGAATGTGTTGATAGGAAAGAGTGATCTCTCTATTCATAAATCCTCTTCCTCCTGGTTTATTAGCTGTAAATCAGAGCTTGTATTGTGTTCTTTCGCCACACATGCCCAAACTCCACCTTCTGGTAGAGAAGGTCCAGCCTCCAGTAGCAGTGAACATACTGACATCTGCACCAAATTCAACAGCCTCTGACAACATGCCAAATTTGATTTTGTACCGACTGTCCTCACACCGATTCACACCTGGGAGTGTCCAGTAACCAATACTTCCCTGCTACAACTAAGCAGTTCCACTAGCACAACTAGGGTTTGATGCTTTGCACACACTGCCCCCTGTGCAACACATGACACATTAATTAAAGTAGTCAAAAAGACTTTTCTCTACCCGCTGCGATTGCACAGATCATTCATCAAACTGTCTCTGAATGCAAAGTAGAGAGTCGGGATGAGGAACAGAGGGTGGTGAAATAACAACCACCTGGCTGTGGCTGTTAACCTTGTCTGATTAACTAATCTCTTTTGCATTTAACCAACCACTTTATTTTCCTATTTGTTACTGGCGAGCACCTGAACTCAGTGTTCTGCTGTGGTGGGACTATGAAGGTTATGCTTTCATTATTGACTGCATTCCTCCTCCTCCAGCCCATCACCGGTTCCTTTGCAAAAAGTCCCATAATAACTTAGAAATGGAAAAAGAAATTGCCACAACCACAAATGTTTCTGTGAGTGATAAGTATAAGATGTACACTGCTGGAAAATTTGGTAGCAAGTCATAATCTTCTTTGAGTCTTATCTGCTTCCGAAACCGCTATGTCCTGCAGATAAAGAGGCTAGTTTCTTCAACTGCTGATAACACCAAAATCTACTGCACACAAACATTGCGAAACACTTGTTGTCTGCATCGTGGCCATGGTTGAGGAGTTGGTGTATTTCACAGGGCATTATATGTGTTTGTGCTTTTTCTATTTCCTTTAGTGTGTTGTATAGTTTTTAGTGCATGTAAAAGGTCTGCAAAGTTACAAAGCCCAAAGTCCACGCCAAAGAGAGTTACTCTCCCCCACAGAAACACTGCTCCTGAACTGCCTGAAACGCCTCACTTGAAGTCCTGCCTTTTCTTCCGTAAGTGGTGATGTCACCGAGTAACACATTTGCATAATACCTGCCTAGCAGCCAGTTAGGCACTTCCTCAAACAAAGCTAGTTAGAGCGGAGCCATAAACTGTATATAAGAAGTGGACGTCACACGGCATTTTGGCCGTCGCCATCTTGTTTTTTTGCAACAAGAGGTGGCACAAGAGGGTGGAGCTAAGTACAATCGAACACTGAATAAGACATTTTTAGGCGACGAAATAAAGTTTAAATTAAAGTTGTAAGAAGAAAACAGACAACTCCCAGGCTGGACAACGCCGTGGTAGCGACCTGTCAATCACAAGGTAGCCACGCCCTAAAGCATCCCCTGCTTTATGGTCTATTTGACTCTAAATGGGACCATAATTTACTAAATGAACATCATGCTGTATTGAAGAAGACTTGAAACTAGAGATTGAGACCATAAACTCATGTTTACAATGTTTACTGAGGTAATAAATCAAGTGAGAAGTAGGCTCATTTTCTCATAGACTTCTATACAATCGGACTTCTTTTAGCAACCAGAGGAGTCGCCCCCTGCTGGCTGTTAGAAAGACTGCAGGTTTAAGGCACTTCAGCATTGGCTTCACTTTTCAGACCCAGAAGTAGCCCACTGAGCGGAGCTGGAGCGGAGTCTGAAGAGTTTGGTTCGGTTGACCAATCACAACAGAGTGGGCCGGCTGACCAATCAGAGCAGACTGGGCTTTTCAGGAAGGGGGGCGGCAGGAGCTCAAACAGAGCGTTTCAGACAGAGGTTGAAAAGAGGCGCTGCAGCACAGCTGGTATGAGAAAAATAACACGTTTATTGAACATTAAAGCATGTAAACATGTTCTAGTAGAAACCCAAAATACAAGTAGGCACCTGAAAATTAGCATGATAGGTCCTCTTTAAGGAAAGCAAAATTAGCTGGTCTGTTTCCATTTACTAAAAACACAACACAACACAGATGTTAGTGATGGAAAAAAAATATTAGAAATCTTCCTCTTACTTAGCCCCTTTTGCACAGTTCACATCTCAACTTTGGCCAAGCTTTAAAAAAATCCTTTTAAGTTTCTCTCGAAGCTTATCCTTATCTAGCTCCCATCCGTCATGGCTGCTTTAGATTTAGTAAGGGGAATACATTTAAACAGGCTTTTACCTGGATTCACCCCATCACTGTACTTCACTAGCAGAGTGTCTTTGACATTATGCCTACGTAGCAGCCGCGACCTTTCCCTCACTTGGCCAGAGCCCTCGCTGGCATGGCAGGTCAGATATTAGAGAGCCAGCTGTGAGGGCTTTGGAGTGTTTGCCTTGAATTACCACTTTGGGTGCTTCAAGGTGCAAAAGTGTAAAGGGTGATCCAGGCTTGAGTACAGCTGATTGAACGCAGACAGAAAGTGGATGAAAAACAGACTCTGATAGTGGAGTTTTTCCGAGGCAGGGCAGGGCAGCCTGCCCCGTCAAAGGTAGGGCAAACATTTCTGGCTGAGATCATGTTACCAAAGCAGTGCACAGGTTCTAAATAAAGGTTCCTGACCAGTCGGCTCTGGCTTTGTGGCGAATATGTGCTGCGTCTGAGTGTGTCACGTCATTCAGCTAACTCTTTCTTTATATTCTTTCATTTTTATATTTTTGTACTACACCTTGAGTTTGGATTGGATTGTTACACTTAGGTCAGGGTGATGTATGGAAATGTTTGTCTTTTACAGGCTTATTTCTGTATTTTCAAAGACCATTCGTGTTTCCAGAACCCATCCCAGACTAGAAATGTTGGAATCTTCTTCTAGTAAAAAGTCTGCAGGAAAAAAGAGATTTTTATTTCTGAAGCATGAGTTAATTCTCTGGGGAATATGGTGCCTTGCCAGGGCTGTACGTTAACTTTCTTTGCACATAGCACTGGTGCTACAGAGGTAGGAAGTTTTGTAGCACAGGCCACAAACTTGAAGCACGAGTTTACCGATCGTTTTTTTGTTTCTCTTGTTTTATAGCAGCTGGCATACAAGGGTCCAGACTAACTTTTTTCATCACCGTTCTGGAACCGTCCTGAAAAAGCAGCTGGCACACCGCTGCATGAGACTAATCTTGTCGGTTAGCGGTTCATAATCAGTTGACGAGGGTCGGTTATCTGTTCATTTTTCTTTTTCAAAATCAGCATTCCTGCCTGCAGAATCTGTCTGAACATACAAGTTATCATCAGTGGTCTTCAAGGCAGAGCCTGCCAGCATTCTCCACAAAAACATAAAGACACTTCATATGCCATTTCTTCACCGTCTGCGCTGCTCCAATGGTCACTGAGGGCTCCTAGCAGTTGATATGGTCCCACAAATTGCTCCGTAAATCTCCTTTTACACTCTGACCTTTTGAGTCTTATGGCTGCACATCAAAATTATAATGCCTATTCCATCCAGAGTCCAGGACAAATCATTTTCAGCAACTGTGCCACAAACAGCTTATTGCTGATTTAGCAATCTACACACTTATGAATGGGGTCTACCTCCTTTAAGCTCAGCTTAGCTCAACCTGCAACCCTCAATGTGATCTTCAAGTGACTCAAAAGAGATGCAAATGCTGGTGTGACAATTTGCTAGATGTATGATCATTATTTTCACAACACAAACTCTGCACTATAAGCATACAGGATGCAGAACTATTTTGAGAAGGCACACACACAGCTTCAGTGCAGGCCTGTGTGAGCTTCAGTGCAAGTCCATCAACATTAAAACACGTCTCACAACTCTTCTCCAGTACCCTAAATATGTTTTGGCTATCTCATCTTTATCAGAGTGGTTTCCAGTTGTCTTTTATGCAGTCCATGAATTAGTCATGGGCCTTACAGATCACTAAAGACACTATATGTCTTACTGTATCTATAAGACACATGATATGACTGATCGATGGACTGTATAAAAGGAAACCGGAAACAGCCTCCGACACCACTTTGACAAAGGCCAGATAGAGGAAAAAGTTTTGGTGAATAAAGTGTTGGGGTGTACGGGGTAATAGTTGTGCAACTTTTTTTTTTTCGCCCCTTTCGCTCTCCTCAAAGCCACCAGACACCATGTACAGAAACAGTAATTTTACCTCTCTGATCGTCGTAAAACACACTTCATTCAAACTCAACAGAAACAAAATAAAACTCACCAAAACTGTCTATTTTAGTCTTTCCACTGTTCCAACTATGACCAACTCCGATTTGGTCAAAATAAACCCTTAATTCACAGAGTTAGATGTGAAAGGAACAGCCGTTATATGCGCTCCTCAAAGCTACTATACCAGACTCCTTTGACAGAAACAGTAATTTTACCTCACTGATCGTTGTAAAACACACTTCATTCAGACTTGACAGAAACAAAATAAAACTCATCAAAACCATCTCTGTTAGTCTTTCCTCTGTGCCAACAATCACCAACTCTGGTTTGAGAGTTTGAAAGAGAGACTGAGTAAGTAATAGATACAAAAAGTTGTAACCACCGTAACAGTTTCACTCTATCCTTGCTTCGGGCGCCAGTAGGAGCATCCGGGACGTCGAACGTGACACACCAGAAAAAAAACCAACAAAAAAAAAAACCTGAAAGGCCAGTGCAACGGCACGGCATACTCGCAATGGGAAAGGAGTCTATTGCCTATTTTAGCGTCTTTTCCCGTGTTTAAAAAAACTGCATATACAGTACACGCTAATTTTGGTAGAAAAAGGGTATAACTCTGGCTCTGCAGACCTCGTACTAACATGCATCCTGAGTGATTCTATCACAAGTGGACAGCTCTAAGTAGCACAGTAGTACAGTAGTACAGTAGTACAGTAATACAGTAGTACAGGTGTGAACACACTCAAGACGCATTGAGATCCGATCACTCAGACCACATTCAGAGGTGGTCTGGGCTACATATGGCCACATTCTTTCAGCAGTGTGTACGTGAATGTGTCCTGGGCCACATTAAGGACCGCCTACTCTACTGATGTCCCGCTGGGATCCACGGGGTCTCACTGCGCTCCTCATGTGAAGAGACAGACAGACAAGAGCGCTTGTCTGCCTCGCGGCACGGAAACGGCTTCTGTGCTCTACTGTATTCTGTCGGTACAACTGTATTTTATTAAAATATATCTTATCTATAGGCTACATATCTACAGACTATCAGAGTAGGCACACAAAGTGCATTATTATCATGCTGTCGGAGATGTGTCAGTGTTTTTGTTGCGGTGTTTTGCACGGAGCTGACACCTGTCCGCTCGCTCACTCTCATCTCCGGCTCTCTGAAGCTCTGCACGCCGGTGCTTCCTGGTAAAGGCAGCGGTGTCTGCAGCATGGAGGTCCCCGGCGACCGCCAATCCAATAACCTTTTTATTTTGATGTTAATAAAAATGTACCCGAATTCACGAATATGTAGACTATTACCACTGCCATTCATGTAATATTTCGTCACAACGTCTGCTGTATTCGCCTTTTCTATTTATTCTATCTCATCTAAGAACAACAATTCCCTGTGTCTCACTTGTCTAAACATAGACAGAAGGGTACAACTATACATTTTTTGGCAGGTAAATTGAAGGTCTCAAGTAAAACATCAACGAAAAATGTCAAGTTTTGTCTTCAGTCTCTCAGCAAGCTCATAAAAATGTTAACAACCACACAGGAAGATATCAATTGAAAGAGGAAACACTAGTAGCCTCAATATTTTATCGACACAAAGAAGCCACATAACAAGTAACAAGTAAGTAAGTAAAGGACACACGTCTTGCGTTATTTCCTAAGGGGGATCTGTCTCTCCCCTGCTGTTAAGCTACTGCTGTTGCCACCTTAAGGTGTTAAGGTTTATGCCTGCAACAGGACCAGGCAAGTTCACTAGGGGGATGCCAAAAGTCATTCTGAGAAATGCAAGAAACCACTAGCTAAATTAAAATTAGAGGAGGCAAGTTGAGAGAAAGTGGCTGATGTAATAAACTAAAATAGTTTAGAGGTAGATCATTTTCATAATAAAGGGGAACAAAGAAAACAAACAGACGGATCACTAGTGTTAATGAGGAACAGGAAGAGAAAGTATGTCCTGAATGTAACATGTTACTCTCAGTTTAAGATCTGTAATATAAGGTCAGTCAGGGACACAGAGTAGCTGTGGCTTTCAGTTCCCTCCAACATCCCACTATGAAGTTACTTGTAATAACATTTGCAGCAGTGAGCGATTACCTGCATGTTATTAGTCAAATCTGATACGAGAGGCAAACGCTGAAACCATTAACAACCAAGGTCAAAAACTCCATTTTGCTTTAACGACATGGCAGCATGGAAATAACCCAGTATATCTAAAAATGCGTATTGGTCCATCCTTATTTACATACACATGCAGTTCAGACGTGCAAAATGTGGCATATCTGCAGTAACAAAGGGTTCATTTGATTATGAAAATCTACTGTTGTTGTACATAGTGTCACAAATTTACATTTTGTTCTCACCAGCTGGTGATGACAAGTCAAGAGACATTTCTACCTGCTAAAATACCTCATTATTCATTTAAAACTTACTACTACACTGGATGAAGTTTGCAATTCACCATACACTGGAGAATAAATCATTTTAGTAAGTATTTGAGAGGTTTGATGACACTATAAAACTGTAAAAGACTATATTTAATCAAGACATTCACATATAACTACCTCAAAAACGTTCCAACCTCTGTAATTTTGGTGAGGAAAAACTGGCAGATGAAATATACATAATTAATTTGATTGATATCTTAGCAAAATATTATATCCATAATATGATAAGGCCAAAGTCTCCCGTCACAGGCTAGATTTTTTTAAAGCCTGAAAACCGAGCCAAGAGGAGGTGCAGAGGTCTAGTTTTCTCTCAGAACACTTGAAGTACAATATGCTGAAAGGTTATAATGGATTATTTTCACAAAGATGCCGAAAACATTCTGCCTGCTGCAAGTTTAAGCTACGGTTTTGGCCCTCCATGAGAAAAAGTTTGGGCACCCCTGGTTTAGAGCAATTTCTAGTAACTTGTGAAGACATTTCTAGACTTATGTAGGAGGTCTGGGGTTTTGTTTGTCAGACTGCCAATTCATAAATCACCAGCAGTATACACACTGTACTTTAACACCTCTCCTGTGGAAGATGTGACAAGGTGACAGACAGCGGCATGATAACCACATTAAACCTGACACATAAACCTCCAACGCCCATGCTTTTGATTATGACTGCTCAGTTTCCAACACATACATACATACATGCACTCAACCATCCTATGTGTGCCTAAAGGCTCTCCTGTCCTCTCTAGTTGGAGCCAGCTGGCTTTCTGAAAGAGCACATTCTTCCATCTGCTGCTCAGCACACAGTCACAGGAGACTCATCACTTGCTGCTGAGAGAGCAGGGCGACACAAAATGCCAACTAGACCACTGAGCCGATATTGAATGTCCAGCTGAGGTAAACACTTGAGGTCCACAAGGCTAACAAGCAGAGGTAAACTTGGGATCTAAGTTAGGGTTTACATCTCTGTTAAAGTTTGCTTCAAATGCATCCCCTGACAGGGGGGGGTTACCTGAAAACTTGGCAAACAGACAGCATGAAGTCACACACACTGTAATCTACCAGATAAGAGACATTGACTCATGATGGAGACCATTAAAAACACTCTCGAGTTGGCTTAAGGTGCATTGGAAAGGAAAAATAATCACATGTTGGCTCTTAATGATTCTCAACTTTGCATTTAACATTAGCGACGCACGTTTTTGCAAAGCATGGGGATTTCCATTTAAACTTGTGGTTAGCCTCACTCATCTCTGCTAGCTGTATGCTAACAAGCTGCTGGCTAACGTCTCCAAACACATTGTTTAAAACTTTATTTAAAGTGTTGAATGACAACGTGTGTGTGTGTGAGCTTACCTCAATTTGTGTGCGTGTGAAAGCCGGTTATATCCTTATTCGTAGCGAGCATTTCTTCCCAGCAGCAGTTCAACATGTGTCTGGTATCCAGCAGCAGCAGCAGCGGCAGACTGTGTGTAGACGTGTCTGGCTAAGCTAACGTTAGCTAACCTTTACCAGTTAGCTCCCTCCGCCTCAAGGTGTCGCTGTCACTGATTTACCTGTTCAACCAGCAGCCACTCAACACGGATCATATCATATAATATCATATTTTTTTTTAAAGCTATATAATAAACGAAAAATACGTAAATACGCCCGTTGAGATTACCCCACAATGAGACGAGCATTGGCGTGTTGCTAACTGTCTGTCAAACGTGTAGTTAACTGTCAAAACTTCATCCTACTGCGCATGCGCGTTTTTTTCTGTTGCATCAGGCACAGACTAAAAATTTCAAAATAATGGACCTCTGCTTATTTTTTCATAAATTTCTATATAAGACTAATTTTTCTTTTTTTTTTTAAATATTTTTTTTATTTATACTTAGGTACATTTGGATTATACGCAGCTGCTTTATCAGGAAGTGATAATAATAATGATAATAAATAAATGCATTAAACGGGAAAAAAAACACAAAAAAAAATATAAAAATTTTATGCATCCACATCGAGAGGAGTCTCCAAAAAAAAAGAGAAAAGATAATAAATAAATAAATAAAATTGCCTTAAAAGAAACAGGCTAGTTTTGCCCAAATTCACAATTAAATCAGTACAGCAACTTATCACATTGGTATTCTAAAATAAGTAATATTCAATATAATAATTACAGGAGCCCATCGGTTTAAAAACATGTCTGTTTTTACATGGATTTTTGCTGTTATTGTTTCCATTTAGTTAACTGTCAAAACTTCATCCTACTGCGCATGCGCTGTTTTTTTCTGTGCATCAGGCACAGAACGCATTTCAATAAAATCTGCTGGACTTCTGCATATGTTGCTAAATTTCTATACTGGATTCATGTTTTTCTTTTGTTTTGTTTTTAAAAATATCTTCTTTTTTTAAAAAAAACGATTCATACTTATGTACATTTGGATTATACACAGCGGCTTTATCCAGAAATAATAATAATAAAAAAAATAATCCTAGTTCGGCATACAAACATAAACAAATATTTAAAATATATGCATCCACGTCAATTGAAGTCTCCAGAATAAATAATAAATAAATGAATAAAAATGCCTTAAAAGAAACAGATGTTAGTTTTGGCTAAATTCACAATTAACTCCGTACAGCACCTTATCACATAGGTAATATTTAATATAATATAATAATTACAGGAGCCCATCAGTTTAAAAACATGTCTGTCTTTACATGGATTTTTGCTGTTATTTTGTTTCCATTGAGTCTGCTTTTACTGTCTTGCCATTGATGTAGGGTGGGTGGTAGTGGTTTGAGCCAAGATAAAGTTATCATTTTTTTGCCACGAATAAAAAAAAAATGCAGCAAGTAAGCCTTTCTATTTCCCATAGCTCAATCAGGGATTGCTCCTATAATATAATACAATGGGTCTAGTGGTAAATTAACGTTTACAATCCTTCTAGCACAAATTAGTTTTACTTCTGTCATATTTTGATATAATTAATTCTAAAATGGATAGTTTTTAATTTCCAGATGAATTCTATCCATTGTGGGCTAATAACCCCATATGCCTGTGCGAAAGTCCTATGGATGAAAATGAGACGGTCACCGTCTGATATTATGTAAAATTGTGGAACTGTTACTCTAAGCTTACATTATTTACTAAATCCTGTACTTTGTTTCTTTGTTTGTAATTTCTGTTATTTTTGCAGACCACCGGTAGCATTACCAGCATCATTAAAAGATGTTAACGGCATCAGACGACTCGATCTGAGTTATTTCTACTCAACCTAGGTGCTTTAGGCCACAGTTATTTCCAGACAGGCAAATGAATGGCACAATGACTGTTATTTCACTTTGGTCTATCTGGTTCTTCCTCTGCAATAATTATCAAATCTCTCCTCATAGATAAAAAAATGAGTGAGTGAGTGATGTGATGAGTTTAAGTCCATCAAATAGCCTTACTGACCTAAAGAAATCAGTAGAGTACTGCAGTTTATTGGCACTGGGTGAAGCAGTACTTTTACTCCTTAAAATCTGATCCATAGTAAAGTGTCAAATAACATTTTGGGGGGTATTTTATCAGTTGGATTCATGACATAAAAACTAATGCGTGCACTTATTTTAAAAGCAATAGCACTATGATGCCTTTAAAAGTCCTTAATCTTTAATAAAACCCAAAATCTGCAGTTCATGTTCATACCTTCAAACCCAAGGATCAGCACCAACTTACACATTGTTCTCATCAATCACTTTCTTAAATTTGTATAAAATGTTATCATCCTAATTAGTTCCCAACGTGTGGTTCCAGACCTTTCAGAGTCTCCTCCATCAAGGAGATATTTTAATTTCACCGTTGATGATGCCCTCTATTGATATTAGCACAAGGAGAGACGGTACAACATCTGAGGATTGTATAGGACACAAAAAAACTTCTATAGTCATATCTAACTAAAATTAATATGTTAAGATGCAGTTTTTAGGACGAAGTGCAGTGAAATAATGTATGTATGAGAAGGTTTAGGACCTCAAACAACCCTAACTTAAAGTTTTTTCATATCACACCTTGAGTTTGATTATTATTTTGACATAATAAAGAGTATCAGAAATTATGAGTGAGTCAGTAAATAGAAAATTTGTCATTTAATGCAACATAATTGTGACTGAATTACAATTAATCTCATGGAAATAAATCACCAAACTGACAGACAGGATGTTTCATACAGGTATATATTACAATGTGCCTTGTTATATAATACAGTCAGGTTCTGTTTGTTTTTTTAATAAAAATAAGCACTGGAGGAGAATGTGATACGTTTTGATTTTATTGTAAATTGGACATTATGCACATTACTTAGCGACTGATGACTTGTTAATTAAGCTTGTTAAGTGGTCACAGAACTCCCCGCGCCGAGCGAGAGTTCAGACGGTGTCAAGTCAAAAAGGCAATTTAGCCGGGAGTGCCGCAAGCTTGAGATCTCACATACAGGACGAACGGTGAGGGAAGTACCGAGATGAGGGAACAAGAACATTGAGTGGCTGACAGTGGTGACTGCTTGTGCCAAAGATACCATTCAATGAACACAGAGAACGTATTTTTTTTTGTGTTCGTTGACCGTATGGGACAATAACCGAGGAGTGAAGGGAGTCAGTCTTTGAGCAAAATTCTCCCAAAATCGATTTGTTTCACCATCAAATTCAAACTGTTTTTTCAGCAGGTCAAATATAAGGCGTGGTCTCACTGACACAATAAATATTGCACACGTGATATTGTATTTTATAAGGATGATTTTGCATACAAGTGTTCGCCCCCCATTTCCTATGTCAACTTGTACTATTTCCTCAAGTTATATATCCCCGAATACACTTATCTTTATCACCATAGATTCAATATACAGAGGAGATAACAGTGTCTGTATAAAAACAAAATAACATCAATAAAAGTAGACATCCAATGTGTAATGTGACATCTGGCTGTGAGACCAAAACCTCTCTTTGTCCCAGTTTTCTCTAATTTCTGTACAAAGACGATACAACTATCCAGTCATGCAACGTTGTTTGGGAGGAGGTGGGGGTGGGGTGGGGGGGGGGGGGGGAGTTGTCTGTTATGTTCTCCGTCGTTTTTTTAAGCGTTCTGCATCTCCTTGCCGATCTTGTAGCTCAGGATCTTGTTCCAATCGATCTTGGTGCGTGTCACAGGAAGCTGGCGGCGTAAGGCTTTGAAGGTAGTGTCCGACATGGTCTGGTAATTCTCGTTGATGGCCGTCTGGAAGGAATAACGGAGAAAAGATGGAGAGAGGAAGGTGGAGAATTATAAAATACAAAATGTATTTAAATGAATGAGTCTGTGTGTTG
Source organism: Sebastolobus alascanus (assembly GCA_916701645.2). Lineage (NCBI taxonomy): Eukaryota > Metazoa > Chordata > Actinopteri > Perciformes > Sebastidae > Sebastolobus > Sebastolobus alascanus. The sequence goes on from CAKAOJ020000050.1 coordinate 189,963, forward strand.
TGTGATCATTATGGAACCCTTTTCGATGATGAACTAAATCTTTAACTTTTTTGTTTGTTTGTTTCAAGAATTATACTTTTTTTATATTATTCTGTAGCTTATTATGTATTCAAATCCGAACATTCAAATTTTAGTCAAAGTTTGTATGTTTTAGTGTCAAAATGCTATTTTCCAAAGCGCTTCTAAAAACTTTTTCCCACGTGATAAGACGTAGGTTTCTACATGATGACGCTGCCACATGTACAGTATATATATTTTCTTATAGTCAATGTATTAATTTTACATACAGTAACTTAGATGGCGGTCGGCTTGCTCCCAGTTTGGAGAAGCAGACAGGAGTACCGGCACGAAAGCTAAGCACTAACTGCTGTGGACGCCACGTTAGTTCAGATCAGAAAGTCACACAATAACACAAACAAACTAACTGATCGATGCAGCGGTAAACCAGCAACTCCTGTGTTCTGTGAGGTAAAATTACTGTTTTTGTGAATGGAGTCTGGTGGCTTTAAAGACAACGATATAACGGCTTCAGTTCCCCGCCAGAAAGGGCTGTCTGACGGCGAGGTAAAGCGGTGAAAATACTCTAAATATAGCGTACACGTAAATTGATATTGATTTTTTTAGGTGGATAAAATATGTTTTTCTGCTGCTCCCGTCCACAGCCGCTCTACCTCGCCATCAGACAGCCCTTTCTGACGGGGAACTGAAGCAGTTATATCGCTCTCTTCAAAGCCACCAGACTCCATTCACAAAAACAGTAATTTTGCCTCCCAGAACTCAGGAGTATACATAAATTTCAGTTATTTACAAACTTATCACAGCTAAACTTGTGCTAGCGTTCACATTATTCATAACGTTATTAATTAGCTTACTTTGGTAACCTACGTCACTGCTTTTTGCTAACGGCTTAGTGGTCATTTCCATTAGAAAAAAAAACAGAACAGACCGCAGATGGCCCTGCCCTTTAATTTGGTTTTCAGAAAATACCTTTAAATAGTCAAGATTCACAAATATTCTCACAGTTTATGTATGACAGTGTTTTTTGTGAGTTCTGGGAAGTCAAATAAGGTCTTTAGTTCCTTTAAATGAATGTACGGCCATGAGAGTGCACATTCCTCTTTTAAAATACAACATCCAAATTCCTCACTATGACTCAGCTTTCGATCTGTCATAGTCTAAAAACTTGACATCATGTGGAACATCCTGTGATGGTGGTTTGCAGTCTGAAAGTGAACAATTTCATCATTTCATCCCGACAACAGCAAGACATGAGCTCTTCACGATGTCTCACTTTTAGCCAACTGCATATCTCACACCAAAACTTATCAGTAAATAAAACAGTAAAATAAAGTGTCAGATGAGCGTGGGAACCAACAATCCTCTTCATGTACACGTTGGTTAAAAACCACAAGCTAAGGTGACAGCCTGTAATATGCATACTGTATGTAACACAGAATATCCGTTTCTCATTTTTTACAAACCTGATAGTCGTTCTCTGCAGCCTCCATGATCTTAACAAACTCCTTTGCAGTTGAAGCCTCATTCTGAAAGACAACAACACACATAATTAAAAAGATTAGAGGGAAAAAGTGTCATAAACAAAAGACTTCAGAGAATACACAAGATAATAACACATCCACACTGCAAATAATTAGGAAAAAACACTTCCCCAGGCAGGGAGCTGTCAGCAAATCCAAACAGCATGTTGAGGTAAAACCAGAAATGGGACAGATTATAGAGGTACAATCTTCATAAATAAATAAAACTAGTAGTGAGAATAATGTATTCAATGTATGTGATGTCACAGTCACATATGAGATGACTTGAATAGAATTTGTGGACTGCTGTAGCCTATATTTGAGGTCTATGTCTTTGTGGTTTGAGCTCTGGTCACAGCACATTACTTTTTTCCATCTGTCGCTGCGTGCACATAAAAAACGTGTTCAGTTATACTCACAGAAATTGACATGGACTCCTGCACCTCTTTGTGGCTCACCAGCTGAACGTTTCCATCTTCATAGTAATGAACCTGGAACAATGAAGGGTTTAGTTTCTCTTCATCGAGTACATAAAATTCATTCTGCAACTCAAAACAATAAAACGTGTAGAAAGGCAACAATAAAAGCTGTGAGGGGTCTAGATGACAAACAGACATTATTATTCTAGTTGTGTACAGACTAGGTGTTAAAAACATTTGATACTAAAGCATGTATTAGAGAAAGGGCCTTCAGGTATGCTACTCCTGCTGCTTGGTATTTACTGCAGACTGATTAGGGTCTATGGGAGCTGGTGTTTTTAAAAATAGATTGAAGGAGTTGGAGGAAGTTACATCAGCCTGTAGATGCTTTGTATATATAATATAATAAAATAAAAATACAATACAATATACGGTATAACAAAATACCTGGATTTTCATGATTCCTGCCACTTGAGTGGTGGAGGGGGAGACGGTGAATTTCCATTCTGACCTCCAGCGTCCATTCCTGAGCAGAAAGGAAGACGAAAACCAGACTTTAAATCACTCTTTTCACACCATAATAACTAATAACAATGTCACAAAAAATTAGGAGAGTTGGCAATAATCTCCCCCAACTGAAGCTGCAGCTGGACCACGTGTCTTGCTTAAAAAACCACACGTCTGCTTCAGGAAACAGAAATATTCACCACATTTGTCAGTTGAGATGATCTAGACGCTAGATGTTATCTTGAGGTTTTTAAAGATCCAAAGAGAGATCAGAAACAGTGTGTTCCTATTTGAGCTGCATTATGTCACATCATATATCGTGATATATTCAACATTATCAGCAACCAGTAAATAAGCTAACTCAAGATTAGATTTTTAGACATATCTATTCTAATATACAGACAGGTGACAAATTAAAGGAAACACCTGAATAGATCATAAGATAACCGAGGATATCCCTGTTCTATACACATGCTAATAAATTAGCATCAAGGCTATTAAATTCCTGTTTTCATCATCTGATATAAAAGAGCCATTTTATTAACCCTGCTCTTTGAAAGCAATAATAAGATGTTAATGTGGTTCCAAGAAAAGCTGATTTCTTTATTATTATTATGTCATCGTATGACACCAAATCTAAATCACATAAAATGGTTGAATCCTAATACCACAAAGACAATTCCAGCTGTTTATTCTTGTTTTTACGAGCACATTATAGACGATTGAATCAAACACGGTGCCTCTGTCAATTTCAGTTTCATATCCTCATCTCCTCCCAAATCTGCCCCGTAGGTTCCTCATTACAGGAACATGGCGGTAAACGGTAGCAGTCACATACAGGAGCTGTGGGATCATTACACCCAACAACCCGTAAGCCCAGTAAAAGCCAGCAGCAAAGAGGATTGGTGCACTTCTTATCCAATTAGATTAACCCGATCAGGAACAGATCAGCAACGCTTATGAGGCCCAACAGTCTCCGGAGTTAAGTGGCTGTTAAAGTAATGCCTTTGAAGCATCTTGTACATATCAAACAACAGTTCAGGCTGTTCTAAGTTTGATTTGGAAACCATCGCTGGGACAAGCCCAAGAGAGGCTCTTCTGGGATCAAACAGTGTACTGCTTTGTGTGAATAATGTGTAAAAAAAAAAATCGGTGCAGAATGTAAAAAGAGAGAATAAAAAAATCACATTGAATATTAAGTAACTGTCTAAAAACATACCAGAAGTTTTTTGGTTGAAACTGATGGCACTCGATGCACACGATGATGGTTTGATGTCCGTCGATGGTTTTCCCGTAAATCTGAGAAGAAATAAAACATATTCTCTGATTTCACATGTTCACATTAGCTTTTCTTCTAACAGCTAATGACCACCTTGAAGTTCCTCTTTACTGCTCAAGATGTGGAGCGATTGAATGTGGTTTGTGGTTAACAGCTAACAGAATAAAGTTCACGCTGACGTGCAGCTCAGAGACAGTAATATATGATCAGACGCAATTTGGCATACCGCACACAACTAATTCAGAGAACAACTCGTTCGTGTCTGCAGCAGAACTGTGATGCTCACTTTGCATTAATAAATAGGAAGCACAACAGAAGCTTTATAAAGCAACCATTTCAAAATACGGTACTCCCTGTACTGTACTGTGTGGGTTGAAACAAGAACCTGTTCTTGTTGTCTTTGCTCACTGTGACAACCACATTATATGAATAAATAGAAATAATGAGGACTTGTAGGTTGAGGTGTCCCTTAAAAGAAAGAAGGAAGTTAAAGTCAAGCAGTTGTCGCACAAATCTAATACTTTTTAGATTGAAATCCCACATTTTAACTAAACATGTCCCAGTAATATAAAAATATGATAGGGTAGCACATCCCATGAAATGCTCTGAAGAAGGCTCCGTGCCGAAACGTATGTCTATTGTGATGTGAGCCAATTGAACAAGTGAAATGTTAGTATTTTGTCCTCCTTGATTTTGAAATCTGGGATGTGCTACCCTATCACATTTTTATGATTATTGGACTTTGGGTCTAGCACGCCACAGTGTATCCCATTGTTGAAGCGCAACCTCCTTCACCAAAACATGTCCAAGTGATATTTTATATTGTTGACTGTTGTAGTCTGATATTTGAAAGCAATTTCTAAATAAAAAGGGAGTTTGAATTTATCTGACTGTTTGTATTAATTGATGAAAAAGTAGCCAAAATTGAGGATGCGATACATCGAGATGCATCAAGATGCATCGAGAATCTTTGTGCATTCGAATCGTTGACAGGTGAACCGTAATCAAATCGTGAGGCCAGTGAAGAGTCACACCTCTAGTAGTCAAACTACCTTTGCAACCACCCTATTTTAAAGCAAGGTGTGAAAAGAACTGTGGTGGTAAAACTGCATCTTGTTTGATGTTCATAAAGTTTTGACCAACTGACAAAATTGAAAACACAAACTATTTATTAACTATTAACTAAGTCACTCTGGGTATATCAGTGTGGTTGTGGGGAAGGCTGGGACGTACGGTGCAGACTCCATTGGGATAGTGCTCCTTGACGTAGGCCCTGACGGCCGAGTCCACGGCGCTCCTCCATCCCTCCAGGGAGCCGTCGACGTCATGGGGCCGCGGGTCGCTGGCCTCCTTCCTCAGGTGGTCGAACTTGAAGGAGATCTTGTTCTTGGGGTCCAGGACCCGGCCGTTCCCCAGGTCGCCATGCTCTGTGATTAAGACCTGGGGGGAATAAAGAGAAAGAAAAAGTGAACGAATAGACAAGGACATGAATGAACAACAGAAAGAAGAGAAGACAGGAACAACAAGACCAGATGGCAGAGCGCAGGAGATTTAGTGGAAAGAAAAGGGGGGATGAAGAGAAAGGAACTTTCCATCGACTGTCTTCCACCTCAACACTCAGCCTGCTGGGTATCAGACGGGGGAATATCAACCCGTGATGTGGGAACAGAGGGACATGATGACATCTTTGCATAAGACGCTGCAATCATTACTGAAGCCAACACACAGACACTTTCATTCAGCAGCATGTTCAACCTTCACAGACACTCACGGGCAGCAATGACATTTAAATAAAGACGTGTTTGTGATCTGGTTTCCTGTGGATGCAGAGGAGAACACTGGTCCTTTAATCCAATACCCCCCCATCTCTGTTTTACAGCCCATGAGACCATAATGTTAGTGCAATAATAACAGTAATAATAATAATTAAGTCTCTTTATGGTGCGGATTATCTTGTTTCTGTTATTGGCTCTTCTTCCCACGTTTTAACTTTTGTAAAGCACATTGGGTGACGCTGTAATATGTGAAATGTGAAACTGCTCTGTGAGATCAGATCAATTGCAAAAGTGCAACAATCTTGACTCTACTTTTTACATCACTTTTCATGTTGTGGTACTGCACTATTGCTGACGGAGTACAAAGAAACACCATAAAACTGTGGTTTTCACTGCTAGCATGTACAGTAACACGTGTGACTGTTAAACCCATATGGATATAGTTTATAAACCACATGTTTATTTCAGCTAGAGTTACACATTTCTCTGATGTGCATCAGCTATAGGAAAATATACATTCATGACTGAAACGATGTGTTTAGAGTTATGATAGATATTCCCATATAAATGTGTTATTTTGAACAGCAGGCATGATAAATAAATTGTTTTACACTTCTAGTATGGCAAAACTATTAAAGGAACAGGATCATAATATAAAATAACTAGGGCTGTCAATCGATTAAAATATCTAATTGGGATTAATTGCATGATTGACACAACGTAAGGTCGTATTTATTTTTAAACGTGCGACAATTTTGGATGAAAAATACAGAATTGGTGTGCAAAGACCTTACGACTGGATAAATGAGACTTGGATTATACTGCACGAGTTGTTGTGACAGTTTGTAAACGGATGTTTTGATATAGTTTTGCTGTTGTTAAACGCGGCCCCCGTTAAAAGACTTTTTTGATTCTCCGTTCACCGTGGACGCGAGAAAAACAGCTGTCTTCAAGAATTCAAAGTAACACGCGGTGAGTAATTGATATACAAATGGTCATTTGGTGGGTGAAGTATTCCTTTAAACAGTCAGCAGATTCGGACCATTATGTAATCCTATTGTATTTAACCTCTAAGCTGCCACTGTGTCTTTAGGTCAAAGGTGAAGCATAATCTCACCTGTTCTTCGTAGCCCTCGATTTTCACCGGGGTAAACTGGTCCAAGTTGTACTGTGCAAATGCACTGCAGAGAGAGAGAGAGAGAGACAAAAAGTTACTTCATATGCCCCAAACTCAGTACTTTCACTATTCTAGGCTGGATTTAAAGATGTTTGTCTATATGACATATGCTGACAGCTGTGTTTGGCTAATGTGGATGTAGACTAAAGCCAAAATAAATCTACAGCTGAAGAGTAATTTTCTCTTTAATTAAAAAAAGTAACGAACATAACGTCCAACTGACAACCAGCTGTGTTAAGAGATGCAATACGGCCCTATTAATTGTAAAAGGAAATACAATATGGAGAGTAACAGTGGGTCTGCTGGTTGTTGGACTGTGACTTGTGTTTCCCTTCAGACTTTTAAGTCTTTTTGCAAATTCAAAAAAACATTTTTGAAGACGTGGAAATAGTTGACGAGGGGAGACTTACTGCGCTGCACCTTCCCTGAGAAGATTGTCATTGTTGAGCAGCAATCGCACATCTGAGGAGAAAAATGGTGAGATTATGATAGGAGAGGAAGACGGAGAGTAGAGAGAGAAGGAGAGGAAGAAGGACAGGAAGGAAAGGAGAGGAGAGGAGAGGAGAGGAGAGGAGAGGAGAGGAGAGGAGAGGAGAGGAGAGGAAGAATAAGAGGAGGAAGGAGAGGAAGAAGGAGAGAATAGGAGAGGAAGAAGGAGAGGAAGAAGGAGAGGAGAGGAGAGGAAGAATGAGAGGAAGAATGAGAGGAAGAAGGAGAGGAGAGGAGGAAGAGGAGGAGAGGAAGAAGAGGAGAGGAAGAAGGAGAGGAGAGGAGAGGAGAGGATGAGAGAGCGGAGAGGAGGAAGGAGAGGAGAGGAAGATGGAGAGAAGAGGAGAGAGGACAAGGAGGAAGAAGGGAGGAGAGGAGGAAGTAGAGGAAGAAGGAGAGGAGAGAAGGAAGGAGAGGAGAGGAAGAAATAGAGGAAAGGAAGAAGAGGAGAGGAGAGGAAGATGGAGAGGAAAGGAGAGGAGGAAGGGGAGGAAGAAGGAGAGGAGAGGAGAGGGAGATGGAGAGGAAAGGAGAGGATAGGAAGACGGAGAGGAGAGGAAGAAGGAGAAGAGAGGAAGAAGGAGAGGAGAGGAAGACGGAGAGGACAGCAAGAAGGAGAGGAGAGGAAGAAGGAGAGGAAGATGGAGAGGAGAGGAAGAAGAGGAGAGGAAAAAGGAGAGGAGAGGAAGACGAAGAGGACAGGAAGAAGGAGAGGAGAAGAAGACAGAGGATAGGAAGAGGAGAGGAAGACAGAGAGGAGAAGAGGACGGAGAGGAGAGGAAGACAGAGAGGAGAGGAGAGGAGGACGGAGAGGACAGGAAGACGGAGAGGAGAGGAAGACAGAGAGGAGAGGAAGACGGAGAGGAGAGGAGGACGGAGAGGACAGGAAGACGGAGAGGAGAGGAAGACAGAGAGGACAGGAAGACAGAGAGGACAGGAGGACGGAGAGGACAGGAAGACGGAGAGGAGAGGAAGGCAGAGAGGAGAGGAGGACGGAGAGGAGAGGAAGAAAGAGAGGAGAGGAAGACGGAGAGGACAGGAAGACGGAGAGGACAGAAAGACGTAGAGGAGAGGAAGAGGACAGGTACAGCAGATTAGCACGGTGACACACACACCAACACAAAGACAAAGCTGCCTGCAGTCAGTCTGCCGGCGGAGTGAAGCCGACGTGGTGAATTAGCTCAGTGGAAACGGCTGTAAAATCACACAGAGATGAAAGAGGACAAAGTGTTTTAGAGTGTGTAGCTGTCAGGCTGTGATAAGAGGCAGACAGACAGCCCGCCGGCGCTCCTCTGAGGTGACGACATTTATCGAGGCCGGACGAGGTTTTAACGATGCCAAAACACATACACACTCTCTCTCAGGGACTCTACTTTGACAGCGTGGTGTCAACACTGACGCTGCAGGGTGAGCTGCAATTTGGCCAAAACATCATAGTCTCATTTTGCTTTCTAGGTGGCCACAGCGGTACGATAAGAAAACACGGGAACAGAAGCGATTTTCCATTGCAGCAACTACAAAAACTATTTTAGAGAGAGCATTGTGAAAATATGCCCAGTTTCACAACAATAAACTTACATCTAACGGGCAATTTTAAGATGAAAAAATGTATACTTGTTACTTAAAGCCACTTTGAAGATGTTCGATTTTGGCACCAGTATCAAATAAGATCAATGCATGCTGTCATATAATAGGATGTAAAATTACTACTAGTGGTATAAACCACAAGTTTCATCACGGATACAATATTATACTAATTCTTTGGACGATACGATATTTGCTGATATCACAAAGTCTGCCACGATACGATTTAGATCCGATCCAATTCATGGGGCCTGCGATCGATATGAGACAATATAATATTTAATATATATATATATGAGACAATATCATATTTAATATATATTTAACAGAATCAGTTACGTTTATATTAATTCACAAAAAGCAACTAAATCATGATTTGACAATTTTATTACTGGGCTATTCCATACATTTAAATTAAAAATGAAATTTAAATGAAAACAATCTATTCTTTTTAATAAAAAGAATGAAAATAGACCTCGGTTGCGTCCTAAATTCCACACTAACATGCTATTTAGTACGCTAAAAAAGTATGTGAGATATTTTAGTATGTCTGAAGCATTAGTATAAAACCAATAGTACGCGAATTGCTGGAATCAGAGAATTTAGATTTTTTTTTTCTTAAAAAATTACTCAAACCGACTAATAGATTATCAAAATAGTTGGCGATTAATTTAATAGTTGACAACTAATCGGTTAATCAATTAATACAAAAAACACAAAAAACACATTATAAAGAGGAAAAGAAACAGGGTACTCACCATTGAAAACTTCGTTGAACTCTCCTGGCGGGGCGTGGATGACAAAGTTAGCTGCTATGCGTACCTGCAGACAAAAAACAAGATCCAGGTCAGACACAAAACATTAACATAATGAATCAATCTTTGAGCATATTTTTTATGCTAAATGCAGTACCTGTGAGGGTTTCTGCACAATATTTGCCACTGTTTTGTGTTGTTAATTGATTCCCAATAATAAATATATACATACATTTGCATAAAGCAGCATATTTGTCCACTCCCATGTTGATAAGAGTATTAAATACTTGACAAATCTTCCTTTAAGGTACGCTTTGAACAGATAAAAAATGTGTGATTAATTTGCGGTTAACTATGGACAATCATGTGATTAATCGCGATTAAATATTTTAATCAGAAAGACAGAGGTTTTTTATCATGAAATGAAGTTCTGACTTCTTTAAAAGTCTCCTGAACTTTTAGCTCACCCTGGTGCTGCGTTGACTGTTAGTACACTCATGTAATGCCTAAAATTCACAATGTAAACACTGCCTATATGTCTGCGCTGTGGCCAACAGAGGGTGTGATGTTACCGAGTCACTAGTTTGGAGGCTGTTCTCAGTCTAAGGCTCATCTGAGCAGCAGTCATTTTTCCCCTTCCTCACTTCTCTTCTGCTGAACCACAACACTTCCTGTTTCCAGGTCACATGTCAAACTGACAGCGAGACGACGGCCCCTCCCTCCCCCGCATGGTTTACAGCCATATAAGGACATAAAAATGTGCTGAGGACTCTAGTACACATTTTCTCTCTTGCCCTACCTCTATATCTCTACCCGTCTCGATCACTGGCAGGGTAACGTCGCTCGGCCAGGTCCACCCAGTCCCACAAGCTGCTGTATCAGGGAAGGTGTTCATATAAATGTATGTGTGTGTGTGACAGGGTGTATGTGTGTGTGTGTGTATGTGTGTGCGCCCCCTGGGCCCTTATTAGCGGTGTGTGTATACAAATGCGCCGGCACTCGCGCAGAGCTGCAGATTGATTCTTGCTAATGAGCGATGCTGAGAGAGAGGAAGCCACTTGGGGAGGAACATGAGTGTGTGTGTGTGTGTGTGTGTGTGTGTGTGTGTGTGTGTGTGTGTGTGTGTGTGTGTGTGTGTGTGTGTGTGTGATGTTGAGATCAAAGTGTATCTTGTATCCTCTGTCATAAGATCATCATGACCCACTTATGTTGAACGATCTGAAATTCATAACACAATGGAGGTGTGTGTGTGTGTGCGTAATGTAACACGCACTTTGTTAAACAGCCGGTGGAAAAAAGTGTGTTTGTTTGTGACTCGACGTCACCGTGGGGAAGACTAATTTGCATCGGGTCTCCCTCATTACACTGGACGGCAGTGTAAACAGACTTTCCATATGCAGAGAGCATCTTCAGGACGCTCCAGGGGCCTGTTCCAGGAAGCAGGTTTCCGTATTATTTGGTGAACTAAAGTTAACCAGATTGGTTATCAGATCAGTTTACATCAGTCTCCCTGTTCTGGGTTTTATTCAGCTGCTTCCTGGAGCCGGCGCGGATGACAAAAACAACGCCACTGTCTTGTCTGTAGCTCATGTGAACTTAAGGTATGTGAGATGTGCAACAGGGTTGGGCGATTGGACGAATATGTTGGCTATCTGCGGTCGGCTGAGTACATTGCTGGTTGTTTTTTTTGGGGCAATGTGGCGATGTTTGTCATTTTATTTTGAGATACAGAGAGAGATACAGCGGGGGAAAACAACGTGCAGAGCTGGCATATTTTCACATCAAACTCTGTGAAATAAGGTATTATTTTGACCAAACCATACAGGTAACAATACAGGATTTTATCACGGATTGTGATACAAACACTTGCAATAAGTTTATAGTGCTGAATTTCCATTGTCGGGATAATCGTGAATATCCTCATGAGCGATTTTAAAAAGCTGTCCTGGAAGTAGAAAAAAAAGTAGAGCCTGGTTTATCATGTAACAAAGAAGAGACATTTATTCATCCTTTATCTGATTGTTTAAAATGATGTTCACTGAAAAACGATGCGTGTCCTATCTTTGATGCAATAAAACAAAATGTAAAGTGATCCAGGTATGTTTTAGTGACATTTTAATAGTTTTAAGCATATTTTGGCAATAGGGATAATATTGTAAATCACAATTATTTTGGACAGGATAATCGTGACATGAAATTTTCATATTGTCCCAGGCGACGATTGAGACATCTTTGCATAAACACATGTGGACATCCACACAGCTTTGCACAGCTGATGGAAACAGAAGGACTGACTGTAGTCCGGTCATTTCACAGGAACAGAGAGAGTCCGACAATTGCTGCTGTATGCGTTTTTGAGTGCGAGTGAGTGTTATCTAAATATGACTCGATCACGGTCATCGTCATCGTGATCTCGGACAAAGTCTTTTTGCTGGAAATACAGGCTTTTTTTATCTCCCATAGTCAATCCCCTTATCTTTCTAAGGATTCATAGGGGGTGGACCCTGAAGAGCTGGAATAATAATACTGGAGCTAACAGACACACACAAAGACCACGGGACATAAACACCCCCTGTAGTGTGGGATCCTCGTGTCTTTGTGCTCTCTTGGCCTAGACACCAGCTGGTCTCTTTCCTTTCAACTCGCTCAATGTATATTCATCCTCATATTACCCAGCAACCCCTCCTTTCCTCGCAACAGACACTCCCACTGACACCAACCTCACGACCCACCATCCTACGGAGCACCCTTTCTTAATCCCAAACGACACCCACTGTCACTAAAACCACACTTAAACTAATCCTGGCATCAAAATCGCCTTATCACGCCAATCCAGATCCACTGAAATAATAATAGTACGAAAAACACAGCAGGAGTAAATCCTAGGTAGAAAGAAAAAGACGCCTTGAAATGCTGCAGCAGACACGGGGCCAAGTTTAGAGGAAAACCTGTCTGGTGTGGGTGAATATTTCGGGGGATTGGGTGATGGGCTGGGGTGTGGGGGCAATAATTCATGAATAATAAGTGGACAGCGCGATGGCGGAGAGAGGAGGAGGACCGTCAGACAGCCGTAGGCTAACTAGAAATGTTCCTCTGCTAATCAAAATGAGGAGGTGGCGGCTGCTCGGCTCCAGATTAAATTGAAGGAATAAGGGCTGTGATGTTGGGTATAAATACAGTCAGAAGCAGACATTTTATCGGAGGGGGTTTCCTAACTGGAAAGATCAGGACTTTTTTCATAATTGTGACACCATGTTATACAGAGTAATGACTTTCTGGGGCACTTAGTTCTTTTTTATGCCAGCAGCACCGTGCTCATATTCACTCAGGTTGACACAACGCCACCTGCTCTACTGAGGGTTCACATATCATACCAGTGATTTTGCAAGTTTCAGCCCATTAACTACAAATCACATAGACCATAAATGGCATTATGAGCAAGTTTTCAGACTGATTTCCTTCCTTCCAGGCAGCCACCAGTTTCAGTTCTTCCGAGTCCAGCGTAAATGTCAACTTGTGGAGACTTCAATCTTGCTTGGTAACTCATCATAGTGAACGTTTTGTTTCCGTCATTTTCCTGTCAAATGTAGGTGAAAGTTTTGAGGTATGCAGCTGTGGCAAACTTCCTTGATTGGTGCCTTCGACTGCACTTGAGATTTTGTTGCCAACGTTTTCATTCATCAGTTATATTGTAAATATAAATAAATAATATCAAATAACCACATGGTAAAGCCTATTTTTGTATACTCCTGTGCGAATTAAATATTTGGCAAATTAAAAGCACTGAGTATTTTCTCATTTTAAGAACTTGAGTGCAAAATGAACGTAATGTTTGAAGTGAAATTATAGAAAAAATAGAAATAAATATAGGCCTAGCCTGTATCGCGATAGAAACAATACAGAAAAATATATACGGTAGCCATTTTTATATCTGCGTCAGCTTTCCGGCTGGATACCTGAGGCTGGCGCTGCGTGCACATGGATATCATAACGGGAAAAAGAAAGTCATTTTCAGAATGAAAAACGAATGCACACGGGGAAAGCACCTGTGGTGGAAGCCGCCCTCGTCAAGTGGATTGATAATGCCTCACGTCATGTGATGCCCCCAAAGTGAAACTTTTTCCGATCCTCAACCAGCTCTGCAGCACACATGCAGACCGGCACCCGGTAGTGAGCCATTAAATACCGAAGCGGTACGTTTCATTACTTTGTATTCATGTAATAAATATACAAATGTTAATTAGATGGTAAATTGCATGAGAAATGATGCACAAGAACAAAACTTTGGTTATAATAATCCTCCGCTTATAGTGAACAATTTGACTTGGATAGACGTGATCACGTTAAGCGGTTTCCACTGGACAATAACCCTTTTAAAGGTACTAAATGTGTGGCTCTCAACATGGCGACGGCTGAGCGTGGCTTGTAGCTAAAGGTGCTAACAGCGCTAACAGTGAAAACAAAGGCAACACTGCAGACAGTGTTAACCTGAGGGGGAATCGGAGAGTGGGTGTTACTCTTCCGCGACGATGCCATGGGTTGGGACGGCGTTATCAGTAACCGTCGTATGAGAGCAGTACAGAGCAACGGCCGTAAGCTAACCACATCGGGGCACGCTCACATGGCAAGATCCTGCACTAAAAGCACATACAGCCGGCCCGACAATGTCAACAAAGCTCGGAGAAGCTCGGAGTACAACCCACACAGAGGGAGAGCGACTTCATTCTCTGCTCAGGTAGACATTACTCCTCTATATCTTTACATAGACAATGGTAGTTTGCTGCTATATTAATGCTCTGAATGTCGTACAGAGCACCTTTAACTGTTGAAAATGACACAAACATGCTGGATACTTCGGCAGGGATCAAACTTGTGACCTTGCAGTTACTGGACGGACTCTCACATAAATACAGAACCTGAATAATGCTGCCTTGTCTACTTTAGATGAGCACATTTGTCACCTTCAGCCTATGACTTGCCCATACACTGTGCAGGAAAAGTAGTGTCACTTTACCCCAAGCAGCCAGCTATGCAATATATGGAATATCACTGGCTTGCATTACCTCCTCCAGTATGCGGACACACACCACAGTGTAAAGCCGCTGGTCTTTACACATCGACATTTATCATTTTATAGTGAACTCCTGGGTCAACCAGGCTGTAATCTGTTCTCAGATTGGCTCGGTACTCTATCTGAGTGTTTAGACAGAAAAACGTGCTCAGTTCTTTCCTCATCTCTCTTTCAATGCTGCAGGCACGTACAGACAGCGCTCCTCTGTCTATGCATTTTTCAGTTAAAGGGAGATGCCACTGAGTTTTCAGCTTTCAACTGGGCTATATCCCTATGGTCTAACACAACTGTTCATAAGCTAAGCTCAGGGACATATAAAGGGCTATTGGAAGTTTCCAATGGCTCTCCACTGAAATGAGAGATGATTTAATTCCACCATTATTTAATTTTAAAAAGGATTATACTTTGTCTGAGGGTTCTTTATTACACTTCTTGCCCAGACAGCAATAAAACCTTCAAACTGGAACATTTGAGGAAAAGAAAAGAGGTACTGTGGTCTCAAGAGCAACCGTCTGACTCATTAAGCAAGTTGGTCTATACTAGAATATATATTTTTCTATCTCCCATCACAAGAACGTATTTTATCGCTATTTCTTTAATTTATTGTACTACATAAATCACTTTGTATTACAATTTGGCAAGAAAGGTAATAGACTATACAGTATATCTAAAGGTTGATATATTTGACATAGACATCCAAATCTTTGTACAGATCCAAATATCTAGACAGCCTTTATACTATACATGGGATTTAATAGATGTAGAAGTTGAGACAAAACTGAATTAATTATGTGGGTGCGATGGTTAGTGCTAGTCCCACACGGGGCTAATGAATGAATGGCATTGGCTAAAAGCTATCGTTTAGCTGCCTTGAGCACAACCACTACTGTCTAATCTTTCCTACATCCTTTGTTTTGGGACCATCTCTGATTCCAAGCTGCTCTGCAATCACCTGCCACATTCTGTCTTTAAACTCAGCATCTCTGTATTCTTTTATTTCTCTATTGTAAAGTGCTTTGTGCTGGGAGACAACTTGCTGTTAACAAGCAATTTACGATTCTTACATCTAGCCCCTTTAAATGTTTGCAAGACACATTCAAATACTTTATTGAATTTGTGTGCTGCTCACTTCAAAGAGTTGTCTTTACTCTCTCTTTAGCAACTCTCTTATCACACGTATTACAGCAACAGCATCACTAAACCTGCTGCATGTAATCAACAGTCTGGATCACACAACCATGCACACACATACAGTACAAGCTAATTCTTGCTCCCTTCCAGAGAAGTGAGAAGGGTCTGATATCAATCAATCAGCCCTGCATACTTAAACACACTCTACATCTCAGGTAGAGAGGTGTGGACCGAATACTACACACAGTATCTCAGACACTGATTACATTTTCAGGTGTGCTGTGTATTATATCTCATCATGGAATTTGATTGACCTATGGGGAGCTGTAACATTTATTTAGCTTCCTCATTTATCTCTGCTCACCAACAGAGACTCATGTTTGCTCTGTTCTCCCGACAACTGCCACTTCAGCGCTAAAATCACAACGTTTAAGTATTCTTGGTCAATAATCTAGCACTGCACCAGGCATCATCTCAGCGTATAAATATATCATTTGCAAACAACTAGAGTTACAAACAAATGGCTTTGAAACATGCTGATACCTCAATTGTGAATTTAACCAATCTACAACGGATCACATCAGCAGTATAAAAGGGCAGTGTGAGTATGAAAGGATATCATTAACTCGCCTCATCAGCATACCATCAATAAAGCCTGGGAGTAAGAACTAAGACTATAAATATATCATCTTACTTCCCCTCTCAAATATACCGTAGACTGTATATGAGAAGTGGACGTAGTCACCGTGACGTCACCCATTGGTTTGTGGACTACGGTTTTGAAGCCTCGAGTTCAGCATTGTGGCCGTCGCCATCTTGTTTTTTTACAACCAGAAGTAATACGAGAGGGTGGAGCTAAGTACAACGCTGAACAAGACATTTTCAGGCGACCCAAACATTACGATAAACTTTCACATAGGGCTGCACAATTTTTTAAAAATATCTAATTGCAATTAATTTGACCGATATTGCAATTGTGATGTGATTTGCAATGTTAGAGGGAATGATAATTTTTACGCAATTATTCTAATTTTCATTGAAAAACATTAAAATGATTATGGTGTGATTTTCACGTGGATCTGTACCAGGAACCACATCACAGACACATTAGTGTTTCTTTTAACTTTAGCAACTTCAAAAGTCTAGCAAAAAATGTACCTCATGCGTAAAGATACAAATTAGACTACTCAGTGGAAGTGGAAGTGGAAGTGTAAACTACAGCGAAACAAGATGATCAGCAGCCACTGGCTTATAAGTCTAGGTTGTGGGTTGTGGGTTCCTCTACTGTGTCAATCAATTTGACTTTTCAAGATCATTGGTTCAGGTCTTTTCCTTCAGTAAGAAACAATCAATTTGACAGGTAAAATAATAAAAGGTGCTTGTCTTCTGGTTCTGGTACCTGCCGAAACACTTACAGACAAAGGAACTGACACACATTGAGTAATGTCAGTTTCCTGTAATACCCATGTGTGGTTTCTTTGTTGTAATCAGGAAGCTGGCAGGCCAAATGACTCAAAAAGACTGCTAGCAGTACGAGACGAGACTCTTACTGTTTAATCATTTACAAATGGAAGAGACTCTTTAGCAATTCCCCATCAGGGAGTTCTTTTTTTCTGGAAGAGCAAAGTGAAACTGACAGCCACAACAGCAACAGGACAGAACTTTCTCATGGGACACATTTAGGAAGTTGTTCACAGAGACAAACTCGAAGCTATTGATTGTATTCGACACAGTCGCAACCAAAAAGAAATGACCGGGGTTAACTTTTCTAAGGCTGCTTATCAAAACCGTGTCTCCAAGCTGCTTCTTCCAAAACAGATTATCACAGTAATGTGTCAGATCAAAGCAAGGATTCCCTCAAAAGCAAGTTTGTAGATTTGTCATTCAATGTGGGAAAGTACCAACAGATTCTGGCTGTGGCTGATTGTTTGTATCCACTCTACCGTCTCTGGCAGGTCACCAAACATCATTTGTAGTTTTCTTTTTATTCTACAAAGCCAGTGAAAGAGTTATTCAAATTGGCTCGTGAATTTGGAAACTATTACTCGCTGTCAGTGTTAGGCAGATGAAAAATGTCGTCCCTTTGCAGTGTTCCCTCTGAGCTGCTCAGAAGAGGCTGAAGGGCCAGAGCAGATGGCTGATTGCTCTGAGCTAATGCACCGGAGAGAGACGGCCTTCAAAGTACAAAATGCAACCGCAGTGTTTGCATGGAAATGCTCTGCTTTTAACAGCACAACATACAGTGAATGCATGCATAATGTAACCCACTTGGTCCCACGCCAATCACATTCAGAGACGGCAATAAACAGCTTCCACCAGCTAAATACCGCGTACTGGCTGCGCCTGTTTCTCTACCAGTCAGCCTGGCTGGTCGCCACTCATCACTCCTAGGATACATCCACACTAATAAGTTATCATTTTAAAACAGCGTTCTAAAACAAAATGATCTCCGTTCAGACGAGCGTTTTAGAGCCTTTTCAGAATTAATCTCCGTCCATACTACCACGCCTGAAAACGCATATCACATGACCATTCACGTACACTGGGCATTAGGGCTGTGTATTGGCAAGAATCTGGCGATACAATACATATCATGATACAGGGGTAACTATTTAATATATCGCAATATATTGCGATACTGTAAGCAATTTTTTTTAAATCAAATTTTTAGGAAAACTGTCATTATATTAAGAACACACCAGAAATAAACACTTTTAGAATATGTAAAAATAACACAAAACACCACATTTGTACAGCATGCAAAAAACTTGTAAACTTGAATTGTTGTAAAGCGCTCGAATAATAGCTTCCCTCCTGCGCATGTAGGCAGTAGTAGCATTATAAAATGCAGAATTTAAAGTGGCAGTAGGCAACAATTTTTTGGCATAATTTGGCAAAAATTCCATAATAACCTTTCAGCATATTGTAATTCAAGTGGTCTGAGAGAAAACTAGACTACTGCTCCTCCTCATGGCTCTGTTTTCAGGCTTTAGAAAAATCAAGCCCGTGACGGCAGATTTTGACCAATCACAGGTCATTTCAGAGAGAGAGAGCGTTCCTATTGGCTGTGCTCCGGTAATGTGACCAGAACTTGGCTTCCTTCAACAGATTTTACAATGGCGGCCGCGTCACAAACTTTCTAATTTTACAGCTAAACAGTAACTACAAGATGATTCTGAGAACATTTGAGGTGAGAAATAGTCATTACAGTAACAGAATATTGATTCATATCTGATCAGCGCTGCCTAGTTTTACCGTTTGGTCGGAGTTCGCGAGTGATTGACAGCCGGCTCTCATAGACGGCAGCTGGGCAGCGGACCTTGTTTTCCTCCAGTAAGTGAAATCCTTCAGATGCCGTTAGGAGCACCGGAGGACACAGTAGGACACAGAGGAACATGATTGTTTTCAGGTAGCCTGTTTCATGTACTACTGTCACGATATAGCGTCCGTTTTCTAAAAATAACTTTTTTAAATCATATTTGCGCCAATCTCGCATACTGCAGCTTTAACTGCACAACAGCTGCTAGCATCGACAGCAAGGTCAACAACGCTTGTAACTCGTTATCCATGTTGAAATTAACCACTGGTGGTCAAGGCTGATGTCATGTGTTTACTTCCGGAAAAAGTTCACGTGATGGGGCGTGATGAATCAGGGAAGGACACGCCATGACTGATAAGACCCATTCACGAAGTGAATGTCTGCGTCATCATTTTCAAAAATTCTCCGTTTCTGTCTGTCCAGACTACAACGCAACCCCGGAGTTTTAAAACTAAAATGGGGTTGGCAGCGTTTTCAAACGTATCCTTTTTAGGGGTTCGAAAACGCCGGAGTAGTCTGGACGCTAGGCATAAACGCAGCAAAAGTTATGCGTTTTAAAACAAAAACGTATGACTGTGGATGTAGCCTTAGTTTCAGCTCTACAAAATCACACTGTCTGGTCAAAAAGTGACAACCAATGTGGTTAAGAGATGAAAAGAGCACCCATCCTCTTCACAGCTCCAACACCTTAGTTTAACCACAGCTTCACACCATAAGCACAAACCTGAAAATATAATATATGGTGAAGCTAGTACATTACACAATAACAAGGTGGCCACAGTCATCCACACCACACACACCCTCGCCCAGTAATGAAATGCTCAGCTAACAGCTGATGCCTGTGTGTTGATGAGCATGACGCAGTTACACCCGCGGGTCAATGAGCTGCCTGAACTCTAACAAACTTCTGACTCGGGCTGATGAGGAACAGAACGAAATAAAACCGGGCCTTGTTCTAACTGTGAATGGTGTAGCCTATTACATAACCCGCAGAGTGGCAACTGAAGAGTTCACAGCCATTTATCAAGAAGAAAGCTCATAATAGTTTACTGTGATATTAACAAGCTTGGTAGGAAGTTTGGCTGCAAGGTCGGGATAGACACAACATTAAGAATAATAGAAAGGCTGCAGCCGTGGCTTGTTTAGGATTTATTCATTTACTGGCTATTTTTTGTATTCAAAGGACCAGTGTGTAGCATTTCAGGGGATCTATTGGCAGAAATGGAATATAATATTAATAAGTATGTTTTCTTGTTGCACCTTCATGTTTCTACAGTAGCCCAGAACGGACAAACCAAACGATCGATTAGTAGGAATGCACCGATTCTGAATCGAATATCGGGCGATACTGACTCAAATAGCTGGATCGGGTATTGTGACAATAGGGCCGATCTATTTAATTCAATTCTATGTTTATAAACTCTATACATTATACACTGGAATTTGAATACCTGTTTTGACCAATTTGTTGCTCCATTAAAAAGTAAACACTTGAATTGTGATTCCTGGTAATTTTGAAGATTTTTTACCAAGTTGCTGGTGTACGATTTATTATTTTAATAATAAATAACAATTCAGGAAATTTATATCTATGTTTTTATTTGTTACATTTTGTTTTACAAAGTTAGGAAAGCAATGTTTAAGTCCAGCCTGATGTTGTCTTACACATAAAAGAATGATCCCAGTCACTTCCACACAGTGAGGCATACAGCTTATTGATTAAACACTGGTATCAGATCGGTACTCTGTATCTGCCGGTATCAGGACTGAAAAAGACGATTGGTGCATCCCTATGAATTAGTCGACAAAATCTTATGAGTGTTAGTTAATTCATTGATAAATAGTTTCAGTAACAGTGCTTCAATCAGCAGTTATCGCATTGATATTCCTCTTTCTCAAAGCTGCGGTCAATGTGCCTAACCAAAAGGCAAACAAAGCTTAACAGAAACTAAAATGTGCAATGATGCAAAAATACAAAATCAACTCATTTAACAGGACATTAAGACAACACTGCTCCCAATAGACTGCACACACCAAAAAACTGACTTAGTCATTCAGTCAGTCATGTGCAATATCAATGCATACCACTGTACAATATCAATATCCTGTGAAATATCAACATTTCATATTCATATGTGCGATAATGTGAACCCAACCACTCATTCAGTCTATTTTTATATCTTGTTTTTTACTGTTTACTTATTATATCTTTATTATTTACTTGCTTGTTTATTAGATCTTGTTTTTATTTTTATTTTACTAATGCCTCTTGTTGTTTGCACTGTCCCCCTTTGCTGCTGTAATCCTGCAAATTTCCCTGCTGTGGGACTAATAAAGGATTATCTTATCTTATCTTATCTTAAAATGCAAGAAGGGATTCGTGCAGACAGCTCAGACACATGCAGTTGAACACTCATGTTGTCTCAGGGTATTGGCTGTGTGTGTAGCTCTTTTAAGGAAATGAGAAAATGAACTGTGAGACACTAGCAGGGTGTGTAATGGGGTACAACCCCTGCTAACAGTACGAGTTTTACTACCTAATTTGCACAACAGTTATCAGTTACACAGTTTTTAAAAGAATGAATTGGTGTGACACCTTTATAGCTGTAGATATAGACTTTTAAATGGGAAAAGTACATATGAATACAGCCTCTAAACGTGACAAGCTGGTGAGGAGAGCTGGCTCTGTGATGGGCATGGAACTGGACTCCCTGGTGTCAGTGGCGGAGAGGAGGACCCTTAACAGACTGTTATCCATCATGGACAACACCCACCACCCCCTTCACAACACACTCACACAGCAGAGGAGCACATTCAGTGGCAGGCTGCTGTCTCAGTCCTGCTCTACGGACAGACTGAGGAACTCATACAGCTGTTTAACTCCTCACAGCGAAGGAGGGTTTAACTTATTATAAGACAGTCACACTGCATTATGCACTACTATATCATACTCTATAATATACTCTGCTATATATCAATATACTCTGCTATATTTGCACTACCATTTGCACTATTTGCACCATTGGCACACTGTCACTTCACTGCTGTACTTATGTTATCTTATTTTTATTTTATTTTATCTCACTTTATTCTATTTGATTGTATCTTTTTTAAGGTGTATTGGTGTTGGGACTTGTTGTCTAAGCTACTGGATGCCTAAATTTCGTTCGGGATCAATAAAGTATCTATCTATCTATCTATCTATCTATATATTATGTCGCTGATCAACTGGAGCTCATAGTTCCCACATTCTCTTTAGTGTCTCAAACGCCACTTTATTAGAGGTAACAGTTGTTAGTTAGCTAGCTTTTACAACACCTAGGGTTGCTGTCAACACTGTTAATGACATCCTGCTCTGCATTAAACAACCTGACAAGCCACCACTTCCAATATCTGTTGTGTAACGACAGAAAAAGCGGTGTCAAACAGCACAGAGAAAAGGGCGTGTTAGTTAAGTCTAAGCTATCTTGTTAGCATGCTATGCTAAACTAACAAGCTAGCGATGTTAGGTTGTGTGAAAACTTCCATAACATCAGAAACCAGAGACACAGGAGCCACAACGACACGTTTACAGGACCAACAGGGTGTGGGGGGGTGATCTCAGGTGGATTTATAATATCCACACGGTTCCTATTTCGAGTCAGGACCGTACAAGGAGACTCGCAAATGAGCGGAAGTTGAGCTAAAAATAATAAGAGAGAGAAGCTTCAGCTGAGGCCTGGCTTTTTCTACACATTTTAATCAAGCTGGTACACGACAGGCTGCACCGGGACACGGACTATGAATGCAACTCGAACACTAACTCCCCCCAGCTTGAGTTTATCTAGTGATTAAATCGGCTTCTTACCTTCTCCTCGTCGGATAGCTGCTCCTCATGATCCGCCATCTTTTCTTCCGGCACCACCAGCTTGTCAGAGCCCGGTGACGTCATCGCATGGGTGGATTCCCAAAGCTCTTGGGTTCAAGCTCAAGTTTTGATTGATGCTCACTCACAAAGTCTGTGTCTGTGTCTAAGCAGTAGCAGTGGTCCTTCTGGGTAGCTCACATAAAAAGCTACATGCATTTGCATTATTCAATAATTAATTCAATAATGTGTATATTGTAAAAAATTCATAACTGCTCTATTGGTTTTTGCACATGCATTTGATGTATGCACACTGGTCTAAGGTAATGTACTGTGCAGCTGTTTAACTTGAGTTATTTGTAGATATGTTTCCTATCTATCCTCATTTTCTTATGCTGCTGTAATGCACAATTTCCCTATAAATCACAATCAAAGTCGTGTTTATTGCAAAGTTTTCACATACAAGGGATTTGCTTTGGTGTTTTGGTGCATAACAATAAAAATAGGAGAGAAAATAAAAAAGATAAAAGCAAGTACAGCAACAGTTAAGAACAATTAATAAATGACAATCAAAATATGGAAAAAAAATATTATGAAGATATGTATGATATATCTGTTTTTTGCACACATTTGTGCAGGGATGTGCAAAATATTGTCCAAGGAATGTACAAATGTTCACATAAAAAATAAAGTTCATAAAATAAATAAATAAATATAATTATCTTATTTTAATATTGCACAGTGAGCACATCTGGGGTTCATTTTAAGAATTGTTCAATTTCCTCATGAGGACATATTATATATATTTTTTCCAGCTTCTGGATATAAAACAAGGAACATTTTATTCTGTTTCTTTCTCAGTTGCAGCATTTAGTCAGTTGTCATGTCCCTTTCTTTCATGATTTCATCATTGATGTCCTCCAGCGGGGTAAATTGTGCAGTCTTTAATGTTAATGTGTGTGTCAGAAGTCAGAAAAGTCTTCCTATCTCTACAACTTTTAATTTTGTATTAAAAATATCAGTATTGAGCCTTTTTGTCAAATGCAACCAGACTTAGCATGCATGTTCTTTCACAGCAATATATTTTTTTAATGTTAATGTAGTTCCTAACATTTACACCTGAGCTCAAGTGCCTTGCTCAAGGACACCTTGGCATTAGATGAAATAGAGTCATTGAAAGAAAGTATTCCTCTTCCTTCCATGGAGAAGGAAGAGGAATCACAAAACCTGGGGAAGCCCTGTGATTACCCAGAGTTGCTGTCATATTGTGTATGCCATGTTGTTCACCACTAGATGGCGATCTAAGACTATTTGTTTAAAAAAAAAAAATACTTCTCTGCTTGTAAGAGGAATGAGATCAGTTTCACTATCTGACTCATTCCCTTTCACACTGCCAGCAAATAATAAAAAAGATAACATGTAACTTAATACTGAATAGAAAAAGGCCACACTGAGACACAGGGAGGTTTGTTAAGTATTATCACAGATGGTGAGATGATTGTTGGCTTTAGGAGGTTCAAAGAATTCAGTTTAAGCACTTAGGAGGAGGAAGTCTGAGAGGATTCTTTTATTCAATGAAGTCTTGTTCATTGCATCTTCCTGATCCATGCAACACATCTACATGTGCAGTTCAATGTTTACATCAGTATTTGTTGCTTTCAGCCGTGAAGGAACTTTTGAGATCCTATACTAAGATAAAAGTAATTACACCAAAATGAGTCAAATACTCCATTACAAGTAACAGTCCTGCACTTTGCTTACATAAAGGAAGCATGTTTGAACAGCATTTGGCAGAAATGGAATATAATATTAATAAGTATATTTTCTTTAGTGTATAATCACCTGAAAATAAGAATTGTTTTGTTTTTGCTACCTTAGAATGAGCTGTTTATATCTACACAGGGAGCCGGCCACCATGTTTCTACAGTAGCCCAGAACGGACAAACCAAACACTGGCTCTAGAGAGGGACATTCATGTTTTCATGTTTTCACGTTTTCACCTCGGCCACCGTAGTTCTCCAACACACTTGGCACACGTTAGAAGTTTCAGTTGATTGCAATCTGCAACCTCACCACTATATGTCGCCAAATCCTACACACTGTACCTTTAAGTAACAAATGTTCTGAAATAAATGTGTATAAATGGATTAAATTAAAAAAGAAAAAAAAAAAAAAAAGGGCTGTGTTTACAAAACCTGGTGCACATTTTGCGTAGTGGAGGATCTTCTTGCATGGTGCGGTTGCTTTCTGTTGGCTGGTAATTGCATGATGTGTCCTTTAAAAAGAGAGCTGACATCTGTCATACAAACTCTATGAAGAGTTCACCTCAGCAGGTTTAGTCAGCCTGTTGATTGTAAATAAAATTCACCGAAAACATCAGTACATGAGGTGATTCTTGGTTGTTTTTCATCTCTTTGTTTATGGGAAATACAGACTATTACTACAGTAGATTCTTTGTCTCACCTTATCAAAGGAGACAGGAGGAGTAATGTAGTGAAATAGAATTATGAAGTTGTATAAAATGGAAATATTTTATATAGAAATTGAGTAATGCACTTTCACAGAGTTCACATAGTTACTTTCTAGGAGACTATAAAGCTAAAAACAAGACTGTAATAGACTCTCCGTCTCTACTGTAACATTACTAAAATGCCTCCAGGTACATCACAACAACTTTTCTTTCTCTGTTTTTATAGCAAGGTTGTTATTCACAGGTAGATTTGTGAGGTAATGTTAGGTTAAACCCCCATTGAGCTGCAAAATGAACCCTAAACTGCTGCCTGACGGCTACGTTCTTCCCCGATGCCCTGCCAATTTCCCTCTCCCTCCAAGACAGTAATTTATACCTCCTTTGTAAAGACTCAGTCTTCATGTGATGCCAACACTGTGTTTGTTTAGGTGGGGTCACTTCAGTACTCATGCTGCCACAGTATTATACCACTCCTACAGCGGTGAAACGATAACCCATGTCTTTACAACAAGCCTGACTCTGTCCATCCTTCACCTTCTCTTTCATCCAACTGCTATTATTACTGTATCTATCACTACAGATCTGACACGTTTCCAATCGTTTCAGAGCCTCGTCTGGTCTTTGAACTTTGGTCAGCTTAACATATCTCGTACATTTCACATAGGAACTAAAGTTATGATTGATGAAGCCCATAAATATCATTGAGTCTTTATGCCCCTCCTTAGTGAGGCCCCTACCAGCAGCACAAGTAGCTGAATTATTGCGCTGCTTCAGATTCGGGATGACGAGGCACGCTGGAGGGATTTTAAAAGCCCTGTAATCTGCCCAGAACTTGAATGGCCATTGTGTCGACACTGGAGCCACTCATCACCTCTGGGGACCAAAGGGGGCCATTGAGAACTCCCAAGTATCTCTGCATCTGAAAAGAGGGCCGCTCCGTGACTCACCCCCAGCCACTGGTTAGTCACCTCGGATACTCATTACACTGTTCCCACTTGGACAATAATCACCCGGAAGACTCAAAAGACACTAAAACGTTGAGGTATTAAGGTTGCAGAATGATGAAGTGTTAAGATAAAAAAAACACAGCACAACTTTTGTGTGTGAGTATCATTTTGGTTACACCACGCTGAGTGATCGTTCTCCAGCCATCTGAGTATCAGTGTGAGAAATGTCTTCTTGGCAGTGCATGAAAGCGGAAGGAGGCAGCGTCACGGGGAAGAGTGAGACTGTATTTCCACACCTCCTGACAGTATCTGGTGTATCTGCTTTGTGCCAGTTCAATAGCTGCCGTGTTGAAATGTGGGCAGCAGCTATGAAGATGGATGAGGGTTTGCACAGTTGAGCCAAAGCCGGGGAGTAAACCTGCAGGTAGCAAACTCTGGGTGAAGTCAGGATGTGGTTTTTGGTGAGATGATGTATTCTGAGCCACGCCGGAGGTGTTGCTCTGTAGGCATGCTGGTCAGTCTGTTGGTCAGTCGGTCCACCACTTTGGTGCAGACTAAAATATCTCAAGAAATATTAGATGACTTGTCATGGAGTTTTGTGCAGACATTCATTCAACAGCAGGTCAAATTCTTCACTTATCCTGAGAAATATCTACTCGATGGATTGGCACAAAGTTTTGCATTCATGGTTCCCAGACAATGAATCCTACTGACTTTGGTGGCCACCTGACTTTTCCTCGAGCACAGTGATACTCAATTTGGCCAAATCTGGCCCACGATGCCAGGTGGCCCGTCGACTATTTTCTAATTCACAATAAAAATAAATTGATTATTTAATTTGCACACACAGGAAACGTCATAAAATCCAGATAATGAAATAGAAATAAGATATGTGTCAAACAAACGACAAAAAAGGGAAAAACATAAGAAAACTAAGCTTACATAAGTTAGAAAAATATAACAAAAAGCACAGAAAATAAGCAGAAAAACGAACCAATCAGTAGACAACAATCCAACAAAAACAAAAACAAATAACTACATGAAAAACAAAAAACAACAGAACAAAAACCAAAGAAGAGAAAAAAGAATATATACACACATACACCCATATACATACATATACACATATACCAAGAAATATATCAAGAAATAATTAGACATCATGAATTAAATGCGATGACAATTTCCTTTTAAAATTCTCTAAGGATACTGAGTTCCTGATAAGATGTATTTATTTATTCATTCTTTTTTGTACTTTGAATATAAATAAGGTGCCAGGGAGCATAAAGAAGCACCCAAATAGACTAATAGAGCTTTTATTTAATTTCATATTTTTTAATTGCCAGGAGAGGACCCACCAACAGAGGTCTGGGCTAAGACCCGAATGTCCGCAAAGAGATGAGTTATGCACCTTCTAATGTTTATTCATTTTATATGATAAATAGTACTAATATTTGTTTATTAATTGGCCACCTGTTTGCATAAGTGGCTCCTGGGCAAAGCACTTTGAGTATCTGTGCTCTAGCACCATCACAAGGTTGAAATTTGTGGCTGCAAATGAAATCCTGACAATAATTGTAGACCTATGGCTTAATGTGAAATTTGGTTCAGACATTAAGCATCTTGCAGCCCCCCTCAGGATGAATCATGATAACTTTGGTGATCCCTTATCTTTTCCCCTCGTGCCATATCTTCGGGTCAAAATTGAATTTTTGTCCATTACTTCCATCAGGCTGAGCTGCTCTTTGTGTTTAGTGTTAATTAGCAGATGTAACTAAGATGCATTGTCAGTGTGAGCATATTGCTATGTTAGCATCACAGAACTGCAATATGACTGTATGGCTTTAATATGAGTTAAAATGAATGTATTTCCTTTGTTTTATCGCTTTTAGTCTTTTTTTTTAGTTATGTGCTGATTTCTTTGCATGTTATTGGTTTGCATTCGATGATGCTGTTGTCACCTGTCCTGTGTGGATACAAAAGAACTTGAACTTCTTTCTGGCTGAAAATGTTGAGACCCACCGGTTTAGTAAAAATACCACATCCACCTCCAGCCCACCACATGGCCTTGTGGGACTTTGGTGCCCCACTAAGCCACAGATATGGGCTTTCAACGCCAGTCTGGCTGTGATCACACTCCCCTGGAATTCCTCGGTACGCCAGCACTCCCAGTCCTGATTATCGCTCCTTTCACAGCGATTACATTTTTGTCTGAGTGATTGCCGAGTTATTCTGGTGAGGAGGCTTCACACCAGACTGGTTAGTCAACGGGAAATTTGAGAATTCAAGTTTACATTTCTAGATTAAGCTCTCAGATACTTGCAAGGCACGATGAAATGACTGTTTGATGCTGAATTTTCTCCCGCTTCAAACACTGTATGTATTAAGTTTCTCCTCTCACCTATAAGAATGTGACATTGCAGAAGCCAAGAAAACTTTTCTCTACTCGTCTCCAGGGTCAAACAGTAAGACCTGCTGACCTCGGAGGAGATTGGATGCTGGAATGAAACATCCTCAGCCAACAAGCCCGTAGGCCCAAATTTAAGAGGTGCTCACCATGAAGTACCATGTTGAATTATGGATTTTAGTCTCACTCACACACACACATGTTGCAGCTGAAGGTGAAACATGTGAGAATAGAGCTCACATTTGATTTGTTGAAAGTAGAAACAGGTCGGTGTGTGATAAATAGTGTCTAGCGAGGAAAGAAGAAATGTGAGCCAAAGTGAGATGTTCAGACTGGAACTGGAACACATTGTGATGATTGATTGGGAAGGAAAATGCAGAAATCATGTTGTGTTTTAACAGAATGGGAGACTCAAGCTTTTGGTTGTAGCGCATAAAGGTTCTCTATACGGTATTCAGAGCATTAATATAGCAGCAAACATCTATTGTCTATGTAAAGATATAGAGGAGTAATGTCTACCTGAGCAGAGAATGAAGTCACTCTCCCTCTGTGTGTGTTGTAATCAGAGCTACTCCGTGCTTTGTTGACATAGCCGGGCCGGCCACGCATGCTTTTAGTGCATGTTAATGCATGTGAGCGTGTCCCACCGGCTCAGCCGTCGCCATGCTGAGAGCCGCGGAGGCAATAGAAATGCTCCCAATCTCACATTTCAACGTATTCTCCGGTTGTATAACGGTTCGTATGATATCTTACAAAAAAGTTATTCCTCCTTTTTTGCTCGTTTTCCTACGAATGTCCAGCAACACGTATCAATTTCCGCTCGTTACATGCATACAGTCTTATCAAAATAAACTTCCGTCTTCACAGGAAACAAATTCCTTAGGTTTAGGCAATAAAATTACTTAGTTTGGTTTAGGAAAAGGTTATGGTTTGGCTTAAAGTAACTCCGGAAGTGACGTTACTTAAGTACATCAGTTATGTGACAAATAAATCAACGTTGACTTCTGGTTTCACACAAGACACAAATGTCAGTCTCAATCCGATATTTTTTTCCCACCAATCCACCCCGACCTCCTCCCTACGCGGCGTTCGTGGTTCACAATTACGTTAATTACACACAAATTAATTTCATGGGATATACACAAATTACAGAGCATTACTTTTTGTAGGTATAGCTACGAATAGAGTATGAGATAAGCCTCCACATTTAGCACTTTTAAATCAGCTTGATGTTTCTTATTTTAGAAATATTGACACAAACGTAATATTTATATATAACGCAATATATAATATAACAAAATGTATTAAATAAAACTCCATGTGTTCATGTACCAGAAGACATCCAGATCACATGGGAGAAAACCGTCTGGGTCAAAGATTCAAGGGTCACAACTGGGCCCTCTTCTTTTCCTTCTTCTACACTCAAATGATGTAATAAGGAAAATACCAACAGTAAGCCTTCAGAAAAGCAAACATTTTTCCTCAAATGTTATCATGCCATTTATGAAATGTGTCGCTTGGGGGTATTGCACGGATCTTCAAAAATGTTTCGAGTTTTTGTGGGGATACAGGAGGTAGGAATATACACATGTTTTTTCCATAATAGGTCAGTGATGTTCAGATCTGATATTGAGGGCATCTATGCAACAAATCTTAAATGGTTTAGCCGTGTGTATGAAGGGTATTATCAGCCTGGAATATGGAAACATAATGGGGGAAGAGTCTTAACAAGTTGACAACAGACATAATGGGCTGAGGGCATCCATTGGCATTATCCCATGTGTAAACCTGCTCATAAAATAGGGTGAAGGATGAATCATCAGACTACGTTTCTCGATGGCTCAAGGCTCCAGCTATTTTGACCTCTTTACACCAGTTTATGTGTTGCTGTGTGTTTTAGTTGGATAGAAGTGGTTTCCAAATGGCAGCGCTGCCATAAATTCAGGCTCTGTGAAGTTCACGTTGCCACGTTTTTATGGAGCTTTTATGGTTCACAGAGGAGCTGATTCAATTCTGTCATGAATCATGATTACTGAGGCTTCTGTGGCATTTAGAAATGATCTTGTTAGCTGTCTATCCATGTCAGTCAGCTCTGATTTACAACTACTTTTTCACTACTACGTTGTTTTTTTTGTTCCTTTTTACTGATGCAGTTTATGTGGCTCATTGTTTCCTAATTTAAAGCATTGTTCTCTTGTATATTTAATCATTTTGCAGCACCAGCAGTTGAGACTTCCTTTGGCCAAACAGTACTCGGATCTGAGAGCAAAATAACAAAGCAGGTGCTCCTGAAATGAACAAAATCTACAAGAGAGGAAATACGTTTTTCTTCCTTGCTTGTGGAAGCAACTGACATTTGCTTCTTTGGAACTCTATAACTGTTGTTTTATGAACTCATAACAACATATCAAGTCAAGTACTAATTGTAATCTTTAATAACTGATAAGTGCCCCGAGTGGGCAGCCGATCTATGACTCACTGCTGCAGCTGCAGTGCAACAATACTTCAAAGTTAAAACGCTTCTCTTTCATGTGGTGTTCCCAATATTTTATCCAGCACTAATATGCAGTATGAAGCATCCATAAAGGTGTAGAATCATTAGGGGGCGCCAACAATCCAAAAACAAGCCCCTCTGCTGTGGTGTTAAAGTTTCAATAGTATATAGACCATGAGTTATCTGATGAGAATCCTTAATGGAGGCAACTGATTTATCTGAAGTATGTGTGTGTGTGTGTGTGTGTGTGTGTGTTTGGGCATACTTTACCACCCGTTGCCATCTACCTCCCTGCTTTCTCATTGGCCAAAACTCATTAACAGTTTAATGAGTGTGGGTTGACTCAGCAGGTCAGAATGGTACCGACAGGCTTTGGCTGTTTTATCAGATGATGAGGTTATGTGTGTGATGATACTCACTCAAGGTCTTTCAGGTATCAGCCCCCCCCCCCCGCCCCCTCCCCGTTGATGACTTGAAAGGTGGCTGAGAAGTTTGCACTTTCTTCCATCACAGAGAACATCAACCAGTATCGACATAAATTCAAGTGATTCTGATGATGACAAGTTTTCGTGGCGGTAACGAAACATCAAAATGTCCATAATAACCAAACACTCTTGACGCATAATAGCAAACAACAAAAGATGCTATTGATTTGCATTATGGGAAATGTATGATCCAATGTTTTTGGACCTTGACCCATAATAGAGTCTAAACATCAGGATGTTTCGGCCTCTGCTGCATCAATTTCGACAATACTTTTGTTTTACGCGTCTCTCGCACATTTCCCAACTTCCCTTTCAAACAAATCGCAATATCCAAAGTAACTAGTTACTACAGCTGTCAGGTAAAAGTAGTGAAATAAACATATCCCACTGAAACGTAGTGGAGTAGAAGTATAAAGTAGCATATCATTGATATCCATCGGTAACTGACTGAATTCAAACTGTTCTCCATCAATGAGGAAACGTTTAACAGACACCTTTCAGACCTTCAGGGGGTCAGTGTTTGATACTAAAAACCACACATTTTTAGTTGGACTATCACTTTACGTGCAAGTACATGCTTGCAGATATGTGTGTGTGCGTACTGGCAATTGTGTAATGTGAGTGTACGAGGTGTGTGTGTGTGTGTGTGTGTGTGTGTGTGTGTGTGTGTGTGTGTTTGTGTGTGTTTGGTTTCAGCAGCCCCTCTCTGACTGACACACATACCAATGCTGCTGAATCACCTGATGACTCCTTTACAAAAACCTGCATCCCGTTTAACTTTTAACTTGGATCCTATCAACGGCCGCACCTGTCCTCTCTTTGATCACGCGTGTGGCCGTGTTTTTAGCATGTATCACGTACAACAGGAGACGGGCAAACACACACAGACACAAATACCCAAACTGACACAGGTAGAGAACATAAAGGCTGCTGGTGTTGACTTTAGAGGGGATAAGGAACAAGGAGTGGAGAGGTTATTATGTAATGAATACTCAGATTGCATTAACTTTAAGCACATACTTATTTTATAAGTATTTATAATAATATTAGTCACTTTTTAAATTACAATGTTGTTCCTTTCATTTTTCATAATAGTCTCATGTGTTTTAAAACAATTTTAGTAGAAAAAGTGACGACAAAAAACACTTAAGAAGTCAGTCTTGCATTGTATATTTAACACAGAAATATTTTTTAAGTATAAACTAGGACTGTCAATCGATTAGAATATTTAATCACAATTAATCGCATGATTGTCCATAGTTAATCGCAAATTAATCGCACATTTTTTATCTGTTCAAAATGTACCTTAAAGGGTATTTGTCAAGTATTTAATACTCTTATCAACATGGGAGTGGACAAATATGCTGCTTTATGCAAATGTATGTATATATGTATTATTGGAAATCAATTAACAACACAAAACAATGACAAATATTGTCCAGAAACCCTCACAGGTACTGCATTTAGCATAGAAAAATATGCTCAAATAATAACATGACTGCAGCCCAACAGGCAACAACAGCTGTCAGTGTCAGTTTTTCCGCGCAAAAATTTAGCGTAAGTTTGGAGCATTATTTGGCCTTTTTCGAGAGAAGCTACCCAAAAATCGCAAGTTGTGTTAATGCAATAAAGGAATTAGTAGCTTTAAAAGAAATTTGCGTTAACGTGTTATTATTGCGTTAACTTTGACAGCCCTAGTAGAAACATAATATTAGTTACTAAAGTTACTACATTCGTGACTTTGTTAAGTAATGTAGAATATCTTTTGTGTCACATGCATACATAAGGCTTTAATGTGTCAAAACACAATATTAAACTCACAATCAGAGGAGATCAGCAGCTCTAGTGAGTGAAGGACTGAGAGTGAAGGGGGATGAAAGATGAGACAAGCCTGGTGTGGCAGCGAGATGGATGCTCAGAGTGAGATGCAGAGACAGACATGCCTCATGCTCGTATTAGCTGGGGCTTAACATGGATTTCACTGGGATGATTTAAGCCTCTGGGCAGAGATACATCAGCGAGGT
Organism: Sebastolobus alascanus; assembly: GCA_916701645.2. Taxonomy (NCBI): domain Eukaryota; kingdom Metazoa; phylum Chordata; class Actinopteri; order Perciformes; family Sebastidae; genus Sebastolobus; species Sebastolobus alascanus. The sequence goes on from CAKAOJ020000050.1 coordinate 223,678, forward strand.
GGACGATAACTACATCTGATCGTCCGTGTTGTCCTGACGGCCTGGAAAATTCCACCACAGACTTCTTACCTGTATGTCTGTTTCTCTCAGCCTAACTAACAGGACCTTCAGATGTGAGGAAACCAAATTTAAGAGTTTTCAGGATATTTTAATTCTCCCTAGAGTCACATTAAGAAAAGTAGAAGACAATGACAACTAACAACAACATCCTTATTCAGACTTAAGTTCAACATTTTGCCCGTCGCCATCTTGTTTTTTTGGAACCAGAAGTGACACGAGAGGGTGGAGCTAAGTATAACTGAACGCTGAATAAGACATTTTTAGGCGACCAAAATGTTAATATTAACTTTCATTAGCTGAAAACACACTGTGAAAGGGATAAACTTGTAAGACGAAAACATGGACAACTCCCAGACCAGACAATGCTGTGGTAGCGACCTGTCAATCACAAGGTAGCCATGCCCTAAAGCATCCCCTGCTTTATGGTCTATTTGACTCTAAATGGGACCATAATTTACTAAATGAACATCATGCTGTATTGAAGAAGACCTGAAACTAGTGATTGAGACCATAAACTCATGTTTACAATGTTTACTGAGGTAATAAATCAAGTGAGAAGTAGGCTCATTTTCTCATAGACTTCCATATAATCAGACTTCTTTTAGCAACCAAAGGAGTCGCCCCCTGCTGGCTGTTAGAGAGAATGCAAGTTTAAGGCACTTCAGCATTGGCTTCACTTTTCAGACCCGGAAGTTACCCACTGATTTAAAACAAAAAACGGTCTATGTTTAGAAAAATGTATGCATAGTTTGCATAGTGCAGGATCTTGTGATTGCTTTCTGTTGGTTGGTAATTACACGATGTGCCCTTTAAAAAGAGAGCTGACAGCTGTTATACACACTCTGATGAAGGCTGCAACTCAGCGGGTTTAGTCAGCCTGTTGATTGTAAATAAAATTCACCCAAAAGATCAATACATGAGGTGATTCTTGGCTGTTTTTGGTCTCTTTGTTTTGGGGAAATACAGACATTACTACTGTAGATTCCTTGACTCACCTCTCAAAGGAGACACTGTGGGCCACACCTGCTATGGTGTATCGCTGCAGGCAGTAAAACCCACATACTTTAAACGTTATGATTCTCTGGAATTAAGAAAATAATTCAAATCCTCTTAGTCATACCCACATAGTTTTGATTGTGCACAGTGGAGGATTCGAAAGCTCCCCGGGGGCTCATGACATCTAACATTTAACACGTCAAAGATCTTGCAATCTGTTTGCCTAGAAATGTAATAATGTCTTATAACACATTATATCTCCTTGTACAGTATTATATTTCTGTTCCTAGCAATTAAAGTGATTATTCTAGTCGAGGGAGGTATTGCCAAAGCATCACCCTCTTGAATTTTGGTAGATTGCAATGTTTTTGTATTGTATTTTTTATTATATTTTATAATTATTGCTCTTTAAGATACAAACTTCAGCTAAAAGCATCAGGAAGTATATTCAAAACACCAATATCCAATCAAAGCAAACATTTTCAACCTTTATGCATCCTTCTCTGGAACAATAGAATTCTGATTTGTGCCATAAAGCATTATACTTTGTGCCGTAAAGGAACCATATAGCTTGTTGGCACACAAAAAATGGATTATAAAGGCTACTGATTCTACATATTCTCATACGTTTCATATGATATCTTGCGAAAAAGTACTTCCTCCTTTTTCGTTTGTTTTCCTACAAATGTCCAGCAACACGTGTCAATTTCCGCCCGCTAACATGCTCCTTTAGCGCCTTTAAAATCTCTTTTTCACAACAGTTTAGGAGGATCAGTGGCCACAGAGACGCTTCACAGTTCAGTCTTTCAGCCTGAGTTCTCTTATTTCTTTATTGTGCGATTTTACAAAACTCCCGGGTCGCCAAGCAACTGTGAAAGGACAACCTGTCCCGAAAGCCACGGTCACGGCTCAGTTCGACAGAGGGAGGGGGGAAAGTCTAGACTGCAGTACTTACTGGGATCACAAGAAGAGAGGGGAACTAGAGGTGAAGGGTCAGAGGTCACCACCAGCCAGTGGGAACAAAAAAAGAGTGACTTTCTGTTAACAAAAGGCAGAAACAAATGGCAAGGACTGTGTGCTCAAAATGTTGCACAAGCACGGAGTGTGTTGACCCGGTGTGAGGACAAATAATCATCTCTCTTTGTCTAAATGAGGACTGTTTTTATTTTAGACCTTTAAAACTTTTAGAGGGTGTTCAAAACCTACATCAGTATGTGATTTCATCTACAGCACTTAGTCTCATTGTTCATTGTGACACGGAGGCATTTTGGACTAAGTGGCTGATGCACGTCAATTGTACAATACCCACCATATGGAAAGTATGATGTTGGAAATAAACTATGTGAGCAGATAGTAATTTACACAAAGGGTACATGTTATTAAAGTTTTATACAGCCGTGCTTTACTTTTGCCTCAAGGGCAGGTAAGAGCTGTTCGTCTAGGATGTAAAAAAAAAAAAAAAGCAGTTGCCATTGGTTTTTTTTTTTTTAGTGGGGGGTGTGGGGGTACTATTATTATTATCATTATTATTATAATTAATTTATGATTATTTTAATTATTATTACCAATTTTAAATAAATAAATAATTTAAATGTTATTATATTTATTTTTTATTATCTAATTTTGTTAAAAAATTTTAAACTATTATTATATTTTAAATGTTATCATTTTAATTATGACTAATTTTAAATAAATAAATCAATTACTATTATTTTTCAATATTATCATATTCATTATTACTTTATCAACTAATATTTTGTTAAATTTGTTTAATTATTATTATATTTTAAATATTATTATTATTATATTTTTTCAATGAATGTTTAGTTTTTCTGTTAAAAAATTTAAATCATTATTATTTTCTAAATATTATTATTATTTTTGTCAATTAATGTTTTGATTTAAATTATGTAATGCCATGTAATAATTTCCAATGCATATCTTTAAAACCAATAAAATTTGATCACAAAAAAATATAAAAAGCAGTTAACTCTGATAGTATAGCTTTATTACACTGACAAAGTTGATTTGACATTACATAGTAACATGTACCTTCAGGATTTTTTATGTACAACAACATCATACATATACACACACAGAGAGAACAGACAGTGTTGAGCACAGACAAAGTGGTGGAGAATCACATGATCATAGTGACAGCAGTCTTTGAGTATCGTGCGGGCTGCGAGGTGGCTCCGGTTTGTTAAACCCTTTAGTGTTTGCACGGTGATCTAGCTGTAATGATCAGGAACCTAAATGAGCATCCGCCCACATGTTTATCAGACAGATGCGCCGCGCCTCCGCCTGCTGCAAACCCACACAGATCCTCAAACGATCCCTTCGCTTTATTTACAAAAATGGCAGTGGTTCATCTAGAAAACATAAGATTGATTAGGTGGCTTTGTTCATAGTTCGTGTTCACTATTCACTCACCGCTGGTCGTCCAACTGGACCAGATTTAAAGAAGAGGCTCATCATCGATACAAAAATATAGTACAGCAATTTTCTTGTCATAGCAAACATTCATACCTGTCCGTCAATGGCCCAGTCACATCAGCAGCCATTCAGATAAAAAACAAAAACATCATCTGCTACACAAAGCAAACATAAAAAGGGGGCGTTGACCTCAGCAGTGGTTTGCAAATCTTAGCGCATTTGCAACAAATTCTGTTTACTTTGCATCACAAATTAACACTTAAATCAGGTTTCTGTGTTTTGGAATTTTCTTTTCTATTGTTCAAAGCAGCCATTAGTTCCCATTCATTTCAGTACAATATGAAAACTATTGAAAGCTGCTTGGGTTGTGTATTCAATCAAGGTATATCATATAAAGAAAATGCCCTAAAGGAAGCAGAAGTTTGACTATAATCTACTATATTTCAGTCATAAATGAAATCTGATAAAATCCCTCAAGTGATGTCACAAGAGGCGGCTGTTACTAGCGGTTACTTGAGGATAGCTTAACACACCTAAATGTCTGACTAAGCTTTTGAAGTTGCATTGTGGGTAATGTAGGCGTCACTTTTGACAAAGAATGTGTGGAACTAGGGCTGTTACGATATCAGATTTTCATTACACGATTATCGTGGCCAAAATAATTCACATTGACAATATTATCGCGATATCTATAGAAAATTTGAAAAAATAAAATAAAAAAAATAATGCATTTTGTCTCTGTTTTGGAAAAATTAATTACACTCAAAATACGAGTGTACGGAGGTGGAGACAGAGTCTGTAACCATGAGTGTATATATAAAATGATTTAAGAGGCCCTGGTTTATTTACACAATATTATCATAATGTGTATTATTAACATCAATATTTCATTTTTCAATTATCACGGTTATTGTCAATACCCGTGTATCGCGACACCCCTAGCGTGGAATTAATTAATGTCCCTGGTTCTGCTGTAAAACTCATATTTAGGAAATTAGTAGTAGATTATCAAAGCAATCTTATAAGGAGTTTTATACAATTTATGAATACATGTTTCCAAAAATAAACCCTCGGGGGCCTCTGCAACTGGCATTTGTCTATTCAATTGTCCATAGTCAATATGATCATCAATTGGCACATCTCTACATTACAGTATGATGTAATGTAGTACACACTTAAAAGAAATATATCTTTACATAACTTTACGTAAACTTGATGTTGACTGTGATGAAATGAATGGAAGCCAGTGGCTGCTGGAAAGGAACAAAAACTGTTTAGCATGTTTTTAAAAGTGGTCAACAAAAGTGTAAATTGTACACGAGTTGAAGTTAAGACAGTAAAATTTGCAAACACACTGGCCTGGCCTTGTAACATATTTCTTCATAATGACTTAAAGCACAGTCGTCATAAAGATACAGTGATACACAGATGTCACTGATGGTAACATAACAACACACTGAAGCCAGATGAACACAGGAACCCTTTGAGGTAAAAGTTTTACTTGAAGCTGTTAGTGAAGTCTTTGTTGAAATTTTGACCAAACTTATATATCAATAGGTGTGTTTTCTTTAGTGTATAATCACCTGAAACTAACAATAATTGTGTTTTCGTTAGGTTAGAATGAGCCGTTTATATCTACATAGGGTGTCCTCAATGTTGCTCCGCCATGTTTCTACAGTAGCCCAGAACGGACAAACCAAACACTGGCGTCGGCCACTGTACTTCTCCTACACGCTTGGAACACGGGAGAAGTTTCAGTTGGTTGCAATCTTCAACCTCACCACTAGATGCCGCCAGATCCTACACACCTGAAGATGAACTTTAAGGTTTCTGGTTAAAGGAACCAAACGTGAGTTAAAAACCCTCATGTCACATTATACTTTCCGCGTCCTCGAGTGACGTAAATTTCATTATACGCGAGTGTGTACGCGTAAGGCTGTGCGGACATCTGCGTATAGCCAATTTGTTGTGACCACACGGACAAGTGCAGACTAGTCCACGTGGCCACTATACTACAAGTGGTAGCTTGGCGATGTCCCGTGTATTTATGGAGCGCGTTCTCCAGGCGGATACACTACGTAGTTCACGTAGCGTCCGTGGTGTCCGCAGCTGTCAGTGCACGGACATGAGCTGACGTGGAATCATGACAAGGAAACATTTGGCTCTTTCATACTCTGTATGTGTTTCTTCTCGCAGCAAACAGACTTTTTCAAAGCTCTTCAAGTTCTCCATTTCCTCTGCCCATCCGCATCTGCGTAGTTAGAGTTTGTTCTCCTTCTTCTTTCCAAGAAAACCTCAAAGCTTTCAGGTGTGTGCATGTTGTCAGAGTTGTACTGTTTTGACATGATGGGACGTTTCAGGTGTAAAAAAAAGAAGAAGGAAAATAAAAGGTGCTTCTGACCCTTTTCACTCAGAAAGTTCTGGGGATTTCACACCGGTGAGTCACGGCGAGGCTGCGAGACGTTTTCTTTTTTTCTCCAAGCACATCAAAAGCTAATATGTAATTATACAAATAAAGCATCCAGTGAACTGCACACAGGCAGCAGGTTTTGTTTTTCACATCCCACCTTCCACCTACACTGCTCTTCCCCTGTTACCTGCCATCATCGACCTCCACGGCGCCTACTTACCCGAGGCGCCACAATCTATCAAAGCAGGCTTCATTCTCTCTTGAGTGCAGGCGCGGGAGGAGGCGGCGTTGACATTTTCTATACGACACAATACATGGCCATTTGTCAAACATTCACATTACAGACAGCGGAAAAAGGTCCGAGCCGCATCCGCGTATCGAAGCACACGATGCCACCCAGAGAGGAGCAGAAGCAGTAAATCTATCCTCTCCCTGTGTGGGTACAGCAGCCAATGAGATGTTTGATGAATGGCGTTGTGCTTCGGTGACAGTGGCTTTGTCCATCGGGGATCTTCGAGGAGGAGCTCCTGTGCCTTGTAATTGTCTTGTAGAGGTCGCAGGATGTTTGACCTCGTGCTCCCCGGGGTCGATGAAAGGTCAGAAAAGTCGATAAGGTCAGTCCTATAGTTCACGGAGGACCCTGTCGTTTGGCGATGCTTGAAGACGATCTATGTACATTGAGTGAACAGTCAAAGCTCCAAAAACTGTGTTTTTCCTCAGCATACAGTGTCCAGTGTTTGGCAAGTACATACAGTAGTTCTTCATCGACTCACTGCTTTCTTCCTTGCTCTTTATCTCAATCATCTGAGTCTTTTTTTCCCCCTCTGTTTTCCTCTCTCAGGTGCAGCAGACTCGCTCCACGTGGCAAAAGAGGGGGGACTGGGTCGGCAGGGACGTGGAGGCGGAGTAGTCGGATGAGGAGGCGGTGGTGGCGGTGTTGGAGGTGAGGAGCGAGGGGTAAGGGCTCATCTTTTCAATGTTGACGTAGGTGGTGTTGAGCAGGACGTAGTGCTCCCCGCTGAAGCTGGAGAAGATGGCGGAGATGCGCGCCACCAGGTCGGAGAAGGAGGGCCGCCGCTCTGACTTCGGGTGCCAGCACTCGATCATCAGCGTGTAGCTGGAGGGAGAGGAAAGGAGAGGGTCTTTTTCCAGCTTCTCAAATTTGAATGTTTACTGGTTTTCTCTTGTTTTGTATGACTGAATATCTTTTGGTTTTCGACACATTTTTTCACTACTTAATACCATTTTATAGACTAAAAAATTAATCAGCTAATCAAAAAAGAAAGTCCAAAGATGACCTGATAATTAAAGGGGCCATATGATGCGCATTTTCAGATTCATACGTGGATTATGGGTTTCTACTAGAACATGTTTACATGCTTTAATGTTAAAAAAGAAACAATTTTTCTCATCCTGTCTGTCTGAATATACCTGTATTCACCCTCTGTCTGTCTCTTTAAGACCCCCTCCTGAAAAAGCCCAGTCTGCTCTGATTGGACAGCGTTTTGTGGTCTTCCGCACATCTGCGCTATTTTCATTTGTTTTTTCACTTGTGATATGTTTTGACCATAGACTGTATGTAAAGATGGACGACATGAAAACTTCCCAAAAGTGAAGCCAAAACGTCAGGATCGTCCCCTGGTGGCTGGCTGCAGTATAGGTAGTATAAGTACACATCAAATATATTTTCCTCAAAGATGGTTTCTGTCATTTTAAGTAGGTCTTATCACGCTGATGTATGTTGTGAAGTGGTCTTGTATGAGAGAGGAGATGTAACTTTAACTTTCCATAACCGTCATGATTGACCCAAAATGTATTAATAGAGATATTATGGTTAGGTGTTGTGTCGTTCTAGCCTAACAGCTACCGTGGTGCTAACATAGCTGCTAGGTGGTTCACGCTAATAGGCTGCGGCTGCGCTCGGCTCGTAATTGGCTTGGCTGGGTGTGTGGAGGCGGGACATTGATACCGCGCCTCCAGCCCCCACGATCACTACTGCGCAGACTCTGGCTCCAAATGACGTCAAAATCTCAAGATGACAGCTCGCGTATCCGGGATATTTTGGCTTAATTTTTGTACAGCGGGATGAAATGGAGACGCGTCGTCCATCTTTATATACAGTTTTGACATTTTGTTATTTATTCATTTTTTTTTCTGACTCCTGTGGCAGCATAACGATCTGCTTCTCCTCTCCTAATGCAACAGTAAATCATCTATGAGCCACCATTTGAACCTGGAAATCTGAGAGGAAACTTTATGTTTTCAACTTGCTGCAATAGATATTAATAGTTCATTTCATCACTCAGTCGTCCACAAACATGCTGCAAGGTCTTCCTCCCTCGCAGGTGTTGTGCATGTGAAATGAAAAGGTGTTACAGCTGATAATTATTTCAACGTGTCTCTAAGATAACTTTCACACCAACAATCAATCATTTTGCAACAAACGTCTTTACCCTGTCAGACGTCTCTGATATTACCGTTGTTATTTTTCTTGGCAGAGCCACCCTCATCATTGCTAAAAATGAAGAAGAATGGCCCCATTACCACACGTCCACGGTATCTGCCAGCGACTGCTATCACCAAAACACCCCGCGAACGATCGGGAGTGAAGAATTACGGGAATGTTTGCAGACGTGCATCACCCCCCTGATGTCTCTGTTTAATTTACAGCTTGGGAACGTTTGGGCCTCTGCCTCCCTCACCTGAACACTCCCACTCCCCTCTAATTTCCACACACTATACTATAGACATGCAGCGTACCTCATGATGTTATCTGCACCGTATGAGATCACACTTGGCATCCGTTTCACAGCACCAGTGGCTCAGAGTTTAATGAATAAGGACAATTCAGTGTGTGTGTGCTGTATTGACACTGAAATACTTTCCTGTGATTTGATGTGAAATTTTTTTTTATAAATAGCTGCAAGCTTTGCTTCTTTCATTACTCATAAAATAGAGGTTGCTCTTGTTTTAGTCACATCAGGTAGTGGTGATATTTTATCAGCAGAAAAGACACATTTTTCTAAAGATCGTGACAGTTTACAGTACGACAGAGTATTAGGGCCACATTCAGGGGGAAAAACAATCTGAGATTTCGAGAATGAAGTCATAATATTTCAAGAAAAAAAGTCGTAATATTACGAGAATAAAGTCATAACTTTATGAGGAAAAAAGGTTGTAATATTACGAGAATAAAGTCATAACTTTATGAGGCAAAAAAGGGTTGTAATATTACGAGAATAAAGTCATAACTTTACGAGGAAAAAAAAGTCGTAATATTACGAGAATTAAGTCATAACTTTACGAGAAAAAAAGTAATTTCCTCCTCCACAAAAGAGGCAATTTCCCTTCTTTTCAAGTTCCTGATACTTATGATAATGTGGTGCTGATGTGCCAAAAGATGAATTTATTAAGTCTGTATTTGGTATTTCACATTGAATGGATTGCAAAGTTATGTTGTTGATGAAAAAGGAAAATTATAACAAAATAAAAAGAAACATTGTTCTGTATGATGGCTGCTCTTTAGGAGCGACAGGCAGCACTTAACTACCACAGCAACAAGAAGAGACAAATAAAAAGCTTTCTTTGTGTTTTGTGGCGAAGCGAGAAAAGTGACTTTTATTTGACCCTCAGCTGTGATGAGATGTAACGCTCGGCTGAGGAGCTGTGAGCGTGTTTCAGACTGTTGCTGAAGTAGATGATGGATGATCTAAACTTGAGTGGTTTTTATTTATGACTTCCATCGCTGCTTATACAGCTCTTTCCTGCTGCTCTCTCCTGATTTCAGACTCTCCTCATGATGTATTTAAGTGCAGCTCTACAGTATATCACTCACACTAACTGAACCGTGGCACTTTGCTAGAGGAGGTGAATGACAGGTGAAAAGTATGTATAATATATATGTGTGTGTGTGTGTGTGTGTGTGTGTGTGTGTGTGTGTGAACTTACAGGGCGTCAGGGCAGAACTCGGGCTGCAGCAGCCTCCTCCCCTGCAGGAGGAACACGGTGATGTCAAAGGAGTTCACATCCGAATATGGTGGGGCTCCACGGGTCATCAGTTCCCATAGCAACACGCCAAACGACCACTATAGGAAAAACAAGAAAATGTACTCTCACTATTCTCCTTTTACTAACATCCTATAGCATTGGTTCAGTGTAAGACAACTTTTTTTTTTTTTTTTTTAATATACAGTTATATCTCTGCATTTCATTAATTTCTGTGAAGAGAACTAAATAAAATTGTTATTTCTAAAGTTTTAATTATTATTTAACATATAAACAGGATGAGGACACGGTGTAACCTGAACATAAGCTATATTCACAGAGCCTCGCCTCTCTGCTAAACAGCCTCGTCCTGCATTAGAAAAGTACGCAGATAAAACAACCAAAGAGCTAATAGAACAACGACCAAGCACCTGGGAGAAGAAAACAGTCAATTTGTCAAAAAAGAAGCCTATTAAGTATAAATGATTGTTAAAAAAACCCATAATACAGACAAAGAATTGTATTAAAAGTTCCTAAAAATAACAGGAAAACTCCTCTCTGATGCAATCGCTTTACACAAACTTGCTGCAGTTATTGCGTTCACTATTTGGGTTAATTGTACAGTTTAGCAGTTGCTCTGTACTGTTACTGTTATGCATCGAATACAATATGAACTATCCATAAAAATATGTCACATAGTCAGGGGTCATCAGTTTACTCAATGATAGAAAAGGGGTCCCTTAAGGAAAAAAGGTTGGGAAGCACACTTTTGTGAAGTCATTTACATCACATTTTTTGTTATAATGTAAAAAAGTTGCCAACAGAAGTGAGATAATAACACAATTCCCGTTACAAATGTGACTGAGTCCTCACCACGTCTGACTTGCTGGTGAACTTGTGCGTCTGCAGACTCTCCAGAGCCATCCACTTGACGGGCAGCTTGACTCCACTCTTGTTGTGGACGCTGTAATATTCTTTATCATAGACGTCTCTAGCCAGGCCGAAGTCTGCCACCTTCACCGTGTAGCTCTCATCCAGCCTGTCGGGGCAAAGAAGACTTTTATTGTACAGGTATTTCTATTGCTTTCTTCTTTGTTCTTACAACTAATCAACCCATTTTTTCTATTTCTCTTGTATTCTTTCTGATCTCCTATGCAGTACTATGCTTTTTCTGTTCCCTTTTTCTTCCATTTAGTCTCATCTATAGTGGCTTGCTCTATATATAACACAAACTCGTGATACTGAATGAATAGATGTGAACTCACATGCAGTTTCTGGCAGCTAGGTCTCTGTGGACAAACTTCTTGCTGGCCAGATACTCCATCCCTCTGGCCACCTGCAGCCCGAAGCCCATCAGGTCCTTCACTGTTGGGTTCTGTGGGTGAAAAAACAACCATCAGAGGACCGGGAGACAAATCATTTTATTTCAACTTGTTTACTGATCTATGCAGGATGTACTGTACATTTCAGTCTCAATATGTACTGCAAGAGCCTGTGAATAAATCCCAACATGCATGCATCTATCTATGTGTACATACGTGTCCTTCATCGCGGATGAAGTTGCGCAGGTCGCCGTGCTTCATGTAGGGCAGAACCACCAGCGGAGAGCCCTCTGGCGGCAGACAGATTCCCAGCAGAGAGAGAACGTTCGGGTGGCTGAAGTCCTTCATGATGATCCCCTCCTTCAGGAACTGGGACACTTCCTCCAGATCTGTGATGCCTTTATAAAAAATTTAAAAAACAAACAAAACATGAACATTTTGTAGATGAGGAAACTATGACTGCGTATTAGGGCCATTGTAGATAAAAAAAAATAAAAAATTACAGAGCCAGGGAGGGGGGTTATTTTCAGAGAAAAAACTCTGAGATTAAAGTTGTAAATTTATGAGAAAAAAATGATATTCTCTGAGATGAAAGTGGTAAATTTACAAGAATAAATATCACAAATTTAGGAGAAAAAAATTGAATATTCTCTGAGATTATAAAGTCCTACATTTGCGAGAAAAAAATCTGAAATTCTCTGATATTAAAGTCACAAATGTAGCCGCCGTCTAAAGTTCGTTGCTCCTAATGTGTTCTTATGGTAAAGACAGCCTCTGAGCGAGGTGAAGGTCCTGAAAAATACATATACGCATTTTCTTTCATATTCTTTCTGTGTTCTTTTATGAACATTAAAATAAATACTAATATAATTCATATATTTTGCACTCAGCGGCTCACGTTACCGAAGTGTTTAACAGTGGCGTCTATGGTGTGATGACGTTGATCCAACCTTGCAAAGTGAAGCTATGGTTCCTTGACAAAGAAGAAAACACAATTTTCCGAGGTTTGTTCTCGTAAATTTGTGAGTTTAATCTCAGAGAATTTCTGAGTTTTATCTCGCAAATTTATGACTTTATAATCTCAGAGAATATCCAAGTTTTTTCCTCATAAATCCTGATTTCTTTCTTGGACTACTACCCCCTCCCCTGGCTCTGTAATTACTATTATTTAACCTACGCCATCGTAGGAAACAGTTGGAGCAAGTAAAGGACAGGAAGAGTTGGTGATGTGGGGTATTGAAAAGATCTCTCCGACTATAGTGGAAGACATGGAGGACCTCTGCTGTACTGACATCAGCAGGTAGGTCATTCCTTATAAACCTTTGGGGAAAAAAAAGATGATGATGGTGATCAAGCAAAGAAAAAAAACCTCCCCGAATATCCTCACCCAGACCTGACCCACGGCAAACTCCCATTTGCCAATTGCATCCCTGCCTCTGATGTCCTGCACTTTAGCCCCGCTGACTCCGCTGTAATCTGGTTAGAGATGGAAGCTCTTTAGGTCTAGAGAAACCAGCCGATTGGCCTTCAACTGAGGTTCGACCCCAAAGATAGAAAGAGATGACATTTGATTTCAGAGCCTTAAGGACGACAATTACGTCATTGCTGTGTGGATATTCCTTCCTCTATTATTCATTAATCATTCAGTATCCGTCTTTGGCTCTTCTACTTTCAACTACTTGTCTTGGTAATAGTTATATTAGGATAAAAGCATCAACTCAAGGTCTCAAATATAACAAAAGAACGCAAAAAAAAACAATGACATGGTGCCCTGAGAAATCACTAAACTTAATAAAAAGGTCCAAATCCCAGAGGACAAACCCCCAAGCAGGCCGAGCTCATCCCATCCCACTGTGGTTGGTGGCTCCTTGTGACTGCATTGAGCTTTCCTCCATATTACTCCTACTGCATCAATCTCCCTGCTCCAACTGACAGGTTACACGATTAGGGGGGACCCTAATGCCGTCCTCACCATCGGACGCTCATTCATCACCATCAGCTCAGCCAAAAAGGATTCGGGGGCTCTGATGAGATGAGGTCCTTAATGCTATTGGAGCGCTGTGATATCATACAATAAGTACGCAATATAAGCAGATGAAGGATGGAATGATTGTGAATATGTTTGGACAAGGAGAGAGTGTGTTGAGTGTGTGTTCTGAGGGGGGAATCTGAAAAACAAATGCTCCCCTGTCCCTAGATAATACAAAACTAAACATAGAATTTCACTTAAGGAGGTCTGGTGCATTTGGCTAAACCGCAGTTCATGACAATATGTTACATAATGGCTTCCCACATATTCAAAGTTGTTCTCATACAATGTTCATAGCTATACCTAGGAAAAGTAATGCACTATAATTCGTATATAACCCATGTAATCAATTCGTATGTAGTCCATGTAAGCGTGAGCCAGGACAGGTGACGTAGTATAAAAAGTCTGCGTAGGGAGGAGGTCGGGGTGGATTGGTAGGTCTATAAGTACCGGACTTTCACCCAGGAGACCGCTGATCGTGTCTCGTGTGAAACCCAGAAGTCAACGTTGATGTATTTGTCACATAACTTCCGTACTTAAGTAACGCCAATTCCGTACTTATTCGGACCCTAACCACGATCTTTTCCTAAACCTAACCAAGTAATTTTGTTGCCTAAACACTGCAGGGGCTTAAGCAGACAAACTGATCGCTCGTGTTGCTGGACATGCGTAGGAAAACGCACGAAAAATACGTTTTTGTAAGATATCATATGAACCGTTGTATATGAAATGGAATATAATATTCATAACTATGTTTTCATTAGTGTATAATCAGCTGAAACTAAGAATCGTTAAGTTTTCGTTAGCTTAGAATGAGCCGTTTATATCTACATAAGGAGTCCGCCATGTTGCTCTGCCATGTTTCTACAGTAGCCCAGAACGGAGGAACCAAACACTGGCTCTAGAGAGAGACTTTCACGTTTTTACATTACCTGAAGGCCACTGTAGTTCTCCGACACGCTTGTGAAACTGCGGTAACGTGAACCGCAAAGTGTAAAGTCGTGGTAACGCCAGCTGCCGTCTGACTTCCGTTGCTCCTACAGTAGTGTTATTAAGATAAGAATGGCCTCTGAGCGAGGTGAACGGCGTTACCACAGCTTTGCACTCGGCGGCTCACGTTACCACAGTCTTGGAAAGGGAGGAGTGTGCGGAGGAGAACTCAGTTGGTTGCAATCTGCAACCACACCACTAGATGCCACTAAATCCTACACACCGTACCTTTAAATTTAAAATTTGTAATTAAATGTTTAAATGTTAACTGCATATATTCATGATATCAGAAATAATGCAATTCCCATTTTCAGCTTTCAGCCATAAATGAAAGTAGCAAAAAGTCTTTGGCTGACCCATTCACATGTAAAGGGGGGTTTGTACTCACGGTTCAGAGACTTGATGGCACAGTGCTGCTTCTGCCCGTCTGGCTCAAGCAGCGTTCCGTGGAAAACGCAGCCGAAGTGACCTGCAGGTTAGAACATGATGTGTTAGTCAGAATTAGTCGGCATCAATGAATTCAATAGCTCGTGTTCAAACCTGTAAAATTTCTTCCTTCCAAATAATGTTTTTTTTCCCGCCTCATACAAAATAAGCCTCTGTGAAAGAGGTCCATTTTAGACACATGAGATGCACCATAATAACAATGAGGTCCAGCTGTGAAGCAGGTGAACAATGGCAGTCAGGATCAGTTGGTACTTTGGGATGTTAATCAACGAGGTACCACTACTAGGAATTGATTTCTTCTCTGGTGGGTGGGAACTCTTCCCGCTGCACGACCTGTGCACCCAGTAATCCAATGATTTAATCACTGATCCAATATCATCGATGCAAAGTGAGCCCGAGCAGAATAGACAGCAAATATTAAATTTGATGCTTCATTGGTGACACTGCAGCACCACCATCTGAAGAAACATCCCTACAGCATGTACATTTATTTTGGCACTGCAAAGAAGAAGTACACTGAGAGCTACTGACATCCAATTCCTCCTATATGTGAACCTACTTGGCCAATAAACTTGAATCTGATTCTGATCATGGCTTGTTGCTTAATGTACTCATAGACTCTAAATCTCTAAATCTTGCCCATAAACGGTAACAGCTGTATGGCACCATCTTAATTACCAACGCGGCTTGCAGGACATCATTACAGGCCATTTTTGGATATTGTGCAATCCATTTCTATCTTGGCTGGCTTCACGACAGAGCCACTATGATTAAGATCATGCGTCCTGCCAGTTGGCTCCATGATCACAGCAGTTCCAGAAATCAGATGAAAAATATTTCTGTCCACTGTTGATACATAAAAAACATTAAAGTCTGGAGCAAAATGATTAAGGTGATTTCATGTTGTGCATGCAGCTTTTTATGGGAATTGGACTCTCAGGGGCCAATTGCATAAACTTAGATTAAGACTAAGTCTAGGCTTTAGACTAGTCTTAGATTGTCAGGTTAGACTAGTCTAATTAAGCCTGTCTGTTGCATAAATATTGACAATGACTTAATTTGAGGTAAGAAAGTTAGCCACCTCTCCCCCTGGCTAAGCCTGAGGTGAGCATGTTGTTGCTATGGTAACAATCAGTTAGAAGGTCAGTTAACCTAGCAAACTATTTCAACTGTTTATCCATTAGTTTTAGCTAATCTTTAGCTAACTATTTCAACTTTTAGCTAACTATTTTAACTTTTATCCATTATTTTAAGCTAATTTTTTGTTAACTATTTCAACTGTTTATCCATTACTTTTAGCTAACTATTTAACCTATTTATCCATTACTTTTAACTAATTTTTAGCTAACTATTTCAACTGTTTATCCATTACTTTTTGGGATTCTTGCACCATATTCTTGAATATTTTTATGAACATCTTTAACGCTTCTAATGTCCGTTGGTTTTATGCCGTTTACCTTTTCTCTCATACTTGTGTGGTGTCGCTGTTGCATCCGCTATTTTTCTCCTCTGTGAAGTGTCTTATTTCACCCATAATGCATTGCACAAGAGGCTATCTAAATCAGTCTTACATTAGTTGCTCATAGGGAAGTATTATGCAACAGGTAAATTGAAGTGTCTAAAGCAAGTCTGACTAAAATTTATGTTTACGACAAAGACTAGGTCTATTTTTATGCAACTGGCCCCTGGTTTGAAAACAAATGTCTGACTCTTGTATGTGTGTTTTGCCTGTTTTCACACCTTTAACAGCTCATTCTGAGTCTCTTAAGTTACCATCACCCTCACACTAAATCTGCCCCCTCAAGTAACCCAGTATGAAGCTTTATTCATTAATACCCCACGCAAGCTAATAGCCTATGCCAAACCCCGTTGAGTTATTGTGCATTTTATTGAATTATATCTCTTAAGACACGAGGGCTTGCCCCAGACTTGTAGGGGTGCGGGAATAAAATGAGCGCGGCGTTCTCCTATCACGTCCTTGCAGTTGGCCGAGGGTGTTGGATTACGACTCCCAACAATGGAGCCTGGGAATACTATCTGTGAACAAATCATCCTACGCCACTTTAAAAAATCCTGCCTCGAAATCCAGGCTCTTTTCTTCAGGGGGTAATTCAGCCGAGGGGGCAGAGGGCTGTTTTCTGTGACATGGAGGGGTTTGGGGTCTTTCTCCTCTTGATGTTGAATTTGATCCGTGGGTCTGACCCGCCTACTTAAGCACCACAATGTGAGGTGATTGTAGCGTCTGCATGTCAAGCTTGAGGTTCGATAAAGCTGGCAATTAAGCTCTGTGGGCGACTTTTGCTTTTGTATAGCTTTACTATATAAATAACTTTAATTTTTAAGACGCAGGATGCTAAATACATATAATAAACTGTTATGCAAGCAGTGCTGAAACACTGACCATTATCCTAAAATATTTCATCAAAATAAAACACTTGGTTACCACTAGAGAGATGAAGTGATGTGTAATACTTTAAAAACAATCTATTTTAACAGTAGAGAAAGTATTTGTGTGACCGACCTCTGCCGATGACCTGGTTGAGGTGGAGCAGCAGCTGCTCCCTGGCGATCACCACGTGCTGCACCTCGGTCAGCAGGTCTGGGTGGAGGCAGGATGGGTCGATGTGTACCGGGGCCATCAGTAGGGGGGACACCAGCTCGCCCTCCATTCTCACACCCATCCTAATCCCACCTCCCAGCGCCCCCAGTCTGGGGGACAGCAGCTCCCCGTTGCCCCCGTAGATGGGAGGAGCCCCCCGGCATGTCTCGGGCCTGTCGGTGCCCTGATCTGGAGAAGCAAAGGAGGGGATGGAGGAAAGGGGTCAAAGGTCAGCGACTGTATCAGCGGGGCCTCCAGAGGTCAAGGTGTGTTACATGATCAGAAAAAAACAGCTACAAAGGCAGGGAGCAACTTGACACTGTGATGGAGAGTAACTGAGCCGGAAAAACAAAGTTTCTGATTTCTGCTCTGCTGCAGTTAGTGGAAGGAAAATAAATGCAAAGAAACTGCATGCAAATATATCAAAGCCTTATCCAGAACTAGAGGACAGAGAGGACTTACAGACATAAATGGTGAGCACAAATACGGACTATATATGGATTTTCAAACCCTACACCCCAACTCTGCCTGAGGACAAGCATTAGTTCATTAGTAAGTCTATCTGCACATTTTAAGCCTTTCAAGTCACTTTTTAACAGCAGGAAAATTGCTTTGCCCATCATACTCAGGATCATAATACATGGAGCCCCCCCCCTCACGCCCTCAGGATTCAAGCTTAGGAAACCAAAACCACAGGTGACTCTAAAGATTACATCAACACAGACTCCAAAATAATCCGTGTCTCACTGGCTGATTTCTTGCTGTGCTGATTTGTGTCGTTAGAACGGGTCAAAACTACATACAATGTGACACTACAGGTGAACAGACAGGGATGCTTTTCCTTCCCACAGGAAGTGAAGTGACTGTCTTCAACTAAAAATCAATCTGAAGTGAGGTAAAGATACTGGTAGCTTTTTATCGTTTGAGTCATAAGGAAATGTTGGTATATGATCAATAAATTGCTGAGCAGGAGCAGCGAGCAGGATCTTCTTTTCTCAAGTGATACTTTCCAACGCACCTGCATCTGAGACAGTTGGATGTGTGAATATCTCCTTCGAATTTTTTTTTTTTTTTATCATTTAACTTCTGCAAAATTCCACTATAGTATTTCCTTAATAACTAATCAAATCACACGTAGTTTGACAAACCCACAGAGAGTTATTATTTATTCTGCAGCTCCATGGAGAAATTCTTACTCGACAAACACTCGTACGATTTTGTCGACAAATTGATTAATTGATTTAATCAACAGATCTGTAAAACTGAGTTTCTCCACAAAGAATCACACAAAAGCACCACCTTAAATCTTGTGTTAGGTTATGAGGTCTACGCTGGGTAAATGGATGATTTTGATCAGTGGATTAAAAGAAAAACACCAAAATGATTCATAAACTTGGCTGCGGGTGTTAGTTCAGAGCATGTAAGACATGCACCGCTTTCAGCCCCACAGGGAGGGATGCAGGTAGATGGGAGGGAGGGAGGGAGGGAGGTGGGACGGGGGGGAGAAGATGTCAGGTGGGGATGGGGGAGGGGCTTATCTGGTTGACGTACCCTCCAGCAGGTTTGTTCTATAGTCGACCGACTCGTGGGAGACCATTTCGTTAGTGGGGCTGACGCTCCTCGCGTTAGCCAGCCTGTCCAGATGCTGGATGTGACCCCGGCCATCATACCACACCTCAGACAGATCTAGAAGTAGAGGGAGCAGGGGGGGGAACGATGGAGACAGAAGGGGATAAGAAGCGCATAGAAGGAAAGGTGAGAGGGAGAGACAGGATGATGATGAGAGAGAGAGAGAGAGACAGGAAACAAGTGATGATGGAGAGAGTGAGAGATAAAAGATAACGGGGAGGGAGGGGAGAGATGAGAGAATTACTAAGGAAGGCAAAGCGTTTCACCGATGCGCCCCACACACAAAGTCTCTGTAAACCCACCAGGCTGAACTAAACCCAGCAGACACACATGCAAACAGGTTAGAGAAGACACACTGAACTACAGTAGCATGTTGGTAAATATATCAACACACACACACATCAGGGATGGGGTCAGTTCACTTTTAATTCAACTTGTTCAAAATATTAACAACTTGAAACTATGATTGTTTTATCACTGAGACAGAGCATTACACCACATACTGTACATGAATAATGTATATCATATACAGTAGATGTGATGTCTATTTTCATCTTGATTCACTCACATATTTATGACCGAGTATTAGGGCCATTGCAGGTAAAAAATAATAATTACAGAGCCGAGGGAGGGGGGTAATACTCCCTCTGAGATTAAAGCCGTAAATTTACAAGAAAAAAACTTGGATATTCTCTGAGATTAAAGTCCTCAATTTACGAGAAACAAAACTTCACAAATTTGCGAGATTATAAAGTTGTAAATTTACGAGAATTTTTTTTTTAATATTCTCTGAGATTAAAAAAAAGAAATTACGAGATAAATAAATCGTAAATTTACGAGAAAAAAATTTGGATATTCTCTGAGATAAAAAAAAAAAGAAATATCCGAGAAAAAACTCGAAAATTTGCGAGATTATACAGTTGTAAATTTATGAGAAAAAAATTTGGATATTCTCTGAGATAAAAAAAAAAAAATAAATATCCGAGAAAATACTCACAAATTTGCAAGAACATAAAGCCATAAATTTACGATTTTTTTTTTTTACAAGATTAAAAAGTCGTAAATTTACGAGAAAAAAACTTGGTTATTCTCTGAGATAAAAAAAAACAAATTTGAGAGAAAAAACTCACATCTGTGGGATTGTAAAGTCATAGATTTATGAGAATAAAACTTGGATATTGTCTGAGATCAAAGTCAGAAATTTAAGAGAAAATAACTCAGATATTCTCTGAGATTGAAGTGGCAAATTCACGAAAAAAAAACTTGGACATTCTCTGAGATTCAAGATCAAAAATTTACTCAATTAGCCAATATTCTGGCCAAACCTCGACCTGACTGGAGTGTCTGATTAACGTAATATTTCAAAAGTAGATAACGTTACAAAGGACTGTGAAATCAATGCCAGTCGGTCACTGTTTTAAGATTAAGGCTGAGTTTAGGATGTCCGAAGTCGCAGAAGTGAACTGACCGTTGACCCAATACGACCCCACATCTCTTACCGTCGATGTGTTTGTTCCTCCTCCACATGAGCAGCGTTCCCAGCAGCAGCAGCAGCAGACTGACGCACACGCAGCCCACGATGAGGCCCGTGAAGTCCTGCTCCTGGGCCAGCGTCACCTTGCCCAGATGCATGATGGAGTCCGCCTGGTGCCACTGAGAAAAGTGAAGGAGGTTGATCATTACTATTGAACTACCCTCCATCCATAGGGAGGTCAGAGGTCATCTACTGAAGAGCTGGTAAAGATTCAGTGTAAAGGTCTGAATTCCAGCTCAACAGGACCGACATCAAAACTAATTTTGCTGAGTTTAGACACATTTTCATGTGCATAACGCAGATTTGGGGAAGTTTGGGCCTAAAATATACATTTTACTTTTGAACCTAAATCTTAGAAATCTTAGAATTAGACCGCTTTATTGCAAAGTATGGTTGGATATGGGTTGCTTTATGTGAACAGAGTGTCAAGTGTGAGTAAAATAGCTTGATTCAAGTCGTCTGTCTGAAATGTCTTTGTAGCCTTTGAACTGGATGGATACAGCCTGCTTGATTCACAGCCTGCAGTCAGAACATATTTGGGTTAGTTGTTTATTGGTTAACTTTTTTTGTTTCCTTTAAGTTTTAGGAGCCAGAGTTTGGGGAAGTAAATTCTGGTGTTCATTACATTTACTGTATATTTACTAGGGCTGTCAATCGATTAAAATAGTAAATCACGATTAATGGCAAATTAATTGCAAATTTATTATCTGTTCAAAATGTACCTTAAAGGGAGATTTGTCAAGTATTTAATACTCTTATCAACATGGGAGTGGGCAAATATGCTGCTTTATGCAAATATATATATATTTATTATTGTAAATCAATTAACAGCACAAAATAATGACAGATATTGTCCAGAAACCCTCACAGGTACTGCATTTAGCATAAAAAAATATGCTCAAATCATAACATGGCAAACTGCAGCCCAACAGGCAACAACAGCTGTCAGTGTGTCAGCGTGCTGACTTGACTATGACTTGCCCCAAACTGCATGTGATTATCATAAAGTGGGCATGTCTGTAAAGGGGAGACTCGTGGGTACCCATAGAACCCATTTACATTCACAAATCTTGAGGTCAGAGGTCAAGGGACCCCTTTGAAGATGGCCATGACAGTTTTTCCTCGCAAAATCTAGCGCAAGTTTGGAGCGTTATTTAGCATCCTAGTATAATCCTAGCGTTATTTAGCATCCATGTTGGTACAATTGGTACCAATGGATTCTTTAGGTTTTCTAACCTCATATGATACGAGTATCTTCACTCTAACTTTAAAACTGAGCCCGCTACAACCTAAAAGTCTCAAGTTGCGTTAAAGATGGGGTCTGCGATTTATCCAGTATACACTTTTTGTTATATTGGTTGAAATGGTCTTTACACCCCGACAGCAATCCGTTTCTTATGAGCACTGAAAAAAGACCGGAAAAGATCCGTCATCTGTAGCTGCTGTAATCCTGTAAAAACGTCTCCCAGTCAGTAAAAATGGTCCCGGTTGTAAGGAACCAATCAGAAGCCTCCCTGCCTCCCTGCTCGTACTCTAGCCTCAGCGTGCACCAGCGTGAACTCAAAGCGCGTGTCCGCCGCACGTTCACTGGAGAGTGGAAGAGAAAACTCAGCTCTTAAAACATCGGACAACGAGAACGAACTCGTACCACTAATACCATATTATCGAAAAATACAACTTTGATTTAGTTGTTTATGTTCTGTTAGTTTACTTTATAAGATACTGCAGATTTAAACTATTTATTCTAACAGCTCAAAGTGAAGTCAGACAAACAGGATTATCAACGAGGGGAGACGGCGGATAGAAAACATTGCCGAACAAAATTTACGTTGCTCAAACTGCTTTTTCAGTTACAGAAACAAACGAGTGGACTGATCTCCCTCCAGATATTAGAGTAACGTTAA
The DNA here is from genome assembly GCA_916701645.2 of Sebastolobus alascanus. NCBI lineage: Eukaryota > Metazoa > Chordata > Actinopteri > Perciformes > Sebastidae > Sebastolobus > Sebastolobus alascanus. The sequence continues at coordinate 246,018 of CAKAOJ020000050.1, forward strand.
AAAGGGTCGTGTTGTCTCAGCAGGTATCTCTCTCTTTCCCTCCCCTCTCTGCTGCTCTGTGGCCGGCTCTCCAGCGAGCTGCTGCCCCCCCCCTCCCCCTCCCCCTCCGTCAACAAGGAAATAAAGCCCCTCGTCTACGAGACCGGTCTCTTGAGAGAGCTCCAGCTCATAGCGGGGTCTGTGTGAGTGAATGCCCGGGTGGAGAGGTGGCGATCCCGGCAGGAGCTAGCTAGCTGTGCCGGCAGTTTGTGGAGCTTCTAAACTCCGACAACAGTGGAGACAATGTTTGATTCGCCATCTAACATCGTAAAACTGTCAATATTCTAAATCTACACCGTTGATTTCTCGCCTCAACATTTTTCAGAAGTGAATTTAGTGATGAAATAGCTACGAAAAATGTGAAGTAGTTTCGATGCAGCGGTGCTCGTGCATGTGTGTGGGGGGCGTTGCCTTATAAGGAGTTTCGAGGGGAGGGGGGGCTTAGACGGAGCTCCTGAGGCGATGCGACTTTCAAATTATGCTAGTTTTCCAAGATCGCAGACCCCAGCTTTAATGCGTCAAAAAAATTAGTGGCGTTAAAACAAATTTGCGTTAAGGCGTTATTATCGCGTTAACTTTGACAGCCCTAATATTTACCTTTGTCATGGAAAAATCAATAAAAAAATCAATAAAAAAAAATATTATATTATATATATATATATTTTCTAATATAAGTTTATGCTAACTTGTCCAATTACCTCCTGTTTTCCTAAAATTGTAGTACTCTGTAGTACAGAGCCAAAAACACTGTGCAGACTGCCCAGCATGTAGACAGATGCTTGATAAACAATGACTACAACTGTATGCATGACACATATTGTACAGTATGGCACGCATGGCATATACACGAGCATTTAAAAGGCATGAAACTGGCATTCAGACATATGGTATGCAAAAACACACACACACACACACACACACACACACTCAGTCTGTTGCCACAGTCTGGAGGCAGATTACATCAGTGATATTGCTTCTGCTATTATTAGGTTTAGTGGAAATGAGGTTTCTACTGCTGCAGATGGGACGGTGTGTGTGTGTGTGTGTGTGTGTGTGTGTGTGTGTGTTTGTGTAGGCTTGTGGAGCTAAGGGATATTGGCTGACCATCCCCCTGAGATACCAGCTTTCCTCTGAAGGCCAGTTCACAAGTCGACAGCGATGAGGCAGATAACGTCTGGTCCGAAGCACGCCGCTGAAGGCGACTGCTGGATATTATCTCTGAGGATGACAGTGCAGCGTCTTAGCTGCATATTAGTTTGTATCATAAACATTTCTCTTATCAAACCTCTTATAACCCACGAGGATATTTGGAGGCTGGTTGTCGCAAACAAGGACGCTAAATTTATTGAGAACACAAAATATGAGTTGCATTTATGGTTTAAAAGACACAAAATCTGCAATGTTTGAGATTTAACAGTGCATATAATCAATATGTCATGTTTAATGCACCTGCAGAGTTATTATCTATAGAAACATCTTTCTCTTAAGGTGCTTCTACTTCAGTTTGATCTCCTACATTTACCAGGAGGCCTTTTCGTAGCCCTTGAAATGAGCAAGAACTGGAAAAAAAGTGACCCCTTTCCTCAGGAAAGTGAGGGTTTTATGTAATCAGTGTAAAATGACTGCCACACAAAACATCACTAGTTTTGTAGTTGCATAGCATTCTGGTCTAGTTTGGTTATAACATTATTCTTTCTACTCCTTCTACGATGGATTCCTCTCAGCATAATTGTTGAGTATCGGTCCAAATTGTTTCTCTATAGAGGCATCAGTATTACATAACCAGATAAAAGTTCCTTATAGTTGCTTTAATAAAAAACACAACTTTTCTTTTTGAGTCACAGGTGATAAACGTCTGTCCTGTTTAAACCCTCATTAATAAAAGACAGCGTGTGTGTGTGTGTGTGTGTGTTCCTCTGACATTTCTATACTGTACGTCTCCTCCTCATGACTTATATTCAAGTGACAAGACAGCTGGATGCTGAGCCCTTTCACTCAACACACTGTGCAATAAATTCTCCCCTAGCTGGTGTTTTATAAGGGACTGCATTAGGACAGGAGAGTTATTGAAGTTCCCTGTAAACGATCTGGAGCGCCGGAGGAATGCGGTGTTTTCCATGAAGTTCCCAGAGCGCAGAACGAAGAGCTCAATATGGCCGACGGCAGAATGATCCCGTTAACTCGTACGGTCTTTACTTTCTGTTTTCTTATTGTCAACCTGGGATCTTATACATAAAAATAGGAAACAAAATGAATAAAAGTAGTAAGATGCTATTAATTTGTTAAATTAAATGAAATACACTGAGAATAATCAAGGCTGAACTAGTTCTCTCACATACTCTATTCATCTATCATCACTGTGTGTTTGCTATGTGGCGAGTCGGCCTCTTCCTCCTCAGAAGCAGGTGCTGTGGTATGATTATATGATACCTTTTATTGCTCAAATTCCTTCCCTGAGCCTGATAATACAAACAGTGGGGGATTCTCATATCAATGCATTATAAGTGGCTTTATGGATCTGAATCCACTCGTCTCAGAGCAGATTTTTGATACAGAATATCTTGTTTAAAAGACTCTCCTGATAATTTTTGGCTCACAGGAGTATTTGTGCTCATAGAACGAAGGTTTACAATCAGTAAGTAGTGCGAAAAGTCTTCCATCATAAACATTTGATCTCATATTTAGCCTTTAAGGGGAGATACTACAGGTGAATATAGTGCTGCAGGGATGACGTATTTTTGTAGGCCAACCAGGAAGTTAGCATCACCCTGGTTCTGACAAAGAGCCAATGGGATTTTTTTTCTTGTTATATAATGACTTTATTTTCATTAAATTTTGACTTTATTCTCGTAATATTACGACTTCTTTCTCTTGAAATGGTATGACTTTATTCTCATTAAATTACGACTTTTTTCACGTAATATTACTTTATTCTCGAAATCTCCGATTTCCCCCGCCCCCCTCAATGTGGCCCCGATACTCTGTCGTACAAATTTAGACATTTATCTAATGCTAACTTTTGGTGAATTTAGGAGTTTAATAAACACCTAAATGTGTATTTTGGATGTTTTCTTTCCACTAGTCTGAAAGAAGACATTATGGAAGAAAAATAGCCCAAAGTTTTTATCTCAAATGTTTTTGCCTGTCGTTTTTCTTACAACATAGTAAGAATTCTGCAAATGGGGTGAGATAATTCCTGGTTTAAAGAAAATGAACATCTACTAAAGGTCAGAATGATCTCACCATGTTGGCAGATTTTTTTTTAGACTTCTTTCAGGCGGTTTTAAAAGGAAAATGCAACTGTAATAACACTACAGATTTGCAGGGGAAAGTTTTTACAAAGTGCAGGTATGTTTTTATAACCCTGTCTACGACTGGAGAACAAACCTGTTTGCATACTCTTGTGTTCTTTACTTCAACGGTATGGTGAGCTAATTCACTATAGCATGCAAATGAAATTAATGTGAGCGTCAATAAATTACACACCCTGACACACACACACACACACACACAAACACACACACACCCTTCACTGCCATACAAACACCACTTCAAACACACACTGAAGCTTTTCACTGCTGTCAACACGCAGGGAAGCTGGAACAAGACGTCTATTGAGACGAGTGAAGAGGATGTGTGTGTGTGTGTGTGTGTGTGTGGGGGTGTGGATGTGTGTTTGTGGTGAGTTGGGTGTCTCCATAAACAAAAGGCTGCGTTAATTAAAGACCAACTGTTGCACAGACTATGGAGAGCTGGTGTGTACGTATAGGTGTGTGCACCTGTGTATGAATCTCTATTCATACATGGCTCTGTAGTCTGTATGTGTGAATATCTTCATGCTTGTTGCTGCTGAAGAACGAAAGAACAAACTGACCTTTTCTGCTCTTAATGCAAACTAAAAAGCACATTGCACTCGTCTCGGCATCTGTAAACTGTATCTCACCTCCACCTGCAGCCCCTTGAGGGTGGCGGCCTGCAGCTCGTTGGGGACGGTGCACTCCAGAGTGTTTCCAATCAGAATCAGACTCTCACAGCTGCGGTTGGAAACCGTCAGGACCTGACACTTCATCGCCTCCCTGTCCATACGGTCACCCTGCAGTGGTGGAGACGGGGGGGAGGAAAGAGAGTGAGGTGGAAATAATGAGGGGAGATAGAAGGAAGTTGGGGGGAAAGAGAGCAAAAGGGGAAGGAGAAAATAGAGGGGGACATGTGAGGTCAACAGTAGCAAAAGGGTTGAGGTCAAACGACTATTACTAAGGCCAAAGGTCAGTGCGTCCAGACCATAGACTGTATATAAGTAGTGGACGTAGTCACCGTGACGTCACTCCATTTGGCTCCCAACGGGGACCGGCGGAGCAGCGAGGCGTAGCTCTGCTCCTGGCCGGAGGAGGAGCCGCTGCTGCCGGGCGAGGAGCTCTAACGACTTCGGGTCGCAGGCCCCGCTGGAGTCTGAGCTGAAGGAGTTTCTGGTGAACCTGCATGATTTTGTGCCGGTGCCACTGATGACGAGCATTAAGAATAACTATATGGAAATATCTTCTCGCTGATGGTCTCGTTTGCTTATGTAGGTCATATAAAGGCATCAGTATTAAACTGAGACTGTTTCATAACCAGCAAAACATTCCTCACAGTAACTTTTAGATTAAGGACTGTATTATATTTATAGTTTGCCTGTATTGTAGACATTCTTAGTGTTTGTGCCCTGAGGCCCAGTATGTAATCTTATATGGACACACACAGTCAAGTTGCATCAATTTTAGAGTGGACGATGTGGACTGCTGGCGAGGATGGAAGGGTCGGAGGCTGTTTGGTAAAGTTTTTAAAGTTTACTTTGGTATAAATCAATCACAGGTCACATAAGTGTGTTCTCTGTAATTTACAGACCTCCGTATTTGAGTTCTAAACATTCGCACTCTTTAAAGTTTCCTCGTGCAGCTTTTAAACTATTTATAGGACCTTTTTAAAAGGCCAGTAAGTGAAATGGGTGCGTGGTTGACAAAATGATATGAATTTTATAGTCTGAAGCCATATGTTATGGCTTGTTTAGGACATATTTGGAAACAGAAGGTTTCAAATCTGTTGGAAAAGAGTGAAGTAATACTGAGGTAAATTAGGAGCAGGTTTCTGTTCCTGGCATCATGATTCATAGTGATGGAAAGGACCTAACTGAGCTCGCTGCTTCTGTTATGAGTAAGAAGACTTATTGAGCAACTTATTCTAGTTGTGTGACCCCTAGAGGGAGGACAACAAACACCCCCTCTGAGATCTGACTGGAAGCACACACAGCAATCGTCCACATGAGTAACGGAGTTTGCGAGTGTTTGACGGGAAGCTGTGAGAGAGAACAGCGCAGCCTAATCTGTTCTCTTTCTCCTCCACTCTCAGCCTCGTTCTCGTTTTCTCTTCTCGTTCACTTTTTGTTCCATCTCTCTCTCTCTCTCTCTCTTTCTCTTTCTCTCTCTCTCTCTCTCTCTCTCTCTCACATAAACACACTTGTTTGAGTGCAACAGAAGGCAATAAAGAGAATGATCACATTCCTTGCGTGACAGCTTGGGATTTTCCAATTTGACACAGAGTGGAGGCTTGCACCTGTTACTGCACTCTCTCACACACTGGCAGCCTTCAAACGCAGCAGCAGCAACACAAAATCACCCACTTGCTTGCAATTAGGACATACACACTAGGACAACACTTCGTAATAAGATCATACAACACAATCCTTGTTCAGTGTGTTTCCCAGCTGACAACACTCTACACACACAGACACAGCAGAGAAGAGTTATTAAAGTCATTAAACAGTCACTCTAAATAAATTGTTACGATGATAATTGGAAGTGAGACACAGCCTCCCGTGAAGTGATCGGCAGCGATATGAGCCGGGCCACATGCCAAAATCAACAGCCTGGTGTGGACCCGTCAGTCAGAGCTGAATATCCCTTTATTTGTCTTTTATTGGCAGCCATTTTGGGGCTCGAGTTATCAGATGGCGCTAAATGAGCCCAGCGTTTGCCCTTTATGGAGGCCACTGCAAGGGCAGGGTTATCAGATGGCGTTAAATGTGGCCTGTTTCGGTTTGCGATGCCTGGTACCATCCCCCCCCCCTGGGTAAAAACTGGGAGTTTGTCTGGGCTGAAGGGGGGATAGAGGTTGGGTTGGTGGTGGATTTAGCATCGGGGGCCAAGGTCACGTCTGGGAAAAGGAACGAAAGAAGGAAAAAAAAAAATAGCCAGTATCCCCTGTGAGAGGTTCAGCACAGCTGCCACAAACCGTCGAGCTGCAGTCAACAAAAATATGAAAGAAGTAGAAATATGTATTTCATTGTGTTGCTGAAAACAGAATCGGGGGGGTGGGGGGATGTGGTGGCTTGTTTGAAAAGCAGCATTAATATGTCAAGAGCTTTGACCTCGGCAGCCAGAACAATGCATGTCAACGGAGAGAATACGTAGAGAGGTGTAGCAGTGGGGAAGTGATGGGGAGGTCGGGCTGGGGTTGGGTGGGGGGGTGTAAACGATGGGAAACAGACTCCACTTCCTGTTTTTCTTTCAGTATTGTTTCCTTCCCAACTTGACCCGGACAACGGACGTGTGAACGATCGGGAGGCAAAGTGCAGTGACCGGAGGATTGAACATCAACCTGCTTCCAAAGTGTGAATTCATCCCATTCAGTAAAACTCTGTGAACTTCATCTCTGAATAAAAATGAAAGTCTAACAAATCTGTGGAGTTGCAGAGTGGTGCAGGGGAGTCTGTATATTACATGTTTCTGCTCGCTGTTCTGTGAAGCACTTCTTAAGCTTTTGAAATTTGCTACAGCACATACATGGAGATTTTCTGACTTAACCTTGAACTTGACGATTTGAGTTTCTGCAGGTGTCTTGAGTTTCTGCACCTGTTTCTGCCCTGCTGGAGTTCACTTTTAAGGCGAATAGGTAATAGATATCACCATGAAACTTCCCCAGTTGATTTCTTAAATTAAGACAATTATATTTTGTATTACAAGTTTCCTGAAAATGTGATGTTTAAATATGCAAATGAGGCATTATCTTATCAAATATGTGTTAATTTGCATACATTTCCAGAACAGAAATCTGAACATTGGATAAAGCCATGTTCAAAATTCATGTTGATATGTTAGAGTCAAAGGTTTTTACAGAGGGGATTTTGGATATCTTTTTTTATCACTCCATAAATCAGAAAAAAAATAAATTTTCATCCTGTTTTTTGCGATATAATGTTGTATAAATCAGGCTATGGATGATATATGAACAACCCCCTCTGTAAAAACCTTCGGAATATAGATAGGAATGAAACTGGAAAGTTTGGTGGATGTAAGTGCTACTGAAGAAACCTTCAAAGATTTGTATTGTAAAATTCATTACATTTTGCAAGACACTACAGGTGAATGGAGTAAAATCTTTAACTAACAGATATCACCATGAAACTTCCCCAGTTGATTACTGACATTAAGACAATTATTTTTTGTATTACAGGTTTTCTGAAATCTTATGTTTAAATATGCAAATTAGTCTTTTTCTTAAAAAATATGCACTAATTATCTAATGCTAACTTTAGGTGAATTTAGGAGAAATCTACAGACAGAAGTAGTAAAATAAACATCTAAATGTGTATTTGGATGTTTTTTTTCCACTAGTCTGAAAGAAGACATGTTATGGAAGAAAAATAGTCCATGTTTTTGCCTGTAGTGTCTCGCCTTAATCTTTACCAAAGGATGCATCTAACCTTTGCTGTTCCGTGATATTTTTTTCAAACATTAGAGTAATTGAAAGCAGCTGGATGTTTACTTTACGGTAGTCTTACCTTGAGCTCCACGATGCTCTTGTTGTCCTTGGAGGTGAGCTTGGGGTCCTGGAAGAGGGGGTCCTCCACGTAGATCAGGTCCCACTGATCCGTGGAGTAGCCGTCCAGGACGAACGCCACCTTGGTGACCACGGGCGGCTGCAGAGCCAGTTTGGCCAGAGAGGGCGTGGTGCACTGGATGGACGTCTGGTTCTCAGCGTACACACAGCTCTGGAGGAGGGAGGGAACACATGACGGATAAAAACGTGCAGGTTAGAAAAACTGCACTTTGAGGGCACACAAAAACATTGAGATCATTTCTGCTGGATTTGTTTGTATGATTGTCCGCTCTGGTCTACTACTTGAGTCTGTGGGGAGATCATGCGTTCGGTTGTGTGTGTGTCTGTCTGTCCACGACTACTTCTCATAGACTTCTATACAATCAGACTTCTTTTGGCAACCATTTGCTTTCTGACCTCTGCCCCTAAACTCAACCATCCCTGCTACATACCAAACTTCACCTCTTACCCTAACCTAAAGCTGATCCTAATTCAGATCTTATATTAACTAAAATAGTCCCTTGAAAAAGCGAAGACCAAAATTGCTCCACACACTGTTTATACAAACATAAAGAGATAAATCACCTCAAGCTCTCAGCGTTCCTACTACTCAGAGTACAGACAGCTCCCTCCAGGTCTTCACTCAGTCACAATGCAGAACCACCAAGCAGTAATCCTCTGTTTGGCAGCTTCTTTTATACTCAACACATTATATGAGACGCCACCTGTTTTCAGCCACTGCAGTGTTTACACGCACGGCCCGAGGGCACAACAGAGTTCTATCCCGTGTTGGATTTAGCTCAGCTTTTGTGCTCATTGAGAACCCCCAGTGCGAGTCAGAAACACCCTAAGTCCTTTTTTATTGAGGTGTGGCAGAGTTTCATCTCGTCTCAAGAGAACACGGGGATAGAGGCGCTGAGGTTGACGTCTCCTGTTACACGGCAAAGATCTAAACCTTATGTGGCTGCATTACGGTTTGAATCTGCCTTGTATTGGCTGCTCGAGAGGAACTTCTCCTTGAGAGCTGGACTTCATGTCTGTGTTAACATTGTTTTGCTTTGTGCAGTTATTTGGGGAATTACAGCATGTTTCTGTGGCACAGAGCACTCGCATGAGGGAAATGAACTTGTGCAGAACAAAGTATGGTAGAGGTGAAATATAAGCTTGTGTGCTGAACACTCAGATACCAGCCGGGTACCAGCAGTGATTTCATTTAAATGTTTTAAATGTTTAACTTTGGTGCAACTAAATGCCATCAACTGGGTCATTGCCATGTATCTTTTAAATTATTTTCATTTCGTTTCTTGTGGTGTTTTCCCTGGATGAGCTACATGCAGGCAGCAACCTTCTGGGAAGTGAAGCCAATGCTGAAGTGCCTTAAACCTGTATTCTTTCTAACAGCCAGCAGGGGGCGACTCCTCTGGTTGCAAAAAGAAGTCTGATTGTATAGAAGTCTATGAGAAAATGAGCCTACTTCTCACTTGATTTATTACCTCAGTAAACATTGTAAACATGAGTTTATGGTCTCAATCGCTAGTTTCAAGTCATCTTCAATACAGCATGATGTTCATTTAGTAAAGTATGGTCCCATTTAGAGTCAAATATACTAGACACGTGGCTACCTTGTGATTGACAGGTTGCTACCACAGAGTGTTTTCGTCTTAGAACTTTAACCCTTTCACAGCGTGTTTTCAGTTCATGGAAGATAATTGATCGCCTAAAAACGTCTCCTTCAGCGTTCGGTTGTACTTAGCTCCACCCTCTCGTGTCACTTCTGGTTCCAAAAAAACAAGATGGTGACGGCCAAAAACCAACTGTGTGTTCCAATATACTACCATACATTTTAGCATGAAAGAAAAGTATGTCCCAATACATAATATATCAAATGCAGTATGCCAAAAATACCAGGATGTCCTACTACATCTGGTCACATTTTGCAGTATGCAAACTAGCATGCTTTTCTGACCCACAATTCTCTGTACAAGAGGGTCAAAGTTCAAGGTGCAACGTTGTGACAGAGTGGTATGTCCCAATTGTATGCATACTGCATGCAACAGTACGTACTTTGTACAGTAAGGGCTGCTGCAGTACATGCTAAAGTAAAAAGAAAAAGTATGTGATTTGGAACGCAGCGCAAGATGGCAACGGCCAAAAACCAAGATGGCGAAGGCCAAAAAACCGACCTCAAGGCTTCAAAACTGTATTCCACTTCTTATATAGAGTCTACGACAATATAGTCCTCAACTGGAGGGTGGAACAGGTGGACAGTTGGGCAGAAACAGTTCTCAGGCTCATCTTACTCTGTTCTACAGTTTCAAAATACAGTGTTAATAAAGGCTTGAAATTCAACAACAGCAAAGTGCAGTAAAACTATTACACAATGTAGTAAACAGTAAAGGCTCTGATCCGTCAACAGTGTTACAAACAGAGAGTGGGAGAGAATTTTGGGAGGGAGCTGCATCCAAATGGGGGTGTTACTGGGATCTGGATCTGGCGCAACGTTCCCAGAAACAAGAAATCAATAGACAGACTATAAAAAAGGGATCCGGAAAATAAATGGGTCAACTAATCTGAAAGCTGTTTTTGATATGACTTGACAAGCAACAGTAATAGGAGCAGCTAAGAGGCCGATAGTGTTTATATAATGATCTATTATGCTCTATTATGACGTCCAGACTTCTGTGATGAAGCTGAGGTCATGATAAAAGGAGGATGTGTTTTATTTATCACGGACACTGTGGTTTATTCATTACGCAGAGCAAATATCGATATAAAGCCGTTACCAAAGTGTGATGTCGTGATATTCCTCTACACAGGTGCACTCGGAACAATCCAGACTCGTTTGCCTGACAGATCAATGGTGATATTTGCGCTGCGGTGGCCAATGATAATGTGTGTTTATCTTTTGGGCTACAAAGGTAAATGTGTCCTTGAGTGGATATCGCACGAAAGCAGGAGGAGCTAGAGGGACTAAATGTGGTCAGTGGTTTATAATGGTTGGTTGCACTTTCTTGTTGCAATACTGTTCATTTCATTAGATTTAGCACCAACTGCACTTAATCTTTATTTTCAATTTGTGAAATAAAACAGACATAAAACAACATAAAGCCTTATTTTTCTCTCCCTCTCTCTCTCTTATTTGTCCCGTGGGGAAGTATGTTTTATTACTAAGCGGAATAACTTTTATAACTATTATGATGACATATTCTATAGCTCCTCCTCTCTATTACCGTCTCTCAACCAGCTTTCATCTTCCTTTTAATTTGTTACTACTTATTTTATTATAATAATATGTATTTACTTTCTTTTTTATCATGATTATTATTATCTTAATGAATTTTTTTTTTTTTATTTTAAGATTCTTTTTTGGGCATTTTCAAGCCTTTATTGATAGGACAGTGGACAGTCTAGAAAGGGGGAGAGAGAGAGGGAGTGACATGTCGGATTTGAACCCGGGCCGCCGCTGTTAGGACTCTGCCTTGTTATATGGGCGCCCGCTCTACCAACTGAGCTATCGGGGCCTCCTATGTTAATGAATTTCAATTTATTTTCTACTTGCTTACCATTATTATTATTATTATGATTATTATGTCTGTTTGTTTCTCCTTTATTTATTTATCAATTCTTATTTTATTTTATTATTTATCTATTTTTATTTTTATCTATTATTTATTTATATTTTATTTCATTTCATTATTTATTTATCTATCTACTTTTATTTAATATTATTTGTCTAATTTTTTATTTTATTTTATTATTTATTTATTCATCTATTTTTTTATTTCATTTCATTATTTATTTATCTATCATTTTTTTATTTGTTTGTCTTCCTGCACACCAACACACACTCACCAGTAAACGCTTGAACACGAGCATAAAGACATTTAAAACACACACATGTATGTTGAATGTGTTCATGTGTGTGAGGGTAGCGCTGGGTCGCCTAACAAAAGCAATCTAATTAACCTCCACACACACCAATAAGGAACGAGTAGAGTGGGACTGTAGGTTAACCCCCCACCCCCCCGTTCACCGCGGTCTCCCAGGGGTGCAGCGAAAGGAAAAATATCCTGTGAATTAGTGGAAACTTCAGTCAGTTTCATTGTTCAGTAGATGTCTCCTCTCATTTAAGAGAGAGGAGGCGAAGGGCTGTAGGTCGGCAGCAGCTGTAAATACAATACAGCGGGCCGAGAGCTTTACGGTGGGGTGATGAGAGAACCAGCGATCCCCAGACCTCCGCCGTCCCTGAACGATCATTAGTGTAACAGCCTGCGAAAAAGCAAAGTCATAACGGAGCTCCCACGTACAAAAGTGCCTGTCAAATCTAGAGTGATTTATACCAGTGGAGTTTCCTACCATGCTGAGTTGTGTTATTATTTACTTTGGATTTAAGGTCTCCAGCTCAGCTGTGTCTCTGCTTATTATCTTGATTTTTAGGTGTAAATTTCACTCTTTCTTCTACTTTTATAACTGCACATAATGTGTTTTACATCTTGACCCTTTTAAAAAAAAAATAACTTTATGCTCTCTTGTTAGTATTATAGACTTCACTCTTGTGTTTTACCATTGTGCAAATGACCAACACTGTGTTCGAGACCTGTGTTGTTGACCGGCGTTTTGTTTTTGTAAGTTACGTTAGTGACGTTTGTAACGTGACGATTGTTTTCTGTAGTTGTGTTACTTTGTTTCCGTACGTTTTTAAATTAGTCTACATACTTATTTTAAGCCCAACCATGACGTTTTCCCTTACCCTAACTAAGTGGTTTCCTTGCCTAAACCTAACTGCAGACGTTTGCGAGGCGTACAAATGTCATGCGAAAAGCGGCGTACAAATGACACGCGAAAACGCTAAATTGCGTACTCATGACACGCAGAATGTCCGTGTAATGTCGAGATATTTATGCACAACTGCAGTCTTGTCCTCTGACTGTCAACGAGCAGCTCTCCTGGAAGCAGTCGGAGCTTTGAAGCACCTTGACTGCTGAAAAACGTTACTCATTCACTTTCACTCACTTCCTTCTCTCAGATACCCCCCTGCTGTGGGGGGTCATGGGAAAGGAAAGAGGCTTCATGAGGCGTTCAGGTGTCAGCTAGAGGGATCGAGCCAGGAAGAGGAGTCTGACACGAAATAAGCCAGTTTGTGAATGCAGGCGACAGGTGTCCGGCTACAGTGAAGCCTCTAGTTAGACCAAACTATCCGTGATGGTGCAGAGCAGAGCTGATCTGGAGAACTCCACTCCCTCAGCTTTGGGAGTGATCTGTGAACATTCAGAGATCACTGTTTTTGCTGTTTTTTGTGTGTGTATGTGCAGCCCTCTTCGGCTTTGTGACCATGCCAGCTTTTCACGACGGATCGTAAAAAAAAAAAAAAACTCTTTCATGTTTGTGGGAAAGCTGAGATTGGCTGAGACGAGGCTTTACTGGAGATCTGAGAGGCAGATATCAAGTCAACACTGGGTGTTTTCATGCTCCGACTCCAACTGAGACCCTGAACCTCTGCTCTGTTGGCTTTAAGCAAGTCTTGGTTTCTTCCTCTCTGTGCAGATTTCACAGATTCTGGTCTGACTGGAGAACAGATTCGCCGTCATTTGGCTGCTGTGGTCGCACGGCCGTCGGTTAGGTTTATGAACGCAGCTCTGCAGGCATGAGAGGCCGGCTCACGTTACCCACAGTGCCGTTCCGCCGGCGATGGAAACCTCTGGGATGTCAGTTTGTGAACGATCCCTGCCTCTATTTTGAGGGGTTAAGACAATAAGACACTTATACTGTCCCTTCCCAGGCTGAGCCTCAACTCATCCCGTTTACTGGAAGGAATTTAACAGGCGACAGCTGGGGCCCTACGGGGCGTGATCCCATCCTAAATCATTAGTATTTCATACAGCTTCACGCTCTTTCTCTCTCTAGGAAGATAGAAATTTGTTTTTGCTATATTCCTCTCTGGTCTGTTATTCCAATAAAGTATCGGGGCTAGAGTTCGCTTCAACACGCCGCCTTTCAGTCATCCGAGAGCCGTTTATTCTTCACATCTTAACAGAGAGGATTTAAAAACGTTTTGGCGGATTGCATGGTTTTAAATACAGTCGCAGCATGTGTTGTTAACTTGAAAGTGAGCTGATCCCCGACTACCCTGCATGGTGTAAACTCGCAATGCTGCAGCACCAGGCGACACATAAAGAACATTTGAACGCACTGCATGACCCTCTAAGATTACAGGTGAAATTACACCCAGTAAACTTAGCTGTAAACACAATCCAGAGAAAAAACTAACAGTGAAGACCATATTTTGGCAATTTTTTTTATTTGGCAATGTCATTTTTTAAAACCTTTCCTAATAAAAAAAATAAGCATTTGTTTAATGATATTATACCTGTGTCTGAATGATGAACACTGTTCAAGTCCGTTAACTAGTGATCTAAATCAGTGAGCAAAGTATGTTAAACTGCAGGTAACCATAGCGACTGTGCTTTGTCCTATGTTACTCACTGGCGAAACAGACCGAACCATAAGTTAAAGGGTAACTTTGGTTTTATTCAACCTGGACCCTATTTTCCATGTTTTTGTATCTAAGTGACTAATAGGGAAAACAATTTATGAAATTAGTCCAGTATTGAGGGAGATCGCTGTAGACAGGCAGCTCAGTTTTGAAGCTAGAGTAAAGATGCTGGTATCATATGAAACTAAAAAAACCTAATGAATCCATTGGTACCAACCATGTCATGCTAGCTTGTCGTGAAGGAGGCTAAATCCAACTCCAAACTTGCGCTACATTTTGGCGAGGAAAAAACTGGCATGGCCATTTTCAAAGGGGTACCCACGAGTCTCCCCTTTACAGGCATGCCCACTTTATGATAATCACATGCAGTTTGGGGCAAGTCATAGTCAAGTCAGCACACTGACACACTGACAGCTGTTGTTGCCTGTTGGGCTGCAGTTTGCCATGTTATGATTTGAGCATATTCTTTTATGCTAAATGCAGTACCTGTGAGGGTTTCTGGACAATATCTGTCATTGTTTTGTGTTGTTAATTGATTTCCAATATTTAATATATACAAACATTTGCATAAAGCAGCATATTTGCCCACAGGGTATTATATGTAATGTAAACAACTATTCACAGCCTTTAAATGTCCAGTTGCCTGACCTTTTTTTTGACCTTTCAACTGTTTTTTTAACCTTTAATTCATCCAGAGAGAGTTGACCCAACAAACTGTTTCGCCTCACACCTGGAAACTTCCAAACGCAGCAACAATCGTCTTCTGTTGACTCTCAGAGCGTTTCTACTGGAGCAGTTGGAAGTTAAGAGCTCAAAGATGCCTTGATAGCAACTTCTGAGAGGAGGGGGGGGGAGTCAGTTGTAGATGCAGATCCAGATACAGTAGATGCCAGGAGAATCAGGGGTTCGAAGCAGCAACTTTTGGACGTGATTTCAGAGCGCTCGAGCCGCGTGTGTTCACGCTGTTTGTGTGTAACGAAGCCCGAGCTCCCCAGAGACCCATGAACCACTGACCTGAACACAGGTCAATGACCAGGGGAGGGAAACTGAAAGATGAGACACTGCAGGGAGTGTGTGTGTGAGAGAGAGACAGATTGGAGGGAAAGAGTTATCGCTAAGATTTGAGTCTCTTTTCATAATTCCATACGTGCTCTGTATACGTGTTTACTGAGCGTGTTGTTATCTCCTGACTGAACCTGCAGCAGCGTGTGTCTCAGGAAGACAGATAACATCATTACAAAGCACTGCTTGTCCTAAAACTGCCTCACCAAGGCAAACATCACACACAGTCAGAGAACAACACACCTTCGCGCTGAAAACAAGGGCTGTTTGTTTGTTATGACTCACCTTCACTCTCAAAGAATAGGTATACTCTTAACAAGACACAAGTTGTTAAAAGTCCTAAAGTTGGAAAGTTTGCCATGTTTATAGAGAATAAATCTTGATTTAACTTCTTGATAAGAAGTTAAATTACTTCTTTACATGGAGAATTTGATGCAGTTTAATCGATAAAAATGGGCCTCAAAGGATGTGGTTTCATTTCAGCAGCGACTGCAGTGAAACTCAAGCTGAGAGACTGTTATCCAAGCACACTATAAGAGTGGATAAGGAGGTAAGAAAGGTCACATAGAGAATCTGTGGTCAGTGTTATTACTTCAGACAGCGCTGACTTCTTCTTTTCTGGCTGAAAACTTTGGTTGAACTGCACAACAATTGTTTTCCTGAATGTTGCGTCTGTGTTATGAAATGGAGGTCAGCGTTGCCAGATAATTATCATATTTGTACGATCAACTTGAAAGACTTGAAACACGTCATTTTGCAGTGAAAAACTTTAAAACTCAATAAAGCCAAAATGAGTTGATAGGAGGGAGATTATTGCAGTGACATTAATATGAATCGACAGGTGGGAATAAATACATTTAGCCTGATAGATGACCTTTCCTCCGTCCACCTATAATGTTATAATAAGATATATAAACTGTAGGTGTCCTAATGCCTGAGATCAGCCAGGAGCACTGATGAAAAATGTCTTTATAACTAAAACCAAGCACTGTTGCCTTTGACTTACGACCTGGATGATATTTTATGTACATTTAACACCACTTTAAGGCCTTTATAATTAAACTACATCCATTCCAGACATGTTTAATAGCCTGCAGACAGCGCGGTGAAAGCCTGGTGAGTGTCAGGGTGGGATAATTTAAAACTCCTCCGGGCCGGGTCGCCGTAAAGGCCAGCCAGTCTACGGGAACGATGACGTGCTTCCAGCATGCAATATCATTTTTCCTGCAATAAGTAGAATAAAGTCTGACGGAGGTGAGGAGAGCCAGAGCATCGAGAGGCCTCGCTCCGCTACTGTGGGTGAGTCAGAGGTGACGGCTGGATCCGACAGATCAGAGGTGGATTTTCCATTTCCTCTCTTCTCCTGTTTGTCTGACAATTGAGCTCTTTCTTTTCCCCCCATTGTCAAAAAGTCTTTTTTTTTTTCTTCTAGATGTTTTTGGGGGCGTTAGTATGCATAATGACAATACCATGCATGTGACAGCGAGGTATTTGAAATGTTTATTTTGCCTGCTGTTCATCATTTAATGGGTCTTTTTCAACCATATAAGGAGCCACAGGAACTAAGTCATTCATGCAAGTTTGAGTTTCTGCTTCATCTCAAGAAATGCAAAATTAAAATAGTGTTTTTTATTTACGATGTCAGCGTGATGTTTGAACAAGTGTTGGAAAGGAGACGTACAGAGATGCAAAAGGGAGATTGACACGCCAGAAAGGAAAGACGTCTGTCTCCAAAGTAGCGATGATCTCCTGAGTATTTTATATGGCTCTTTATTAGGGCTGTCAACGCAAATTTGTTTTAACGCCACTAATTTCTTTAACGCATTAATGCATCTTGCGATTTTTAGGTTCAAAACCTAATGAATCCATTGGTCCATGTCATACTAACTTGTCGCGAAGGAGGTTAAATAACGCTCCAAACTTGCAGTACCTGTGAGGGTTTCTGGACAATATCTGTCATTGTTTTGTGTTGTTAATTGATTTCCAATAATAAATATATACATACATTTGCATAAAGCAGCATATTTGCCCACTCACACGCTGATAAGAGTATTAAGTACTTGACAAATCTCCCTTTAAGGTACATTTTGAACAGATAAACAATGTGCGATTAATTTGTGATTAATTACGATTAACCATGGACAAGCATACGATTAATCGAGATTACATTTTTTAATCGTTTGACAGCCCTAGTCTTTTTCCAAACAATTATGTTTATGTTTATTTTATTTAAGAAGGGACAATGCACATTAATTAACATTAGCCATCATGTAAATGTGCCAGATTTAGCCATACAGGCTAATTTTCATCTGCAGTCCCTGGCAGGTTGATGGCATTACAGAAAACATACAAGAGCACATAAGCATTGAGCATAATTAGTTAGTCAAATTAAGTTTCATTTTCATTTATCTCACTCTTATTACTCTCTTTAAGTTGTTGAGGCTTGTGGTTGACCTATATTAGCCTTGCACAGTAGGCTACTGCAAATTCTTCCCTGTAAGCAACCTGGGAAGTATTACCTCAGGAGCAGGGACTTTTGGGGCCATGCATAGGGCCTTGCAGTCAAAATGAATCGACAGTAAAATATTCTTGAGTTCCAGGAAAAGTTGCTTTGCTCAAAATGGCCATGAGTGAAATATTTCTCAGAGAGGATCTACACTGTAGATGAGTCTTCAAGGCTTAACCTCAACTCAGATTGTGCAAACGTTGATGGATATCTCATGTTGGGATGTGAAACCGTTCTTGTACTCACCACATGGAAGACCTCAGCATCCTGACCGGTGGTGAGGACCATCTGGGGCTGGAGGCCGGACTGGAGGAAGAAGCCGTGAGCCGACACCGTGCAGCCTCCGCTACAGTGAGGGGGTGGGGGGGGATGAGAGCGGATGTTAGCGTTAGCATCAGACAGAGACACAGTAGATCCCCACTGGGAGGGACCTGCTGCTAGCGTTAGCAGTTTAGCCACTCGTCACCTCCTACTCGTTTCCTCCTGCTGTAAAACTAAAGCATTAATCTGTCTCGCCTCATCCACAGACACTCTCAGTCACACCGGCCCATCGCTCTCTCTCTCTCTCTCTCTCTCTCTCTCTCTCTCTCTCTCTCTCTCTCTCTCTCTCTCTCTCTCTCTCTCTCTCTCTCTCTCTCTCTCTCTCTCTCTCTCTCTCTCTCTCTCTCTCTCTCTCTCTCTCTCTCTCTCTCTCTCTCTCTCTCTCTCTCAAGTACCTCCTTCTAGGTGAGAAGCATGCAAGAGCTGAAATATGGAGGAAATTTATCAAGTTGACTTTGACAAATAGTGATATCCAAACCGTTAAAAATCAGAACGTGGAAGCAGTGCAGTGCTGGCCACCGTACAGATGTGGAGAACACAACGATAAAAGCAGAAACATTTGAATGGAAATTTATAAAACTGATTTTGTGTGCTTATGAATGCTTGCACAACCATTTGTGTGGGGAAAAAATATTTTGACCTCAATTTCAGCGGATTTCCACCTGCGGAAATATGTGTTTGACCAATGAAATCCTTTGTTCCAAGTGATGTCATACCTCCAGGTAGCATGCTGCCAAAATGGGGGAACGTCTTATCAATTTGGTTTCTCAACACCCAATATTGTACGATAAACACCGCAACGACTGCCTCAACAAGGACAATATGTGGCTTGAGATCGCCCAGCAGCTGGGATACGATGAGGATGGTAATGTAGCTGATATGCACTTGCTAACATTATATGTTGATCATGGAACGGGGCTAGCCACAACAGCTAGCATTAACATCACATTTAGGGTCCATAGTTTATGAATTGTGTAGTTAACGATAGCCCCTTAGATATTCTCTGTCTGCATCGCACTGGTGTAGGGCTGCAACTAAGGATTATTTTCATTGTTCATTAATTCTCGATCACTCGATTAGTTGTTTGGTCTATAAAATGTCAGAAAATGGTGAAAAATGTGGATCAGTGTGACGATCAGATGACGTCCTCAAATGTCTTGTTATGTCACCAACTCAAAGATATTCAGTTTACTGTCATAGAGGAGTAAAGAAACCAGAAAATATTCACCTTTAAGAAGCTGGAATCAGAGAATTAAGACCTTTGTTTTCTTAAAAAAATGACTCAAACGATTCATCTATTATCAAAATAGTTGGCTATTAATTTAATAGTTGAGAACTAATCGATTAATCGTTGAAGCTCTACACTGGTGAGCAACAGCTTTAAAGCTGAACACCCCATTCTGAATGAATACAACTAACCTAACGAAGGAGCGTGAGGGCTGGATGCTGTTGATGATGGGGTCTTGGTTGTAGGTGAACAGCACGGGCGCGTGGAGCTCCACCGAATCCACCGTCAGCTTCACGGGTTGCTTGGAGGGAACGCCGTGTGGAGGCGTCTTACAGGTCAGCATGGTGGACGACAAGCTGATGGTGGCGGTTGGGGTGGAGGGGAATGAATGAGTAAACACACAGGATATATTGTTGTGTTAGTAAGTAGAGTACAGTGGAAGCCATTGTCCCTTATTCATGCATTTTTTTTGCATTAGTTCTGCAGATAATTCCTGAATGAGCGGGAGAAGAGACAGAATGAGTAAATCAGCGAGGAAAAAAAACCTTTGACCTTCTTTAACCCCTCCTCCAGTTCACAAAAAAGTAAAATTACAGTAATGTCAAGCCATTTGAGTGTGTAACAAACAAAATCCCTCTACAGAACATATGTACTGCACAACCTCCCCGATTCCTTACAGAGAAAGAAAGAAAAAGGCAGAAAAAATATAACAGCCACTGACATGCAGACGTTGTTTTGAGGAGCTGTTCCTGTTATGCAATGCATGAGGCAAAGAAAAAGAGAAAATGAAACAAAAGAGAAAAAAAAGAAAGGATAAAAAAGAGAGAGTGTGAACTGACCTCTGGATCTTACAGACTGCTTTCCCTATCGTCACCTCTCTCTTGTTCCCAGTATCCAGGAAGGCTCCTCTAATGGTCAGCATGGTGTTCCCGGACTTTGGCCCGAATGTCGGGAAGATTTCATGGATCACAGGGTCCTGTAACCACACAGTAACCAAACAACATTCTTTGTAAATTGTGTTTTACCAAAACACAAATAATGCCGGGATACCTCGACTCCCTGGACTTCACAAAATCTCCTTTTTGTTTTTCGTTCAGGTTCATCTGGTTCTTTGTCCGTTGACTCAATTTGTAATGTTGACGGGTTTGTCGAACTTTTCCTCTCACTGTCAAACAACTTAATTTGCTACGCCATTGTCTCTAAACAGATGCCTGTGGGCATGCGAGTAAACGCACTAACGCACGTGCAGTGTTATCTGGTTCCAGTTCTGACTGTAACAGCAATATTTAAATATGACTTACTAGGGCTGTCAATTGATTAAAATAGTTAATCACGATTAATCGCAAATTAATCGCACACTTTTTATCTGTTCAAAATGTACCTTAAAGGGAGATTTGTCAAGTATTTAATACTCTTATCAACATGGGAGTGGACAAATATGCTGCTTAATGCAAATCTATGTATATATTTATTATTGGAAATCAATTAACAACACAAAACAATGACAAATATTGTCCAGAAACCCTCACATGCATTTAGCATAAAGAAATATGCTCAAATCCTAACATGTTTGTAAAGGGGAGACTCGTGGGTAGCCATAGAACCCATTTTCATTCACATATCTGGAGGTCAGAAGTCAAGGGACCCCTTTGAAAATGTCCATGACAGTTTTTCTTCACCAACATTTAGCAGAAGTTGGGAGCGTTATTTTACCTATCGGAATTTTTGAAGAGTCTCAAAATACACATATTATTCACAAAGTGCAACCAAAAAGAAGGAAAAAGCTCATTCTTACCACGAAGGTGAAGCCCTCCATCGTGGCGACCTTGTGGCCGCTGGTGACCTTCACTGTGTCTCCTGATGGGGTGAAGTTCCCACTGAACACTGGGGAACACTGCATCTCAGTCCACCTAAACACACACAGACCAGGCATTATACCCCGCTGCTGGCAACAAGCACTTATCCTAATTCAATGATGACCTCCTGCACAAAGAAGCCATCTTCATCTGGGATTGGGTGGGCGGTGTTTTTATTTTTCCCCCCCCAAAATTTGTAATGAGGTTGTTTGTAGCAAAAGGGTCTTTTGAATGGGACATGGCTCCAGTGGATTTGGGAGAGAGGAAAGTCTGGATGCAGCGATTTTTCCCAGCAATTTTTCAGTTAGGGGAGTCATGTGTTGAATGTGGCAGACTGCAGGAGAGAGGGGGGGGGGGGGGTTCTTAACATTCTTCCTTCAACACAATAACCCCTCTTAAACTCCTGCTCTGCCCCTATAAGACGCCAGTCTACGGGTCCCTTTATCTGGTAAACACCCGCCACTTAACACACACTCTGTCTTTCTCTGCCTCTCAAAGGTGGCTTTTCAGATACAGATAATGCACAGAAAAGTCAACAATTTTCCATAAAACACACACAAAAACAGGCACGGGATGTATTGAGCAGGACATGGAAGAAAAAACAAACCCACCTGTTGATATTGTCTTGTCTGGGCAGTTTGCAGGGAGCTCCGGCCACCTCTACTGTTACCAGAGAGGCCTTGAAGCTCTCCGTCTTGTCGAAGCCGAAGTTGCTCCCGCACATCGTCACCACTGTGGAGCCTCGTATCGGTCCAGAGGTCGGAAAAACCTAACGCACGCACAAGGAACATTTGAAACATTTACTCCTCAGTCTGAGATCATTGCCATTTTATTTAGTTACTGATATCTACTTAAATTAAGGGGTTTATTTCAACTTTACTTCGGTATTAGTGTCAACAACACTGCAAGTTAAGTGATAGACGAGAGCATCCTGACATGAGATTAAAGAAAAGTAAACTATGACACTCGGATGTTAACATCTAGTGGCTAAGTGTTGCATAAGAAACATCCATGCAACCTTTCTGCAGTCGGTTACAGATCTTTTCCAAATTCCTCCTGTTAAAACAGTCCCAGAGGAAGAGACGTTTTTACAGGTTCTCGTCCCATTAACCCATTTTGTTGCATTTAGGGCAGTGAAGGTAGCTTGGTGTTGTGTTTTTTTTTATATGGAGACAGTCTGACAGCATGGGGTGCAGCATTAAAGTGAGAAAGAATGAACACCACCCACACTGAGCTCAGTAAAGTCTCACAATGTCAAAACGGCGTTAAATAGGACAGTGCTGCTGTAAAAGGGCTGGTATTTCAGGAAGGACTGTGACCTTCACAAACGCCACACTGGAGAGACAAAAACAGCGCAAACATACAGATCGCGGGTTCAACAGACTCTCATTCCCAGGGCGTCCTGCTCTGGAAGTCAGGTGACGTAGTATAAAGAGCAGCAAAGTTCATGTAGGGCGGAGGTCGCAGTGGATGGACGGGTCAAACAAAACAAAAGTGACTGCTGTTAGTGCTACGTGTGTAACCAGAAATCAACGTTGACCTATTTTAAATTACGTAAGTACGTTACCTAGAGTACTTAATTTACGGCACGTACGTAACTGAATTTACGAAACAAACTTACGTAACAAATAGGGATGTCACGATACCAGAAATTTAGTAGTCGATACCAGAACCAGTGAAATTCCATGATTCTCAATACCCAATTCGATACCACGAACTTGTACATGTACTTAAAGATGAACTCCTTTATTACCATTTGCATAGTGTTTTTTGCAAATTTGTTATTAATCCCTGATGATAGAAAAACTAGTCTAAATTTTACAAGATTATATTTGGACACATCATAATAATGGTATAATTACCTTCGCCCAATACTCATTTCTACAGAATAGATCTTGAATGCATCATAATGCACTCAATGCAACCTCTGTACGTCAGCTCCGTATTTAGCCAAGCAGGACTGTGCTGCCCACCAGCTGCTAACCGCTAATGTTGCTAGCTCTCCTCCTGCCGTTTTCAACACAGATTTGTTGTTCGCAATGTAGCATTATCAGGGAAATTAATCCGAATTTTGGCATCAACTTGGTACCAAATTATCGGTTCTCATTCTCTCATCCCTAACAAACTTACTTAGATTATGCAAAACCACAATCTTTTACTAAACCTAACCAAGTGGTTTTGTTGCCTGAACCTAAGTGATGTCGAGGGGTCCTGACCAAGTGTCCGTATGTGACGAGTTGGGAATGAAATTCTGTGATCAAATGATAGGTGTCCCCGCAAAATGAGTCAGCAGGAAGCTGCAACGTTACTCATGTTTACTTTTAGATTCATGTTATTTGCACAGCAGTGAACTGAACAATGAAGAACGGATAAGTTTAAACAAGGAAGAAGGAACAATTATCATTTCAATCATGTTTTGTATTTCGAAAATGGCTAGTGAGTAAAAACAGTGAGCCTCCTGCCCTGACCATCACCATGGTGACTAGTCGCTGTGGTTACCTTGGTGATGACAGGAGTGCAGTCGTCCTGGGTCCAGAGGGAGGAGGAGGGACACTGTTTGGCTCTGGTGCAGCGTCCATCACACCAGCCACATTCGGTCACCCGCGACGACAACAAACAGGAAGTACAGCTGGTCAGCTGACCACAGCCGGGGCCAATCAGAGGGACCCTGGTGATCTAGGAAGATGAAGATGTGAGAAAGTATTCGTCATTCTCTCCGACACACAAACAAAGTATTTCCCCTCAGACAGAAGAAAAAAAACAAATTGTTTGGTAGCAGAAGCCTTGCGGTAAGCCTCGAGGAGCATTGTTCTCTTTTATCTGTTGGCTCTGCTCCGTGTTCACTGTTGTTTAATAGTGTTTTTGTATCATCTCACTAATGCAAGAAAATTTTATTCTTGTTCAGAGATGAACACAGGACAGACTGTGTAGTCTAGCAATATGTTCTCTCCGTGGAACAACAGTTTTCTCAAACCTCTCCCTATTTTGCTGAGGAAAGAACCAAAAGGTGCATTTTTGTCTCTGTGTTTCCAATCCCACCTTGTTTCCTGTGGCCATCAGCAGGGCTCCATCCGAGCCGTCGGCGTCCAGCAGTGCCACACTGGAGGAGACGGGTCTCGAGTCCAGGCGGACGTTGACATGAGGAGAGGCAATTCGAGAGACCAGCACCTGAAAGAAGGAGGACATTACAGTCGTCTTAAAGGGGCATTTATTAATGTAACGGCAACAACAACACTGTCATGATTCACGGCATAGATTACAGCATCATTAGCTGAGACTAACTGCTGTTTGTTATAATAGAACAAGAAGCTAGATCAACAAACAGGTAACCAGACACTATTCAAAGTAACCTGTTACACAAACACCATCTGAGAAGCCGTCATTGGAAACTGTTTGGACAAGTGCAAGCACTTTCAAAAAATACTTGGCAGGTGATCTGATGAACCATTTATCAATCAAACTCTTGCCGAAGCCAGTCGGGAGAACAGCGGAAACATGTTTTCCATCGAGAAACGCCTTCAGTGCCGTTCTTTGCTCTTCTCTCAATGAAGAAATACTCTCCAGTTCTGATATAACTGATGCCATTGCAGCATCTACGCTAACCTCTTCAGGAGCCGCCATTGTTGTTTAGAACGAACAGTTGCCTCTCTGTGTCGCATCACACATCCCTAAATCACACCTGTAGCTACCAGCAGCTCCTCACAGGACGCTGATTGGTCTGGACCACTGTGGTTCGGACTCATACGCATTACTTGAAGCCTAACAAGATGGAGTGCCAGCTGCCGTGAAAGACAGTTAATATTAAAAATGCTTCAACAAGAATACTACTTTCTGAGACACTTAACTTACCAATGGACACACTATTGGTGGCTTGTGCCAAAATCAGAGTTTGGTTTAGACAGTAAGCTTTAAACCAGATATTTGGGTAACTCAAGTAGTTATTGGTGCTGATCAGAGATGAACACAGGACAGACTGTGTAGTCTAGCAATATGTTCTCTCCGTGGAACAACAGTTTTCTCAAACCTCTCCCTATTTTGCTGAGGAAAGAACCAAAAGGTGCTTTTTTGTCAGAAAAAACATCTCCAGAGAAGACCTCACATACAGTGTATGAAATCATAGTGTACTGTATTCATGCATTTAAATATAATCTGTTCTGAATTAGGAGTAAATGCCACATAAATTAATCTATTTATTATTTACTGTATGATCTGCTGCAGTCAGTGCTTTGTATTTCTTAAAAAATAACCACACAGGTCTACTGAGGACACCCGGTTAGGAGGTGGTGGGATTTTTTCTATCGTTGCTGTTTATTTAGAACGCTTCACAACGTTTTACACTGATACTCACACCATGAATTAAATAAGAAGGGAAGATTATACGGAGTCTGGAATATACAACAATAGATCCACAGCATCGCCGGAGGACAAACCGAGCCTCGAGGATGAAAAAGTGGAAGACATCAACACGTTTTCTGGCGCTGCGCCAGCACACCTTGTTACAGGGAGTTGGTTGAAGCAACACGATCCAGATGGTGTCATCTCTTCCTGGAGTTTGGCTTTAAGCACAGTTGCATTTCAGTACAATGTTTCCTCTTAGTCCAGCGTCATGGTCCAGAAATAATGTCTTTAAAGACCTTCCTCATCGTAGACATGTTAAACTGTCAGAGCAGGAAAAGCACAAGTGCAACTAACACCACTAATGATGTCTGTTCCATTTAAGTGTGTCAGTACGCCATGCCCTAGTACACCGAATTGGAATGCAGCCAATAATTAATTAATGAATCAATTAGTTAATTATGTTTGGCAAGTAAATATTTTCCACCCTGTCAAAGGCATGGGGTTAGTTTAGCAACCCTGATTTATTTATTTATTTATTTATAGGGAAGTTTTGGTCAGATTTTACAGCAACTTGTTAAACTAAACTTGAATACATATTTATTTATTCTTTTTTTTTTTTTTTTTACTAATTTTCCATCATTTTGAGGTGTGTGTCACCAAAGCAATTACCAAGAAGTGCTTTTAAAAGAAAAGTAAAGTATATGTTATTGGTCTAATATCATTTCTGCCTCTAATTGGTACACATAGTCAAGTAAACACTTCGATATTTATCAACCTGGACCCTATTGTCATGTTTTTGTGTCTAAGTGAATAATAGAGACAACAATTTATTAAATTGGTCCAGTATTGAGGGAGAACGCTACAGACGGCAGCTGCTAAACAAGCTGTAATGTAATTGATCGGGGCAACTGCTCACCGTCAATATACATCCACTAAAAAGTTCTTGTTTTTTCCACTAACAGGCTCAGATTGTTATTATAAGTGTCTGACAACATCATGGAAAGGACTCTGTAGAGAAATACAATGTTTTTCTTACCTTTCGCTTTCTTTTTGTTATTGTGTCATGTGACTTATTGCCAGAAGACAACGGTGAAAATGTGAGTGAGAATGGAGAGAGGAGCGCCGTTGTTGTCAGAGTTTGTTGTGTTGCAGTACAGAAAGCATAGCTCAGTGTTATCTAAAAGATTTTCAATGTCATGGTTGAATATTTAGACGATTTCCACAATGTGGCTGCGACGCCAGATTTCAGAACGAGACTTCTCCAAGCGAACAAACAGAACAGATCAAGTGAAAGGTAAGTTTATTTCTCTGTAGGGTCCTTTCCATAATATTGTCAGACACTTATAATAACAATCTGAGCCTGTCAGCGGCAAAAACAAACACTTTTAGTGGACGTACATTGACGGAGAGGACATGCCTCGAGCGATTACATTACAGCCCGTTTAGCGGCTGCCATCTGCAGCATTCTCACTGTCCACATTAGCCACTTAGACACAAAAACATCGGAAAATAGGTTGAAAAATACCGAAATTACCCTTTAACAAACACTGGAGCCTGAGACACTTACAATCTATTCAGCATGCAACATTTGACAGCTATAACATTGGTCAGACTTCACAACTGTACTCTGCCTGCAGACACAAAACCTTAACGTCTTGAATTAAATGCATTTTATTTTGAAGTACATCACTGTCTGTTTCCTAATAAGCAGTAATCATTAGTTCAACTTCTTATAATTCGAAGAGATAACTTGCGAGAGAGACATAGCTGTTAGCTTCTACCATAGTTGAGAGAGAGATGAGTCTGGTTTGGGAGGAAACATCGTGTCCTCTGACATGTTGGGAGGTGTTTCAGACACAGTCTAAAGCACACAAGTCTGCACACATGCAACACACACTCTCTCTCTCTTTCCATCACACACACTTTGTTTGACTACCTCAGACTATCTCACTTGCACACAAACACGTACAACAACACGCACATCATACGTTATAAGCACACAAGTCATCCCCCTTCCCCCCTCACACACACACATGCAGTCAACACACCTGGAACAGCATTTATCATTTGCGGTTACGCTGCAATTACAGGCCTGGGAGCAAACAGAACAGAACAGGGTCTCTAATGGGGTGTGTGGTTGCTCCAGTTACATGAAGCGCTCTAAATTATACCAGCCCCCTCCGGTCTCACACACACACACACACACACACACACACACACACAAATAGATATAGTCCTTGGGCACACACAATTTTTCTGCCGTATCAGGATGGAGCTGCAGTGCGATGAATCCTCCAAAAACAAAACACTGATGAGACACTGCAGTGATGGGAGTTTTGGTGTGTGTGTGTGTGTGTGTGTGTGTGTGTGTGTGTGTGTGTGTGTGTGTGTGTGTGTGTGTGTGTGTGATTCCAGTAAATACCTACAACACTTTGCATTGTAACCTTTAAATGTGATTTTGTTGGTTGGCAGATACGCCGCTCGCCCTCGCCTCACCCTCAGAAAAACGCCTTGTTTCCCAGCGTCATTCCTCCCTCTGTTTGAGCCTCATGATCAACGTCAAGCTTTGTAACAGCGAGTATAATGGGTGGCTTTCCGCTGGGGACAGGGCCATACAACAGCCATCTCTCTGGAGGTAATAGCGGTGTAAATTACAGCTTATTGTATTAAGCAGGCGGGGGGAAGTTTGGCCTCTAAACACGGCCACTGTGTTATTCCCACAGTGGTCCAACTGAAGCCGAGGGAAACACTTCCTGAGCCAGAATGGAGTTCATTGGGGGGGACAACGCTCTTTTTCTTTCACTGCCTCAACTCCATGTTCCCTCTTGCCTCGTCCGTTGGGAGCAACCAGGAAACTGAAATACATGAAAAGTTGACAGGTTCTTTTTATCGCGCTAACAATGAAATGAGCTGCCGAAGCAAAGACGAACACCTCTCACAGATTCTTATTGTGGCTTATCTTTGGGAGAGAGAGCAGGTGGCCGGAGGGTCGGCAGGTCAAATACCCGCTGTAGAAAACCAGAGCAGGGAAAGTGAATGAGACACTGCAGTCACACCCGGACACCTTTGAGCGATGAGCTGGATGCGTTATTCCTGTTATTTACAACTTGGGTCTTGTGGCATCATTTCTTTCTTTCAATTTCTTCCCATCTGAAACACATGAATACGCCTCCCATCCGCAAAAAAATGTCATAATTATTGCGGCGAGCCTCACTCAATAGCTGCCTGGTGTGAATTCGGCCTAAAGCCTGGGCCACACCAGGAACGTCAGGTCTCTCTCTCTCCCTCTATTAACTCAACTCTAATCAATTCAGTTTGTATCTGTTTTATCTGCACGATCAGACAGAAACCTGAAGAGCTAATTCATCAATTAATAGCTAATAAAAGTTAATATCAGTGTTCAGTTCATTCTGTCTCCCATTCCTCTCTGTCTGAGATGATAGGCAGAACATATTTGATAAAATGAGAGTGTAGGACAGCTGCTAAAACAATGAACTTAAGCCAATTCAGCCCATCACAAAAAACAAAAAAACAAAAAAGAAAAACTGAAGGAGGCCTGTGAGGGAGGGGGGGGTTTATGGTAGAGAAACACACAGCAACAGCTGCACGGGACGCTCAGAGAGTAGAAAATGCCGTGCGAGGGAACGTGTCAGCGAAGCCCGCCGTTCACCATTAACGTGCCGTTCGGCTTGTAAGCCCCCTCGCTCCCCACTACCACCACCCCCCCCCCCCCTTTCCCTGCAGCTGTCGGCCCTTTTTTTCCACGTCTCTCTCGCCTTTTCCATGCGTGTCTTTTCATTCTTGTGTTTCAAAAACACGTGAGGTAATTCAGCTTTTACTTTATGTGTTTATTATTCCATTCGTGGTTGTTTTCTGGTCCAGCATCGGACCGACGCACCGACGCACCGACGCACCGTCACTCGCTGCACTTTACCCTGCAGCTGTAACCATCCATCGCATGCATGCAGAGTGCACTTTGAGTGGACGGACAAAATATCTTGAAACACCACATGAAAAGAGAGGGAAAGTGACTCCAGTGAGTCACAGTCTGACATGCAGCTACACAGACTGGTCATACTGAGTTAATTAAGGTTGATGCCAAAATGCTATAATTTACCCCGATGATCAGCACTTGGATGAGTCTTCAGAACAACAGCGATGCAACTAACGGACCTCCAGCAGGCAAAATCCACATTTGAACTGCAGGTGCACTGGCACTAAAACCTACAAATGTATTTCACGTGCCAGGTCTTAGTCTGGAAACTCGTGACAAGTATTCTCACAATGATGGGGTGTCTAGATGTAAAACTGGGCTGTTTGGTTGAAAAGAGGATGTTTTTTTTTAGACATCTAAGTTACATACAGCCAAAGGTATTTAAATGACTATATTTGAAAGACAGCTGTATGTAAATTGTCTTAAGAAACCTTCATATTTCAACCAAATTTAGCCTAATTTCGTCGAAATCTTTGACTTGTAAATTGCAAAACCAGTGCTTACTTGGAAGTCGAATACCTGCTAAAAGGACAAGTGATCTCTGATAGTCTTTTCCAAAATGACTAATTGAAAGCCTCAGAAAGCGTGTTTTAATTCCAGCGCTGCAATTAAAAGACAACTTTCGCTCAAGGTCAGTGCTAAAGGATGCATATGGATGTAAAAAGCACATCACCTTTACAGACGAAGGTAGAGAAGTAGAGGAAAGTAAGAGGGTTAAGGGGCAGCCACTTCTTTGTATGTGATATTTCATATTCAGACCTTGTTAAGTGTTTCCATTATTTTGTCCATGCTACAAAGTACAATGTCTATATCATGTGTACCAGCACTTTCATTCCACCAGTGTCACCATAGAAATGCCTGCAGATTGATTATGTTAGAGGCTAGCTTGAGTCTACTTTAGTCTTCATGATGCATTTACATGCAAATCCAAGAGAAATAGCTCAAAATGAAATCTTGTCATTGCTCCACATGATCCAAACTCACAAAACTAAACTGTGAGAAGTTCAACTGTTCCCAGAGATCCAAACAGTGTCGCCTGTGTGACATCAGTCAGTTGGCGGTCATGTTTCATCATCTGTCATCGCTCTCTTCTTTGTTTGTTCGTCCACAGTAACGATTTACTCGCAATGCTAGCAGAGATTGGACAAAACAGTACGCGGCTTGGCTTCACACTCAAGTGAGATGAAGAGCGAGTCTGTTGCGTTAGCTCCGCCTACCGTCTCTGGCGGACCAATCACTGCTAGGTGATGGAAAACACGTCACTAGCTGTGGGCCGCCCCCTCTTAGTCAGATAGTCGACTAATCGGTCGTTTTGGTCTTAGATTTCTTTAGTCATTTTTATGCTTTTTTTCATGCTTAATGACTTATTT
Source organism: Sebastolobus alascanus (assembly GCA_916701645.2). NCBI lineage: Eukaryota > Metazoa > Chordata > Actinopteri > Perciformes > Sebastidae > Sebastolobus > Sebastolobus alascanus. The sequence continues at coordinate 277,079 of CAKAOJ020000050.1, forward strand.
CCAAGAAACGTACAGTATGAGCACAACTCTGGTAAACACAAGATTTAAAGTGGTGCTTTGTGGAGAAACTCAGTTTTACAGATCTGTCAATTAAATCAACTAATCGATTAGTCATCAAAATCGTACGAGCGTTAGTCAACTGAGAATTTCTTAGGTTTTTCCCGGGAATGTCGCCACAGACACCCAGTTTGTAATACTGCAAATGCAAGGGCTTTCACCAGTGGGCCATAGGCTCAATCACTATTGTTTTAACTTAACAGTCATTTTTTTTAAATGAAAATCTTTGAGATTATTACTTTAAACAAGACAGAATATATGCAAAAGTGCAAAAATCATGACTAAAAACATATCCCATGACAAAAATGCCTTAAATCAGTATTAACAGGTCATGTATGAGACGTTGAAAGCAGCTGACAAACGATCCGGAGGGTGTAATCCACTGTTGGTTTGTTCAATGATAGGCAAAATGGACTGTTTGCTCAGATGGCGGACTGGAACGTGGGCTTTTTGTAGGCTCACTGAGCACAGGTCAAAGGTAAGCAAATTGTGCAAACAGAAAGGTCCTGGTGCCTGGTCATAGTTTCCCACAACCTGCCTGTAGCAGACGCACCTGGAGAAGAATGTGTGTTGAGTCTCCAGCAGGAGCGCTTTAACTCCTCACGTACCGACATCCTGCCGAATTTACATGAACAATGAGCGAGTGGCTGCTGTGGCCTCAGGCTCTCTGTTTACGCCTAACTGCTGGTATTTCCCATGCAAATTAGGCTCCAAACGGGCTTTCAAAGGCATTTATTGAAAAAAAAAAATCACTAAAGACAGAAAAAAGTGACTTCTTTACCTGTATGTGGCGTCCGTCGGCGGTGCCAAGGTACGCCACCGCACGGCCGTGGACTGGCACCACGGTGATGGAGGTAACCAAGGTGTTTGTCAGCTCTTTGTGCCAGTACTCCAGCCGTTGGACAAACTGGGTCACCTGCAGGCGGTAATTGCCCTCTTTCCCTTCGTGGATTCCCTCATGTGGGTCGCAGTCGTCCGACGAACTCTGCAAAAAAAAAGAAGAAAGGCATCAGTTAGAAAAAATTCCCTGGGGTGTGCTCCAAGAATAACAAAATATTAGTGCTGTCAATCGATTAAAATAATTAATCGCGATTAATCGCATGATTGTCCATAGTTAATTGTGATTAATCGCAAATTAATCACACATTTTTTATCTTTTCAAAATGTACCTTAAAGGGAGATTTGTCAAGTATTTAATACTCTTAACATTACCAACACAAAACAATGACAGATATTGTCCAGAAACCCTCACAGGTACTGCATTTAGCATAAAACAATATGCTCAAATCATAACATGGCAAACTGCAGCCCAACAGGCAACAACAGCTGTCAGTGTGTCAGTGTGCTGACTTGACTATGACTTGCCTCAAACTGCATGTGATTATCATAAAGTTGGCATGTCTGTAAAGGGGAGACTCGTGGGTACCCATAGAACCCATTTTCATTCACATATCTTGAGGTCAGAGGTCAAGGGACCCATTTGAAAATGGCGATGCCAGTTCTTTCCTCGCCAAAATTTAGCGCATATTTGGAGCGTTATTTAGCCTCCTTCATGACAAGCTAGCATGACATGGTTGGTACCAATGGATTCATTATGATTTCGAGTTTCACATGTCACCAGCATCCTCATTCTAGCTTTAAAACTGAGCCGCTACAACCAAAAAATCACAAGTTGTATTAACGCTTTAAAGAAATTAGTGATGTTAAAACAAATTTGCGTTAACTCGTTATTATCACGTTAACTTTGACAGCCCTAATACTGAATATTTGAAACAGTTTCAATACAAATTTTCCGCAGTATCGATACACAGGTACAATTGCGCTACAATTGTCTACTCTCTATTCTCTCTCTGTCACACACACACACACACCACTATTAATCTTTTAATAAAAATCTAAAATGTTATGCCCTCAATGTCTACTTTCCCTGTGGTATCGAAAATGGTATCGAATATCAATATTTTTCAAAGCATTGTACTGAAGGGAGAAATTCCAGTATTGTGACAACACTACCCTGTGGTGGACTCCAAGAATACTGTTTTACTGGAGAGTGCTTCTTATTGTGGTTACGGGCATGATATTATGACATATGGCACAGCCAAGAAATGTCAGCAACATCATTGTGGTCATGTTTAACAGTCAAGAAAATCCACTTCAAAGTCGTGAACTTCCAGAAGAATGAAAATCTGGAGCAAGCAGTAAAGACAATTATTAGATAATGCACCATATTTTCCAGGACTCGTCAGCAAGATTGGATCACCTTATCCAAACACGTTGCTCTCCTAAAAACTACTGGTTATACAATATCATGTTGAACTATCTTCTTTCATATCAGGCCCGATGGGGGAGGGTTAGGAACCAAACCTCCTAAGCCCCCCTTAGCTACTCTTTCATCAGGCCGTGCTCGTAATGGAGGTCTCGGCGTGATGGTACCTCTAGGGCAAGTGCACGCTTTGTTGAATAGAAGGACGGCAGGATTTCATGGGAAACAGCGAGAAGACTTTCATGCTGTTTTTCTTTCCATGAAAAAAAAAAAACTTTCTCCCCTATCCAACTGGGCAACCACACCTTTTTTCTCTCTCTCTTTCTCCTCCCTCCTCGTTCTCTACTTCCTCACTTGAGTTTAGAACCAAAGTCCAGCTCCCCGCTTTGGTTTTCAAACGTCGCTGGGTTGTGCACATTGTTGTGTCTGGAGCCTGTGGAGCATACAGTGAAAGTACAGACTGTAGCCGGGTTCAGGGCCTTTTCTCTATCAGTACCCCCCCCCCCCCCTCTTCTCTTACTGCCCAGCCCTGCCGTCTCACTGCTCCGGCTCTTTTTCTGTTTAGTCATGGCCTCCTGTCCCGGCCTCAGGTTTCATTAATTATTAATGACCCAGAGGGTGACGGGCCTCTTGTGGCTCTTAAGGTCCTTGACCTGGCCGCCTGACCAGGCCTGAGCTCTCTGTTGTTTTCTCAGCTTCAGTGGATGATGACCTCTTCACTGGACTCACAAGGAGGAGGAGGAGGGGGGAGGGAGTACAGGTACAATGATTATGAAGACCTGAGGACGGCTTCTTTCAAAGCGCCTCACAATGCCATGCAGTTTTAACAGGAAACTCCTAAATGCTTCGCTTCGATGTTTGTGACCTTAGTTTTGACCTTTTGTTGTGACTCAAGGCGAGACACTACAGGAGAAACCACTGTTTTTCATGCACTGATCAATTTTGAGATATTTCTCATGTCTTCCTTCAGACTAAGAAAACATCCATAATACACATTTAAGTGTTTATTTTACTACTTTGTCTGTTTGCGTCTGTAGATTTCTCATAAATTCACCAAAAGCTACCATTAGATCTTTGATGCATTAATGCAATCAATCTTTGGGAGGATATAGCGGGCTAAGTCTTAAAGCTAGACTGAAGATACTGGTATCATATGACACTTGAAAACCTAAAGAATCCATTGGTACCAACCATGTCATACTAGGAGGTTAAATAACGCTCCAAACTTGCGCTAAATTTTGGCGAGGAAAAACTGGCATGTTAATTTTCAAAGGGGTCCCTTGACCTCTGACCTCAAGATATGTGAATGAAAATGGGTTCTATGGGTACCCACGAGTCTCCCCTTTACAGACATGCCCACTTTATGATAATCACATGCATTTTGGGGCAATTCATAGTCAAGTCAGCGCACTGACAGCTGTTGTTGCCTGTTGGGCTGCAGTTTGATTTGAGCATATTTTTTATGCTGAATGCAGTACCTGTGAGGCTTTCTGGACAATATCTGTCATTGTTTTGAGTTGTTAATTGATTTTCAATAATAAATATATACTTACATTTGCATAAAGCAGCATATTTGCCCACTACCATGTTGATAATAGTATTAAATACTTGACAAATCGCCCTTTAAGGTACATTTTGAACAGATAAAGAATTTGAGATTAATCCGGTAAAACATAAAAATATAAATACTAAACATAAAAATGTTTATGGCTGTTGACAGTATTTTCTGATTCATGGAAAGAGAAATACCCCTCTGTAAAAACCTTTGACTCTAATATGTCAACAAAACAAAACAAACATTTTGAACGTAGCTTCATCCAATTTTCAGATTTCTGGTCTGGAAATGTATGCAAATTAGCACATATTTAATAGGATAATGCCTCATTTGCATATACAAACATAAAATCAAAGAAAACTTGTAACACAAAAAACGAATTGCCTTAGTGTAAGTAATCAACTGGGGAAGTTTCATGATGATATCTATTTAGTTTTATTTTGCTTTAATGTCTTCCCATAAAAGGGTAAAAACTGTTAGAAGTCGGTTTTAATCACCTACAGACTCATGATCTCTGTCTGCCTCTCTACCTACAGCACTGCCTGGGTCATAAGGTCATTATTTGTGGTTTGTGTGAAACAGGCTGCATCATTTGTTTAGTGTAGGTTTCTAAAGGCCAGCTTTGAAGACGAGGAGAACAATGGTGGAGTAATAAATCAGAAAAGTTGCTTTCTTGATGACGTTACATAGCCGAGACAAACGGGACCGCACGAAGAGGAAAGCCGAGGGAGAAACCTGGCGAACTGACAGGCACGCAGCAGCAGAACCTTGGTTAAATTAAATGTCCTCAAGGTCAGTGGCGGCCGCTGGAGAGTCAACGGTGAAGTCTAAACTCGGGGAAAATGTGGAGGAAATTGAAAGCTGGCTGGAAAGGTTGGATGCTTTAAGTGAAGTGGTGCAGCCAGCTGATCTGCTCTGAATTACTGGGGGTTAAAGAGAGTGCACATCGGATGAGAAATGACAGTTTGTGACTGAAATTGGATAAAGATATGGACACGTAGGTCGTGATGAGGGTTTGATGAAGTCTAAGGCAGAAGAAACAACTTCAGACATGATGGACAGGTTGCTTTTGATGTGTGAATCTGTGTGTCATTACAATGTATTATCCATCGTAACTTCACAGCTTAACATTTGAAAAACATGGTAATCTGCCATAACTGTTCCCACGTCTCAAAACTACAACAGATAGAGACGTCATCGCTGCGAAGATTATGCCACGCGGCTCAATAAACAGGCCCCGGGCTGATTATTTTCAGAGCAAACAAACAGGACTTTGGGTTGTTTGTTGAAGCGGAGCAGGAGGACGGGAGGGAGGACTGGAAAGCTCTCGGAGGCATTCCTCTGCCTTCGCTAAGGTATTCCTGAGGATCAAGGCAGTGGAGTCGGACAGTGGAAAGGCTGTTTTGACAAGCTGCGTTTGAAGCTCCGCCGCTGTTATCCACGGCTGCTCCTTGGCACGGAGAGAGAGTTTTAGAGGACACGGAGGCAAACAGGTTCCTCTAGAAATTAATAACCTCTATCGACAACCACAGAACTGAAACAACAGGTTACAGCCACTGAAACACAAGATTTTCACAATAAGATTTCAAGCTAATTGGACAAGAAATGTATTGATCTTAAAGGCCAGATCCATCTGTGTTATTTTCCATGTTTTTCTAAATGAAAACGTTCACTCAGCCGTTAGCAAAAAGCAGTGACGTAAGTTACCAAAGTAAGAAAATTAATAAGGTTATAAATACTGTGAATGCTAGCACTAGCTGAGTCAACGTTAGCTGTGCTAAGTTTGGAAATAACTGAAAGTGTTTTTAAGTGGGGTCGTACGTATACTCCCGTGTTTAGCAAGGTAAAATTACTGTTTTTGTGAATGGAGTCTGGTGGCTTTGAAGAGAGCGATATAACGGCTTCAGTTTCCTGTCGGAAAGGGCTGTCTGATGGCGAGGTAGAGTGGCTGTGGGCGCTATATTTAGAATATTTTCATCGTTTTATCTCGCCGTCAGAGAGCCTTTTCCTAAGGAGAACTGAAGCTGTGCTAAAACATATGTACTTTGACCAAAGAAGACAACGGAGTAGAAGCTCTGCTGGGTCTTTGTGGTAATCACATACAGGTGCTCTTTGGATCCTTCAAGTGTACTGTGCTTATTCAATCTTGTGAAGGGCTCATTGCAAGGATGGAATATGACCTCAAAAAAGTACAAAATGCAAGTGTCCTTCAAAAATATTCCAAGGCACACTGTAGAGTTTGAACAAGATTGAATATACTTTGATAAAAATTTGAATGTTTGGACATAAGGAACACCACTGGGAAGCCGCAGAATGATATAAAAACATTGGCAGCAGCTTCTAAACCGTACGAGTACGAGCCACAAGATAAGTACTTTGTAGGTGGAGGCAAACAAGCCGCTCCTGGTGGCTTTTGGATAGGAGATTGTGTAGAACCTGTTACATATAGTCATCAAAATGCCATTGAAATAGAGGTCATAATCTTGTCAACTTTAATAAAACACAGCCCACTTTTGATGGATAGCAAGACACCTTTTCACCTGCAAGTCATCAAAACCACATGTAGGCTTCGCCGATATCGGCTGCTTCAACAAAACCACAATTTTGAAAATATAAAGGAAAGAAAAATCCTCAGTTCTCTGTCAAGTCTGTTTTTATGACGGATGCCTAAAATATGCTACTGCCGATCTGCACATCTCTTACTAGCTGTTGTACTCTGCATGTTTACAGGTAACACTTGTTGACACTCGGTGCTACAGACGCATTTTAGTCCTTAACAGAACAGTATTAAGGATTGATACCCAGCCCTAACGGAGGATTAATCATTGAGTGAATCAATAACCACATAAATGTCTGAGTTTAAAACTCATCTTTCACCTTTCCTCTCCATTGATCTTTTGGAAGATTTACGGTGTTGCCAAGTGCTCCTGATGTTCTACATCTTCGAGGCCGTTTTGTGAACGTGTCTTTCAGCCGTAGAACAGGCACCGAGGGGCAGGGACGTGAAATATTGTACACCTTCTTCTCCATACTTAACCAGCAGCCATTGTCCCCAAAACAACGGCGTGGCGATAGGGTTTCGGTGTCGTGGGGCTCCTAAACCCCGCGGCACCGCTCAGGAGAGTCTAGAAGGGGGTGAAAGGTGATCTGCGTGGTCTAATGTCGCTTTCATACTCTCACTGTGGCCCCTGGGTCCTGTGTGTGTGAATAGACACACTAATGCCTGAATTATAAACCCTGGACTGGGTTACTGGCAGCAGAGGGTTTGGATACAAACACTGTCACTGCCGTGCAGAAAATAGGGTAACGGCGCTCTCGCTAATGTACAAAAATACACACGGTGTTTGCGGAGGCTTAGCCCGAGTTAGCACACTCGCACACATGCACAAAGTCTGTCTCGTCGCTGGACGCTCAGCTGGCTCTCTCACTGGAATAACAGACCTTTGACCTCCGCATTGCCTGTGCAATTGTGCGCTCCAGACGGCGGAGAGGTTCGGTTGTCGTCGGGGTGTGTGGAAATGCATTTTTTAGAGAAAGTGAATTGCAAAGGAATGCGGAGTGCACAAATAGCTCTGCGTGTGTGTGTGTGTGTGTGTGTGTGTGTGTGTGTTGTTGCGGTAAAGTTGGGACACACATTACAGCGCTCCACCTGGACTCAGGGTGCACGTTACTCTGCAACCCGACCCTCAGTTGCTGTAACGACCGTGAAGTGTGTGTGTGTCTAAGTACGCAGGTGGCTGGTCGGTCGCAGCGAGCGCATGTGTTAATGTGTGTTTGCATGTGTGTGTGTGTGTGTGTGTGTGTGTGTGTGTTGCTGTCAGGGTGTTGGGGACAGTTAAGGGAGTAAGAGAAGCTGACAATAAGGCGAGGACAGACTCTGGCGCTCGCAGTGCAGCTGGCCTCGCCCTCGAGAGACGCCAGGCAGGACGACAGCTCTGTTTATAACGGCCTCACACATAAACAGGTCCAACAGAAGACAGCGAGAGAATTAGATTTTCAGAAACATGAAACACTGTAGGGACATATTTTCCTTTTGTGACATCTGGACATCGATGTTTGGAGTCGCTGTGGTGATATAGTACTGATAATATTAATGCAATGTTGTAATCATTGTGAGGTATTTAGTCTAATAGCTTAAGACTGCAGACGAGACAGTTGGAACTTTCCACAGACACTATTTCAAACCCCTTCGACATATTTGATCACAAAATTTAACATCCAGCTTTTGCAAAAAAACAAAACAAAAAAAAACCTTTTTACAATGTATTTTAGTTAACTTCCTGATTCCTCTGATGCTCTGATGCAACCTCAGTGAGTTTAAATAAAGGTTTGAATGAACATTTGAACACTCTGTGTGGCTCTTGGATTCATTTAGCATGAATGAGTATTTTTCAAAAATAGACACCGTTCTGGAAATGACAGTCATCATGGCGTCACTTACTGCGGCCGTCTCGGTGCATCGATGCAGCAAAGCGGAGTTTTCTAAAATCACTGGTTTCCAAAAGACATCTTTCATGTAAAATTACAGATTTGGCAGCATCTGAGGCTGCAAGTAGCAGCTACCGAAAGGTCTGTGCATGAACGGTGAGATAAACACATTGAGAGCAATGTAAAAGGAGAGCTCTCCAATAGATTTTCAAACTGTCCACTTTCTAGGTCCACTGTTTTGGATTATCAACCATATCGGGGACTAAAACTAAGAATAACTCAGCCTCTGATACATCGATTTAGATTTTTTTAAATATAAAAGTTGTACTCTTTTATTATCATTCACCGTTAGCTGACCTTTCCACACAGAGGGAAATGATGGTGTCCATGATGAGATCCTTTCCCGTGAGGGAATGCGGTTTGTAATGTACATTATTCATGCTCACACTCTCTCAGAGCTCGCATGCTTATTTCATGAACATTTAGGAGCCAGTGTTGGTGAAGTCTCTTCCCAGGAAAGAAGTGGGAAACAACCTTTAATTGCCTAATTTTATTTTATTAGTTGCCTACAGCGACGAAATGCCTACACACTACAACCATCCAAAATAGCTCACAGATTCGTAGCGTAATTCTTGATTTCTCTAATACGTAAAACGAATCACTTCCTGTGCAAAGCAAGAATTCTCATGCACCGCTGATGCTGAAAATAAGATCTTCATGAAAATGTTGAAAGGTCTGTAAGCCTCTCTGTCTGTTTCCTCCAGCCGGTCCTGACTTCAATTTCGCCCCTTTGCCCCCCTACTCCTTTTCCTCTCTTTTTTTATGTTTCCTTTACCTCCCTGCACACAAACACACACATGCACGGGCCATTTCTACCAAATAATCTGTTTGTGTGTGTCCTCCAGGCTTCTCCCACACAGGAACAATGCAGCTTCCAGCCTCTCAGCGCCACTAAATCACTCTAACTATATAAAACCTGGCCGGCTGAATGATGACCCTGCATCCTCCGTCTCCTCTGCCTCAATAAGAAACTAAAATATCATCTCCGAGAACACAGAGACGATTTTTCATCGCTGCTCGACACAGCGGCTGCTTTTTCCTGCATTTATCAACAGATTTTTCTCCTCTTCTTCTTCGGAGATCGGGGATTAATGCGATTCAAAACAAGGGGAAGAATGATGGACTGCTGAGTTGGGTGATCGGGGGCCAAAAGTCACTTATTTCTGCTCCGTCTGGGAACTTCTTTGATTCCACTTCTACTTAACGGCAACAGCACATTCTTCAGATGAGCTTTCCAGAGTTGCCCTGCAAATTCGGTCAGACTGACACAGTAGCTAAAGTTACAGTCTGCAGATCAAAGGGAGTTAGATGGGTCGACTCCTTAATACATTCTTACATGCGCAGATAGAGATGAGATATTAAGAGAATAATATGTTTCGCATGGTTCTAAAATGATTCAATAAGGCTGATTTCTGTGGTGTTTACATTAACAGATGGGTTGATGATTGATATTAGGTTCCTATCCTAGGTGTTTCATAAAAGCTCCCGACATATGAGATACATTACACCATATAAACCCGGGCTTGTCATGCTTGACTTGCATTTTCCGCATGAAACATTCGGTAAAACGTTCCCATCGGACTCACACGTCTCTCCTTGACTTTTATTTGTTGAAATACTGAGGTCACATCGATAGTTGTGACATCTGCTGTGAGGACGCCTAGCCTCATGATGGTCATTACTGGCTGCTGGTGATGTCAGTGAGACCGGGTCACATTTATATTAAGATGCACAGAAACACTAATTGGATTCTTTGTATTTCAATTATCAGAAATTATATTTTGTTTATCACAGCTTCCCAACCATTGTTCTGCATTGTAGGCTGCTTTTATATCAATATTTTACCTCCTTCACCTCCTGCGAAGAAACTCTCAAGCTCTTACTCAAACTTTTTTTTCACTCATAAAGCAAAGCTGCCTAAAAGAAAGCGCACACGTGGTGATGGGCTGATTTAAAATGCTGTTGTGGGTGTGACAGGGAGTGATGAGGAAAGATGCAGCACAAAGACTGCACCAAGGTCAAGGTAATTACAGCACAAATAGCCTAAAATTGTTTATAAAGTTCCAGAATTATTATTATTTTTTATTATCAAGGGTTGGGACCTATTGTTGTAGCAGATTAAATTTGAAATAAAACAATGACTATGAGGTTTAAGTGCTGGCTTTCAGCTTTAAAAGGGTCATTACACCCAGAAAAGCTTCTTGCTTATGATAGTGGTCTCTATAGCCACAGCAGATGGTTTTGGTTTAATTTATCCAAGTTTTGAGATCTCTGCCTCAGATATTTCTGCCTTCACCATAATAAATTAGGGAAACATGTCCTTGTTAATCTGACTAATCCACTGTTCTCACTGTGAGAAGATTTCCTGGTAGAAAGTAGTGCAAACCACGGATGGACACGTTGGATGTCTACGTTGGATGTCTATATTTTTACATTCGGTCAGAGCAAGTAACATAGTATATTGAGCGACCGTTATTAAAAGTTACGTGGTGTGATAATAAAGAGTATAACAAGTGAGAAAGTCAATTAAGGGAGGTGGATGGGTCAAACAAACACGGGACTCTCACCCAGAAGCCCACTGCTCATGTCCCGTGTGAAACCAAGAGTAAATGTTGACTTTACGCTTGTATATTTACGCTATAGATATGTAACATTACAAAAGAAATTCCGCTAGGTACGCTTGTTATTTATTTATGCTAGTTACGTTACGATACATTATGACGCTACGTTGTTACCCTACGTTGTTACGCTACGTTGTTACGTTACATACCATGATCTTTTTTCTAACCTTAACCAAGTAGTTAACCAAGTAGTAGTAGTTGCCATGGCATTGCACGTTTCTGCAAGCATGATACGAGGCTGATATGAAACGTATTTGTGGTTCAGAAACGTTAACATTTACTCATCTCCTGGTTTGCAGAAACGCACAATGCCAACATCTTTTCTGGCGACTGGGTTGGACAAAACTCCAGTCACCTCCACTGAATCTCAAAACCTGGACGAATAAAACCAAAACTATCTGCGTGTAGATTCCACCACATGTACGAGAGAAAGTGTGTTTTTGTCCATTTGAGTGATTCCAAACCTTTAATTTGAGAGCGTTTACATTCCCATCAGATGAATGGTGTTCTGTATGTAGTGCAGTGCTTTTTATATATAGTCCCAGAGGGTAAAAAGGGCTACAAGCGTAATGTGGATGAATATGGATGTAAACACCCCCAAACACCCCGACTGCTCTGTAACTAGATGACTTATGACACCGGGTAATTTTCAGGGTGCAAATGAGTCTTGCTCTGCTTTTTCAGCCTGCATATTACTCACTGAGGACATTATTTTAGAGCATTAATGTCTTTCTGAGGTCAGATCCATCTCCTATCTGGCAGCTAAGTGGAGCGATCGGTCGTATTTACTGAAGCAGCTGCTTCTCCTACATGTGCTCTTAATTACAGGGACACAAGGACGTAAAGGGGTGATTTAGTGTCGAGGCTGCTTCGGAGAGTTAGCACCAATCATCTACTCGCATGACTTTATTAGCATTAGCATTACCCTCAGAGTAGTCAGAAGATGCAGCTGTTCTGCCTTGCACAGCTTCACCGACAATGTCAAAATAATTGTCCCTTTATGCCGAGGAGGACAGCAGGATATGCACACAGCTTCTAAAACTGACACTTTTCAAAGCTATTCAGACAAATCTCTTTTTTTTCCCAGAATTCCTGCTCCCTAGCAGTCTGGAATAATCAAATCCACCCACCGGTGCAGACACTTGGCAGAATCTTCACAGTGAAGATTTCACTGTGAGCAGAAATTGCCAAAAACAGCTCCTCGGGCCTTCTCGCTACCATTTAGAGCATATGCCTTCACGACTATAAGTGTCTCTCTCTGCCTCTCGTTCTTTTTCAGATCAGAGGGGCAATTTTCTGTCTTGGAGACAGATTGAACTGCGGGTGCCTTGCTCATACATGAGGTAAGGGAGGGGAACAGCAGCTGGAGAGCCGCGGCAAAACAGCAACCGTTGAGGAGCAGCCAGATAACCTCAGGTTGTAAACAGCGCCGGCCTGCGCTCCGGCAGCAAGGCAGCTTATCAACCGAGGGTCAACAAAAGGTCCGAACACGCGGGCCTCGTGCTGAGATGAGGTCACCGGCAGAAACTCTGTGTCCGTACTAGTAGATCTCACATCAGAGCCAGATGAAGAAAACAAAACAAATGTGAGTAATACGGCGCAAGAGTAGGAATCTGAAATATAGCGGCGCTGGAAGAAAATTTCCTTTTATTGCTCAGCGACACAGCCTTTCATATTTTGTCCCTTTCCACAGAGTGACACAGAAGAGCGAATGTAATATTCCAGCAGCTTTGCATGGAAACCAACAAAGCTAAATATAAACAGTGAAATCCCGCGGACACGCAAACAGCCAAAACCTCATCAAAAAGCTTCAGAAAAGCAGACTGGGTTATTATAGAAGCAGATCTTTATGAAGTCGCCATAAAATATTTCACTGCATGTCGTGACAGCTTGCAGGTGGCGGCCATTCGTGCGCTTCAGAGTCTCCATATACCGCATGGCAAAGCAAACAAGTCAGCCCCTGTCCTCAGAGAGCTGACCATGAGTGCAACAATGCATCATTGTGCCACTTTTTCACACTTGTAAAACTCCTGGAAGTTGGCATCTGGCTTCGCAGTGTTGCTCAACCTCCTTCTCACACACTTGTACACACAAATATATCAACAGATCTTCAGGGATCGGGCTCGGAATAATGTTGCCGCATCTGCTTGTGCTCACTTACTGAGCCACCGGGGCCTGAAGCCAGAATCTGTAATGCTCAGGACTGGAGGATCTCAGTATGCTGACTTCATGATGAGGGCTCGGTTCCATGTTTTACTTTGAAAAATGTGAAGGCTGGAAGGTGTGTGACGCAACCTAACTACGCTCTTAGAAATAAGGGTTTTTCCTGAAGGGCTGAGGCTCTACCAAGAACCATTTGCTTCTGAAGAACCCTTTTTTGAAGAAAGGGTTTTTCAAGGGTTCTTTGTAAGACTAAAGACCCAGACGCACCAAGCCGTTGGTGAGCGTCTGTTGGCCTAGTTTTTGCGTCCCGCACTGTTGGCTCTAGTCCGCCCATGTCTGAGTTTTTTTGGCCGATTCAGCAGTGAAATAGTGAAACGGTCATGAAATTTAATGTATTGATTCGTGTACATAGACACGAATCGCACATTTGTTTCTTGATGATCAGCATGAAATCAATTTGTATGTAATCCCTGTAATTGTGAACCGGGAAGTATTAAGAGCGGCGAAGGCCGCGTAGGGAGGAGATCAAGGTGGATGGGTGGGTCAAAAAACACAGGACTTTCACCCAGCAGGCCGGTGTTCATGTCAAGTCAAAGTTGATTTATTTGTCACGTAACTTCTGTACTTAAGTTACGTCACTTACGGTGTTATTTTCTAATCCAAACCGCAATCTTTTCGTAAGTAGTTTGTTGTCTAAGCCTAGCCAAATCAATCTTTCCCGAAACCTAACTAAGTAGTTTTATTTTGAAAAGACTGTAGCAGAAATTAACACGTGTGTCACGCGTTGCTGGACATTCGTAGGAAAACACACAAAAAATACACTGCTGAAAGTCGTGCTGAGCGTCTGAGTGTTTTGTTACACCATAGAAGGGTTCTCTGTAGAAACTCTCATTGGGGGTTCTGGGTGGAACCTTTCACAGATGGTTCAAGGTATAACCCTTTATCTTGGGTTAGGTAGAGACCTATGAAAGGGTTCCAGGTGGAACCTGTATAAAAGGATCGACCAGGAACCAAAAAGGGCTCTCCTGTGAGGACAAGCCGAAGAACCCTATATGGTTCTCGTTAGCACTTTTATTTCTAAGAGTGTATAACAAAGGAAACTGGTAATCATTTTTTTCCCCCAAAACAACAAAAACAACAATTTAGGTTTGTAAATCAAACACAAAACCTGTTCTGTTTTCTCATAAAACTAAAAATAGACAAAAGCTGTTTTGAAAAAGCACTTTTTAAAGTTATTTTTACTTCTTACTCCTTAAACCAAAACAGTCTTGGCAGAGTCCAGCAGCCGACAAAAGCAGCCTTTTAACCGTAAAACGCACCACTCAGTTCCGAGAAAAGCTCCTCAGCCCTCTCAGGTGTGAGCTTGCCTTTCTCCTCCTGCAGTATGATTCAGGCCAGGATCACCGATGAGGAGGATAAGATCAAAGCCTGCAGAGACAATATCTGCTGTGTCCCAGGGATCGCCTTGATAGCGTCTCTGTTTGTGCTGCATTGTTTGGGAGCGCAGCAGGGTGGTAAAAGCCGTACGGAGAGATGAGGAGGAGGGTTTCTTCTCTCTTTGACTCCATTACTTGAGTACACATTCAGGCACAATCCTGTTCTGGCATTGTGTGGGGATTACTGGTTGAATGGAGTGATGGGGGGGGGGATTAGTCCTCATCTGAGGTGAGACCTTCCTCTGGAATGATATGTTATCCACTTCCTTTTGGTTAAGGAAATGTAGATGTTATCTGTGTATTCAGGAAGCACGTTGAAATGGTTGACAGAGACAAACATGTGACTGGAAACATCAGAAGAAACTTAAAGGGCCAGTTCACCAAAATGACAAACACTTTCTCACCTACCTTTGATGGCACCTAAACATGCAGATGGTTTTAGTTTTATTTGTCCAAGTTTTGAGATATCCGTCTCTGAGACTTCTACATAAATGAACTCTTAGAGACCCACATAGACCTGTTTTTGTCTTTTTAGGGGGGTACAGGGGGTCTTTAGGGGGGGGATAGCAGGTCAACAGTAGACGTCACATAGAAGTGGTGTACATCATCTGAAAGCTGGGAACCTGAAGATTAATGATGAGATGCAGCTCAGCACTGTGTGTCAAGTTGTTATAGTCATAAATCACAACTAAGTAATAATTAATTGATTAAAATAAATTGGGAAAGTGTATAAAGGCTTAGAACATTATGATGGAAGTATGTGATGCTCATTCCCATCCTCTATTATGTCTGCAATTTTGATACCATTTGTTACACAGATTTGGTGCTAAATTTAACCATTTTTTACCACTCGAGAATTGATAAAAATGATCAGAAATCCCTCCAGAATACAACATTAAGACACCAAGACCTTGAGGAACACCAGAGAAAAAGCCATGCTGTGATTTGGTTTCAAAAACATTTGACATTTGGAGATCTCTGCAAAAATTGCATTTATCGGCGATTGGATGGCGAGCACTTCTGTGTGTAAACTGCTCAGAAACCCCCTTATTATCAATCTAGCTAGGAAAGCCATCCATCACCTGAATGCTCTAGGTCTCTAGTTTGATCCATCCATCCTCTGAATGCTCTAGGTCTCTAGTTTGTGGCTGTAAAGTTTCATGAGGCTGTGATTATCCTAGAGGTCACAACAAGTCATTTTATACGGTCACATTTAAAAAAATGGTCTCGCTACAATGAAATGTCTACTATGGGGACTAATATCATCACACATGAATACAGTTGGGCTCATTGGATCCACAAGAGTCTCAGCTTCACAGTGATACCCAATTTATGCAAGTCCAAAACTGTTTAGGGACCCCAGTATGCAGAAATATTCAAACACACAAACAAACTGCATGTTTTTTGCCCAAAACTGCATGTGATTATCATAATGTGGGCATGTCTGTAAAGGGGAGACTCGTGGGTACCCATAGAACCCATTTTCATTCACATATCTAGAGGTCACCATGCCAGTTTTCCCTCGCCAAAATTTGTAGCATTATTTAGCCTGAGCCCGCTACAGCCTCTTAAAGACAGTAATGTCTCCGAGGGTTAAGTTGAACTGGCCAAAAGTTCCTGTCCATGTTCCTTTGTGGTATCGACCAGGTCACCAACCCGACTATGTACATAAACAATCTACAACTTGCCTTTTTCATGTGCTCCTTACTGCAAGTACTAAAGCTTGAGAAAGATGGAGATGAGGTAAGATTTCATTTGTGTCTCCCCGGCGTCTGTAGCCGCAGGCCTGCTGGGACCATTTTGCTGCTCTAGTGAACTCTGTGATTATGAGCGTTTCAAAGGGCCAGACTGAGACCTCATGACGGAGCTGGAAGGACCCAGAGCCGAGGGAAATGAGAGCGATCCGGGGTCGAGGTGAGGCCGCTGCTCGGGACAGCAGCGGGAGAAAAGGAGATTGCTTTTGGTCCTTCATTTAGAGCGCGGGGGATGACAGATAGGCATCCACACGCTTCATTTCAGTAGAGAGCAGGATATCACCATGTGGTGAAATAGAAGAGTAGGAGGCATGCCGCTGATTAGGAAATAGCTCGGGGGCCTTTGACTCATAAGCTCAGCGGAGCAAAGCTCCTCCATATTTGACACTAAACAAGTGTAATGTGAATGGCTTCTGGCACCGCTGGCAAACGCCTCCGTGCTGGTGAGGAGGGCATTTAAGAAATCCAATCGGAGACGAGTCTGTCAGCAGGACGGTGATGGAGGAAAGTATCTCATTTACATGACATACAAAACAGAAAGATGACCGCCACAGTGATCGCCGAGGCACTTTGTGTAATTGGCTGGAAACAAAGTATTTTATCCATCAGCCAACCACAGAGAAGGATAGATTGCAAAAGCTATGTTTGAAAGTTTGCAGTAGAGTTGCAACTAGGGCTGTCAATCAGTTAAAATATTTAATCCTCATTAATCACAAATTAATCACATTTTTTAATCTGTTCAAAATGAACCTTAAAGAAAGAGTTGTCGAGTATTTAATACTCTTAACATGGGAGTGGACAAATATGCTGCTTTACGCAAATGTATGTATATATTTATTATTGGAAATCAATTAACAACACAAAACAATGACAAATATTGTCCAGAAACCCTCACAGGTACTGCATTTAGCATAAAACATATGTTCAAATCATAACGTGGCAAACTGCAGCCCAACAGGCAACAACAGCTGTCAGTGTGTCAGTGTGCTGACTTGACTATGACTTGCCCCAAAACTGCATGTGATTATCATAAAGTGTGCATGTCTGTAAAGGGGAGACTCGTGGGTACCCATAGAACACATTTTCATTCACATATCTTGAGGTCAGAGGTCAGGGGACCCCTTTGAAAATGGACATGCCAGTTTTTCCTCACCAAAATTTTGCGTAAGTTTGGAACGTTATTTAGCCTCCTTCATGGCAAGCTAGTATAACATGCTTGGTGACAATGGTGCCAATATTTTCACCAATATTTTCACTCTAGCTTTTAAACTGAACCTGCTACAATCTAAAAAGTGCAAGTTGCGTTAAAGAAATTAGTTATTCAATTAACTTTGACAGCCCTAGTGGTAATTGATGATTTTTGTCTTTGGAAAAATTATTAATCAGATATAAATTGTCAGAAAATAGTAATAAATTGGGAGATAACTTCTCAGAGGCCTAATTGATATTGTTTAATTGCTTGTTTTGTCCCACTAACACTTAAAATCCCAAAGATATTGAATTAATAATGATATGAAACAGAGAAAAGCAGCAAAATCTCACATTTGAGAAGCTGAACAAACTAGAAAAGAGAATAAAAAACAATAAATGCTAGGTGTTTACCTGACAGAGTGGCAGTTAGCACTAAAAGTCTTGTCGGCGGTGGCCTAAATTTAACAGTATTTGGCTGATGTTGGCTGGTGGTAGTTTCCCACCCTGCTGCTTATTGGAAGACATCTTGCAGGCACTGGCGGTTTGCATATTTACTACTCTACTCTTTATCTCGGGAACAAAGATAAGATGTGCATACAAAAGCCAAAAGGATTTACACACACTTCCCGGCTTTCCAGCAAAACAAGAAAACGAACTCGCCGGGCTAATCATTAACTCTCTGGATTGACAACTAAACACCGACATTGAGTGAGTGTGAAATCATGCAGAAAACCGTCCAGGAAATGCCTGCAGACACGAAAGTGGCTCACATTGACCCGATACCACCGAGGTGTTGGTGTTGAAATAAAGTTGCTGCAATCCGTGCGTGATATCTCCTCTGAAAGGATGATGAAATCTGTTGTTCTGTGATCATTAGGAAGATTTATGATCTATTGTAGAACACAAATCAACCTGAGGCTCGTCACAGTTGGCACAGCTTCAAGCTGAGGTTATTCTAAGGCATCACACCGTTACATTGGAGACAGTAAATGTTTTTGTTCCTGATGTGCTGTGCAGCTGGATGTGGGCGCTGACCGAGCCTCTCCTCACGCAGAGGGACCTGCCCGGACACGGCTGCCAGGTGACGCAGCCGCCCACCTGAGGGGGGGGGGGAGGGCGGAGGGCACGCAGCTGCCAGCTCTCACTGAAACCACATCGCTGTACGGTCAGTCAGAGTGTGCTGGGTCATAGACCTGTGTTCCATGATGCTATAAAACATATAAACAGTAGCTGCACTCAATGATACGGCTGATTATTACACAGCTTTGTTGATTACTCGATTCTGGTTGGTCAATCACGGCGTTCTACGGTCTGTTATTTCTTTATAACAGACTGTTGCTATGAAAGCATTTCCGATCTCGGACTATGGCGGACCGTTTTCGTGTCAAATTATTGATTTCTTAAGTAAGCAGTTGTGTAATAAGCGAGATAATGTACAGCTAGCGGGTCATTGTTGCAAAATAAACCCCTTCAGTGTGATACAAGACCCCAACGCAACATCGCTCTGTACATTTATTTTGCAACAATGACCGGCTCGCTGTATATTATCCCTTACTTGTTGCACTGAAGCTGCCAATTACTTATTTTTTTTTAACTCCTTTTGTTGCTTTTTTCAACACTAAAACTTGTCTGAAAACCCTAAAATTGACACTGAAATTAATATTTTATGGCTGCAACGAACAACCTTCATTATTGAATAATCTGTTGATTATTTTCTCAATTAATCGATAAATTGTCAGATCACAATTTCCAATTGACACTTTTGTTTAGCAGATCATCAGAATAGTTGCATATTCATTTTCAGTTGGCGGACTTTTAGATCAATTGACGGGGGGTGGCTGTGGCTCAGAGGGTAGAGCGGGTCGTCCTTTAATAACAAGGTTGGCGGTTCGATTCCCGGCTCCTCCTGTCCGCATGTCGAGGTGTCCATGAGCGAGACACTAAACCCCCTTTACAGCAGCCAACTGCTCCTAATGCTTAGGATGGGTTAAATGCAGAGGTCAAATTTCATGTGACAATAAAAATAAAGTTTAAATTGAATTGTTTCAGCTCTAGAATATTTTGGAATATACATATCAAGTGCCTTAAATTTGCTATTTGTTGTTATTTGCTGTTTTTACAGATTTAATGGCAGCATATCTGACACTTAAAAACAGTTTGATCCGTCAACAACTTGTGTAACTCTGCTGTGTTTGTACGTGCACATGTACATGTGAAGATGTGTGTGGAAGTGTGTTATGATGAAACAGATGCAGGTTACCGAAACCCAGCAGATCAAATCTCATTCTCCTACAAACACACAGTCTTCTTTATCAGAACGGAGGCTTATGATGAGTAGCGACGGACAGGACGGGACAGGATCGTAGTATTTTCATTCTTTTGTTGGTTCCAGTACGCTGCTGTGAGCACCGCTGGGTTCTGCACCCGGCTCAGCGATGGCACGGACAGGCTCGGGCATGTGGGACTCAATCTGTGATATCTGCGGTGGGAAAAACCTCGGAGAGGGCTGCGGTGCCTCCGTGCTAATTTTCATTATTTTTCATATTTATGTTCATCCTACCTTAGGAAGGAGTAGCTTCTTGTGTGGCATACCACAGACAACAAATATGACAGATCATTTCCTCTCATCATACCATATCAGTCAGATATATATAAAATAACATTAACTTTTATAGCCATCAACAACTGGATTCCAAATCAGGAAATCAGGAACTCTTAACTATACCACTGAAAAACAGACCTCTATATATCTAGATTCATATTTTTTTATACATCTATTTTTAAGCTTCTAAATATTTTTGAAAATCAGAGTTAATATGTGATATATTTTGTAAAAATCATGGGGTTTTCTCTCTGATCCAGTCTTTAGTTCAAACACTTTTACACTTTATGTTATGTTGTGTACTTGTACTATGTACTAATTATGTTGTAATCATGTTTCGCCATATGCTCAACCTACTACTCTGTACATGCAGCACCTGTTGCATGTCTTTATTACCTGGAGGTGAAATAGGAGAACAGTTTGAGAGCGTAATCCTCCGTAGAGAGAGTTATAAAAACAATAGATTTCCAGTGAAGCATTTTCTGGCTGCCAATAGTGGTAAATGTTTACTATGTTTTATCACACGAATTCCAACTGTCTTGTCTAGTCTATAAAAGATTAAAAGGTCAAAGGATTACACCAACATATAAATGACATCTCATTATTCAGCTTATTATATATCTAATATCTGCTTTGCTGCATCTTAAAGGGAGACACTACAGGTGAATACAGTAAAACATTGAACTAATAGATATCACTATGGAACTTCCCCAGTTGATTACTTACATTAAGACAATTATCTTCTGTATTACAAGTTTTCTAAAATTGTATGTTTAAATATGCAAATGAGGCATTATCTATTGCTAACTTTAGATGGATTTAGCAGAAATCTACAGATGCAAACAGACAAAGTAGTAAAATAAACACCTAAATGTGTATTTTGGATGTTTTCTTTCCACTAGTCTGAGAGAAGACATGTTATGTAAGCAAAATAGCCCAACATCTCAAAATTGACCAGTGCATGAGACAAACAAGTAACTCCAGAATATAAACTTCCAGATGATGGTGATGCTGGTGTTCTGTGCACCAACCCCAGTAAAGCCTACTGGTCTGTTCTGTGCGTCTGGCTCATGCAGACGGAGAGTTCAAGCGAACAAATACCAGTTTAGTGATGGCATGAGCAGGCTCGGGCATGTGTTGGGTGAAAAGCGTGACATCCACAGCAGAACCCCCTGAATCAGACGCATTACTGAGAGACTCACAGTATCAAGTCTGTCCATTATGTCACCGGGAAACTACGATGAATGCATGACATATCAGGAGCACTTCAACTAATGAGTGACCGATCAGTAATTTATGTTATTACAGCACATCTCTAATGTAGATTTGTAAAGCTTTGATGCATGCAGTGTTTTAGCTGTAAGGCAGCTGATGCAAACTCATTCACATCTGAGAAAGTACATAAGAGGTTTTTAAATCATGCATCTACATCCTCTTTCTTTCCTCTCTTTCTGTAAAGGTGAGTCAAGTTTACTCACCCAGCATGTCACAGAAATCTAAAATTGGAAACAAATGCACCTATTTCCAGAGGTGCTTTTGACGCTTTTAGGGCAAGTCCAAGTTACGTTCCAAGTTCTTTACAAGAACTTTACAAGTCAAGTCAAATTGCAAGTCAAGATGTGAGTCTTGCATGCAGCTGAATGCTGATATTCGAAAGGACACAGCATCTGTGTTTCGTAATCGCTTTGGCTCATTTTTTTTAAACAGTCTTGACAGTCTCTAAACTGTGAGTGCAATCGTCACAACTGTTTCACGGGACATCACAACTCTGTAGCATGTCTGCAAAACCCAAAACATTTCACTCATGCTTCAAAACCTAGTTATTGTGTCGGTAAATTGGCCGATGGCACCGAAATGAAAAGTTGTTTTGTCATCGTGTGAGTCGTCAAAATGTTTTTTCACCTTGGCACTAAACCCTGGAAATGTTTCTTATATGCAAACCTCTGTTTTGTTCTACTTTTTGTTGACACTGACTGCTTAATGTACAATACCAGAGTTTGTCTAGCTGAAGGCTGAATGTGTATCACACTGAGCTTTTATCATTCCCATTTCAACAGCAGGTAAAATTTACTTGGAAAAGTCAACACTGTACAATAACTGTTTACACAGAAACAGGATATGCACATTTGCATTTAGAGTAAATGTATGTGTGTAGCAATGTGTTACATGTATTATAAACAGAAAATTCACCTTCATGTAAAGTCATATACCGTGAACAAAAAAAATTCCCACAAAATGACATTCATGTCTAAAAAAATATTTAAAAAGACGCAACAATGAAAAAAGCTGCAGTAGTTCAGTGAAAGACAAATTATTGTACCTCCTCACAGTACGTAACACCAAGTCATAGATATTTATGGAATATACATGTATGTCTGACAGATTTTTCTTTTGTTTCATGTCTCAAGCGTAGACTGTATATAAGAAGTGGACGTAGTCACCGTGACATCACCCATTGGTTTGTGAACTACGGTTTTTGAAGCCTTGAGTTCGTCATTTTGGCCGTCGCCATCTTGGTTTTTTGCAACCAGAAGTGACACGAGAGGGTGGAGCTAAGTACAACCGAACTCTGAATAAAACATTTTTCGGTGCCCAAAATGTTACAATTAACTTTCATGAACTGAAAACGCACTGTGAAAGGGTTAAAGTTTAAGAAATAAACACAGACAACTCCCAGACCGGACAACGCCGTGGTAGCGACCTGTCAATCACAAGGTAGCTCCGCCCTAAAGCATCACCTGCTTTATGGTCTATTTGACTCTAAATGGGACCATAATTTACTAAATGAACATTATGCTGTATTGAAGAAGACTTGAAACTAGCGATTGAGACCATAAACTCATGTTTACAATGTTTACTGAGGAAATAAATCAAGTGAGAAGTAGGCTCATTTTCTCATAGACTTCTATACAATCAGACTTCTTTTTGCCCCCAGAGGAGTCGCCCCCTGCTGGCTGTTAGAAAGAATGCAGGTTTAAGACACTTCAGCATTGGCTTGACTTCTCAGAACCGGTGGTTGCCAACTGGTCTCAAGTCATGTCTAGAGGAAGTAAAGTCTCAAGTGCCCATTTTTTGTGACTCATGTCCGACTTGAGTCCAATTTTTAAGTCTTAAAGGGGACATATTATGAAAAACTGACTGGCAGACTGGGCTTTTTCAGGAGGGTTTCTTAAAGAGACAGACGCTAAGACGGAGTGGTTCAGACAGAGGGTGAATACAGGTATATTCAAACAGACAGTATGAGAAAAATAATGTGTTGTTGTTGTAATGTTTTTTAACATTAAAGCATGTAAACATGTTCTACTAGAAACCCAAAACATATAAGTATGAACCTGAAACTGAGCATGATATGTCCCCTATAATTATGTCAACAGCTGTGGCTTTTACAGATGTTTAACATAACTACAGACTCCATAAGCTCTTTGCTGTTGCTGTGTCATTAATGCTGTATAAAGCCTTTATCATCCTGGCAAGGATGTACAACCTCTGCTGCATGCTCATCTACATTTGTTTACTCACTGTTGTATGCAAAATATGTGCAAATAAAATGAAATCCTATCTTATCTTGTAACAAAACAACTGACTGGTAAAGCCACATATATCTCAGAAGTCCCCTAACTGGATATTTATTGTCTTTCATAATCAGAAATTATTAGGAATTCCTCAACAGAATACAATCATGGGCCTCTATGGCTGCTTGTTTAAAGCTTGTTCATTAAAACAAGCGGGCTAATTAAAACGACTGTCGGTCAAAAGCGTCTCCCAGCTGGAATTATATTACACACGCTATAATCAATCAGGCAGAAGATTCAATTTAAAAGCAATCAGCATTTGGTGGGTTTTCTCGAATCAATGGTAATCCGATGATAATTTTGACCCGTGGCTGATCTTTATTTTTAGTCTCAAATGTTCCTGCTCCCTCAATAGACTTATGGGAATGGGTGCCAGGCGTGTTGGGGACGCTCCAAATCCCTGCCATGGCTCTGCACACTACATTACCCAGCAAAATGGCCTGTTTTTTTTTTTTAAAGCGATACGGTCTGGCAACAGCACATTCTGGGGGGTTGGATCAATAGTTTTAAGAGTGCTTTTGATATGAGAGGTGGAGAGCTATACTGAGATACTGAAGAATAACTCGGTTAATCACATTAGATTGTTACTCGGCTCAGGTTGAGTTCTGGCATTCATGCTTGGAAAATAATTAGTTAAAAGTATCATACTGGGTCATTAAAAACGCTAGAGTGTGCACCATAGATTAATGATTGTTCATTTCCGTGTGGCCTGTGTAAATAACGGGATGGACTCACTATCAGTTCAGCCGTTTAATATTTAATTCTCCTTTTGCTCAAATCAACAACTGAGGCCTTTTGGATAGGAACTACTGTAAAGTGCCTCTGCTTCTATAAATACAGATTACATCAAAATAGTAATTATTAGAAAAATATTCAAATCTCTATGACGGCAAATTAGGGCCATTGTAGGTGAAAAAAAAATATATAAAAAAATACGGAGTCGGGGGAGGGGGGTAATATTCAGAGAAAAAACTCAGAATATCCAAGATTAAAGTCATAAATGTTCGAGAAAAAAATTAAGTATTCTCTGAGATTAAAGTGACAAATTTCCGAGAAAAAAATCATAGATTTGCAAGATTATAAAGTCATACATTTCTGAGAAAAAAAGTTTTTTTCTCATAAATTTATGACTTTATAATCTTGCAAATCTGTGAATTTCTCTCTTAAATTTGCCAAATTAATCTCAGATAATATCGGAGTTTTTTTCTTGGAATATCACCCCACTCCCCTGGCTCCATATTTATTTATTTGGGTTTTTTTTACCTACAATGGCCCTACTACGGCGTCGTAAATCTGTACTAGAGGTGAAGCGATATACCGGTGATGTTATTATTATTTTTAAATATGCTAGAGACATTTCAATAATATCGTTATCGTGAATAATTTTGGCCACGATAATCATAAAAAAAAATCTGATATCGTGACAGTCCTAATCTGTACCTAGAAAAGTAGCATGAATTTAAAAAATGCACCAAAGCACAGTAATCAGTAGTCCTCAACGTCTCATGGTGAAGAATAGCAATTATGTCTTCAGTCTCATGCTCTTCATGTAACTGAGAGCAGCCTGAAGACAGAAACAACAGGGACAGCAGATTTCATCCATCACGAGACAGCCCAAAAGAGAGCCACTCATCATTACAACATTTATCATATCTTGCTGCCTGCGCTGGAGCTAAGAGGCACGTCTGAGCTGACAACCGCCACTTAAAAAACTTCAAACATGCTCTTACGCTGAGTTCTCGACCTCATCCAGATCCCTGTTGGGAGTTTTCCAGCAGAAATGCACAGTTTGGTGGAGCGAACGACAAAAATAACCTCATGTGTGCTTAAGCATGCCTCCTCCGAGCGTTTTCACCTTTTATGAATTTACGGCCGCTTATCTCTCCCAACCCTCACGATAACATGACAGAGAGTCTACCTGCCATATGCCACTGAATACAAGCCATAAATCTATTAGGCTGCGCTATGATTAGATACTTCAACGCTTACAGCACGAGCATCAGATGGGCAGTTGTTCAGCGGTCTATTGTGGTTGCAGCTTGTTTCGTAACCTGGCAGCCGAGGACAAGAGGATACACGTAAGACTGTCAGCAATAAAAGAGAACTTGGAAAACGGCGAGAGATAAAAGCTCTTTTGGCTGCGGCGACTCAGCACTTGACCTTTTGCGTCTGCGTGTTCAAACTCAAACAAAATTTGTGCCATTTGTCTCTGATGACTCCTGCAGAGAAAAAAAGTCTGTTTTGGTTTTGAGTGTGTGTTTTTGGGTTGGGGTGCTAAAAAGGATCATTGAGAGAGGACAGCATTGTTGCAAAAGAATGATGTCAGAATAATTTAAATCATATTGTTTGCAGACATATCAAAGCTACGGAGATTCTCTGATAATTATACAACACAGATATGCTCCAGTACTTCATGCAGTAATCAAGTGAGTCAAGAGGAAAGAATGTCTAATAATGGAAGAGCACACTCTCACTCCGAGTGATGAAAACAACAGTTTTCATACCGCCAGTCACCGTCAAGAGGTGGAGACAGACAATCACTGTTTGGGGTTTCAGGGTAGAAGGAGTTTTACAGCATTCGTCACTTGGTACAATACAACTAGTAGTAGTTGTAGTGATAATTTATAGAGGTAGACCGATCGGAATGGGCTCAGAATGGGCTCCAATAGTGGCCGATGGCTGCGCAGCCGCCACCAGTCACGCTATGACGTACATCACCATTTTGCATGGAGGCTCCACACACAAAGTCAGAGGGAATAGGAGGGGGAGACAAAAATCTCTCGAATATATGACGCAACACTATCAGCTCTTTGTCCACGATATGAGACAGAGAGACAGAGAGGAAAAGAAAAAATTCAACTGTTACTTTAACTTACTTACTGTACCAATATGGCGTTTTCTCTTCCAAACAATCCAGCCATGTAACTGTCCATTCATGAAATGAAATCTCACACTTTAGGATCCTCCTCACCCCGACAATATGCACGAACATTAATGTTTTGTAAGAGTGGCAGTTAACAATGTAACAGGACGTGCAACAGAATAATCCTGGCCAGTCACAAACCACAGAACGATGCATCACCAGTTGTAAATAAATAGAACATATTCCAACTATGTAATCCACCAAATCACACTTCAGGATGGTCTCTTACTAATGATTAAATTTGAAGTGACAAAAAGCTGATTTATTAAAAATAGTCTATGCAAAAGTGGCCGACTAGGCTGCTGCAGAAGTAAAGAAAATAACAGCCGATCAATCAGCTATTGACTTTTTTCCTGCTCCAAACTATCGTTATTATATCTGCCTTTAAAAATCCACTATTGGTCGACCTCTAATAATCTATTAGAGTTCTTATTAACAATTTTCCAAAAGCAATGCACATAATAAAGAATAAATAACAATAAGGCATTAAATTAAAGCTAGGGTCGGTAATCTTAAGACACTAGCAAAGGTACGTTAGATTTTAAAAATGATCCAACCTAAAAACCCAGCCCAGCGTTGCCGACTCTTTTCCAATGAAAGTATCTAGCAGCACTAGCTCCAAAAGTTCCTAAATCTAGTGAGAAAGTCTCCAAGTTGGCAACACTGACAGTCCGTCCCTTCAGGCCTCCCTCCAAAGACACTCCTCCAAAATTATCATTATGAAAATAAATAACAAACATGGCTACTGTTAGTACTCAGCTGTCAAGCATCTTGTGGAAGACTCCGGTGATGCACGATGAGTGCACGGTCAGAGTGCACGCAAGTAGACAGGCAGGTATGTTTATTACAGACCTGCGACGGCCACAGCATTTCATTTATTGATTGCTGTCGGGATGTAATTTCAACAAATATAACAAAAAATGTTTTTGAAGAATATTACCAAGCGTAGCATTAAATGGGACAAAAAAATTATAATTACCGCCTCGTGGTTGTTCGCCTCCGCCAACATCCATGTCTGTCAAAAATGTCATCACTTCATCATTTTATCTTTTTAGACATGTGTGTGAAATTGTCCTAATTTTTTCACATTAAACTCTGTGAAATTAGAGTTGAGTTTGACCAAAGCACACTTGGTGATTGTTGGAAAGAGTAACGACGACGGTTTAGGTGAGTTTTATTTTGTTTCTGTCCAGTTTCAATGAGGTGTTTTACGATGCTTCGCTACGTACAGCTGATCTGAACATAAACAAAAACACACGCGGATGATGGCGCAAGCTGAACGGAGAGGGGGGGCAATTGTACTCGGGCACCTTGGCGGAGGTCTGCACTCTCCGAGTGCCATTCTAGTTAGAACATGAATTCTTGAGTTATGGCCAAAAACGTGTTCTGTGAGTTCACAGTGATCTTTGACCTCCAAAATCTAATCAGTTCATCTTTGAGACCAAGTGGACATTTGTGCCAAATTTGAAGAAAATCTCTAAAAGGTGTTCCTGTGATATCATGTTCAAGAGAATGGGACGGACAACCCGAAGGCATAACGCATCCAAACAGTCGCCGGCGTGGAGGAATAAAAATATTAACCGAAAAGGTGTAGGCTGAAGCTGAAGAAGGCTGAAGCTTGTTATACCTACCCCTTTTTTACTTAGCATATTCTAACAAGCAACTCATTCACTACGATAGAAAAACAAAACAAAAACTCTTGTTAAATAGTTTGAAGCCGGAGCAGCGCAGTTGGAGTTGGTTGTTTGATTTGTGACGGGATGATTTTTGCTTTGATCCAGTTCACAGTAGCTCAACAGGCTCTGTGCGTAATCAGTCTACAGCTGAAGACTGCTTCTGACTTTTACACGTTCCAAATAAACACAAAATGTGGTCACTGTTAAGAATTACGTTAGACCAAACGTTTCACATCTGTTCTACAAAGACGCCAGAACATCTGTCTGAAGGTCGTCAAGTGTTGAACTATTTTCAACTTCTTTTCTACGTCGTGCTCCGTGTCAACAAAGCGCCCAAATCACAGCACTCCAGCCGCTCCAACAGAAAAGCATCAAATCACATTAGAGTTCACAAAAGGGTCCTCCTGAGTCACTGTGTGAATTGTACCACAGCATTTTGTTAGACTTGTGTGATCATATCAAGATGTGAAGACTCAGAAAGTTAAAAGATCACACTAAATGAACACCCATAAAAACATCCATGCAGATAAAAAAAAGGCTCTTTGGTGTTGCTGATGCAACTTCCACTTTCCCACAGGTGCTGGTAACAGGTGGGGGGGCGGGGAGCGGGGAAGAGGCCTCGCCAGCGTGGCCGGCTGCCACGGCGGGTCAGGGGATCATCTTCCGCCCAGCTGCTGATGCCCTGTTATCCCCGAGCCATTCATCACGGCTCGCTGATAGTCAGATATGCGCTGCCCCCAAACCCCCCCCCCAGCTCCCAGCATTCCTCACTTTCCCCTGTGGATCTCCGCCGCTGATAGCTGTCAGGGCTGCGCTGATGTACCCAAACACCTACCCACCCACCATGTATTTGCATGTTTTTGCAAAGCTGGTTTGAATCTGTTTTAAGAGCCACATGTCACTCTTCATGTCTGCCTGTCTGATCTCTGCACAGCAGCCTGCGTCTTTCAAATCACTACATTCAGTACCGAACTTAAAAAGGACCAGACGATGTGTCTGCAAGCTGTGTATACTTCACACTTTTGCGAACCAAATTGCAATGCATGCTAAAGCTACAGTTTTAGATTTGTATTATCTTTAGGGAAACGAGTAATCGTTTAGTGGTCAACTATTACATATATCGCCAACTATTCTGATAATCGATTAATTGGTTTGAGTAATTTTTGAAGAAAAGCTTCTTAAATGTGAATATTTTCTGGTTTCTTAGCTCCTCTATGACAGTAAACTGAATATCTTTGAGTTGTGGACAAAACAAGACATTTGAAGACGTCGTCTTGGGCTTTGGGAAACACTTTTCACCATTTTCGGACATTTTATAGACCAAACAACTAATGGATTAATCGAGAAAATAATCAACAGATTAATCGACAATGAAAATAATCCCTATAATAAGTATGTCCAGGATGCATCCAGCACAAGTGCCCACGTAAACAGACGGGTCATGCTATTCATTCCACTTATGGACATTTAGTGGAGGTAACCCGTCAAGAAATGAAGAAATGCAGCGGAAGAAAAAGCCGTGAAGAAGAAGACAACTTGCCGATATACAAACATCTAACTATAAAGTAAGAATCTCTGTCTGTGTGTCCTTCACATATCTCGAGAAGCGCTCATCCGATCTACTTTACGCTTGGCAGGTGTATTGCTGGGGACCCAAGGGAGTGCAGTGTCAAATTTGGTACAATTTGGACATGTTACATGTTCAATATTAATTGAACAGTGCAAACAGCGTACTGTGCAGCAGCAGGAGCGGAGCTTCAGAGCTCTGCAGACTCGAGCATGTCGTCTGAGCGCGGCTCATTGACTGCAGTTAACTTTTGGATTTTCTAACGTTACAACCAAACTCTTCTTCACTTCCCTGGAGTCAAGGAGCGGTTATCGACAACACTGCAAGCAGCAATACCTTGGGGCCAAGCAATCAGCCTGCTCTGAACAGGCGCTGCACTAGTGGACATAAACAATCCAAATATTCAAAAACTTGGCTTTGCATATGTTTTATGATTAAGGAAATGCATTCAACATATGTGTTGAGCTTCAAGGATACCCACAATGGTGATTGAGACTGTATGTAAACACAAGTGTGTTTACAAGAGGTAAACAAGAAAACTCTACAGGGTACATTTAATGCACACTTGATGTTCATTATAGGCTGCATTCACAGCAGATGCGGCAGAGCAGCGAAAACCAAGTCCTCCCATTCATATTGAATGGGGGCAGTGCTGCTGGGGCTGCAGGAGGTGCAGCAGCAGCCTGCAGTGGAGAAGTAGAAACAGAATCAACGCAAGAAACGCAACCCGACATCACGCTGCGGTGGCCAATCACGTAACCAGCGATCCAGAGCTGTACAATCCAGCCATGACGGAAAAAAAACACGTTTAATCTTCGAAGTCAACGTGCCGTTAAAGTGACTCTCCCACAGCGCCACACAACCCTGCGGCAAATTGGTGTGAATGCACCCTTATGCAACTTAAAGTTTCAAGAGTTGATTATCATATCATACAGAAATGAATGGAAAACAATGGATGTCTGGAACGGTTGAGAGTGAATTGAAATGTCTCAAACATAGCAGGCTGGTTCTGAAAATGGTTAGCTCTGATGTGAAGTCTACATTATTTATATAAAACATGTAAAAACACTGGCACAACCGATCTGAGATGCTTTCTGCCCATAGTGTTATGGTTTGCTGCCAAGCAACAACAGCAGTAAATGTTCCTTCTATGAAGGCGCATGCAGCGGTGTTCAAACTGGTTCCACACACACACAATGTTTTGACAGACATCTTCCTCGTGGCGTGTGCTGGGTGTTTGCACACGGCTCTGGTGTTACTCCTGTATGTGCTTGCCCTTTGACAACATGTTCAGTGTATAATATATCCAGGAGACTAATCCACTGCCTGACTGATGCTGAGGTTAAGTAAAGATGAAGTCAGAGAGGGGGGGCAGCGCTAGCAGCTCACATATTGACGGAGCCTTTGGCAGTTAACTTCATGTCCTTATTGATCAGGTGATACAACCGATTGATTGAGTCGATGTTGATGGATTGGAGGTGAGTGACTACAGGCGAGGTAACAACTGGCTTGCAGCAGGAAGGGGGGGGGGGGGGGGGGGGGGGTACTTGCATACAATGCATATGAAATCCAACACAAACACGCTCTGCCAGACATCAACATCTCTGCCAGACCTTTTATTCAATTATCTTCATTTAACAGGCTTTGTTCTCTCTGTTGTCTTCAACAAGTGAAACACATCATGATAAGCTGGATTTAGGTCAGGTGGCCGACCCAACCAGTCAAGATGTTTCCACTGTACGTTTAGGATCATTATCCTGATACTTGGCTAAGAGTCCTACACTGTTCACCAAATATGGACGTAAAGAGCCTCAAGTTAAAGCTGAGCGTTTGCTCTTTAACCTCACAGTCATTGTTCCATTTCAAGTCCAGTGTGCTGCAGTAAAGAGCCAAAACTATGAAAAATGTTCCATCCACGAACATGCGAATGTAAAACAGGCATATAAGGATCTATAAGGAACACCTCAAACATCATATTAAACACACTGTAACCACCTATTTGTTTCTTCACACGTCCCTATGATGCAGACTTACAGGTGTGTGCTCTGAACCAGAGGGATCAGAGGTCGGGAGCAGGTCACGCTTCAGTGTCTTGCTCAAGGACACTTGAACACAATGGCACAAGGACAGAGGTCCAGTAGAGACAGACACACTGGCTGCCTGAACCTGAGACCACCCAGTTACTGAGACAGTCTCTGCAGCCAACAGGACAACCTGCCTGCAGTGAATAAACAGCCAAGGCCTATAACTCTAAAAAGCTAAAAACCAAGCCACGCATTTACAACAGATTACTGATAGAGGCTGGTTTTATGTCTGAAAGACATCGTAAAACCACATCATGATGATGCTCTAACTCGGCTGCTGATCTGCAGAGACTTTGGGATTCAATCAACATCACTCTGGATAAAGAGTTACGACTTAAATGTCTAAAATACTAGGACTGTAAGAAAATATCAAAAATATCGAGTATCGCGATATGTTTTGTGATACTGTATCGATTCACAAAAACACTACTGATTTTTAATTAAAATGTAAAATATATACATACATGTATATATTCATATAGCAGTAGCCATTGTAGAAGTTGGCATAACTGCAGATACTCCAACTTCTTTGAGGAATTTGGTTATTTTCGCTATAAAAAAATGGTGAAAATCTGTAAAAACTTGAGCAGGAAAGAACACAACTGCAGGACTTCTTTCCATCTTTCCGAAATAATGTTGTGGATTTAAATCTTCATTGTGTTTTGTTTTTTTTGACAGTTGAGAAAAGATCAACATTTCCATTTTCCTCCAAAACGCACAAATGCAAAGCAGGAGTTCTACAACGGCTCCCTCTACACAGTAAGCCCCGCCCCCTCCCAGCACTTACCACATTGTAGCAGGACCTCTGGCTTGATCCAGTGAAGTGATACGGGTCGACTGTGTTGCACTTCTCCATGTACATCTTGAACATCTTGTTGATGTGCCTCAGGGACATGATGCAGACGGCCGAGTTCCGGGTCGGCTCAGGAGAGTTCGGCTTTCCCCGGGCAAAGGCGGCGAACAGCACGTCGTCGCCTTCCTCCACTTTCAGCTGCTTCTGCAGCTCAACGTCGTTGCCCACCTTGGTGACGTGGGCGGCCTGGATGATGTTGAATACCTTCACGTCTTCCGTGGAGCGGCGTCGCCTTTTGTCGGTGCTGATGCACTCGAGGGGCATCTCCACGTAGCGGCGGATCGCGAGGTCCGAGGAGCACATGCGGACGATGCGGGTGTGGTAGGCCTCGGAGCCCCTGTTCACCCGCTGCACTGTGAGGAAGTAGGTGAAAGGTCCACTGTGGAAGGAGTAAACGTATCGCAGGTAGTAGTTTCCACGTAGAGACGGAATCAGGTCCATGTACGAGCGGTTGGAGAAGAAAGTGAAGCCGTTCTGGCTCGTCTTCATCTTGCGCAGAGAAAAGGTGTGGGGATGTGTTGAGGTGCCTGATGGGGTTCCTACGCCCGGGATCTCTGAGTTCCCAACAAAAAACTTGATGACGTTGCTTTCCACATTGAGCACCTGAGAGCCTGAAGGGCTGACCACAACATCCGAGTCGCTGGGTTGACCCTTGCGCTTGTCAGTGAAGCAGTAGACATATTCGTCCACGGTTTTCAGGCTAATGTCGTCGTCCAGGACGTGACGGCGACAAACACCGTTGTCTGCCGAGCCGCAGCTGTACAACCCCTTGTCGTAAATGTTCTCCACCACCAAAGCGATGTTGTGGTTGTCCACCCTGCCACTGTTACTTGCGTTGGTCAGTCTCTGGCCGCAGGTCTCGTTGGAAAGCAGCGGCCCCGTGTGGTACTCTGACAGCTTGGTGAGGTTCGGGGCCAGGGCGTAGATTCTGTTCACAGCCCCGACGTAGATGATCCCATCCAGCGTCACCATGTTCTGGATGGGGAAGTCTGCAGTGAACGTTGGCAGCTCGTAGGTGACCGAGAGGTTGAGTTTGTTGCTATCAGATGATTTATCACACTGGCTCTGAGCGCTGGGGCACAAGGCCCACAGCAGCATGACGGCATGAAGCGAGCGGAGATTCATCCTGTTCCAGAAATAAGAGACATGAGAAATTAGTTGGTGGAACACATTCATCATGAACATCTTTGAATAGGTGGCCTCAATTGTCTGGAGTGCGAATATGCTGAATAGGGAGCACTGAGGAGAAAATAGAGGGACACCAAAATCCCTTTTTAGACTCCTAAATGGAACTGTGTCAGGGTACAAAACCACGGTTTACTCACTTCACCCCGAGCAGTGAAACCATTCATACTGAAGTGACTGAAGGCTTGATGGTGACGCTTAAATATCAGCCTCCTGATCATCAGAGCTTCAACTTCTGACTCCACTGACCCCAGACAAACCAGCAGCGGGACCTGGTCTGAGCACTTCTGCGGTGCACAGCCCCGTTCCCAAGTGACCACAGCGAGAGGCGAAGCAGTGAATCACCCAGAGAGCAGCCCGCTCTGCAGGGCGACGCAACCACGGGCCTAAGTTTAGACAGAGAGGGGCCCGAGGGAGCGGAGATAAACTCAATTAAAACAAAAGAGGCAGGAGGGAGAAGGCAAGGGGGACCATGATAAATGATAAAGAACCCCAGCAACTAAATGGTAATCCACTGGGAGATGCTTTTAGTGGAGGGGGGGAGGGAGGGGATGGGGGGGAGAGCAACACCAGAGGATTTGCAAAGTGTACATTTGCATGCTCCCTATCTGCATGTGGTTTTACCACCATCTCCAGATGTAAATCAGTACAAGGCAATAGCACCCAGGGTTTGGTTTTAAATTCATGCCCACAGTGTTAACATAAACTCACTGAGATCCCTGTGTGCACATTTTTACTGATATTTAACTGATCTCCCTGTTAGCAACTCTTTTGTTTTTTAGAGTGAGTCTGAGGGAGAAAGCTCAGTTTGATCTAATATATAGAGACAGACGTACCTAACAGGTGCTTATAGGTAAACTCCTATGAAAGTTTAGAGCAGATGATATTACGAATAAGTGCCAAAGACATAATATAAGAGGCTGAGGCAACACACAACACAACACAAAGATAAAAAGGAGTATAAATTTAGAAACTAAAACACACACAAGATTGTGTTATAGAATACAACACAGTGGAAGAGGCAGTTTTATTTTATGAGGGATATGGTGAGATGAGTATCGTCTTGTTTTGGTCTAAACTTGTGAGTAATAGTGGGCACATTATTGCGCACCTGCACCAAACACAATATATGTGGCGCCCCATCGCACGGCTGTGTTTTCAGAGGACAAAAGGCGGTAGGAAACAGTGAAAATGTTTTCAGTTGGAGAGGAAAGTGACTCACGGCAGAAAGGTCTTCAGAAAACACAAATGGGAAGCTGGTGAAATGGTGTTAGAAGCCAGAAAAAACAATTTCAAAACAGGCTGTGATATCCAGAGGAGGAGGAGGAGGGGGGGGGGTCAGGAGCTTCAGGGTCTCTGCGTTTTTACGCACGAAAATACAGTTTGAGTAGAATGAAAAAGAGGAAAGTTAAGAAACTGTGAGAACATTTATAGATGATAAACTCACCTGTTAAGTGAGCAACAGTGGTGCAAGTTCCTTTGATTCAAATCATATTCCGCTGATCTCTCCGGGAGCGGGACTTCTTCACTTTCTCATCAAGTCCAAACTGATCGCTGCTGACAATTTTCTCTCTTCGCTTCTCCGGGAAAAAAAGAAACTCCTAGAAAAAAAATAGTCCGATTTTTTTCCCTCAGGTTGTTTTCCACTAGTTGAACTCTAGTTCGTTTGATTGCCTGTGAGGCTCAACACTGACTGACTGCATCCAGCAGAAACACGCTGCTGCTGGCGCTCTCACATCGCAGCTCCTCTCTCTTGGTGCGTAAAGCTCCGCCTCTTTCTCTCCAAAACTCTGTGACGCGTCCAGGTGCTGCTGCTGCTGCGGCTCCTCGCGCTGTGAAGCTCAGGTGAGACAGTCCCAGACAGACCCACAGGTAGGAAAAGTGAGTAAACAGTAAATTATGAGCTCTAGTTAGTGGTAATCATGTGGCACGGAACCACCAATTACAACAAAAAACAGGTCGATTTTCAAAGACGCGATATTTAAAGTTTTGTTGTGTGTCATTTAATGCCTTGTTTTATGTATAATGACCTCACAGAACTTTAATTACTTTGATTTATCTCTCTTTTTTTTAGTTTTATATCACCTTAAGTACTATATATTACATGTAATATGTTGCTTTGGAGGGATTTATTCACCAGATCTGAATATTCTTGAACCAGACCCTGAAGAAGGGGCTCTGAACCATTGATAAATCATATTCTACAACACAACATAGGCTACTAATGTGCCCTTGGCTGATCATTACAACTCCATAAATGAAACAAAACCCAAAGAAAAGGTCACAGAGGCTAAACTCTCCTTCTTCTCCAACTTCCACCTGACTCTCCTCCTCCAGCAGCAGCAGCCCTGTGAGTCAGAGTTGTCATGTTAAAACGACTCACTCAGCCATAAATAATGAGCTAAGTTATAAAGGCTAAACCAACTGTGTGAGTGTGTGTGCGTCTGTGTGTGTGTGTGTGTGTGTGTGTGTGTGTGTCTCAGCCATGAATCACAGTGGCCAGCACAACAAAAATTCCTTTGTCCCACTTCCTGAAAGGAGGTTCAGTGGGAATGAAGACTGGAAACCCTGATAACAGGGTGAGTGTGGATGAATTAATAGGTAGAGGGCTGCTGAGGCTGCTTGCACTCACTTTCTGACAGACGCACTGACACGTGAGGGTTTAATGAGACAGACAGTCAGAGGGACGAGTGTGTTCAAGTGGGTAGACGAGTGATGTGATGGAATCTGTGACATCTTCTGTGTAAAAACTAGACATGTTGGATGTAATAAGTGTCATTACAGAGTAATAGTTTCCTCTATTCTCCCCCTTTTTCCTGTTAATGATCGAAAGGCTCAGCTGGTTTTACATGTCTGCTTCATCCTTAGAATTTAAACTGGCGTCTCTAAGGAAAAAATCTATCAAATAACAGAAAAAGTACTGGCAGCTCATTACTTTGTCACGTAATTAAAAAAAACAGACATTTTCCGTTAATTAACAGTGTGTCCACAGTAAAAACAAGACCTTTTCTGTTGTTTAATAATGGTGTATCTATAGTAAGAGACGTTTTCTGGACAAACCCCCCAAATGCATCAACGTTTTCTCCTCTCATCTCCCTGATTTCCCAGAGGACATCACTGTTTCCTCTGACATCACACCAGAGAGCCCTTAAACTGTCACTGTACATCACCAACCTGGACCGCTGAAGAGGAATCTTTATTTACAGTACAATGGTGCTGAGCTACAACAAATAAGATGTTGGTAAAACTTTGAGCAAACAAACCAGAAAGACAGAGGCTTAGATCTGAATTGATCAAATCAGTGCTCGGAGAAGATAGTAGAAGGAATAGTTTAACATTTATTCACTTTCTTGCCAAAAGTTAGATTAGTTTAGCTTTGCATAAAGACTGGAAACAGGGAGAAACAGCCCCAAAATCCGCCCACCAGCACCTTTTAAAGGTCACTAATTAACATGTATCTTGTTTTTAACTAAATTTGAAGTGTGAAAACAACAATTCTGGGGTTATGTGCAGAAGGGCTGCAACTTCCCATTTAATCGATTAGTTGTTTGGTCTATAAAATGTCTTGCCGAAGCCCAAGACGACGTCCTCAAACGTCTTGTTTTGTCCACAACTCAAAGATATTCAGTTTACTGTCATAGAGGAGGAAAGAAACCAGAACATATTCACATTTAAGAAGCTGGAATTTTTACTTTTTTTTTTCTTAAAAAATTACTCGAACTGATTAATCGATTATTTAAATAGTTGGCGATTAATTTAATAGTTGACAACTAATCGATTAATTGTTGCAGCTCTAATGTGCAGGACTACTACAGGATTCTTGGAGTCTTGTTGTCACTGTGACGTTGCCAGTTATTCCTTTAGGTTCACAAACTTTAAGCATAATCAAGTTTAAGCTCAGAAATCAAGCTCTGCATCTGGTTGAGAACATCAACTAAATGCACCAAAATGTAATTCACTTCAAGAGTGTTCTTGCAAAAAAAAAAGTACTCTAATACAAGTCTGAAATCTTCTTTTACTTCTTACCGATGAGCAATAAGTTGCACAACATGCTCCTTCACTTTATGTAGTCTCTGTTTGTTGGAGGAACTGTGTTTTGCCTTACCTCGGGGGCTTTTCTGACGCCGTTGCTAAGGGGCGTGTCTGACACAGGGTGTGTGTGTGTGTGTCTGACTGTATACCCGAGGGGTGTGTCTGTGTGGCTCCTGTGGTGGTTAACTCCTTCTTGGCTCCGGCCTCTTGTCTTGGCGGGGAGGAAAAGAAGAAGAAGAAGAAGAAGAAGAAGAAGAAGAAGAGGAAGAAGAAGAAGAAGAAGAAGAAGAAGGAAAAGGTTGGTTGGGTGGTGAACCTCACACTGCTGGCATGCAGAATGTGGAAACCCCAAAGTATGACATGCACTGCAGGAATGATCTGCATCCTGCAGCCACAACACCTGCAGTACAACAACTACGTCTATTTTCTGTGCTTGTTTTGGTCCGGGCTGCACGGTAGCTGACATGAAAAAACATGAAGGAGAAGATGTGGCTGTGTGAGTGTGAAGTGACATTGAAAAGGTCAGAGATGACAAACAACAGGGACACTGTTACTGGAAATGAATGTTGCTGTTGAAGTTTTTTTAAATGGATGAACTGGAACACTGACTGCGAGCCAGGTCTTATCGGTCAACATCAAAGGCTGACGTCACTAATGCCAATCCCTGCAGCCATGTTCCAAAATTAGCTGGAAAGCCTGAAACAAGAAGAGTAGAGGCTGTTATAGCAGTAGATTATAAATACACTTGGTTCTGTGATGAGATATACAACAAATACACATGTTCGGTGTCCAGTCATGCACTGTATCTCCAAACCTGGACGTTTTTTTGTGTCATTTGGTTGGACTGAACCTTTAAATCCTCCTACTACAGCAAACATCTGACTCATTATGGCGCCATCTGCTGGTGCACGAGGTGAACAGGCAGTTTAGGTCATGTCCAGAGACATGAGGGGCGCTCCAGGTCAGTCTAATTTCCAAGCTACTGAATAGAATGTGAAGAGAGTAATCTCACAGACAAAAGAGAGGGATGATTATCAGGGAGGAGCAGGGCTGCACTCAGTCTTGATTTTACCGTTTAAACGTAGTCCAACAGAGGTTATTTATCACCTGCAGGGTCAATACGAACCCTGGTTAACTGCTGACCGGGACAGTAAACTCTGATTGATGCTCTTGACCTATCAGAGGTCCTCGCTGCTTCATTCTGTGGATGGACTCTTTACCTTCCTTTAGCTCCTGGTGATTAAGTGTGTCATGTATCTCTGTAGACAGGCTTCTTCAGCAGGATCTTTACAGTTCATGACAGATAACGACAGAGCGCTTCATAAAAGGTGACATGAAAACAGGAGGTCAAGGGGGGAGTTTTTTGCTGATGCTCTCGTCTATACTGTTGTAACTCTTAACGAGAGACAGTTCAGTGTCTACATCAAGGAGTCGAGGCTGTTAGAGATAACCGCTGATAAATATTAAGTGTAGATGGTTATTGTTATTATGGAAAATGGACTTTTTCAGTGCTTGTGCTCATACATTTGGGTATCTGGAGTTCCTACCAACCCACAAAATGAAATAAGACAATCCAGTCAGTTTTTGTGGGCTGTCTAGATCAGAAAACCATCACAGTCTCACACTCAACTCGTCAAATACCGTCGTTTGGTAAGTACCAAAGAGGTGCTGATGTCTAACTGCACTGCAAAAGGCCTTCATTTTAACAAGTAATTCATTAAGTCTCATATTCAGGCTTTAAAATTCATGTTTCATGACATAATAAAAATAAATCTGTCAGATTTCATCGCTTCAGGATATGTTTTAATTGGATGTTAAGTCTAGAATCTATAAAGAATAAGGTCCGTATTACTGAAATGACACTTTTTGAAGGAATTTCTTGAAATAAGTTGATTTTAGAGATAGAAGATTTTGTGCCATGCTGCTTTTTAACTTTTTCCAAATACGATGCCATGTTGTTTCCTGCCTAGACTGAACCTTTGGTCACCTTTAAGTTACAGCTCGCCAGCCGTCAGACTTCATATTTTAACGTCTGTCTTTCCATCTCCTCCCATCACTACCTGTGTGTCAGATAAAGTCACTCACTAATGAAAAAGGAAATCAAAAGATTACAATCTCATACTTCACAGGAAATGGTTACTGCAGCAGACGGGCAAGAAAAAAACTGTCAGTCAATAAGTTGCTGCTGCGTCTGTATCTGCCAATCTTTCCACGGATGGATGGAGTCACAATATCAATACCCGACGGAGGCCATCAGTGTAGGTACAAATATGATAAAGAAGCTCAGGAAAGCACGCACGTGACTCTAGATCACAGAGTCCAGTCGTATCACTGTGATGTTTCATAAGAGATGTAGCTCAGAAGTTTCAGTTCATTATACAGCTTTTAAGATGCACGGTAGATATAAAAACATGAGTGTCAAAGTGACTGATAATGACACCAAATATTTAATCTGGTAGACGTTTGTTTCAAATCAACTTAAAAACATCTTCAGCATATTTTATAATGTTGTACAAAGCAGATAAGCTGTAATAAGATATCAGTACAGATTTACAGACCAAATGTTTTTGCTTTTTGACCCTAAACACACACAAAAAAAAATCTAATTCAATATGATATAAATGCATTGTTTTTTCAAAATAAATAAGTCTTGAGTGCATTCAGTGTGCTGGATTGCTCCTTTTCCATTTCCCTGTGCTGTGACATCCTCGTCTTGTTGAACTGTTTATGGGAAGCCTTTAAGAGCTCTTAAACTCTCCCGTCCTGGTTGTTTATCTGTGGAAGCTTTGACTAAAATAAACCACGGTTAAGTGCCAGTGAAATCACAGGCTGGGCTTCATGCTGCGTGTGCATTTGCCTCCCCCCCCCCCCCCCCCCCCCCCCCCAATACTGTATATACTCCATACTTATTCTCCTCTTCTGTCTCATTCCTCTTATTGTAATGCAAATAGTAAACTGTTGTAAGTATTAAAGTATTATTCTAGAAGATCTTCATTTAAATAAATAAAGGACCAGTGTGTAACATTTAGGGGGATCTATCAGCAGAAATGGAATATAATAGTAATAAGTATGTTTCTTGAGTGTATAATCACCTGAAAATAAGAGTTGTGTTTTCGTTAGCTTAGAATGAATCGTTTATATCTACATAGGGAGCGGGTCATCTTCACAGAGTCCGCCATGTTGATCCGCCATGTTTCTACAGTAGCTCAGAACGGACAAACCAAACTCTGTTAACTTTTCCTGCTTGGGCCGGAGTCGATAACGTTACTCGCTCCCGTCGCCACCATTCTCTCTCTTGCTTCACCACTCACTTCCCATGTACGCACACTCTACGCACTGGCTTCGCTCCAAATGGCTCCAGAGAGGGATATTTGCGCTTTCGCGTCGGCCACCGAGCTCTCCAACATGCTTGGCACACGGGAGAGGCTTCAGTTGATTAAAATCTCTTCACCTCATAGCTAGATACCGCCAGATCCTACACACTGAATCTTAAAGGTGCTAAATTAGAAATTCAGAGCATATCTATGATTGAGGGATTGCCTCCACACGACTGTTAACATGGCGACGGCTGAGCCGGCGGCTAGCAGCTAACGGTGCTCACAGTCAGGACGGTGTTATCAGCTGTAACCGCTGTATGAGCGCAGCGCAGAGCGGCAGCCATTAGCTAGCCAGTGGGACACACATACTGGGACTCACATGCACTAACATGCACGCGGGCCGGACCTTGGATCTCTGGGAAGGGAGATCCAAAAACACACCTGCAATTACCACTTCTTGCCATAGGTGAGCTTCGGAGACGGGAGAGCTTCGAGATTGTAACTTTAATATTTATTTGACGTTGTGGACAAATGATGTTCTTGTTATCTGCGACTTTAGATCCAACTAAATATTCACACCTTAATTATGAAATAACATTTTATAAAACCATATTTCTGTAGATCTTCATATCTTGGAGAGGAGACTGAGAGAGGATGTTGTCGTGTTGATTTAGTGGTCAGCCCTTACGTCATCTTACTTCCTGCTTGTCATTGTTCTGGAGTCTGTGAATGAACAAAAGACACATAAGTTAACTTTCAACACATCTGTAGAGGAGGACAGCAGCCATGTTGGCCATGACAACAATCAGACAGTTTTCAGAACAAGAGTTTTGTCAATGTTCAAACAACACAGGTGATAAACTCTCGTTCAGTTATTATCCAGTGAAAACCGTTGTGTTTGACACACGTTAACGCGTGTAAAGGTTGATTGACGGGTGATCTCTGGGAAACAGCACAGCAAAGAGCAACACAACTTGAGACAGAATCAACAAAAGAAGATGTCACAGATTCCCCCTGTAATATGAAGTTGTCTCAAACAGATGTGGTAGAAGTGACGTTTCCTTTCAAAGAGCCCACTGACTGACTTTCGGAGAACCAGGTGTGTCGGGGGGAGGGAGGGAGGAACATCTGTAAAGGGCTGCTGTGCTGGACGCTGAGCCTGAGGGGGATGGATCTGTGCCAGCCTTCCTCTTGCCTGATGTCATAGCACGCTTCATCATTTTCACTATTCACTGCCGTAACAGCTGACAGAGCTTGAAGCCAAAGATGATTCAGATTGTTCCTCTCAAAATGTTGGATGTGGGATTTTCCCTCTCTGTGTGTGAGTCAAGTCTTGTTTTCATTACAAGTATGGTTACAAAGGAGCTTCTGTAAATCTATCAATGATCAAAGCACATTTAAGAGACTATATTCAGGCCAAAACAGAGAAAACTGCAGCATACAGCATCACAAATGTAGTGTAGCTGTGCAAAAAAAAAAGCAAATGCTGTTACTTTCTGCTCAGTAGGAGGCTTCAGAAATCATTAAAGATACCACTGTATCAGCTTAAAGGACCTGTGTGTAGCAATCAGGGGGATCTATTGGCAGAAATCAGGCAGCAACCTCCGGGTCTGAGAAGTGAAGCCAATGCTGAAGTGCCTTAAACTTGTATTCTCTCTAACAGCCAGCAGGGGGCGACTCCTCTGGTTGCTGAAAGAAGTCTGATTGTATAGAAGTCTATGAGAAAATGAGCCTACTTCTCACTTGATTTATTACCTCAGTAAACATTGTAAACAGGAGTTTATGGTCTCAATCGCTAGTTTCAAGTCTTCTTCAATACAGCATGATGTTCATTTAGTAAATTATGGTCCCATTTAGAGTCAAATAGACCATAAAGCAGTGGATGCTTTAGGGCGTGGCTACCTTGTGATTGACAGGTCGCTACCACGGCGTTGTCCGGTCTGGGAGTTGTCTGTGTTTTTGTCTTACAACTTTA
This sequence comes from Sebastolobus alascanus, assembly GCA_916701645.2. Lineage (NCBI taxonomy): Eukaryota > Metazoa > Chordata > Actinopteri > Perciformes > Sebastidae > Sebastolobus > Sebastolobus alascanus. The sequence continues at coordinate 320,393 of CAKAOJ020000050.1, forward strand.
ACCCTTTCACAGTGTGTTTTCAGTTCATGAAAGTTGATTGTAACATTTTGGTCGCCTAAAAATGTCTTATAATATAATATTAATAAGTATGTTTTCTTTAATGTATAATCACCTGTTTATATCTACATACGGAGCGAGTCCTCTTCATGGAGCCGGCCGCCATGTTTCTACGGTAGCCCAGAACAGACAAACCAAACATTTGCATTTTCACGTTTCCATGTTTTTGCGTCGACCACCGTAGTTCTCCTACACGCTTGGCACACGGGAGAAGTTTCAGTTGGTTGCAATCTGCAACCTCACCGCTAGATGCTGCAAAATCTTACCCACTGCACCTTTAAGGTTTATATTTTTCAGTATCTGACTCCTGTTTCTTTTGCGGTATCTTATGCATTTATGTGTATTTGTATTATTTATAGCTGCAAGGTTGATTTCCAAGGAGTCCCAAAATAAATACTTAATATTATGTAACTATTACCATTGAAAAAATGCAGGTGGAATTACCTTTAGTATACCTGAAAAATCACATTTAACTAAAAAAATACAAGGTACAATAAACACAAGCTAAGACAAAGATAATGAATTCCATTGATTTTTTGTGTGAATCCAGTCATGATGCCCTGCAGGCAAACAGCCTGAGAGCTTGTTGTTGTGTGTGTGTATTTGTGTGGATGTGTGTGGATGTGTGTGGGGTCGGGGCAAACCAGGACAAGAGCAGCGTCCCTGAGGGTTTGTTTGTTGAAACCAAATAAAGAATACATGCTGGAGAACACAGAGGCCAGTGTGCGTGATTTGACCCTAAAGAAACTGGCTTTGTAAAAAGCATCAGAAATGTGCTTCAGCTGCAGATGTCTGTTAACAGATCAGGGATCAGGGCTGCAGCTCCTCTGGACCGCTGACGAATGTATGATCAGTCAGCGCCCACTGATGGTGGTGAGCACCAGCATCAGGCTGCAAAAACCAAGAAAGATATTGTGTAATCTAGAGAGATTTGAAAATATCAAACAAGGAATTTGCTTGAAAATATATATTTTATTCTCAGTTTTCACAAATCAAGAGGAAGGAAATAATAAAGTCAAAGAAACAAAATACACCATACAAAATAAAAGTCTGTTTCAGAATTAAGTGTTGCTTTTAAGTTTCGCTTTCACTTACAACGTAGTAGGTGTAGCAGGGACCTTCTGACCCAGAGGCTTGAGGACTGATAACACACATTTAATGAGCTGATAACAGTCAAATCGGGTGATGAAACAAGATGTCATGATTCATAATCTAAAACTAAATATATTTTTTGCTACACATTAAAGCTTGTTGGTGCATATGAAAAAACTAGGATTTCTCAAAACCAGCACGAAAGTCAGACCAGTAAAAACATATTTAACACTAAAACCAGTATAACATATTATATTATAACCAGAATATTATATTTTTATTAGGGCTGTCAATCGATTAAAATAGTTAATCGCGATTAATTGCAAATTAATCACACATTTTTTTATCTGTTCAAAATGTACCTTAAAGGGAGATTTGTCAAGTATTTAATACTCTTATATGCTAATATGCTGCTTTATGCAAATGTATGTAAATATTTATTTTTAGAAATCAATTAACACAAAACAATGACAAACATTGTCCAGAAACCCTCACAGGTACTGCATTTAGCATAAAAAAATATGCTCAAATCATAACATGGCAAACTGCAGCCCAACAGACAACAACAGCTGTCAGTGTGTCAGTGTGCTGACTTGACTATGACTTGCCACAAACTGCATGTGATTATCATAAAGTGGGCATGTCTGTAAAGGGGAGACTCGTGGGTACCCATAGAACCCATTTACATATCTTGAGGTCAGAGGTCAAGGGACCTTTTGAAAATGGCCAAATAAACACTACATAATGGCCATGCCATTTTTAGGACATACTACACTTTGACATTAACTTTTTTTTTTCTTCTTTTTTTTTTTTGTACTATGCTTTGACTTTTTTTTTAACTTTTTTATTTTATTTTTTATTTTTTTTGTACCTTTTTTAGGATATACTATACTTTTTTTTAAACTTTTTTTATAAAAAAGTTTTCTTTTTAACATTTTTTTTTAATATTTTATTTTTTACATTTTTAGAACAAACTATATTTTGACTTTTTTCTAAAACTTTTTAGATTTATCATTTTTTTTTATATTTTTCGGACAAACTGTTTTTTTTTTTTTTTTTTTAACATTTTTAGGACATTCTATACTTTGACTTTAACTTCATTATTTTATTCTCTTATTTTTTTAAATTTTTAGGACATGCTATTCTTTGACTTTTTTATAAACTGTATTTATTTTTTTTAACATTTTGAGGACGTACTATACTTTCAATATTTTAACTTTTTTTTTTTTCTTTCTAACTTCTTTACATTTTTAGGACATACTTTAATTTTTTTTTTTTTAATTTATTTATTTTTTTACATTTTTAGCACATACTATACTTTGACTTTAACTTTTTTTTTTTTATTCCCTTTTTTTTTTTTTTTTCATTTTTAGGACATACTATACTTTGAATTTTTTTAACTTTTTTTAATTTATTTATTTTTTTAATATTATTCGGACGTTCTATACTTTGACTGTTTTTTTTTTAAACTTTTTTTATTTACTAATTTTTTGATTTTTAAAAAAAATATTTCTTAATTTTTTACGACATACTATACTTTGTCTTTTTAAAATTTTTCTTTTATTTTTTATAACATTTTTAGGACATACTATATTTTGACTTTTTTTTACAAATTTTTTTAATCTACTTTCTTTTTACATTTTTAGGACAAACTATACTATGACTTTTTTTAAAACGATTTTCTTTTATTTTTTTTTAAACATTTTTTTATTTTTGTTATATTTTTCGGAGATACTATACTTTGACTTATTTTTCAACTGTTTTTTATTATTTTTAAATGTTTTATATTTTTCGAAAATACTATACTTTGACATTTTTTTAACCTTTTTTTATTTATCATTTTTTTTACATTTTGTTGAAATACTAGAATTTAGATTTTTTTTTTATATTTGGGGGTAGTTTAGAGTGTCCAATTAGCCTAAAGTGCATATCTTTGGATATTGTGGGAGGAAACCTGAGCACCAGGAGAAAACCCACGCAGACACAAGCAGAATATACAAACTCTACACAGCTGGACAGCTGTTGGTGTCTCTATGAGGCTACAGTGCTAATCACTTAGTCACTATGTCGCCCTAAAAGTTAGAGGGATAGTTTGGGTGTTTTGAAGTGGGGGTGTATGAGGTCCTCCATCCACTGTAAGTATCACACTTACTATGGATAAGTACCTCATACTAGTACAAGTACCCCACTTCAAAACACCCAAACTATCCCTTTGACAGGATGTGAGGGTGGAGACGTAGAGGGTGATGGGGGTGAGGGGGAGGGAGAGAGAGGAAGGGTTAGTAAATGGTAAATGGACTAATCTAGACACTCATTCACACACCGATGGCTCAGCCTTCGGGAGCAGTTTGGGGTTAAGTGTCTTGCTCAAGGACACATCGACATGTGACCGGAGCAAAGGGATCGAACCACCGACCTTCAGATTGGTGGACGACCTTCTCTACCTACCTCTGAGCCACAGTCGCCCCTGAGGTACCTGAGGTAGATGAGGAGGGAGGTGGTGGTGGAGGAAGGGAGGAGACAAAGAAGGCGATGGAGGTGAGGGTGGAGGAAGGGTGGAGAGGTGAAGGGGGGAGGAAGAGGGAGCTACTGTTGTCCAAACCTGAGCTGAACATCCAGCAGCCTCCTCTACCTGACTGTCACAGTCACTTTTCTTCTTTCTGAACATCCAACGAAAACAACCCGTCTTCTTCTGCTCCGCCTCCTTTTTTTCCTCCACCTCGTCCTGCTGTGCTCGCTGTTTCCACTCCGCTTCCAGCTCCGCCTCTTCCTTTTCCATCATCTTCTTAAGCATTTTGCTTTTCATCTTCTCCAGCGTTGTCACTCGATCCTCGGTCCTCCTGCGAGAAAAGAATCCTCTGCTCTTCTTCTTCATGTCCAGACAGATGTCCTCCAGGAGCTTCTTCTCATCATCTATCATTTGGACTGTGGACCCAAAGCTCTGCTCTGTCTTTGCCAGGTCAACGCTGAACTTGTCCTGAAGGTTTGCGTTGTCGTTCATCAGCTCTCTGATTTTGGTCTGGTAGAACTGGTCTTTCTTATCCAGGACATTAGAGAAGTTCATCTTCTGTTCCCTGTATTTGACCTGCCAGGTTTCCTCACAGTCTGCGAGTTCATCTCTTTTTCCCCACAGCTTCTGTAGCTGTAGTTTCCTGTCTTTCACAACCAGGTCCAACTTCACCTTCAGGTCCTTGTTTTCGTCCTCGAGTTGTTGAAGTCTCCTCTGCCAGCGCTGTTCTCTGATGGAAATGTTTTCTGAGAGCTCCTTCACAGCGTTGTATTTTGCCTCCCAGGCTTCTTCGCTCTCTAGGAGTTCATCTATTACGATCATCAAGTCCGAAGAGCTTGGTAACAATAGTCCGTTTCCCATTGAGATGTAAGCAGTCACCCTCGTTGCTTGTAAATGTTAAACTTGTTACCAGTTAGCTAACAATATCAGCAAGTGTGAGAGATTCAAATGTGTTGGTCTATCCACAAGAATCCTATATCAAAGGATGAAAATTTCAAAGCCAACATAAAAGGAAGGCTGATGACATCACACGTGATGTCATGAGAATGTGATGTGATGTCATCACACTGTGATGTCATAAGAATGTGATGACATCACAATGTGATGAAATGACAGGTGGTATCATAGAGATACATTCCACCCCCCCCCCCCCCCCCCACATCATCATCATCATCATCATCATCATCATCATCATTACACTACGACCAAATTAAAAACAACATGTTCAGTGAAACATCAGCCTGTATTCTGCAAAATCTGAACTCTCATTTCAGCTCATAAAACCTTTTAAGAATGATAATACATTTTGTAAACATGTAACGAATGAAATGCTGTTAATTTTCTGAACGCTTTGTATGGCGAGCTGTTTTAACATTTAACAGCTCAGCTTGACTATCAGGAATTAACAGAGATATCTACAACTACATTTTGACTAGTCAGAATTCTTATTCCAGATATCTACAACGTCATTGTGACTAGTCAAAATTTAATTTTAGATATCTAAAAAAGGACAATGTAGATATCTACAATTGAGGGGAATTAAAGATATCTTGAACTGGAATTATGACTAGTTAGAATTAAATTGTAAATATCTGAATATTTTTGAATCATGACTAGTCATAATCATGTTGCGGATATCAATTGTTTTCGTGATCAGCTTCATCGTTGTTAAAATCACAACTTTAACAGATATATATATATATATGTATACATTTATTCAGAGAGACAGACATATCGAAATTGTATTTGACTGTTTTTTGTTTAATTATTTATTTATTTATTTATTTTATTAATAATTTATTTGTATTAATATATATATATATATATATATATATATATATATAAATGAACACACACATATATATATAAATACATATATATATACTTATATATACTGTATATATACACATATATACAGTATATATTCACTTATATACAGTATATATATATATATATATATATATATACTGTATATATACACATATATACAGTATATATTCACTTATATACAGTATATATATATATTTATTCATTTTTTATTATATTTTTAGGATTTACTATATTTTGAAATTTTTTTAAATATTTTTTTATTTATTTTTTATTACATTTTACAATATACTATACTTTGACTTTTTTAAACTTTTTTAATTTATTTTTTATTACATTTTTAGGACAAACTATACTTTGATCTTTTTTTTTTTTTAACTTTTTTTATTTATTTATTTTTTTTATATTTTTAGGACATACTATATATAGACTTTTTTAAAACTTTTTTATTTAATTTTTTTAAAATCTTTTCTTAATTTGTAAGGACATACTATATTCTGACTTTTTTATACTTTTTTTGTACATTTTTTGGACATACTATGTTTTTTTATTTTTTTTTTTATTACATTTTACGAAAAACTATACTTTGAGTTTTTAAACTTTTTTAATTCATTTTTTATTACGTTTTTTGGACATACTATACTTTGAGGTTTTTTTACATTTATTCAATGTTTTTTTTTTTTTTTTTACAGTTTTAGGTCATACTATATTTTGACTTTTCTTTAAACATTTCTTTTTTTTACATTTTTAGGACATACTATAATTTGACTTTTTTCAAAAAAAATTTTTGTTTAATTTTTAATTTTTTTTTTCTTAATTTTTTAGGAAATACTACATTTTGACTTTTTTTAAGACTTTTTTTTTTTTTATTATTTCTTACTTTTTTAGGTCATACTATATTTGGACTTTTCTTTAAACATTTTTTTTTTTTTTTCTTACTTTTTTAGGACATACTATATTTTGACTCTTCTTTAAACATTTTTTTTTTAACATTTTTAGGACATACTATACTATGTCTTTTTTCTAAAACTTTTTTTATTTAATTAAAAAAAAAAAAGAAAATATTTCTTCTTTTATTTTCTTTTTTATTTATTTTATTTTTTAAATTTTTCGGAAATACTATTTTTTTTTTTTTTTTAAACTTTTTTTTTTTTACATTTTTAGGACATACTATAATTTGACTCTTCTTTAAATATTTTTTTTTTTACATTTTTAGGACATAGTATAGCTATGTCTTTTTTCTAAAACTTTTTTTATTTAAAAAAAAAAAAAATACTATTTTTTTCTTTTTTTTTTAAACTTTTTTTTTTTTACATTTTTAGGACATACTATAATTGGACTTTTTTCAAAAACATTTTTTGTTTTCTTAACTTTTTAGGACATACTATATTTTGACTTTTCTTTAAACATTTTTTTTTCTACATTTTTAGGACATACTATACTTCGACTTTTTTCTAAAACTTTTTTTATTTAATTTTTAATTTTTTTTTTCTTAATTTTTTAGGACATATTACATTTTGACTTTTTTTAAGACTTTTTTTTTTTATTTTTTTTTTTTTATTATTTCTTACTTTTTTAGGTCATACTATATTTTGACTTTTTTTAAGACTCTTTTTTTTTTTTTTTTTTTTTATTATTTCTTACTTTTTTAGGACATACTATATTTTGACTTTTTTCAAAAACTTTTTTTGTTTAATTTTTAATTTTTTTTTCTTAATTTTTTAGGACATACTACATTTTGACTTTTTTTAAGACTCTTTTTTTTTTTTATTATTTCTTACTTTTTTAGGTCATACTATATTTTGACTTTTTTTAAGACTTTTTTTTTTTATTATTTCTTACTTTTTTAGGACATACTATATTTTGACTTTTTTCAAAAACTTTTTTTGTTTAATTTTTAATTTTTTTTTCTTAATTTTTTAGGACATACTACATTTTGACTTTTTTTAAGACTCTTTTTTTTTTTTATTATTTCTTACTTTTTTAGGTCATACTATATTTTGACTTTTCTTTAAACATTTTTTTTTTTTACTTTTTCTGGACATATTATATTTTGACTTTTTTTAAGACTCTTCTTTTTTTTTTTTCTTAAGTTTTTAGGACATATTACATTTTGACTTTTTTTAAGACTTTTTTTTTTTTTTTTTTCTTTTATTATTTCTTACTTTTTTAGGTCATACTATGTTTTGACTTTTTTTAAGACTCTTTTTTTTTTTATTTTTCTTTATTATTTCTTACTTTTTTATGACATACTATATTTTGACTTTTCTTTAAACATTTTTTTTTTTAACTTTTTTAGGACATATTACATTTTGACTTTTTTTAAGACTTTTTTTTTTTTTAATTATTTCTTACTTTTTTAGGTCATACTATATTTTGACTTTTTTCAAAAACTTATTTTGTTTAATTTTTAATTGTTTTTTCTTAATTTTTTTGGACATACTACATTTTGACTTTTTTTAAGTTTTTTTTTTTTTTTTTTTTTTTTTTTTTTTTTTTTTATTATTATTTCTTACTTTTTTAGGTCATACTATATTTTGACTTTTCTTTAAACATTTTTTTTTTTTTCTTACTTTTTTAGTACATACTATATTTTGTCTTTTTATTTCAAACTTTTTAATTTATTTTAATTTTTAAATTATTATTTTGGAAGCCACTTGCAAAAAATTAAACAATTAATCAAAATGAGATTAGAAATATCTCTTTAATGTGTGTCAAACAAAGTCAAATAAGTGGCAAACACAGAACTAGCAAAGTAAACTTGAAAAGGACAAATGTAAAGCTCAAATCCACCATATAAACTCTCAGCCCGCAGCAGGACAGTCGGGTCAGGGGTCAGACCTTAAAAGATTTGACTTAAACAAAACTCACAGAGCTGAAGTGACGTAGATGTGAAAATATCTTCTTAACCACCATCCTCAGGGAAGGTGAATGATGTATTTTGACAGAGAACTCTCTCTCTAATCATCACTGCTGTGATTCTTCTCTGCAGCGACAGGAAACAGCTGCTGATGCTCCAGGTGGTTAAAAGCCAACATGTTTATATCACCTGGTCTGAGTTTCCACTGACGAGCACGACTGACGCTGACTGAGTCATCGAGACCAAACATCATGTCTACCTTACGTCTGTTACATCTGTTATCGAGCGGCTATCTCACTCTTTTACCACATTATGCCTGTTCAACCGAGGAATTTAGGTTTAATTTACTGTGGTTCACACTTTGGAGAGGACTTATACGCCAAACACGTAATAAACTATCTGAAGAGGGAAGATAAAACAGTCAACACTTCTCTCATAAAAATATCAGTGTTGATTTATTTATGTTAAATATGCAAAACCTCCCACCACTCACTGTGATTACACAGAAATAGAAATAACAGCTAGAAACAAGAACAACAAAGCTGGATAAACAAAGGGAAAGAAAGGACTGTTATGTACACAAGTAGTGAAAAGTGAAATAGGTGAATATACTGTATTTATCACACCAATAAATGAAAGTCAATAAAATAAAAATGAAAAGTCTACATACAAGTCAAGTGTTCTGTAAGTTGGAAACAATACAAATAGTGCAAAGAAGTAAATATTTAAATACATTTAAATTAAAATATTTTTTTATTGAAATATTGAAATAAATTTAAATTCTTAGTTAAAAATAATTTCCATTTAATTAATATTATATACATAAATTTAAATTATTTTTAACTTTGAATTTTTGTTTATTTAAATGTTTCAATTTTAAAATTATTTAAAATGATTATATATTTATTTATTTAAATTTATTTAAAATATTTACATTTAAAAAAAAAAAAACTAAGCTATTTAATTAAATTACCGTGCACTTTTAGTGATGTGGCATGTTCTGTAGACACAAAATATTAGGACTTATTGTTTCTTTATGACTCATTAAGGTGGAAAAACCTAGTTGGCATCAAATATTAAAATACAAGCATGAAAAATAAATTATAGATGATTATAGAGACCACATACTGTAGTTTTGTGTACTTTTGATTGGGGGCTGTTTTCATGGTTTGGGTAAGGCTCCTCAGTTTCAATGAAGGGAAATCTAAATGCCATCCAGCACACAATTATATTTTAGACAATAGTTTGCTTCCTATCTTCTGGCAACAGTTTGTGTTTGGACTGTTCCTGTTTCAAGATTACAACGCCCTCAAACACAAAGCCAGGTCGATGAGGAAATGGTTTTCCCAGTTTGGTGAAGAAGAACTTAACTGGGCTGCACAGAGCTCTGACTTCAACCCCATCCAACACGTTTGATATGAACTGAAACACCGACTGTGAGCCGGACCTGATCACCCAACTCAAGTGTTCTACCTTGTTAATGCTCTTGAGGCTGAATGGGAGCAAATCCCTGCAGCCTGGTTCCAAAATCTGGCGGAAAGCCTGAAACCAGAAGACTGGAGGCTTTTGGCCATATATAATATATATGCATTTCTCAATGTATCCCACTAGAGGGAGCTGTTGCATTGTAAAAGCTGAGGTGAGCATCTCAAAAAGTGAATCAAGAGACATCAGATCAACACAAAAAAACCCCAAAATGATTTCATACTTTCCTTCACAGTTACCATATATTTATTTTCTATTATTTCTATTCATAGTCAGAGGATGCTGGAGCCGTTCCCAGCATGCACTTGGCAAAATAACACCTAGGATATGGTTTCCACCCCAGGCCCAGCACAGACATTCAGACACTGATAGTCTTATTTATTGGTAGTTTAGAGTCTTTAATCCAGCTGACCTGCGGAGGACTGCAGGCCGGAGAGAACATGCAAACATCGTAGGATCAAACTGAGGAATTTCTCTGACAGACAGCTGAACCACCAACAAGGACACGTCTGTTTCTGCAAACCTTTGCTCCTTAACTACAACTCACATATACCATACTTACTTTTGGATGTTTCTTTCCTCTCATTCTGGGAATCTACTGATTTCTGTGTGAAAACCAATTAGCAGACTGTTGAAACTTGTTTGTTTGAGTTGTTAACCTGTACTAATGAACATCAAGTCTTCATTAATTGGTCACCAAGGTATGTAAATGAATGGTAGCCAATAGCTGCCTGAAAGGAAAATTACATTCATCCATCCAACGCTGGTAGGGTACTTTGATTCTTCACTGTCTCACCAGACAGGTCTGTAGTAAAGCTTAGGAACCCTCAAATGGCTCTGACAGAAGAGGCAAACTTACCACCACCAGCAACAGCACACAGAGGAGCATTGATCTACTGTACTGTAGCAGCTGCTGGTAACTTCTCACCCTGGTTGTATCAGGTCATTGCCATTAGCTCACAGGTGCCACCGTCCAATCCTGTCGTCTTGCATGGAGGCAACAGAGCCGTCTCTGTGTTCTCTCATCCTCCTGTTAAGTCTGCTTTGGTCCTGCACTGAGCAGCACTGGAAATTTCTGTGCAAGTTTTCAGCGTTGCCAGATCTCGTGAGAGAAACAAGCAACTCGGTCTATGGAAAATAGCCCAAGAAGCAACTTTCACCAAGTGACCTAACCTACCTACCACAATATGAGAGAGAGGCACACACTTGATCACTTCAAATACAGTATATGTATGAATTTCTTTTGGATTGCATGTATTTCCATTCATTCCATTGCATCCATTTCTAGCTTGTAAGTTCACATTTTTCTTGTTGTAAAGTTAATGAAGTTGAACGTTTCATTATTTTTGCATCCATTTTTGCTTGTAACTTGACATTTTTCTTGTTAATTAAACTTGAAGAATTCGAACATTTTATTTAATTTTTGTATTTAATTGTTAGCTTGTAGCTTAATATTTTCACTTATAAGTCGCTTATAATAATCAGACTTGGCAACTCTGCAGGTTTTACTCTGCCAGGTTCCTTTTGCATCCTGCTCAGGAGTTTTCTGTTGTGGTGCAATGATACTTGAGTGTCTGAGTGCAGACTGTTGAGGTTGTTTTAGTCTCGTTTATTTGACGTTTTGTTTTGGGAAGCTGTTTTTTTTTATTCTATTTCCAACCGATCTTCCTTTAGCATGCGTTCTTTCCTTTATCCCATCAGCGGCTTATTTGTGAGTTAAATTCACCTTGGTTGAACTTTACATTATTTGGTTAGATAATGCTGGAGAGGCTGAACCTCCAGCCCCAGTTCGTGCCTCTCATACTTCACACAGCTCACCAGTATTTCCCTAATCGACTTCTGCTCACCTGGATCAAAACGGATTCTGTCAGCTGCACGATAAAGCAGATTTCCACTTGTGACTCTGTTGTTATTCTTAAAAGATGTAAACTGAGCACTGCTAAGAAATATTCGCAATTTAGGGAACTGATTTCAAATATTTTTTTATTGTGCAGCAGATGGATTGTTATTATTTTTTTTATCCATATTGACAGAAAAGAGTCTTTGAGAAAGAAAGTATGTGGACACTCCTGTTGGTCTTAGGCTATTTTCATGTTTTGGGCCCTTCGGTTACAATGAGGTTAAATTATAATGCTTATATAGAAAATGATATTTAAAACAATATGCTTCCAAATTGTGACAATTTGAAGAAGACAATGTGCACAAAGCCATGTCCATACAGAAAATGGTTTTCCCAGTTTGCTGTGGAAGAAGTTGCCTGGCCTACATAGAGCTCTGACCTCGGCCCCACCCAATAACCTCTGGGATGAACTGGAATGCCGACTGCGAGCCAGGACTTATCGACCAACCCTGGTACCTGATATGACTGTACTCTCGAGGCTGAGAGGAGGCAAATCCTTGCAGCGTGGTTTCAAAATCTTGTGGAAAGCTTGAAACCAGAAGAGTGGAAGCTGTTATAGCAGCAGATTAATGCACACGCTTCTATGGCCGTCCACTTACTTTACTGTCCGTTTAATGTAGCTCTGTGACTCAATTGAGAGGCACAAACTTGGCTACTACTGTACCAGTGATCGCTCCATAAATTGAAACAAAAAGCTGTTCAACAGTTCATGCTGTTCCCCTTTTATCCTTGACTCACCCTTGACAGATTAAAACAATGAACCACTGTTAAGTCGACTTCATTCTTGAACATGTTACTGTTGAACAATACAGTTTACAGCGAGAGTCCAGGCTCGCCTCGGGCTGCAGAATTATGTGCCTGCTTTTGGTGGAAATTAACTCGAATGCAGTCAAGAGACTCCAGTCTCATGAGCCCAACACTTTTATTTGTTTGTCGAGTAACCATGGAGATGTTGTGCCAGGCTCTGGAAAAAAAAAGAAGCCTGTGAGCAGCACTAACGGCATCAGGCTTTACTGACACAGACTCTGATACAAACATTATTGCTGCTGCTGCTGGAAATTATTTTTCAGCTGCTCTCGCTTCAGCTTTGTTCATATGTATTTTTTTCCACAAGTAGCTTCAGCTGGCTGGTTCCTGCAGTCCAGATGAATGAAACCAGTCACCTACTGTGAGTCATTACACAATTAGATTTGCTATGACTCAAAATCACAAGTAAAAGAAGAACAAAAAATCTACTGTTGATATCTGATCTTCATGAGAGGCACATGGTGATCGCTTTTAAAAGATAAAGAACAAACAAATGCACACTGGATTATATTAAATTTTAATGTGCACAGCGTGATATTTGTACAGTAAAAGCAAGGAAGGAGAAACATATTTTCTTATAAAAATATCACCTTTGGAGCTTAAAAACACTCAATTCAAGGAACAGGTGCTATGATATTACCATCCCTGTGAGAAGACAGCAGGTAGACTGAAGGTGACGGAGTCAAAGCGAGCTTAGTGTCTCAATAAAACATACCCCCTCCCACCCCCACCCCATTGCAGAAACCCCACCCAACCGTCCCTCCCTTCACCCATCTCTGGGGTGGGAGGCATCAGTTTAATGCTGTTCAGCATCGTGTCCACAGTCAAGAAGCAGGCAGCAGAACAAACTAGTCGGGGTAATTAAAAAAAAAACAATTAAGAGGACAAAAAGGATGGATGGTGCAAAACGATGACCAGATAACAAATAAAAATGCATCCAAAATCACACATTCCACATCACATTATCTTAATTCCAATGCATTAACCTGTGTAAGTACCACAGCGCGTAAGAAACATCTCCAGACAAGCTTGTAACTGCACATCCTGAGTGCAGAGTGTGCAAAAGGAACCGCTAGAGCTCTACTACCTCTGCAAACACAGACGGGAGATCTTCATTAGTGCTATTCACTAACAATACTTTCCCATAGATTAGTGCACTGGAATGAGGCCATAGCTTGTAAAGTCGACACCCATACAGTACATACAGGATATTAAAACAACGGTAACTCTCAAAGTTCTTCATATTCATAGTGTAGAAAAAATAAGCATTCACTATGGGACTATGGTGATGTGCATTTAAGAGCTTCACTGAAAAATGAAAAGGCCAAAGTTGGTCAGTAAACCCACATTGGAGTTAAAAAAAAGAAGAGTTTTTGCAAATGCTAACATTCTCTGTCACACGCTCATGTAATTATGAGGATAATGGTGATGAAACCTGCTGTTTGAGGTGGAGGTGAATTAAGAAGCTGATGCACAGAGCGAGTGAGCTGGGATGCAGATCATGTCTGCATTGTAAGGCTGTGTGGCGGGCGTGGCGGTGGCGGTGGCGGCGGACGGCGAGTTGCTGGCAAGCAGGTGCATGCAGGAACGAGGGCAGGTTCAGTGTGTCAGACTGCTGGAAAGCAAGAGGGGTGGAGGGTGGGTGGTTGGTGGGTTGGAGATCACGGGGGGGCAGAGGGAGGGGTGCCGCTGTGTTGTTTGGCTTGTGGGGTTGTTTTGTTTTTGCTGAGTCAGATAGAATTTTGGCAGCGCTCACTCTTTCTCTCTGCTTTGACCTTCCTAACCCCGACATCCAACCACCCTGCCCCGCCCAACGGCTCCAAAAAAACAAAACATAAGCGCGAGAGAAGACAGTGATACACCCTGACATCCCCTCTTCACATGAATCAATCAAAGTGATAAGCTCTCCACAGAAACGGTAAGAATGGAAGGAATTTACATCATGTGGCAAAACTAACAGAAAACAGATATGGAGCTCGGTCGCTTGCTTGACAAAGTTAACAGTGAGGAATAAAAAAAACGAAAAACAAAAAAAAAACAACAACAAAAACCCCGAAGAACGACCCTTTGAATTCCTGTGCCCACCCGTTTGGTAACACCAGCACTGGAGAGAAAAAACAGCTGGTGGAAAAAGGCGGGGTCAGGTGCAGTATAACCACGCCCCTTCACTTCCAAACAACCCCGCCCAGCTCTGGAAAAGTCTCATCTCTCATTTTCCAGACGTCTACTTTTTCTTCTTCTTCTCTGTTCTGAGTTTTCCCTCCATCTGTGTTGCTCTAGCCCTCCCATCTTCCCTCCCCTCTTTCCGTTAATCCTCCTCCTCCTAGTTGCGGACGCTACACCTCCTTGGTTGTGCTGATTCGGATGCTGCTGAGGCACTTGCCCATGGCCTCGAACAACGGGTCGCAGAAGGTGTGCACGCAGATGGAGTAGACGCGACTGACACAGTGGATCTCGATCAGGTAGCTCTTGACGCACGGCACCACGGCCCAGATGTGCAGGAAGGACAGGATGGCGAAGAAGATTCCCCAGATCAGCGCCAGGGGGATGCCGACCAGCGCGGTCAGCAGCCGGTAGCACCAGTACTTGGTGACAGTGAAGGTGGTGAAGCTGGCTTTCCACACGCCGTCGAAGCTGTAGGTCCCTGCAGGCTCGGCGATCACGTCCTCAAAGTCTACCTGGAAAAGAAGAAGTAGAAGAGTAAGAAAATGTTGGCAGAAATACTTTTGGCAGATCTAGGTTATAAGTCTGTATAGACTGTATATAAGAAGTGGACGTAGTCAATGTGAAACCCATTGGTTTGTGGACTATGGTTTTGAAGCCTCGAGTTTGGCATTTTGGCCGTCGTCATCTTGTTTTTTTGCAACCAGAAGTGACACGAGAGGGTGGAGCTAAGTGCAACGGAACGCTGAATAGGCAACACATTCTCACTCCGCAGACCGACGCACGGGGTATTCCTCTTGCTTCTTCAATATACGCTCATTACATGAATAGTGTCCGCAACACAACCACTTGGTTGGGGTTAGGAAACGGTCGTGGTTGACGTTAACTTCATTGACTAACAACTCATGTGACTCACGGGACTGACGATACAGATGAGCCCGACTGACGTGACAAAATAAGTCAACGTTACTTTTAGTTTCACGCGGGACACAAACACCTGTCTCCTGGTTGAAAGCCTTTGTGTTTGTTTGACCCATCCACCTCCCCTCCCACACGCCCTTAGCTGACACTCATGCTATTCATACTACGTCAAATATACTACGTATACCTCGTAACTTGCTCCGACCGTCTATTAAAGCCATGAGTGGGTTTACATTGGAGTTAGTTGGAAGCCCGGTTCGTCACATACTGGGTTACTGCCCAATCGGCGGTAATTGACGAGCTGGGAGTGAGAACGGGTTGGAATAAGACATTTTTAGGCGACCACAATGTTACAATTAACTTTCATGAACTGAAAACACACTGTGAAAGGGTTAAAGTTGTAAGACGAAAACACGGACAACTCCCAACCGGACAACGCCATGGTATGTTCAATGGTGGATGTTTCTATCAGCTGATAGCCAAGCAGCTGATAAATGAGTCACTGATGGTGAAGCATGAATAAAGAGGAGATGTCGGGCTTGCATCAGCTGATGCCAATCAGCTGATGAAAGCCCGACATCTCCACCATTTCCTGTTGCGTTGAGCAAAAGTTTTCAACTTTAATGTCATTGACTGCCATTATCTTTGGGTTACAGCTGGAATCTCATTGATGGATTTCTTAAAACCTTGTTGTATTGAAGTAAACTGAAACCGTCATGGAAAGTGAAAACAAAATACTAGTAACCATCACACCCTAAAAGTGAATTGTACTGTTAGTACACAGAGACACTCCCATTAGACTCATCATTATGACTCGTCAAATACCTTCATCCACCGCCAACAGTGTTTCACAAGAGCCCTGATATGGTGCAAATTAAACCATCACACATACTTTATAGTCCTTCTCCATTATTTCCACATAAATCAGCTGCTTCCCTCCCTGTTAAAATGTCAGTTTGCTGAGATGGAGGGTGGGATTCCTGGCGAGATTCACATCTCCACTTCGCGGCGACTGGTACACAGTCGAACCACCGACACACTGCCCCGCCCGAAATACTGATTGCTACACTCACTATCTCTGGCATCTGCAAAGGATTTTTGTCTCCAGAGCATCTTGAAAACATCAAACTCCACATAGATAGATAGACAGATAGACAGACAGATAGATAGATAGATAGATAGATAGATAGATAGATAGATAGATAGATAGATAGATAGATAGATAGATGTAGGCGTGCTTGGTGGTTTAAAAGCACCACGTCACCCTTTGCTATCTAAATAATCATCAGGCTAAATCGAGATCCTAGAAGCTTTTACATCTGCCGTCGTAAACACTCGCTGTGTGGCACGTCTTTGTTCGGAAAAATCCTGTGGTGCACAGGATGTGATGTGTTTCACATTTCTGTTTTTTATGGAATAAACAGAAGGAAGACTGCACAGCTAGTGTGACCAGTGACGGTCAAAAAAACCTACAGAAACTCAAAGTTCTTGAGCAGAGAATCCAAAGACGAAGACATCCCCGTACTACTCTGTCGGGCCTCCACCTCCCATTAAGATGAATGAGAACATTGTGCTTCTTTTCAGTGTAAACACATCTCTCAGGCTTTTAAATGTGACAAGTGTCCGTGACCTGATCAGTGCTGTTTAAGGAATGGAAGGGTAACTGGCACACTGTAAACACAATGTAGACTCTCTCTGTCTCTCTCGTCCTCTCCACAGGCTTCTGAGCGCTGAGTCAATATTTATTCTACAGTTACTTGGAGACTGTGTCTCGTCCAACGGACCGGTTGTGCTACTGATGGCTAATGGCTGTAATATCAATAAGTCACGCAGATATTATCCAGTGTCACACTGACACTGAAATGGAAAAGTCTTAAGTGAGGTACTACCTACTGTTTGGAAGACATGATGCCCACTTACACAAGCTGACTGCTGGCATCAGAGAAAAGCACATTATGGTTTACTTTTTCTATTTTAGATCCCTGAAAAAGAACTTTATTTGTTAATTGATACACTATTGACTGCATACCAATTGGAAAATGGACTCAGATTCTGTTTTGTAATGCCATATATTCATGCTTGAATGGAGATAATTATCATCATTTCAATGGAATAAACTGCACAACTCTCCACCTTATTAATGGACTAGTTAGACATTTTAGGAAGTATGCTTATTTGCTTTCTTCCCCAAAGCAAAGAGTAAAGAAGCATGGAGACGAAACTTCACTGTTTTTTTTTTTTTTACAACAACTGCTGCCGCCATTTTGGACTGCTTATTATATTTATAATATTTTTATGGTTCAACACAGGCCATTTCGGTGGAGACATTGAACATGGCAATGACAAAAAAATAGAAATAAATTTGTTTTACTTTTGTACGTCACAGAGGACGTTTTACTGGCGTCTGGTAGTCGCTTTCAGTCCAAAATGGCGGAAGCGTAGCTCTGCTGCTGGGCGCTGACGTTGCAATGGAACAAACAATTGACTTTCACTTCTTGGCACTATACGTTCTTTGCCCAAAGTTAGATGAGAAGATTGATACCACTCTCATATCTGACTGTTAAATACTAAGCAGCATCTAGCTTAGCTTACAGTAGCATAAAGACTGGAAGCAAGGAGAAACAGCTAGCTCTGTCTGAAGGTAACCAGCACCTCTGAAGCTCACTAATTAACTAACAAATTTGTTTAACTTGTACAAAAACAGAGCAAACTGTCAAGTTGTGAATTTACAGGGGGTTATGGGTGAAGCAGTTTGCCCGGCCAAGCCAGTCACTTCCAGCTGTAAAAACTTGACGTTTTTAAACTTTGGTT
Source organism: Sebastolobus alascanus (assembly GCA_916701645.2). Lineage (NCBI taxonomy): Eukaryota > Metazoa > Chordata > Actinopteri > Perciformes > Sebastidae > Sebastolobus > Sebastolobus alascanus. Next base: position 338,825 of record CAKAOJ020000050.1, read on the forward strand.
TTCGTTCGGATTTAAAAAACGAATTGTAAGTTAGATTTAGAGGCGCCAATTTTTCTTCCTTTGGGCAGAGCCAGGCTGTTTCCAATATATTTGGAAACAGCCTGGCTCCATCTTATATATCGATCTTCTGACCTAACTTAGCAGGGAAGGGAATAAGCGCATTTCCCCAAAAGTAACAATTCCTTTAACTATATAAAAATTAAAATCTGCCAGGGTAGTAAGAACATCGCAACCCCTGTTATCAGGCTATTAAGTAGGCGTGTTCAGTCGCTATAAGCCCCATAGACGTGGGTCAATAGGGGCCTACTATACCCAATATTACGTTTTATCATCTCCATATGTGGTGGAGATCTTGGGCGATGGATGGGACACAAAACACAACACGTTCACCCAGGAGACAGGGGTTCACATCCAGTGTGAAACCAACAACGTGTAGTTTTCTTTGTGTTCACAAGTTTCACTTTCACTTTCACTTTTGAAACATGTTTTTCCCTAAACTTAACTAACTGGTTTTGTTGACTAAACCTAAAGAAGCGTTTTTGTTTGTGTTCAAAACTTAACGTTTCATCAGTTTTACAACATGTTAGAACGTGTTTTGTTTTTCAGTTTCGCTTTCACTTTTACAAAGTAGTAGGCATAGTAGGCCTCTACTGACCCACAGCTATGGTGCTTATAGTGACTGATAACGCCTATTTAACAGCCTGATAACAGCCTGATAACAGTCGAATCGGGTGGTTTTAAAAATAAATCACATTGTTTCAAGAATTTTCAAGAAATGGGACAAGAAAGAATAAGTAAGGTCGCTACACTACAATTAAAAAAATATTAACTTGATTTAAAAAAAAAAACACTTTTAGAAACAATTGGATTCTTTTCACTAAAAACTTCAAAGACAAAACGGATAATTTGGAGTCCATGAATTTGAAGCATGCAGAGTATTAAACCCATCTTAGGGCTTATACTTTCATGCCGTTATTCATTATGTAAGAGGAAATGTCGTGTTTTTTTTCTTTCCAATCCTGGATGTCTTGTTTTGAAACAGAGCTCTTCAAATATCCTACTTATACTTTGCCTTAAAACAGCAGCTCGTGAGTCCAATTCTTTTACTCCAAGCAGCAGCAGCATAAAGCCTCTCTCACAGCACCAACTGGCAGCTCTCACGACAGCCTCATAATATAAATCTGACTGCAGCCACAAAACCAGCGCAGCGTCTATTTAATTTTTCCACAGCTACAAATTTTAAAGTGGACCCACTCGGCTCCAGTTTCCAGAACTTTGATTGGGACTAAATGAGGGCACAAACACAACCACAGCAGGATGGTGGAGAGGTCTGACTTCATAAAGTGAAGCTGTTTGCTGCTTCTTTTTTTTTTCTTTCCACGGTTTTAGTTTTCTAAATACTCTTCTGTTTGCAACACTATGAGGAAAACCGTTCCCTGGAGTTTGGCACTTTAATATCTAGTCTATAAAAAAATCATCACCTTCAGGTTCAACTGTGTAAGAATTGGATTGATTCTTTGCTACGTCAGAGGGTTTTATTTTGTTGTACTCTATTGTTGATTTGGATTTAGTCAAGAATGTGACAAATATCACCCAGAAATGTCCTTTTACTCCAATGGTTTATGAAGACGTTAGTCCAAAATCCTCTACTTTTTGATCAAAGTAAAGATGTTTTTGAAGAAGACCATAAAAGTCCATGATTTCAGGCTGAGTACGGGAGCATGTCTATGATCCCCTCAACCGCATAGACTGTATAAAATATGGATGTAGTCTCCATGACGTCACCATAGGCAGAGCCATCAGAGCGGACAGCTAGCAGCTAGCGACCTGGTACGGCACCCATCTGTCACTCAAATAGGCCACACCCTCAATTATGCCTAACTTTAAGCCTAATATAATTTAAACGGGTGAGTTATATAAAAATTCATCCCCCATACAGTTTCCATGAACAGGGAAATTAGGTAGAAACCAAAGCCGTTTTTTTTGCAACAGGCTTTAAGCACGTTTATTTCTGCTGTAAAGTTGGGCATTTTAACATCATGGGGGTCTATGGGGATTGACTTGCTTTTGGAGCCAGCCTCAAGAGGCCACTCGAAGAACTGCAGTTTTTTAGCACTTCTGCGTTGGCTTCATTTCTCAGCACCGGAGGTTGCCACTTGCTCTACCCTCAGCCCTATGTTCCCTCAGATCAGAACCTTGTTCTGAAGGGCCATTGCTCGGTAAATACAACAAAAAGAAGCACATGGCTAATTATTATGCAGAATGACGATCACAATATTTCTTTTCCTACCATGGCAAAGGTATGACCCGTCCTACTGAGCCTCTGATTGGCTTGACCTGATATTACCCTGAATCTCACTCCTCATGCCTAAACCTAACCAACCCGACCAACGAAGGCAACGAGTCGTAGCCAGACTGTCTGTCTGTTATCGGATATTGATAGCGCGATTTCTCAAAAGGTTATTGACAGATTTTAACATGGGCCAAGGATGATGCCGAAGAAATTCAATAATTAAAACATCTACAGCATAAAAAGCATTTTAAACACCAAAACGTTGTGTGCTTTTATCCTGCAGCAGCACAGTCATGCTGGGTCAAAGCGGAAACCAGAGGTTTGATGTGAAACAATGGCGTCTCGGGGTCAGCATGTGACCAGTCGGCAAGGCGACTGTATTATTGAGTAAATATGGCGATGTGCTATTTCCGGAGCTCTATCTGCAAGCTGTCAACTCTTTGCTTGAGTGGGTCGCCGGAGGAGAAGGTCAGTGTGTAGCACATTAATGGACTCTTTTGTTGGTTTGAGGGCTTCGGCAGTCAGAGGAAATTTATCTGGTTTGGTTCGGGAGAGAGATTAGGATGATTGGCAGCGGAGACAACAGACACACACCGAAAGGCTCATTTCACTCATTTAAATTAGACTTGTTTTGCATCAAAATAGTTTCATGAAAGTATACTTTTGATTCAGAAATCATCTCCCCAAAATGATGATGTGAACACAAGTTTATATATCTCATATTACATATTACCCTGGTTGCTGAACTTTTCATCTAAGATGCTTTTTGCAAATTCTTCCCCAATATCACAAAACCACTTCAGTTGGACTTCACATAAACACCTAATTCTAACTTTTAGTAAGAATTAATTGCCAAATATCTAATTAATTTTAAGGTGTCTGTGAAATAACATTCTTAGGATGCTTTTTTAACATCTCTTTTGCACACACTTTTGTGATGCATTAACAGTTTTGGTTCAATTTGCATGACATTTGGATGGAAACAAATCACTGAGCTTGAAAGAGTTTCACGAGCACGAGATGTCTCGACCCACAGAGGAGCGTGTGATCGTTTAGTTGTGATAAAAGCGCAGAAATTGTCAGAACTGGAGGCATGACATGTTCATACAACAATGACAAAAATCTATAAACATCCCAGAATGAGGTCCAGTAATCACAGGCTTCGCAGTCCCAGAGGGAGTGTTTCATTCCTTTCAATTTGACCTTGGATCAAACTTCTCACAACTCCCTCTTAAAAATTGTCTCCAGTGGGGGCATTTCCACTCCTCTCTGCTATATAAAGACCAACAAACTCTCCAGAGGAAGGAAAAACTCTCATCGCTGGGCAAACTCCACATGCATGTCAGTAATGGAACTTGTTTGATGTGGCCAGGTGATTGAGGCCAGCTGCAGCAGCTACAGGAGGAGAACAGCTTGTATTCCTCTTCTTACAAAAATGCAGTGTGTGTGTGTGTGTTAGTGTGTGCATGTACACTACATATAGCATGTCTGCATGTGCGGGGTGGGGGTGGGAGTGGGGTTGCTGGAAGGGATTCCCTACTTGTGCATTTCATTGGGGCGCACTAAACACTTCCACTCTTGGCAGAACTGTTTCATTGACCTCAAAGCACCTCAGAGAAGCTGTATACAGCAGCACACTGTAAAAGAATACAGGCTTCATCAGAGTGTATTCTGAAATCCAGGGGGAGGCAGTGAGCATCTTTGGATTCCTAACCATAGAAAGTATGTCTGCATTTGTCAGAGGTCCCTTGAAATACTGTTGGAATTCGTATGAACATATTTCGTCTGTTTTTTTTTTTTCAAAAATAGTTTAGAGCAGTGGTGGATGAAGTATTCAGAGCATTTACCTAAAGGGGACATATCATGCTCATTTTCAGGTTCATACTTGTATTTTGGGTTTCTACTAGAACATATTTACACGCTTTTATTTTTCTCATACTGTGTCTGAATAAACCTGTATTCACCCTCTGTCTGAAAAACTCATTTTAGTGCAACCCTGCAAAAATATGACACACCTTTGCAAATGTATAGTCCTCAAGCTGTGGGTGATATGTTCTAATGAGCCTGCATGTGACATAGGAAGGGGAGCCAAATCTGAATGACTTGTTGAATCACATGGTTTCTTATCTAGGCAGCCCACAAGGAAACTGACTTGGGTATCTGGAGTGCCTAACAACCCACATACTGTGAAATAAGAAATCCCAAGGTATGAGCACAAGCACTGAAGAAGTGAGTTTTTCATGATATGTCCCCTTTAAGTTAAAGTAACAATAACAAAATGTAAAAATACTCCATTAAAAGCCAAAGTATGATCAAAAAGATGCACGTAAAGTATCGAAAGTAAACATGTTCATTATTATGTAAGTTTTAATGTTATTAATGATTATCATTTATGATGTAAGTATGTTGTAGTTGGGCGAGGTGCAGCCTTAACATACTGTTGGCTGGGTTAACTGTATTTTATATGCTCATTATACTTTTTTGAAAATCTTAATCTGTAACTAGTTACAACAGCTGTAAATCCTTGGATTGGAGTAGATGTAGAATACTTAAATTAACCAAAATTGCCTCCTAATTGTACTTAAGTACAGTACTTGAGTAAATGTACTTATTTAAAGTTATTCAGGCTCTCAACAGTGCCCTACAGCAGTTTATATTTTTACAGTGTGCGTGCATGTGATTTCAGATAATTTCACCAGCAGTCTGTTGAGTTGATTAGAGAGGGGCGGGACAATCATTCTATTCTGAGACTGGAAGGAGAGTCTGACTCACTGTCACAATGGAGGAGAATCGGGAGGAAGAGAGAGAGAGAGAGAGAGAGTAGAAGAGTGGTGGACGAAAAGCAGAAAACTGGCACTTTGGTGAAACTGTTCATGTGGCAGAACTGGAAGAAGGTTTTATATATATATAATGACTGTGCTTTGTACTGCACGTTTTCTTCTTTTTGTCATACTACGTTCCACTAAATGTACCCTCTTTCCCTTACAAAAAAAGCAAATCTGGATTCATCACATGTGAAACACATTTCATATATTTGTCTCGTGGCACATATTGGCTCATGCGGTTTTCAGACATTTCACAAGTGATACATTCACATATTCTAAGAACAGATATTTAACATGTGGAAACAGTATTTCACATGAGACGAAGTCTGATTTAGGCATAGTATGTGTTTTTTGGATGTTTCACATATGCTGAATCTTACATGTGCTTCTCTTCTCATTCTGAATATTCCAGTTTCATCAGTAGCTGGTAGTTTTATTTCAAGTATACACCCATATCACTCTCTTTTATTTATGTATTTACTGTTTATGATCAAAATGCCATGTCATTAAAGCTTCACAGAATTGATCAATCTCATTACCCAACGCCCAAGAGTAATCTACTAATGGTTATCTTTCCAATCAACCAAGTCAATCATGTCAGACTGTCAGTAATCATTTGGAGGCTGACAGCAGCCAATAAAAAGCAACACATGGACATTTGCTCCTCTGACGCAACTATAGGCATGCAGGGAGGGAGGGGAGTAGAATGGGAGGAAAGGAGGGAGGAGGGATGGGGAGTGGTGAGGGATATCCCCTCAGACACACCACTACTTGGCTACTTGGGTGTTTCCCTGTTTTAACTAGGCAGAGTTCAGGCATTTCAAAGAGCTGACCCCTCCTGTCCCATGCAGCGAGCCGTTTGACCCAACTCTGCCCCAGCTGGAGAGGAGGGCGGCCCGGGCTCAGACAGCTGCTGCTCCCCGCTACCATGCGGACGCGTCAGGTGGCTTCCAGCGCACCACTCCTCTGCTGCTACAACCTCTCTCCCTCTGCTCACTCCTTGAAACAAAATAAACACTCAGCCAGGCTGCTGTCTTCGTGGAAAGAATTCTACTTTCCCAACAGCAAGGCGTGTGCGACTGTGGGAAATGTTTGTTCCAACAACAGGAAATTGGTAATGTTTCCTCTGTTGGTGCGAGGATGTGCAAGTTTTCAAGTCCGCTGCTTGTGCGGACGCACAGATATTTAAACATGTGGATAGCTCGCCATTGTATCGCCTTAAGCGGCTCTAATATCTCGGCAAAGTCTTTCCCTAATAGGGGAAAATCACTGAGGGTGAACACTGCTGGAACCACAGCGCACAGTACAGTGCGCAAAAGAGCTGCCGTGCGCCTCTGACGCGCATATCCGCACAAGTTTGACAGCTCCTACATTTCGGCACAGTTTCCCAAAGTTTATTTCAGTTTAAAGTGATAGTCGGGCGGCTCCACTGAGCAGAAGTTAAGTGCAAACTCTGCAACAGGTATTCTGGTGAAGTTATTGCTACGTAAATAGAGATAAAGCTGCACGTTTAACCCCAAATATAAAGCTCAGACGTTAACACCCTCCAGGTTTGACTCACCTTGACAACATCGTCGTTTATGCGCTTCGGGTCCCGGTTGACCAGGTCGATCTCTTTGGTGTGGACATCATCCATCGTCTTCTCGTTCAGACTCTCGTTGTCCATGTCTTTGTTGTTAGGTTTGTATATGTTCCCTTGTTTTCGGATGAACGGCGAATGCAGAAACTCCTGTCGGGATCCGGAGGAGGCAGAAAAAGAAAGAGAGTGAAGAGGAGGAGGGATGGTGCGTGTGCAGCGCGCTGAGAGAGAGGAGAGAGACTGGAGCTGCGAGTTACCAGCCTGCCCCACAAACAGGGATGGGTTTAAATGAATAGAAAGTGAAGCACCACACCCCTCGATTCAGCCGCAAGGGGTGCTCACCACCCGGAGAGAAATCTAACATCCTGAGCTGATACACAGTTGATTCAACTTGTACCTGAGAGCATGGCGACAGTTTTAAAGAAATGCGTAAAAGCGCATATCCAAAATATTAAGTGAATAGACTTTTTCTAAATATATTTGGGATGTTTTTGAAGAAATAGAGGTTATCAAACATATTTGTAATCTCATCTCGTTAAGTAATGTAAAACACGTTGAGTTTCCGTGTCCATCACCTTAAAAACGGAGTGCGTAAAGACCCCATTTGATCCCACAGTGCTACTCTGTCCTTCGCGAATCTTTAAGCACAATCTCATTTCTAGTTTATGGCTTCATTGTTTAATGTTAAAGCATGAATTATGACTGATCTCTTATGTTAGAAAAATGTTGCGGGTTTACTCTCCTTGGCACTTTTACGCACGAACATGTAAACTTTTGTGTTTATGCGTAAAAACAATAATCGGCCGTTCTGTTCATAGAGGTTTTAGCAGGTTAAATCTCACACCCACATGCTAATGCATACTCAATGGTCCTTCACATTCCCCCGGCGTGTGTGGGAGAAGCGTTCATGACCAGGTGCCAGAAAATAAGATAACGATTGCGCTCTGGAGTTGGAAAAAAACACATCCAAATTCCCTTCATGAAGGCAACTTAAGAGCGAGAATAATCAGCTCCTCGATGAAAAAAATATCCGTGTCAGCTAAAAAACCTTGAACTAAAAATAGCGCCCGCTGTACATGAGAGCCATACTGTACCTCCTCTGTTTCGCCGTCCTTCAGTCCTCCTGTCATGCTGTCCTTAAGTTTGAACAGATGCGCGCGGTGTAACAGACAAGAAGACAATATAGGAAGCCGAGTAGGAGGCGTGGAGGCAAACTGAGAGGACTGGGGCTCTTCTCAGGGACCTGTATGGTCATCTAATTCCTGCCCTTTTTTGCCGAACGTGACTGGAATTTAATGCCAGAGCTGTGAGGGGAAACCTCCGGTGTTTTCTTTGGGATCCCGCAGAGCGCGTCACCTGTGAGCAGAGAGACAGGAGAGCCACCCTGCAACCTGCCCGACTGGAGGAGAGACAGGCTGACGTGATCTCAAACTAAAGGACTGTTGTAACTGCGTGGAATTACTTTAGTTAGGGATCGAGGCAGAGTATAGCAACCTTTTTGTTCAGTGAAATGTGGGCGTTAATTGGGAATGGCAAGGTGTGGATGTTTGCCATACCTTAGCCTGAGGGGAGACCAATTCATGTGTGGATAGAAGAGAACGAGGAAAATATATTAAAAATCAACACAGAAATGAATAAATAATAAAATTATTAGGAGTTTTAAGAACGAATCAGATTTCATTCAGCTATTTCAAAAAATATATAAAACCCAGTCTGCTCCATCTACCCTCAGACAATAAGTTTATTCTAACATTTACAGCTATGATGAACCCAGATGTGGTGAACTGACACTCTCAGCTGTTGTTTTCAGCCGTTACAAGGTTGGGAAAAGCCACGCTGGTCACTCTGGTTTGTTTACATTCTTGTATCAACTCACCTTGGAGTGACACCAGCTGGCACACTCAGCTGTTTTCAGCCAGTGGATGGATATGATAGGAGCAATGTTTTAGGGGTGTGTCTGTTGGGAGTAGCACTGAAATAAGAGGTCATGTTTTTAGAGTTCTAATGTGCTTTTTTTTCTCTAAGAGCAAGATGCATATTTAAAGGTACAGTGTGTAGGATTTAGGGGGATTTATTGGCAGAAATTGAACATAATATTCATAAATTTTCAGTAGTGTATAATCACTAATCAACCAAGAATCATTGTGTTTTTGTTAGCTCAGAATGAGTCCTTCATATCTACATAGGGAGGGGGTCCTCTTCACGGAGCCTGCCATGTTGCTCGGACAACGGACAAACTAAACACTGGCTCTAGAGAGAGACTTTTGCATTTTTATGTTAACTGAAGGCCACCGTAGTTCTCTGACACACTTGGAAAGGGAGGGGTGAGCGGAGGGGTATTCAGTTGGTTGCAATCTGCAACCTCACCACTAGATGCCACTAAATCCTACAAACTGGCCCTTTAAGAGAAACGTGCACAGAGGTTATTTTGTTTTGAGCATTTTATTAATAAATAAATAAATAAATACATAAATTAAAAATAAATAAATTAGATCAATAAATACATGAAAAAAAATAAATAAAAATAAAACATTGTACAATTTACTGTCCGTTCCTTTGGTAGTAAATGATTGATTGACTATTAATAAAGCCAGTAAGTGAAGACTTAAACTAATTATAAAGGGAGCATTAGTAGAAAGTGGTACCAAGATTTCTGAGAGTTTTTCCTGATGAGAATTTTACACATTTCTGACATGTGGTGACACTGCTCTGCTATATCTTTGAGTCTATGTGTCACCGCTCCTTTTCTTAGGAAATCTGCTTTACCTATATTATTATTGCTGTGTCAGTCTTTTTTTTGAATTTTCTGCATTCCACCCTTTAACCCCATTTAAGAGGTCGAACGGTAATTATCCTTCATACCGAGGAAGACATTAACCAAAACATTTGTGCTTGTTAGTCTTCGCCTGTCTAAGAGTCGGTACACAGAAACTGAGACTCTAAAAGGTTTCAAGACTCTTATTGTTTGTATTTTTCCTGTGAGAGCCGGCCTCCCTCAGTTTTGACATCACTCTTTCTGCTGGTATTTATGCAGCAATTAAATAAGACAGTGCAGTGAATCTTTTTTTTTTGTGTCTTTTTGTCTTCTTTACTTTATCAGGTGTGGCACTGAACACAGATCAAAATAACCAAATGAAAACCTGTTTCAAATAAAGATGTTATTCTGTTGTAGACTCACAGAGGATGCAGCATCAGCAGTTTCTAATATTTTGTGTTTGTAAACGACTCTACAGTATGAGAAACATTGTTTTTGCACTATATGAAAAGCTACAGGATTCAGAACGGAGAAGTATAGATTTTATGTTTGGTCATTTGGTCATAGAAAGTGCTGTCAATATGTGACTTCTCCTGAGGCCTCCAACACAACATCACTTTATGATGAGAGTGAGTCATGGTTCCACGGCAGAAAGGATCTGTGGGAACGTCACGCGGAGGCAGTTTAGGTTTGTGATTAGACTATCAAAAACATGTAAATCTGTCAGAGCAGAGACAGAACAGGTTCATAAACAGCTGATTCTGTTCCAGCTCCCCAGTCTGGAGGATAGTGCTGGAAAAGCTGTGTGATCATAGTGAATGCTCAAAACCAGAACAACCTTTCTTACCTTGAAAAAGTGATGCCTGCTCTTTTTAAACAACTGGTAACTCAAGAGTGAAATAAACTTACTTCACCCACAAAATGACCATTTGTAGATCAATTACTCACCTGGTGTTACCTTGAATTGTTGAAGAAAACTTTATTTTTCTCACATGCCTCAACGGTGAACGAAGTCTTGAATTGGAGTAAATGGCGGCTGCATTTAACAGCAGCAAAACTATATCAAAACACTCGTTTACAAACTCTCATACAACTCATGCAGTATAATCAAAGTGTCATTTATCCAGTCGTATGCTCACTACTTCCCAAACACATGCATCTTTGCTAAAACCTCACTATTTAAAACACCTCGAAGTCACACAGACAAGTTTTGCTGTTGTTAAACGTGGCCCCCATTTCCTTCAATTCATCAAGACTTTTCTCTGTTTTTTGACTCTTGGCTCACCGTGGAGGCATGAGAGAAAAACTGAGTTTTCTTCAAGAATTCAAGGTAACACAAGGTGAATAATCAATTTACAAAGGTAATTTGGGGGGTGAAGTATTCCTTTAACATGATAACAATGAGTCTATACAGTATGATGAAGGCTTTAGACTGGATTCAATACAGGTTTATGATGATGTTTAACAGGTAAATGTAGTTAATTAACTGACAAATACAACAGAAACAAAGTAGGAACTGATATAACAGATATGCACACAGTGGAAGGCATGTGATCTCCTGTCAGATGCATACAGTATATTTACCAACACACAGGATATGATGGAACTATCACATGTGTTTAACTCAGTGGACACGAGACTGATAGGAACCCCTGACTCATCATAGTATGGAACGTAGTAATGGTGGTAGAATATAAGTACTACTAATAGCAGCAGCACCAGCAGCAATAGTAGTAGCAGAACCAGCAGTATTACTCAGCTGCAATAGTGTTGGCATAGTTGTGACAGTGGTAATATATGTATATATATACAGCAGCAGCAGTATAGTATTGTATAGTATAGTATAGTATAGTATAGTATATAGTATCACCAACATATAACAACAGTAGTATCTTAGTAATATTAGTGGTACAGAATCGTTGCTGTAGTAACAGCAGCAGTATGTTGTGTCACTTTATCATCATATTATCATTATTACCATAAATCCTTGTGGAAGGTCAGATTGCTTGCCAGAGGGGAGGCCAGAGGTCAAAGGTCAGGGTCAGCTGCTGAACACTTTAGGGATTATTGTTCCCTGAATAAGAGCCAGAAGGAGTATCATCACTTGTAGCATGCAGCGTGTGTGGAAGCCATAGTAGTAGTATTTGTAGTCATATAGTTCATTTATTACATTATCATTAACTGGTGTTATAATAATTTATTTATGTGTGTATCAGTCTACGGCTGAAGGTCAAAGGTCAGGGTTCTCTTCAAAATGCTTTACCCTGCAGGCAGACATTTGTGGCTGAAACAACAAACAGAAAACAACCTCAACGTGTTCAGAAATGTCCCTAAAATTGACTTGTATTTAAAAACATCACACTGCTTTGTTTCATGGTGTGATTGGCTTGTTGTATTTCTGTAACTATATTCCAATCACCAACAACAAAACACAGTCAGCACAAGTCAAAGCAACTGAGCTGCACACCAGAAATGTTTAATTTTTTAATTTCAAAATAAGAGTCCATGTCTTTAGCTTGCAGTTTTGACATAGAGTGGGGGAATTTTGCCCTCAGTACATCTTCTCAGGCAACACATATAAAGCAACCTCTCACATTAGTCATTCAATATTTATGCACCATTACACTGCTGCATTATTGTTTACCAGTTACAGAATCAGTCTGACATAGATATTGTATGTTGTATTGTTTATATATATATTTTTTATATATATTTATCTTCTTTCATCTACTTGTATGTACATAACAGATAAATGTTTATGTTTGCTTTTATGTATGTTTGTTTTGTTCAGCTTTGTTGTCCTTGTTTTTAGCTGTATTTCTATTTCACAATGAGAACAACAAAGAAACCTGAGTCAAATTCCTGGTATGTGTACTCATACCTGGCCAATAAAGCTGATTCTGAATCTGAAATCCTCCCAGCTTGTGTACTAAAGTTAAGGGAGAGAACCATGGCTGGGTTTGTTCATTTCAAAATGACAAAGAAGTACAAAAAAGGGTGTGTACCTGAGATGCTCAAGTCAGAGAACAAAAGACTTCTGTGCGTTCAGAACTAAAGATAATAGCAGGTATTTAGTGCTGAAGGACTACAGTATGCAGCAGGGTAATAGCTGTAGTAAATAGTATCAATGGTAGCAATCTACAGTATAGAACATCACAATCTTACTTTTGTGATATACAAAACCCTGATGTTGATGAATGAATATCCTGTGTATCGGGTGGAGATGCTGTGCAGGCCTGCAGGTCTACCAGCGAGGCCTCAGGTCATGTTCCATCGACCCACAGCTCATCTCTGTATAGGAAAAGTGTCTTATGCAATCTTAGCAAAAGTGATTTACGAGAGCTTTCTGGCACTCAGCTGCAAAATCCCAACCACACTCATCTCCTGTGACAGAAGAAGAAACCACACACAGAAAAATTACCTTGAGGAAAAAAAAAAGTCTTTATTTTGGTCGACACATTTGAGGCCGTTAAAGCAAAAGCTCCGAAACGAGTAAATCCAACACAGTTAAAAAATGTTCGAGAAAATAAAACGCTAACAAATAAAAGTATTTTTACTGACAGATGCATCTCACATTATGATTTATTTGTCTAAATAGATATACTTTTTGAAAAATAGCTGGGGTTGATTAGTGCTACATGGTAGTTGCCGAGGAGAGAAAAAGCTTTAGCCACACACCTGCGTCTTCCACTACTGCACACCTTGAATCTCCTCTAAACACAAGCATATTGGCTGTCAGCTTATCAGCAGTCAAGCATCCGTGACAGGATTAAAAAGCTCTGACAGAACTGCTGCCTTCAGTTGTCAGCTGAAAACAAAACATCACGTCATACCAGAGTATCTGATTCTCTGGGGTTTAGAAGTTCGGCAGGTTAGCGTGCGGCGCAATGTTGAGTAACAAGTTGGAAACTGCATACTGTAACTGTAACAAGCTTATTGTTCCACACGCCCACTTTGTGACAATCTGTATTTTAGTAAAGTGATAATTTCACCTTTAATTCCTGAAATCATAAGAATGTGTCCACCTAATGTTGGAATAGCACTTTACCAGGGAAGTTTTGCAATACATTTAGATGTCCAGTCTTGTAGCAATAGATCAAATGAATACATGAACTGTAACAACGTATACTCATACAATGATATCTTACAAAAAGTTATTCTGTTAGTTTTCATGCGTTTTCCTACAAATGTTCAGCACCACGAGCGATCAGTGCGCCTGCGCAAGCAACAAAACTACTTGGTTAGGTTTAGGAAAAGATTGTAGTTTGGGTTAAAATAAGTACGTTTTAAATACTTGGTTAACTTTAGGCAGAAAAACTACTTGGTTAGGTTTAGGAAAAGTATATAAGTGGTGTTACTTAAGTATGGAAGTTACGTAACAAATAAGTCCATGTTTGGGTTAAAATAAGTATTGAAGTGACGATACTTAAGTACGGAAGTTACGTAACAAATAAGTCAAAGTTTGGGTTTTAAATCAGTACGGAAGTGGTGCTTATTAAGTACGTATGTTACGTGACAGATAAGTCAATGTTTTGGTTAAAATAACTACGGATGTTGTGTTACCTAAGTACGGAAGTTACGTAACAAATTAGTCTATGGTGTTTTTAGACCCACCCATCCACCCCGACCTCCTTGCTACATGGAGTTCTTTATACTACGTCACCTGTCCTGGCTCACGCTTACGTGGATTCCATACAAATTGATTACGTGGGATATATTTGAATTATAGTGCAATCATTTTCGTAGGTATAGCTACGAACAGTGAGAACAGCCTGACTGTAAAATGTAATATGTTTCACTTTCAGTGATAAATCCACAGAGATTTATCAGGCAAGTCTTGAGCCTCTTTTAGTCACTGATTTGGTTTAACAGCACTTTAGCTGAATTAAATAATATAAATGGTTCGGTCTCCGTGACCTCATCAACCCTGTTTCAAGAAGCAGCAGGCAGCCCTTTTCAGAAAACAAGCTCTGATAAACACTACACACTACTGTACCTTCCCAGCACCAAACAAGAGACAAGTAGACAAGTATGTCCCTGACACTCAGCTCCATAACTGTCACACAGATTCTCTCTATATCTCCTTCAAAATCTTAGATTGTTCATCTCATAGCAAGTGGGAACCGTGCAGGCTTGTACCTTAAACTCAACTTTTACTTCCACTGTCTGATCCCTTCTGGCTGTAGAAATATTGAACCCAGCCTACTAACCAAAATAGCAGAGCTGAAGCAAACAACAACCTCTAAATTAAATATGCATGTACCGGAGTCTCAGCTCAACCGCGGCTTCAACCAAACACAGTACGAAATGTGGAACGCCTTCATCAGCTACTCAAGCTACTCAAGTGAAGTCCTCTCATGTCAGATACCGCCAAATGACGAGAATTGGTTGTTGCATAAATAATAAATTAGAAAGCCACCCCTTCGATGATATCCAATCCTTGTTTTTGACATAGTTCAATAACATGTTACAGTAAAACAACTCTATGTTGCGTACAGCTTACGTCCATATGAAAGCAAATGCCCTTTATTATAGCCAATGCACTGTGAAATCAACACAGCAGATTACAGTAAAATAAGCCTGAAAATGTGCAACAAGCTGCATCTTAGCATTTAATATTGATATGAACTCCTCTCAGATTCAGTTCATTATATTCAACTTCTAGCTGAATTACTCGCAATATATACAATATATGAAAAAGCAGAAATATTACAACTCTCAGCAAGTCAGCAGTGTGTTTGCCTTCCCTTAACAACAACACTGTTACACTCCTCCAACTGATCCCACGGCTCTCTCAGCCACAAAGTAATGGAATGATAAGAATTATTTTTGAGTCACAATCAGCAAAACAACTCCATGTTGGGTGGTGCACATGAGCTTTTCATAAAGTCCCAAACAGTATCAGGAACATTTACTTTCCGATAGTGATGTGGGTGAACCCTCAAGGCCCACATGAAGGCATGGATTTGGTGGTTTGCAGGTTAAATGATATCAAGGCATATAGAATAAAACCAGGGTAAAATTGTATAACTGTTGTTTTAACAGTATTTAATGAATATATTTCAATATTTATAAAGTCCTCACTAAACATTGAAATATATTCAATTATATGTAACATAGATGTCGCTCTATCACCAAATTTAGCCCAGCGTTGAAGATGTATTTTCCCTGCAAATGATCAAATTCTTATTGCTTACTGCGCCTAATTCTTTATAAATTTATAGTTATATTAGTACTCTGTTCAGGACTCTTCATGATTTCCCATTTGACTTTATGAAGAGCTCATGTGTTCCACTACAAGCATCATTCACACGTTTTTTTCTACAGTCCTACAGGTCTTTGCTCCGCAGAGGGACCGAGAGGTGGTCTGCATCAGTACTCTGTGGTTTGCACTTGAATGGAGGAAAGGCTCTTTCCCATACTGTGGAAGAGTGGTGTTATGAACATGTCTGTCAGACTCCTCCACACCACCTGGACCGATGGTAACAGCATCACGAAGCTCTGGATCACCGGCATCACCAACCTGGAAGGACGAGGTCAAAAGGTCACTTCAGAACAGATGCTGAGGAATGGTGCTTTCAGAAAGTGCAATAAATGAGAATAATATTGTACTTTTCTTGCTTATGTTTGCTTGAATCTTAATTACATCTCTTGGAGGATTTTCTTTATTACAAAGGACATTGTTTTCACCTGACTTAATGAGCTCATCTACAGAGGGAAATGTTTGAGTTTTAGCAATACTGAGATGTAAAGACGATTACAAATAACTTTTTAATCCAGTGACCAAAAAAAAAAAATGTTGGCATTGTACATTTCTGCAAACATAAGAATATGTTGAATATCAACGTTTTTGAACCCAAAAAACTGTTCATAAATATATTCCATATCAGCCTCATATCACAGTCGCAGAGATGCACAACACCACGTGGTTAACAAAACTACTTGGTTAAGGTTAGAAATAAACATCATAGTTTGTGTTAAAATAATGATGTAAAAGCGTAACGTAACAGCGCAACGTAACAACACTAACCACGTAACTATCATAAATAATTAACAACCGCCCTTAGCGCACTTACATAACGTTAAGTTACAAGTGTAACAACATTACGTAAAACACTGATACGTAAAACAACAATACGTAAAACAACGGTATGTAACACAATGGTAGGTAAAACAACGTTACCTAAAACAACCTTACGTAAAACAACGATGTGTAAAACAACGATGCGTAAAACAACGATGCGTAAAACAACGATGCGTAAAACAACGATGCGTAAAACAACGTTACGTAAAACAACGTTACGTAAAACAGTGTTACATTAAACAATGATATGTAAAAAACAGCGTTACGTAAAACAGCGTTACGTAAAACAACATTACGTAAAACAGCATTACGTAAAACAGCAATACGTAAAACAGCAATACGTAAAACAGTAAAACAACAATACGTAAAACAACGTTACGTAAAACAACGTTACGTAAAACAACGTTACGTAAAACAACGATACGTAAAACAACGATACGTAAAACAGCAATACGTAAAACAGCATTACGTAAAACAGCATTACGTTAAACAACGATACATTAAACAACTACACGTAACACGTTAAAGTCAACGTTTCCTTTTGGTTTTACACGGGACATGAACAGCGGTCTCTTGGTAAAAGTCCTGTGTTTCTTTGACCCATCCACCCTGAGTGGACTTTCTCGCTTGTTCTCCTCGTCATTATACCACGTAATTTTCAAACTACGTAACTTTCAATAACGGTTGCTTGATATACTACATCACTTGCTCTGCGTATCACTCGATATACTATGTCTATAGCACTACTAGTTTCATATGATACCAATATCTTCACTCTAGCTTTAAAAGTCGGCGGCAATCCTGAGGTTTAATAAAGGAACAACCTGGATTTGAATATTAATGTTTGGATGCGTTTGCACCATATTTAGATAAATGTCTAATGTGTAAAGAACTGTATCATATTGTTACATTCCTGCAGCTTGTGACCACCACTCCATTGTATTACATGTCCCTTCCTGACATTCCTCATGTATTGACCAGCTCAGTGTCACCACTCAGTCTTCTATTGATGAATACCTGTGGTTGAAGGAATAATCATCCTGAGCTTGTGACCTCACCTAGGTGAAAGGTCACGACTAAAGTAACTCTGCAGCGCTCTGAAGAATGTCCCACTCAGGTCTGCAAACGGGCCTGTATATTGCTGCTAGAATGCCAGCTAGCTGGCAAAGGGCATGGGGCGTTTTTTCCCCCCCAACTACCAGTGGAACTCAACATTCCTCCCAACTTTCCATAAAGCGCTTAGTTCTGGACATAACGTGTTGTTTCATCAAGTGTTAATAAATGGACTCTTTGGGAACGTATGCACTATTTACTCGAAAACCTGGAGGCACCTGGTTTAACTTGACGCAGACGCATATGGCCGACATAAGCATGACATCATTATCCAAATAAAAGTATAAAAACAGAACGCTGACAAAATGTTTCAACGTCATACTATGTGTGATGTTAACGGTAAAAATAACTTCTCTCAATGTTTGTATAAAGAGCCAGAAGCTGGCAAGTTGCCCCTGAGGAAAAAATGTTCCCACAGACATTTATACTGTGTTTTTGGTGCTCAAAATAGAGTTTGAAGTGATCATATTAAATAGATTGTTGAATTACTATAATACTACTTATATAATCTTGATAATATTTACAGCACAAGTTTTATATTATTTTTTATATATATATTTTTTTTTAGGGCTGTCAAAGTTAACGCAATAATAACTAAATAACGTTCCAAACTTACGCTAAATTTTGGCAAGGAAAAACTGTCATGGCCATTTTCAAAGGGGTCCCTTGACCTCCGACCTCAAGATATGTGAATGAAAATGGGTTCTATGGGTACCCACGAGTCTCCCCTTTATAGACATGCCCACTTTATGATAATCACATGCAGTTTTGGGGCAAGTCATAGTCAAGTCAGCACACTGACACTCTGACAGTTGTTGTTGCCTGTTGGGCTGCAGTTTGCCATGTTATGATTTGAGCATATTGTTTAATGCTAAATGCAGTACCTGTGAGGGTTTCTGGACAATATTTGTCATTGTTTTGTGTTGTTAATTGGTTTCCAATAATAAATATATACATATTTTTGCATAAAGCAGCATATTTGTCCACTCCCATGTTGATAAGAGTATTAAATACTTGACAAATCTCCCTTTGAGGTACATTTGGAACAGAAAAAAAATGTGTGATTAATCATGATTAAATATTTTAATCGATTGACAGCCCTAATTTATTTGATATATCTTTTGTATCACTATAATGTAATGTTATAATGTTTATTGGAACTTTTAATGTCTTTAGAGTATACATTTATTGGCTATTTTTCCACATTTTAGAGTTTTTTATGCCATGGCATCACTTAAATATGATGTTTGGTTACTATTTTCTGACAGGTAATCGTTTATCATAAGGACACCATTTGGCACTCTGCCACAATAAGCCGGGCTAAAACACAGCACCAAACAGAAACCTGCATGGTTGAGACTCGAGAGGAGAACTTCTCCCTACCAGATGTGGATGCAGCTGAGCACCGCGAAGACCAGTCCGATGATGAAAGCCATGGGCACGGCCAGCAGCGTGGTCAGCAGCCGGTAGAAGATGAATTTGACCAGCTCGAACACGGCGTGGCTTCCTATCCACACTTTGTCGAAGCTGTGAGTGGAGATGGGCTCCGCGATGACATCTGCAAAGCCGACCTGTCAGATCACACTGAGTCAGTGACACACACACACCAACCCGGTACACACGCACAATGAGCTTTAAAAAACAACAGATGATGGATTGACGCGCAGGCAGCGACTTCCAGGTATTCACGCTGCAGATTTCCAATCTCACAGTTTGTTTCATGAAAACAATAACGTCACATTAATAAGTCACTTTAGATAATTCAACTTGACAATCGCTTCCTTGTGTAGTTTCACTTTCAAAGCGTAATTCCGCACCATGTACAGACTTTACCTTCAAGTGCGCGTTGATATCGTTTGGATCTCGGTCCGGCTCCTCCGTGTACACGTTGCCCTTCTTCTTCAGAATGGGCTCTATCGATCTGTTGAACTCGTCTTCGTCCATAATTATACTGGTGTCCAGTCTTTCCTTTTCCAGACCCATGTTGTCTGCTCAGACGGTGCAGGGAGAGCAGCTGGTGACGGTGCGCTCTGCGCTCTGCGCTGTGCGCCGGACTGAGCGCCACCCCGCCCCGTATGGAAAGCAGCGCAGCGTGGGGCCGAGGAGACACAACGAGCTCTAAAGTCACATCCCCGGGCCGTTTCAAACAGCTACTGGCGCTACTGTGCAGTGTACTGGCCTCCAGTCAAGAGCCATGGAGACCCAGGAGTCCTCCTCAGGGTTTAAGACACCAACCCTCTTCATGTGATTACGCATGATTAGTACAGCTCAGCCTGCAGGTTCTGTTTTCTCTTTTAACAACTGGAGGAATTTTTTAAAAAGTGGTTAGTTTACTGGAGGCTTTTCTTTTTCTAACATAAATAGTGATGTTTTGGAAAATGTAATAACCTGCACTTTTGAATTATGAGGCAGAAAACATCAGTTAACAGTTTCCCCCCAGGCGTTTTGTTTTGGAAAGAAACACCCACATGTTTATTTTCACAACACCTTGTTAACTATAAAAGCTGGGTTATTATTGCTGCTGTATAGCTGAACACACTGTTCTACCTCTTGAGTAGCTTTACCACACATGTTCCTTTTTGGTCTGCGTGGGTTTATCAGTCTGTGGCTGTGAAATGCTCTGAACACACCAGCCAGCATTGTTAGAATAACTGCAGGTCCTCAGATGGCTAAACAGGAACCAAAACAGGAAGATGGAGATGAACTATCTGAGGACAGAGGTCTGACCCCACGTCCTTATTGTATTAAAGGGTAACTTCATTATTTTTCAACCTGGACCCTATTCTCTCATGTTTTTGTGTCTAACTGACTAATATCAACAATTTCTGAAACTGGTCCAGTATTGAGGGAGAGCGCTGCAGATGACAGCTGCTAACGACAGCTGCTAATTGGCTGCAATATTGTGCTATTGGGGCAAGCTGGCACCGTCATTTACGTCCACTAAAAGTGCTTGTTTTTGCCATGACAGGCTCTGATTGTTATGATAAGTGCCTGACTTTATGGAAAGAGTCTCGCTCAAGAAGAAGTCTCGTTCTGAAATCTTGTTTAATTCGAAACAGTCTGAGGTTATAGTCATGATACTAAGTGTATTTTTTCATGTTTGTGCTTGGCAGTGCTCTTCCTCTTGTTAAAGTTTGTTTGAAAATATAATAACTTTATGCACATGTGAATGTAGACCTGTATGTGCAATGTGCCATAATGTCAAAATGTGATTGTGACATCAAACTGTATTTCCCTGAAGTTCCTGATAATAATTTGGAATTTTTCCTCTACAACCGTATTTTTATGCCTCCGTGCTGACGACAGCCGTGGCCAAAGGGTTTTTTGGTTTGTCTGTCCGTACATACGACCCATTCTTGTGAATGCAATATCTCAGGAATGTCTGGAGGGAATTTCTTCAAATTTGGCACACACGTCCACTTGGACTCGAGGATGAACCATGGATGTATTAAGAGAGCTGGATACAGCGTTGGAGGCGGGGCTCCGTTCATTCCTATGAAAGTTGCTCAGTGGCGCATGAAGCCAAAATGGCTCGTCTTCCGACTGGAAAAGTACCCAGATCTTCCAGCGATCTTCCGCATCCATTGGGCCCATGGAGCAGGCGCAGTAGCGTCCGCTCGGTCACATGGCTCGTTCACGGGGTCAAAGCCTTCACGCGATCGTCACGGCTCGCTAACTCCACCTCCCAGCCCTCGCTCCAGCCTCGGTCTGGGTCTCATTCGCATGAACGGAGGAAGGGAAATAACTCTGGATTCAGCTATTAGTGCATTTTACAACTTTTAGGACCTAATGATTTAAATAAGGGATATTAGAGTGTTCGTACTGTTCGGAAGTTGATTCACCTTAAAAAAAAATTATCCGCTGAGTTACAGACGTCTCTTTCCCAATGTAAGTCTATGGGAAAAAGTCTTTTTGGGCCCAATGGCATCATGTGACGGACACAGAAGTTGTAGTACCGCCGTTTGGCCACTACGAAAATTGGGATGAACGACTGGCGCTCTTCCTGGGGGCTTGGGATGAACTGATTAGATTTTGGTCGTCAAAGATCAAAGGTCACTGTGACCTCACAAAATACGTTTTTGGCCATAACTCAAGAATTCTTATGCTACTTATGACAATTTCACAAAGGGCTGCACGATTTTGAAAAAATATCTAATTGCGATTATTTTGACTGACATTGCAACTGCAATATGATTTGCGATATTAGAGGGATGATCATTTTTACATCATTAATCCCATTTTCATTGAAAAACATAAAATGATTATGGTGTGATTTTTGGAAGTACTGTAAATTGCTTCTCAAGGCGAGGTGGGACGGTGGGAGTGGGACGCGTTATTGACAGGCGTCAGAAGAAAAGAGATAATTGGAAACTTGAACAATTTCAACTTTATGCAACAAGAACTAAATTCACATCCTAAAAGATTTGCCAAAGATAAAGTAAAAGTGATGAAGAGGTGGGTCGGGAAGTTTTGTCTTATCCATGCATGGATGATACAAGATTATGTTTAGTTTCTGGGATTCTTCTTTTAAGCATCTCTTGTCTCCAAGATTACAGATACAAACATATCTGAAGTGCTTTCAGAGGGCAGCTTTTCAAACTACTAAGCCCCAATAACAAAAAAGGAATGAAAATAAACTACGAATAAAGATCCTGAATTGCATTAACATTATTATTTATTCAGTCAAGTCATTCCAGTGCAGCTGTCTGCACAATGTTTGTCTCTCTAAAAGGCCAACCCGCATGCAGTCCTCTGTACTTTGCATCTCATTTGTTGATGCGGCAGGTCCAGCATCCTGTCTATTGATGAGCAATCTGTAAACAGCAGCCTCTTTTGTTTAGACACCAGGGCCTGGACATAACGCACAGAGACAAAAAAAAGTAGGCCAGGACGGTGAGTGACAGCAAAGCAGAAACACAGCAGGCAGAACAGAGGCGTGCTGGGGTGACTCCTGGCTCCGAACACGGCGACAATACAACGCCACAAAACTCCTGGATTAACACACAGAGGAGGATTCTGACAGACAAGCATTCAGCGAGGGGAGATCTGGCTGTCCGGCCTGAGGGTGAGGTGGGGAGAGAGGACAGTGTTGACGTGAGAGTATATGAGTGTGAAACAGAGAGAAGCAGAGGAAATCATTGCCTTTGGTTTGTGTTACTGTTTCGACACCAATGGTGTGATGAGATTATAACAAGCAGCAGGGCCTAATAAGGATGCACATGTTGGTCAGTCAGTCTGCCCAACAGTTTGTGCATTTTTCAACAAATAGTGGCTGAAGAGTGACATGAAATTTGGAACAGATCTGCAGAGACCCAGAGGAGGATAATGATGATGAGTGTGATGACCTCCTGACGTTTAGCTCTAGGCAGGCACTTTCAAAAAATACTTGGCAGGTGATTGGATGAACCATCTGTCAATCACACTCTTGCTGAAGCCAGTCAGGAGAAGAGCCGAAACATGTTTTCCATCAAGAAAAGCCTCCAGTGTCGTTCTTTGCTCTTATTTCAATGAAGAAATACTCTCCAGTTCTGATAGAACTGATGCTATCGCAGCATGTACCCTAACCTCTTCAGGAGCCGCCATTGTTGTTTACAACGAACAGTCACCTCTCTTTGTTGCATCACACAGACCTTGTTCACAAAGAACAACCAGTAAAATCAGGATTCATGTCAAAAAGCATAAACAAATTGTATACAATAAATAGCCTGCTAACTTTATAATTCCGATTGTTTGTGTGTGTCGGTGAGACCGTCTTTCTGTGCTTCATACTGGAATCTAGTCACCAGAAGCTTTGGACTTTCACAAGAATATTCGATTCACATGTCGCTTTAATGAAAATGCTGAAAGCTTGACTCTTCATCGGGAGAGAAGGAAGCTAATCGGCATCAGAGAAGCAAATGGTACTGGAGAAGCTAATGGCATCGACGGAGGCTAACGGCATTGGAGAAGCTAGCAGCATTGGAGTCTGAAGCTAAAGAATCCGCAGTAACTGTCAAGGTCATTGATAATCGAGTTGATGCCCGTAATTGACCCTAAACACACAGCTCCAATATAGGCTGTCACAAAGAAAACTGGCTACCTAGAAAACCAAAAGTAGAAGAAACAACATTGTTATAGATGGAGTCGAAGGCGACAACTTGCGGGAAACCTGAGCTGAAACAGAAGTGAAAGTCTGTGACATTTTAATCAAGAAAGTCAAACTAGACTAGACCCTGTTTGGCTTTAGTTGATTTCCGTGCAGTATTTGTTTGCAGGTGTCGAGTGCTGCTGCAGCTCCACTACTAGGCGTCACCGGCTGACCTTCTTCTAGCCTGCAAACCTCTCGTTCCTGCAGGTTAATATTTAATGAATTCACCAAACGGCCACATTCCAGGACATCCCGGCCAGCGTTCCCTTGAGGACCTGCGTCCTGATGCGGAGCAGCGTAGAACGCTTCCTCTGATTTCACTGGGAACAAATGCATACTGTATTTGTCCAGGAGTTTCCAGGGGGAACAATGATATCAGCACACCCGCAGCGCACAGGGATTTCCTGTTACACCCAAAGGACCCTCATCTCTGTGATCTGAAACACACATCACCTTAAGGGTGTGTTTGTGCCTTTACTTGTGTTCATGGGTTTGCATTCAAGTGTGCATGTGTGTATAAATGTATGTGTAGCCTACATTTGTGTATTTGTACAGTATGTGTGCAGGTTTCTGTACTGTATGTGAATTAGAGGGAAACACTCAAACTTTCCTTCACTCTCCATCTCAGGACGTATTTTTACATTCCAACACTCAAATTCATTAAAAGCGTTCTGACTTAATCTCAGATTTCATCATTCAATAGTTTCAAAGGAATACAAACAAATAGAACAGAAAAGAAATGTACAACACAGATGTGGTTCCCAACCACATAATACAGAAATATTTACTTGGAGAAAGAATCTCACAATTAAAACATGCCTCCATAATAATAATGAATAATGCCTCTTCAATTATAGTAAATTGCCTCTTCAATAATAATTTGATAATAAGGAAAATGTGTATAAAGAGGTTTAGAATGGAAATAAAATAACAAAATAAAGCCTACGGGCGTTATCGTAGGTTATCGTAGGCAAGCAGAAACTCTTGCACTAATAGCACTAAAGCTGGTTTATGCAGGTGCGTGATCCAAAAATGACAAGAAGACTCCACAAGCTGTCACGGCACTTGGTTGTGCACTGCTGGATTTCTGTAACTAGGCGCTGGCTGCGCATGTGGGGGCTTTTCAGACATGACTGCCACAATAAGATAAAAGCAAATAACTTAAATTAAGAAGTAAAATAATGAATTAGAAATATGGCCAGTTTGTTTTTTAATGCTTTAAAAGCAGGAGATCTCTATTTTGCCATCAGAATCAAATTGTTTACAGGATATTAAAACTTTAAACCTTTGTTTCATTATAATAATTTGAACACTTGACTCCTTTCTTTACATGGATTGTATAAAGGTGATAAAGTGTGAGTTCATGCAAGTCCTTCTCGGCATTGAGGAGTTTGGTTTATGGCTTCTTTTGGTAACACTCGTTGACTTCATGCTTCTTCACTGAATCTTTTGTTTCTACGCCCTCTGGAGAATACTGCAAAGAACAATGTGTTAAGCCTAAACGCCTTTGTGCGTGCTTGTTGTGTGCACGCAATCTGTGGAGGTCCGTGCCACGGTGTCTCATGCAAGCACAAACAAAGCTTAATGTCTGCCCTGATGCAGGTGATGTCAAAAAAGCCTAAAGACCAGAGTTTCTGGCTGACAATATCTACTGAAATGAAGTCTGCATTACATCAAGGAAGGATCCGAATACCCTGGGTGTTCAATTCCTCACCTCTCTTAAGCTCTAAAGAAAGGGTGTCGTCACACCCTGATTGGCCAAGAGAGGAAATGCACCAAGCTGATCTCAATTCTCAATTAGGAGTCAGTCTCCACACCCTGATCAACAGGTGATCTGAATAACCTCCAATCAACTCTGAAGAACTGGGACATTCAGCTAAAATGAATTGGGAAAAGAAGGAGGTACTACTAAAGCGTCTACAAAACTTTCTGCTCCAACACATTCTTAGTTCACATTATCTGAAGCATTTATTCCCCAGATAATGAAGGAAATCACTTCTAGCTTTTTATTTATTGTAGAAAATCATTAAGAGATTTGCATCATGATAATTTTGTTGGCAATAAATCGTGAATTTGGCTCCAGATTTGAGCCAAAGCAGAAACATAAATACGTGTTGAAACATATGATGAATGAGACCCAGACTGCTACAGATATAAACCCAAAATTTCCACCATTGTGAGAAATGAATGTACGTCAGTTCAAAGTTATTTGGGCAGCTTTTATTTGATGGAGCAGGTTTGTGTTACAGAGCAGCAAAGGTTCCAAATACAGATAAAAACAGATAAAAGCAGAGCTTGTGTGATGGTCTGTGTATAAATACACGTTTCTATATTTGTGTGGGAGCACACACACGCGTGGTATATTTACTTTTATCCGTGTAGCGTTTGTATGAGGTTGTCTGTTTAATGTAAATTCTGTTTGCCTGCAGAGCGGTATGCATGTGTTCTGTGTGTATTTAATTCCGTCGGTTCATGGTGCCGGCTCTTCTGGGCTGATGCATGGACAGGAGCGTCTGTTTTGGAGAGCCAGAGGTCGCTGACTGTCCTGCACCCTCAGGGTCACCAGTTTGAACTGTTCTTTTTGGTTTAAATACATCAGATAAACTTCTAAAATGTTTTGGGGTTTTGGGCAGAAGAGGCGGGGTGAACCAGCCCGGCGTCTGGCATACCCAGCGGCCATTTTCTCTCTGATGCTGCCGTCTCTGCGTGTGACTCATTCACATTCTTTCCAGTAATAATGAATATTGCTCTCTGGCACAGAGCAGCTGGTAAAGAGTTGGGCCTGTTAAACAAAGAAAATGACCCGAGATAAATCAAACCAAGGCCTTGTGTACATCAGTCTGCCACAGAGAGAGAGAGGTAACATTAAATCTACCTCAATCTCATTTAAATAGCTGCGGAATATATAGAATAAACAACACAGCTGTGATAAATAAAAGGAAATAAAAGCACAGACTTCTGCAGAGGATGCTGGAATAACATGCACAGACCTGTATAAGCTCTAGTGGCATGTGTGGTTGGTCTCTTAATGTTAAAGATATACACAGATACATTAAGTATCACCTTCCATCTTCCTGCGTCTCCTGTTTTTCCTGGCAACTTAACAAGCAATAAACCTGAGTCTCTTCATTAGGGCCAACATTATAGTCCTCACCATCACTGCTCACAGTCAGTAATGCAGCGAGGCCACGCCCTTCATCACCCCCGGGCAAGGTAACCTGAGAGAAGAGGATGCTCATCTTTCATGAAGCAGATAAATCCTGAATGTGCAGGAAAACAACACTGAGGGTGAGAAGAATTCACAAAGAGGTGGAAAGAATCCTAATATATACTGTTTACTTTGTTGATATTTTGTTGGTATCATAACAGGAGATGACTTTCTTGGCGAGATTCTTGTTTAAGAGGCTGCTAATTGTAACCAAAGTGCTGTTTTTTTGGCACACGCACAAATTCATGTAGCATATGAGGTGTACTGTAAATCAAGTTTGCATAATATTTCATAAGATATAATGCGACACTGCTGTGTGTGCATGTTGAAATGTGACTGTGATACTTAATTAAATCCAGACACTGATGATTTCCATTCAACGCAGAAAGATCAAGAATATTTTGAGCAATGAAAGTTACAATGAAAGTTATAAAGATCTGGGTTTGAAATGTGTGATATTATTACCTGATCTCACAGGAAGGCTTGTAAATACCACAACATTCCACGTGTCATGAGTACGCATTTTAGCCTTTTTGCATGTCATTTGTACGTTGGGCTTATTATTAAATAAGTAACTAAACTAAGTAAAAAACATAGGCTACGGAAACAACGTAAAACAACTACAGAAAACACGTCACAAATGTCAATAAATAACATGTGACAAACGTCAGTAACGTAACTTACAAAACAAAACACAGACAACAACGGTCTCGAACACTGGCCTCCTGGTTAAAAGTCTGGTGTTTGTTGGACCCATCCACCTGCCCACCTCTGATAATTTATACGTGGATGCGTTTAGCATTTAAGTTGCAGTCAGTACAGGATACATGGCGTTCAAATGACATGCGGAAATCAAGAAAGGTGTACCTACTGCACGCTAAATGCTTTGCACATTATCATGGCATTTATAAAACCTTTTCATGCAAACAGGCTGCATTATTCAGTCTGAGGTTACCAAATAAACTAAACTTAAACATCTACATTACTCGGTAGGTAAAGTGTTTGACTGGCTACTCAGCAACAGTCAGATATTTAACAAATTAGGCTAGCTGCACCTTGGAAATGCAAAACAAAACTCAGCTTTTATTACTGCTTGTCAGACATCACCTTCATACAGCACACAAAGAATGTGCTCCGTCATCGATGCTTTAAGTAAAACCTCAGTCAAAACATAATTAAATAAAAGTTAATGGACATACTTCAGTGGTACAAGTACATACAGAGCTCCTCAGACTCAGAAATAGAAGTACATGTAGCACCTTTCTTCCTGCTCAGCCGTCAGACGTGGTGGTGGATGGATGGATGGAGGAGGAGGAGGATGTCGGCGTTGGAGGGAGGAATGTCCTGACAGGCCCCGACATACTGAGGCACTGACTGTCACATTTGTTCTAGGCAGTGGAAAAAATTTCAACAACAAGCTTAAAAGCCCCTCAAACCATTTTCCAAAATAGCCCACAGATCTGTCTGGCAATGTGCTGGACGCCGTCTGTAAACTCTGTCTGTAGTCACCTGTCGCTCTGCTGTCAGTCTGCCGGCAAACAAAAGATATTGGGAGAAACTGAGGCGGTGAACGCCACAACATGAAGCGATGTTTGCTTAAAAGAGTCTGAGGTGTTAGATTTCTTATTAATATAACCTTCTATTTAAACAGGGAAGGCCATTGAGAGCAAACATTCTTTTACAAGGACGCCCTGATTAAGAAAATTGTTGAAAGTTCGCTTTGAAACGCGACCTGCTGTCAACAATATATCCTATAAAAGAAGGTATTCTTGTATCCCCAGAAGCGATCATGTATCAGCCACCCTATCAGCTGCTTCCACACAGGTTTCCTCGATGCTCATCCGTTCTCTCAGTGACATAATTTCCTGTTGTTTTGTGGGAAGGGAGCAGGCACCATCTGCCGCGATGATGGGTACAAAGCAAACATCATAAAGGCTGATGGGAGCAGTTTTCTGTTGCATTATATTTTGATAAACCTTAATGTGTGTTCCTGTCACACAGGAAAGTGAGCATGAAGCTGGCTGACATCCTCCTGCCCTCAGAGCGAGAGGTTTGTTAATACTAAACCAGAGCTAATTCATGAATAACCATCTGTGTGCCACACGTTGACAAGCTATCAACCCCCAGGCCTCGATCATCTGTCTCTGCGTGTTTTGTTGCAATGGTTTATAGAGAAGGCACTTTTATCTTAAACTAGAGACTGTGAGGTTTAGGACATTTCACACTTTGGCTGACTGGAGAGAGGTTTTTTCCGGACCCAAGGCCTTTGTCCCTGAGAGTTTGGTATGTTTGTTGAAGCTACTGGTGATCTTGGGTGTAGCCCAGAAAACCCTCTGGTCCAACTCAAAACATCAGTTTGGGGTTTAGTTCCAGAGAGGTCTGTTCTCCTGGAGACAACTGGTTGAATTTAGTGTCATCTGTCATTGTGTACATTACAAATACAGCATGTATTAATATAAACGTATCATGATCAAAATCAAAACATACTTTGATGAGACTAATTATTGTAATTTTACAGTGTGAATGCTGCACTGAGATTACAGTAGAAATGTGTGGTGAGAGCTATATTGAGCTTTGCACCTCATTAAAAGATGCTACTACATGATGATGTCACAAAACCAGGTGTGAATGCTACAGTAAGAACATTTAAATCATATGATAATGAGTGTCTTCCGTATTTAAAAAAGTGAAAACAAACTGCAGTAATGACTCCCACATCCCAAAAGACTGAAGAAACAAACCTCCAATCTAGACTATTTGGTCCAACTATGAAAATGCCATGAGTCTCATCTTGATTACAAAAAAAAAAATGATGGCGACGGCCAAATTGATGAACTCGAGGCTTTAACGGCGGCGTCTGTGGTGTGATGAGGTTCATCCAACCTTGCAAAGTGAAGCGATTTGCAATAAACAAAAAACAACAAAAAACTATTTTACCTATGGCCATAATACACCGTTATATGGAAGAATGTGAAATGTGGAAAAGAAAGAATTGGACTATATTAGAGAGGAAAATCATGAAATGTTTTACTTTCTAGAAGTTGTCATTGTCAGTTTCTTGACAAACTACCACTGCAGTGCCACTGCATTGACAACATACAGTATAATGTACATTGTTGTATTGA
The DNA here is from genome assembly GCA_916701645.2 of Sebastolobus alascanus. Lineage (NCBI taxonomy): Eukaryota > Metazoa > Chordata > Actinopteri > Perciformes > Sebastidae > Sebastolobus > Sebastolobus alascanus. Next base: position 368,934 of record CAKAOJ020000050.1, read on the forward strand.
GTATTGTGTGGAGCTGAGAATGAAACCATCTACCAAACAGCACTATAGAAAAGTCAGCATTGTAGCTTTGATCACATAGGAAACATTTGAAAAGCTTTTTGATCTCCTTTCACAATGCCACCCTTTTGTTGGGAGCATTACCCATTAAACTGCCTCTTGTGTCGTCATGTGTCGGTCTCATAACATAAAAATGGAAAATATGACCTCAGGCTGAGCAGGAGAGCTGCGTGCACCTGTCACTGCTTTTTCTCCTTCGCTGAAATATAAACACCCAGAACTACAGAGACCCCGGGGGGGGAAATGATCACTCACATCCCTGTTGTTCGGGTTATTATGCTCGTAACTGGTGAAACTACAAAGTCACTAATGCAGCACGTATCTCAAAGAGAAAATAGCAAAAACATAATTTGCGCCGCATCCCCTCTAATCTTTTGGTAACACCCTGTCATCCCAGCACTGATAGAGATTTCACGCCTCGTGCCAAGGGGATGTAATTTCCTCTCACGGATGGCAGACAAAGAATTACTCTCTTAAGTGATGAGTGTTGGCTCCAACCAGGTGTGACACACTGATGTTTTTCTCCCTCGTTGAAAGTGATTTCGGATCACGTGAAGGTGAAGGATGACAGCACTGGAAGGTATGCAGAGCAGCTGTTGGGTCATGCACTGTACCGCACTGGTACAATGTTTCTAGTGTTGAGTCAGCCAGAGCTGACGGACACACCGAACAACTGGCAACCCTTGTATTTAGCGGTTTTGGAGAAAAATATTTGGGCATGGAAACAAAAACATTATAGCTTCAGGTAACAGTTTCCACCTTCATTCCAGTCAACCTGAGATACGTCATTTGGTGTTATCAGATATCCAAGAAAACAGCCTCTTTGGCTCTGAGACAGCAAAGTAAGTAAAGTGGAGTCAAATTTTAATACCTAAGTAAAACTATCCCATGTAGAGTGTCTATAAGAAGTGGATGTAGTCACCGTGACGTCACCCATTGATTTTTTGACTACAGTTTTGAAGCCTCAAATTCAGCATTTCGTCCGTTGCCATCTTGTGCTTTTTGGAACCAGAAGCATCAATAGAGGGTGGAGCTAAGTACAACCGAACGCTAAATAAGACATTTTTTGGCAACCAAAATTAACTTTCATGAACTGAAAACACGCCGTGAAAGAGTTAAAGTTCTAAGACGAAAACATGGACAACACCGTGGTAGCGACCTGTCAATCAAAAGGTAGCCACGCCCTAAAGCATCCCCTGCTTTACAGTCTATTTTACTCTAAGGCTGAATTCACACCAGATCAGGCGTTGCAGCGATTCGCCACAGGGTTTTGTGGCGGTGTGGGAGAGTCACCCATTGACTGCGACGATTAACATCTTTTTTCGCCGGTTACGCGAATGGCCACCGCAGCGTGGCCCAACCACACTAACCTCATTCAAAATGAATTAAAGGACTTTTGTTTTCGCCTTCACACTTCAAAAATCATAAAAGTAGTGGTCATTTGTGGAGATTATCTTGCTGAACAAAACGTGTAAGTATCATATACATTTGTTTGCCACAGAGCTTATTTTCTGCAGTAATCCAAAACCCAATGGAACAATCCCGTTGACTTTTTGTCAAGGGAACCAGGGTGATGCTATCTTCCTGGTTGGCCTACAAAATCCCTGGAGCACTCTATTTACTAAATGAACATCATGCTGTATTGAAGAAGACTTGAAACTAGCGATTGAGACCATAAACTCATGTTTACAATGTTTACTGAGGTAATAAATCAAGTGAGAAGGAGGCTCATTTTCTCATAGACTTCTATACAATCAGACTTCTTTTAGTAACCAGAGGAGTCGCCCCCTGCTGGCACCTGCTACTACAAGGAAAAGGTACTATAGTAAAAACAGATCCTGCATTCCAAATTGTACTCAAGGTAAGTAAAGGTAAAGAAGTATTGCCAGCAAAATGTAATTAAATGTAATTTGTAATGTAAATTTTGAAAGACTAAATAACACTATTGTCCTGTTTACGAATGAAAAGTTGAATTTATAATCAATAAAACACACCCTTACTCAGTTCTTTACACAGTTTTTGTTGCTACAGCAGTCAGAGAGTGTTGCACATCTTTATCAGATGGAGTCTTATCAGATAATCTCATCATGCTTCCAACTCTGATCTGACTTGTTTTCTCATAGAAAAGCCACCACACGTGGACGTCAGACTTCATGTCCAGACAGCAACCTTTGTGCAAATCGAGCCAAAGGTGAAAGTGTTTTTGAAATCACTCAAGCTGGTGCAGCTGCAGATTTTCACAATACCAGGGACTTAAATGGTGCCAAGTTTCCTCACTCTTGTTCCATATCACGTATTTACTCCACTGTTTCCAAAAGATAAACTGCACAAGCCCTAGTGCCCCTAGTCTGTCCTTGTGTGGCACAAAATGGTTCTATGGTGTTCCTCAAGGTCTTGGTGTCTTAATGTGGTATTTTGGAGGGATTATTGATCATTTTTTATCAATTCTTGATTGGTAAGAAATGGTTGAATTTAGCACCAAATCTGTGTAACAAATGGTATCAACCCAAAAATTGCTGCAACAACTTATGAGACATATTAGAGCATGGGGATGGCCATCATATACTTTGATCATAATGTTCTAAACCCTTATACACTTTTACAATTAATTTTAAATCATTATCTCTGCATCCCAAATTAATCTTCAGGTTCCCATCTTTCAGATGATGTACACCACTTCTATGTGACATCTACTGTTGACCTGCTATCTCCCCCTAAAGACCCCCTGTACCCCCCTAAAAAAGACAAAAACAGGTCTATTGTGGGTCTCAGGTAGCTGACATGAGTAAAAAACAAAATGTTGCCTGTCAGGGGTGATAAACAAACGGTCGTCATGCTTTCACCCCGCCCAAAGATCCAAGTTTATGATAAAATGCCTAACGTGTGTACTAATATCCAAAAATAGTCAAACATTTACTTGGGTTGATTGATTGAGTGAGGCTTTAGGGTTAGGCTTGTGACTTTAGGGCACACTAGAGTGAGACTGTAGCAAAGAAAATACGGATGTAAAGGGACACATGGGCCGACCAGAGGGGCATTTGGCGCACACTTGGGCCACTGAAGTGCCCATCTCGCGTAATAACAGGGTTGAAATGATGTATGAACCATCTGGGCACGGACCAGCTTGAATAAAAAAGGAAAAAAAAAAATCACACAACTTCAAATGCATAACAGTTATAATACATCATTTTCCAGGAATAAGGATTATGAGCGCCGTCGCTCAGGAGATTCCCGCTTCTTCTAACCATGCAGACTTACTCATGCTTTCAACCCTGTCACAAATACGGGCTGCGTTTGACACACCCAGCTCCTCCATGAGAAGCAGCACATCCTCTGCAAGACGTACACACACACATCTGCACCAGCCCACATATCCCAAACCACAGCAGCCCTGACTGCAGCTCTGAATAACTGTTCAAAGATGTCTGCTTTTTCCTTTCTTTCTTTTTTAGCCCTGTATGCTCCATCACCCTCCATCAGGCAGAGGAATGTGAGGGCTTGGCTTTTCACTTGGCGAAAACAAGATTTGTGAAACTATGCAACTGACGAATATAGCAAACACATCAGAATGATTTTACTGACAGATGTGTTGTCATTCTGCTCATTTTATGCATGGCGTGTGGTTGTTTACTTCGGGTGCAATAGCCGTAATGGAAACTAATAGAGAAGAGCAAAGAATACAATTGCATATCCCTAAATTGGTTATCCTGTTCAGGGTCATGGAAGGCTGGAGCCCATTCGAGGACGCAGAGATGGAGAACCTCCTGGACAAGTGTATCACATACACAGATAACACAAATACATTCACACCTACAAAATGGGCAATTTGGAGTTTCCATTTCACTTGTCCTGCATGTGTTTTTGACCGCGGGAGGAAACAGAAGCACCGGGGGGAAACCCACAAACACACAGGAGCAACATAAATGCTGAAACATGCACAAAGAATTCACTCCACCCAAATTTCAAACAAACAAAAAACACCCACCATCTTTCATCAATTTGGTCTAGTCGTATCTAGTCATGCGGATTGGTTTTATTTGCCCTGTTTCTGCTGATTACTGTACTATTCTGCAGATTTCAGTTGCCACCAAAGTAGGATGTAAATCACAGAGTTGTGATATCGATATTGGACGATCTTCAAAACCTTGGATTACATTTTTTCACTTCCAATGCCAGCGTTTTGTAAAATTCTCGCTTTTTATAATGTCTGTGAATGCCAACTACTGTAATGCATTATGCTTAAGATTAGGGAAAGTTAGTGGTTATGGCAAATAAAATATGGTTGAGATAAGGGAATGGCTATGATTATGAAACGCTACTTGTTACATGATACATCTCCCATCCCAACATCCACACATCACCTTTCTACCTGGCTAAACACATACCACACTACTTTTTCTGTTAGTACTGAACGTTAGCATTGAATGTACATCGTGAGGTGAATTATTGTCTATTATGGACATAACTCCTATAGGGGTATTGGACTGCAGTGTTGTGGTCAAGACCACCTAAACCAAGACCAAGTCATGACCAAGACCAGAGTGTATCGAGACCGAGACTAGACCAAGACTTTGAGGGGTTGAGACCAAGACCAAGGCAGGGCTAGACCAAGTCAAGACCAAGGCCAAGGCAGGGTGAAACTGAGTCAAGACCAAGACCAGACTAATGCAAGTCCGTCACTGCATGACACACTTATGATAAAATGCGGAACATGCAAACCAGAGACACTCCTCAAATTGATCTTGGCTTCAAACACTTGATTTTAATGTGTTTTGTATGATATTATGCTATGTATTTATTTTACATTTGTTTTATGTTGTGGCGTCTGAAACTTTAATGTATGTTTAAATGCTGCTGTGTTGGCCAGGTCTCTCTTGCAAAAGAGATTCTTAATCTCAATGAGTACTACCTGGTTAAATAAAGGTTAAAAAAAAAAAAAAAAAAAAAATCTGAAAGATCCACAATCCCATAAAAACACCCACATTAAACAAATGAAGATTCCTCTTCTTGAAATAAAACCCAGAGTCCTCTTTGTCTGAGACCGAGACAAGACCGAGTACGATTTAGAGACGAGGCCGAGACCTACAAAAAGTGGTCAACATGTTGGTCATATTAAACAATTATTGCCATGTAAAATAAAGGCATTTTAATTTTGTTCAAACACCACAGTGTGCTTGGATTATTTTTGAGGGAAACTCGCATTTTGTACTTTTTTGAGACCATATTCCACCCATGCAATGAGCCCTTCACAAGATTGAATGAGCCCAATACACCTGAATGATCCAAAGAGGACCTGTATGTGATTACCATAAAGACCCAGCAGCGCTTCTACTCCATTGAGCCCGGTCTCAAGACCAGAACTGATATCGAGTACTACAACACTGTTGGATTGACTTGCTAAATGTTAAAGGTGCTATTGATAACATTCATAATATTCAGTTACTAGATGTCTCATTCTCCCTCCCCTGTTCCATTGCATTCACTTCACAACAAGTCGTTGCCAAACACTTACGGTCAGTCTCAGCCATTTATCCGTTTTTTCACACTAACTGACGACGCAGAGATACCACGTGAGACCAACGTTGTTTTACTATTGGCTCAGAAGCCTTGTTAGAAGTGGGAACAAAATGTCATATCTTCTACAGAGATAAAAGAAAAACATTTATTTTGGACTCGCCAAATTTTTTTAAATGACTAATTTAAAATCATAATAATTTTTTTTCACGAAAAGCTAAACTTTTATTCAGCATCTTTCTAAAAGCTCTGTGGATTTATTACTTTTTAAAAGATATTCATCTGCATAAAAAGGTTATCTATAAGACCTTTAAAATGTGAAATAAACAGAGAAAACTTGAGAAAATTTGCATGTCAGATTTCATAATGAATTGTAAACATGTAGTTGGGTCCTTATGAAGTTGCCCTCGGGCCAGTAGTTCGACACCTCTCGGTTAAAAGGATAAAGCTGAAGATAAACCTTTAAAAATGCAGATTGCAGTGACTGAATGAGGTTCTCTGTTGCCTTTGTAAGCAATATCAACCCTAAACATAACAAATGTATTGAGTTACTCAGTGTCTGTGTTACCATTGTGATAAACAGCGCTGCTATGGTGATAATAAATGGAGCAGAGTGCCTCACTGGGTCAATACATTTGCAGATAAACCATTACAAATGCTGACTGTGTTGTCTTCTCTGTTGCTTTTGTAAGCAGCAACATTGTGCAGCTTGAAGGAGATATAAACTTAACAAATGTATATATTTGTTGCTGACTTTCTCTGCTGCTGATAACAAATGAACAAATGGAGCGTCTTACTGGGTCAATAACGCTGAGATAAACCTTTAAAAGCACATTCTTCATTGAGTGTGTAAGGTTCCCTGCATGCTCTCAGTGTGCTGAGGTATTCTCATTCCTGAGGTACTTCCACACCTGACACACACATGGAGGGTGTGGCGAGCTGAGGAGCCACGAGCCAATAGACACGTTGGCTTGCTGACACACACACACACACACACACACACACACACACACAAAAACACACACAGTGCCCCGGTAGTTTTCCACAGAAATCTAAGCCCTGGACGTGAATGATGCTTTCACACAAGATGGCCACCGCTGGACGGCTGTCAAAACGGCACAAAGCTTTCTTTTAACACGGCGGGGGGAAATCTCCGGTTTTAACGATGCTACTTTGTGGCAGGGTTTCCCCCTCAAGACAGAGCATGCGGCCCAGTCCACTCTCACAAATACAGCGCTGCATTGTCTGTAGCTGCCTGCACACACTCCCTCTGTACTTCACTTTTTAGATAAATTCTGAGACGTTTGCTTTGATACTCATCCAGTCAATCCATGTGCAGGAATCTGTCTTGGAGGCGTTAATCCAAAGACACACTTCACAGAGCTTTCAATACATTCATGGTATGGTAAGAGTTCAGACCTTGTAAACTCTGACAGTTTGTGGCTGTTTGGGAAAAAACCTGGCCTTAAAAGCTTATGAAAATGAACGGATTGCTTTGAATCTGTGTGATTACTTTTCATAACTTCAGCGTCCAGATTTTTTTCGATTCGCCTCACTCATGACTTCTCTTCATTCAAATACCACACATTACATCCTGAATAAAACACTGTGATGGAGGTTTGAGTTGAAACAGCAGCAATTTGAAAATAAATGATAAAAATTATATAAAAAAAAAATAAGTAAAATATCTAAATGTATTTTCCCAAAATGTGCCATATTTATTTGACAAATTGCATCAAACAAGACAAGAAATTGAATGTGCCAAAACATTGTCTCTCCCAACTTTTTGCAGTTTTGAACGTCAGTGTTGCACATGTCAATTTATGCTTGTTTCGTGCATACACAGTCTTTTCAAAATAAACTTCCGTTTTCACAGGAAACAGCTTGGTTAGGTTTAGGCAACAAAACTACTTAGGTAGGTTCAGGAAAAGATTGTGGTTTGGTTTCAGGGCTGGCTTAAGACATATAGGCCATATAGGCGGTCGCCTAGTGCCCGAAAAAAAAATATGCCAGTGGGCGCCCTTCCTCATTTTCTGCATTGAGGTAATAAATGAAGAAATAATTTAAATTTTAATTTCATTTTTTTTTTTTTACTTTAGCACCAGGATTTATTTACCTCTGACTTTTCTTCTAACTAATATGAACACATCTTGAGGAAATCACTGTGATGGAGGTTCGAATTGGCAATTTGACTGTACAGGTTATACTTTGGTTAAAATCATCTATCAGTACATCGTCTATGTTTTGTACATCTGAATGGCCCAACCAGTTGCCCTGGTATCATGATAAAGACAAGTATCTGGTTCCCATTTAATGAAAATGATACATTAGAGTGCTGAGGAATCTCCCCTGTGGCGGACAACTGGAAGGAGTGGTTGCTATGCTGCGAACAGGCGGTTGCCATGTTGGGACGCAAACCGCAGGGCCAGTCACACAAACATCCCTTCTCTGAGTCACAGGCCGCCGCCTCCCCCCCTCTCCTTCCCACCTCCTCTCACCAGTCCAAGGGGTTCCCTCGCTAAAATCGTCCTGACTCGCCGTTCAGTCTGTAATTATGCCTCACTTTCAGTTCCCCTCTTCTCCTTCTCTCTCTACTTTTCTCTCACTCTCTCTCTCTTCAACCACACCATCCGAGCCAGACACTGCCCACTCTGTTACCTCCTCTCTGCCTTTTCCTGTTCCCTCCACTCACACACCTTCAGTCACTTCTGACAAATCAGCTCCTGGATGATATTTTTAGGGGTTCGCCCGCCCCCCCCTCCCATTTTCTTTCCACCTTGTTCCACAAACAAGCACTCTACTCCACTTCTGGAGGAGGAAACTCAATTCGCTCACTCATTACGGCCTCATCTGGCATGCATAGTTCAGCCTGCTGACCAAGCGCAGCGGTTTGTTTTACCTTCCTCACCAACAGACGACAAGATGAAGACCAGATCAGAGCAGTGTGGCGCCATTTGGACTGAATTTGTATCTCAACCTTGAGTACGGTGCTCTCTCAGAGAGCAATCTACCCATCGGCTATCGGTCCAATGACGATTTTGCCACCAGGGGCAACGGACAATATTTTTGAGGATCCGGTGTAGCCAGCGGATATCTAGATGACGGACATCCGGGCCAAGACTTCCTTTTCCAAGTGCCAGTCATTGTTTACAGTCTGATAAGCAATGTGAGACGCAAGATTTGAGTTGGAGTCGAGAGACGACCAGATTGTTTATCTGCATTCATATGCAGATATCTGTTTATAGAGATTAATAGAAGGCAGATGCTATTTGCACCCAGGTGTCAGTAGCCAACAATACTATTTGCACCCGACTCTGCACACATTAGATACTGTATGTGTATATGTACTGTATGAATATTTTTCCTAAACCCAACCAAGTAGTTTTGGTGCCTGAACCTAACCAAACTGTGACTGAAAACTGAAAATAATAATTTAGAAAACAAGTCAACTAAGTGAAAAATAGGCTTATCAAAAGACTTTGTAAGTGAGTGACTTTGAGTTTGACCCATTCATCCACCACAACCTACTTCTTGCATCTACTTTGTCGCTCTTTATATTACTTCTACTAGTGTATTACTGGGCGTAAATAGCTGAATAGCGACTATGTGACTATTCTCACCTGCGTGCAAATGCACTCCGTTAATAAAAAGCTAAATCGTCACTAGACTGAGACTGCATTTCAGCCGATGCATTCCACCTCTTTTTCTCTTCACACCAACTGTTTACCTGTTTTCAACCAAAGCCTGTTCAAACACGATTGGTCAATACTACGCAGACTATGAACAGAATCTTGAATGCTTCTGATACCAAAATCTTCACCCCATTGCATTCAGATTCTGCATTCATATGCAGATATCTGTTTATTGAGATTACTTTGAGAGTGACTTGAGAGTCAGTAACTGTAGAATGGCATTAACATGACTTTAGGCAACAAGGCTTGAGGAGTGCAAAGGTCAAACTTGTGGACCAAGCATGCCGTGCATTAACATCATCTGTCATGTGTGAGACATTTTTCCATTGAAGGCTTTAGCCCAAAGATTCATATCATGGTAAAATTTGAGAAATCAGCCCTGGAGGAAGTATTCAGATCCTTTATTCATTTAAAAGAAGTAATACCACAATGTAAATATATTTGATTGCAAATAAAAGTCCTGCGTTCTGAATCTTTATTAAGTAAATATTCATGAATATTATCAGCAAATGCACTTATCTTTAAGAGTGTAATATTGGATTATTAACAGTGATACATTAACATGAAACTTTGTACACATTGGTTGGCCTGAGCTATTGTTTTCTCTACTGTGTTTCATTCAGGTTTGGCATATTAGTTCTATCCATAGAAATAGAATAGGAGTAGAACGGACATTCAAATCAGTTTAGCAGGATGGTCAGAGCGGAGGCCATTTTTTCTTTGTACTTATTTCGTTTGTGTTGTCACCATAACAACTACAACAATCGCCACTTTCTTTTGACCTAGTCAAATGACCACGGCAAACAAACTCTTATACTATTTCCATGCTTTTATCACTTTTATTTTTTAAAAATCTGCTTAGTAACTAGTAACTACAGCTTTCAAAAAAATGTTGTAGTGGTCAAAAACTACAATATTTCCTTCTGAAATGTAGTAAAGTGGATTAATTAAGTGAATAATTGAAAATACTCAAGAAAAAGTAACTCAGAATCAGACTTAAGTATTGAGTAAATGTACTTAGTTAAATTTCAAGTTTTCTGCTATGGCATCATGGCCATATTTTAAATGTCAGAAGGCTGCTGAATTTTCAGTGTGTACTGGTTATCCAGTGTTAACCCCAGTCAAAGGACATGGGTTAAACTATTCTGCACACTGCCAGTGTTCCACCTCGCTGTCATCCAACCTTTGTGTTTGAGGGCGTGGCTCTGGCCTTCTGGGTCTCATTGTTACAGCATGTGTATGTAGACAAGGAACATTCTTGGAAAAATAGGAGTGTAAGAGAGAGCAGCAGATCTCGGACCACACGCTTCCTCTGTTTAGGAACGCAACCTGCAGCGCTAGTGGGAGGATGGGCTCGGCTCACAGTTCAAAGGCCGAACCCGGTGACTCCTCGCAGAAGGAAAATAAGGAGGAGGAGGAGGAGTAGTGGGAGCCGGTCAGGGGTGTGCAAGGTGTCTGGAGATAAGAGAGAGACAAATGGAAAGGACAAAGACAAAGAAAAGACTAAGAGTTGCTCCAAAATGACACATCCACCACCTGAGAAAAGAAACACCCACTCTTGCAAAGTATGGAATAGAGGTCGACCGATGGTGGATTTTTAAAGACTGATATAATAACGATAGTTTGGAGCAGGAAAAAGCCGATAGCCAATTAGTTGGCCGATATCTTCTTTACTTTACTTCTGCAGCAGCCTAGTCAGCTATTTTTACTACTTTTTGTTCTCCAAATTTAATAATTTGTCAGAGAATATCCTGATTTGGTTGATTACACCACTGGAAAATGTTCTATTTATTTGCAATGGGCGATGCGCTGTTCTTTGACTTACAGTTTGACTGGATGTTGCCACTCTTACAAACCATTAATGTTTGTGCATTGGGTGAGGAGGATCCTCACATCTGCGATTTCATTCCGTGAATGGATGGTTACGTGGCTGGATTATTTGGAAGAGAGAACACCAAATTGATAACCAAGTTAAAGTAACAGTGAATGATTTATTTTCCTCGTTGGCTGCCTGTCCTGCTGTCTAGCTGATAGTGTTGTGTTATATATTCGAGAGATATATTTTTCTTCCCCTCTACCTTGACTTTGTTGTATGGAGCCTCCGTGCAAAACGATTATGTACAACCCCTCGTGACCGGTGGCGGCTGTGCAGCCATCGGCAACTATCGGAGCCCAGTTCCACCGATAATGCTAATTTGTAAAACGTCCTATCGACGATTAATCAGTCTACCTCTAGTATGGAAGTCCGTTCATGCCAGGACGAGAAGAAAAGTGTTGAAATTTTAGGAAAGACAAAAGTCAGAAGACTCACAGTAAGTCAAAATGATGAGATTTTGACTTATTTAATACAACTGAATTAGTATTATCTCATGATTTTAATATTTTTTTTCATTAACTTTCCATAATTTTTTTCTTTTCCTGGCAGAAATGGGCCTCCATATTAATTAAGTGATTCTAAGGACAAAGAAGAAAGGATTGCTGGCTCTTTTTAAAGTATGGTCCATAGATGTGATATGAGTTTTCAGACTTGAACTCGTCACACAGTAAAAACCCCTAAATCTTTGTGGTCTGTTTTAGTAGTTAGCAATCTTCAAATCAACTGTTATATTTTTTAGAAATACACTGTATGCATTTTATATTTCTGGCATTATCAGACAGCAGAGGGACTTCTAATGAGTGTGACAGTAGAATGAGGTTCATCTCGTAGATCGTCAACACTGCAACCAGTCAAACGTCAGTGGAGACATATATCCTGGTATAGTCAGGTACGAGAAAAGATTTTTTTGTTTGCTACTTTCCTGTCACACAAAAGCCTGTCTGGAAGCTGTGGCACGCCGCTTTGTTGTGTCGGCACGTTTCATAGGATTTCAATGAAAGAATGACTCAGTGGTTGAGCTTTATAAATGGAGAAAACATTGCCTTGGGATATGGGTAATTTGGCAGAACTGTGCTGACAAGTTGGTTTGAGAAGTGCTGACAAACAGAATGAAAAACTAAAGGGAGTGGAGTGAACTTATACTAAAATTGGGTGTGGCAGACAGGGTGGGGTCATTTACATAGAGCACAACCACAGGCTGATTTAGATGCTTGTGAACGGTGGGTTTATTTAAACATATACTGCCAAGTAGAGCCAGCAGCACTACTGTGATCAACCAGTCACACTCAATAACATACTCTAATTATTCATCATAAAAAATAAATATTCTGATAACATGACACTGCCTTGCGTGTTTTTGCTAACATTTTGTACAATAAATGTATTATGACTTTGTCTTGACAATTACCTATTGAACTTTATTTGAATAATGATGCTCTTGTGTTGCAGAAATTTGAACATGTCTTGTAAGGAAACTCCAAGTCCCCCCACAAAAGATCACTTGACCAAATCTCACATTACCCCTGCATAATATACACTTTCTTAATATAGATTTAGCCCGAGATCATGGTCTACCATGGAAACTATGTGGCCAACCTCTGCATAAATGGAGGAAAAGCCCCTTTTATACCACACACAGATGCTGGAAAAAACTATTAAATGAAGAATATGTATAAAATATGATGGCTGATTACCAGATAAATCTGCTGGACCAGAGGGGGAAATACTGAGGCTGGAGGTTTATTTCTGAGGGGGAGTGTGTAACCAGTTTGGAGTGGAAATAAAGCCTCTGAGTAGAGTTTATCCTTGTATGTGTGTGTCTTTGTGTGGACTAAGCTTTAGACTCTGAGAGTGAGTTTAGATAGAATTAGGTTAATGTTAGGGTACTGTAAGGATTGGGGTTAAGCTACTATAGGGTTAGAGTAAGGGTTGTAGCTATAGGGTTGGTTGTGGCAGTTCAAGGATAAGGCTAATCATGTACCATATTATTCTTTGGGGTGTTAACTTCGCCACCAGGCCCTTATGTCCAAATCAAACATTGATTTCTATTGTATGGACTGGAACTTTGCAGCTGATGCAAACAACAGACTACCAATTAAATATACAAAGACTTCCTCAGTACAGCATATCTAGACTTAACCAGAAAACAGGACAAAAACCAACACAATTACACAAAAATGATTGACAACAAATAAAGAGAGCTAAACAAACTTTTTAACGCTCAATATACTACATCACTTCCTCTGACTGAATGCAAAAACTACGACATTCAACATATCCGTGGTTTTTCAGAAACGTACAATGACAACATTAATTTTTTAGGAAAAGATGGTTGTTGACATTCTCTTCTGGACAGTGATCTGTAATCAGTGAGTTTTGTTGTCGACCTATAGACGGCATTCAGTGAGTGTTGTGTATTTCTACTGGGGGCTTTAGATACTTTCTGAAGTGCAGCACCTTGCATGTCCCTGTGTATGATAAACAAAGTTTGCAGAGCAGCCAGTCTCTCTTCCTCATACAGGTCGTCCACGATGTATATCTTTGGACTGTGTTTCAATGGAGAGCTGCTTCACTGTGTTACGTCGCTGACGCCTGGAAACTGCCAAGCTGATTATGTGCAGCCATTTGTCCTGACACGAGTAGCAACTTACTGCAATTTGTAAATGCGAGCGTTTGTGCATGTTCACATTTCGTGTGTTTTTGTGCAACAAAGCCAGAAGCCAGTTCATCTCGGTCAGCTTTTATTGAGAAATTAATCTCCTCAGATTTGCTTTGAAACTTTGTTGAAAACTTTCATTTGATAGTGGAATAAAAGTGCATGAGCCAAATTACAATTTTCCAAAAAAGGCAAAATAATACTTACAATAAGAAGCTATTCTTTAATTCTATAAACACCAATCCTAAACAAATGATCCCTCCACTTCTAAGACATCAGTTGGTGAGTCACCATTCAAAAAGGATTATTGCGTTCTAACGAGCAGATGTTAAATGGCAGCAAACTAAAACATTCATGTCCTTTTATAGAAGACATTCTTTTTGCCTTCGTCATACGAAAATTAACTCCAGCAGACATGTTGCAAATGGACTCTGACATTCTACTTCAATTTGTGTGTGAGAGAGTGTTTATTTTGAGTGTCAGCTATTTTTAGAGTAAATGTCTGCACTTGTCTCAAATTAAGTTTCACTTTTAACCCAATAGGTCAAAACAGAGAGAGAGAGAGAGAGAGAGAGAAATCTGGGCTCCTCGTGGGATAAGGCGGAGCTGGGAGTAGAAACATAATCTGTCATTTTCTGGGCAGACGAGACAAAAACACTCTGGGTCACGTCCAACGACTTCTAATACATTTAGGAGAAGACTGTACAACCTGAATCTATCATGTGAAATTGATGATTTCTGTCCACATTTCAGACATTTTGGAGCAGAGGATAATCACCTCTGGGAGTGTTTTCTCTTTACATGTTGAGCTTTTCATCTGTATCCACGGACTATAGTAACATTGTTAATGAAGACCTATTCTGCATTTAGCGTTAGCCAGAATGTGTTCTCCTCCTGCAAATACGACCTCTTTTAGAAAACATCAAACCTTTTCCGGTTTTCTCATGGAACTTTGGGCCTGTCGACATCCATCCTGTCGCTTAATTGCTCCCGATAGGCAGATTATAAATCTGTGTTATTTATGAAATCGCAAGCAGAACTATTTGTGATTGTAGGGACTGAACGTTAGACAGTCTAGTTACGAGACAGACTCTTTCAACACAAGACTACCCTGCTGCCCCCTTGAGCATAATCAGACAGTCAGCAAGTACTACACGTCATTTGGCAAAGAACATGGATGAGTTTCTTTTGTGATTACATGAGTGGTACCTCCTGATACGAAACAGAGTAGTGAAAAAGCCCCCCAAGAGAAATATCACAGCTCTTTTGTAATGATTGTAAGTGAACCATTGATTAAGTTACTAATAACATGAAGAACATGATTTCTTAATTTGTTTAAAGTCAGTTTAAAGGTGCTGAATTTGAAATTCAGAGCATGTCTATTGCCTCCACGTGGCTCTCAACATGGCAACGTCTGAGCCGGTGGCTCGCAGCTAACGATGCTAACAGTGTTGACCTGAGGGGGAACTGGAGGGCGGATGCTTCTGAGACGACACCGTTGGTCGGGACAGCGTTATCAGCTGTAACTGTCATATGAGAGCATTGCAGAGTGGCGGCCATGAGCTAGCCAGTGAGGCACGCTCGGGTCATGTCTAGAAGATAACACGCAAATTGCAAAACTCTCGCAAGATGGTTAAGGTTAGGTATTGACCTTGAATGGTTAAGGTTAGGATAGGTCGTCGGGCAGTGAGTCTCGCAAGAGTTTTTTGCAAGTTTTTGCAATTTGAGGGTTACCTTCTAGACATGAACGCACATTTGCATGCACTAACGTGCACTAAAAGCATGCGCGGCCGGCTCTGCTACGTAAACAAAGCACAGAGAAGCTCTGATTACAACACACACAGAGGGAGAGTGACTTAACTCTCTGCTCATGTAGACATTACTCCTCTATATCTTTACATAGCTAGTAAGTTGATTAATGCTATATTACTGCTCTGATTATCGTATAGACCACTTTTAAGTTATGGTTCGGTCCGTTTCAGTGAGAGTTTTTATCGCTGTGCATATGTTGATGCTAAACCGATGCCAGTTTGTGGCTCAATAACAACTGTAAATCAGCATCACCACTCTACACAATGAATAGCACGAAGTTCATTTGTTACACTTCAGTTAGTTAGTTCAGTTTAAAACACGCCGAGCCTTCGATGAACTCACTCTTAAGGAATCTCACACACACACACACACACACACACACACACACACACACACACAATCTCGCTATGCCAGGGATGTCAACACCGTGCCAGAGCGAGACAATCCTTCCTCAACATTCCACTCAGGAAGTGGTGTACGGCAGATAACGAGCAAATGGGAAGGGGGGGGGGGGGCGTAGTGTGTAGTTGAGTGTGCATGTATTTGTATCTGTGTGCACATCAGCCATAAAATCTTGGATAAGCAACACAAGTGGCCGAGCTAAGGCTAATTAATAGCGACCAGGAAGCGTGAGATTTGTTTTCTTTGAGCAGCTGAACATGAAATTAGCGGCGTTATCTCGGCCCCTCAGGCCCCCGGTCGCCATCTTTTAATTGATCCCTGAAGGAAAACTCAAGGCCAGAGGTCAGGCTGTGGAACAACAGCTGTGGAGCTGCTTGAGCGTTTGATGAAGGACACTTCAGTGGAACAGGGGAGCGATAACTGTTGTCTTGTTGTTGGAAGAGTCACCCGCCCACATCCCAGATTTCTTCAGCAGTTCAAATTGGTCCGACCAATTACAGATTTGTAGGCGGGAGAATGAGGACGTCATCTTCCTGCTCAGCTAGCTAGCTGTACAAGTTTTTGGAGGTTGACTTCTTACATAGACATAGACCCAATTCTTAGCAACTCAGACAAAGTTAGTGACTAGCTGGTAAAGAAAGTGGAAAATCTAGCAGCTAAATAGTCGGATATTTCCCTGGTGGAGACCAAACCAGAGCTAAAAGAAGATATTAGATTTACATTCAACAGGTGGCCAGAAAAAATGATTCCAAATGAAGGCTAATTTTGCTCCACGGAGGTCTATGGAGGATTTATTATACTGTAACTGTTTGCAAAAAGCCATAACTTTATAAGGGCGCTTTCACGAGCCATAGTCCGTTTGGCTAGTCCGAATCAGAGTAAAATTGATACCTTTGGTTTTGTTTTCTATTTAGTCTGGTTCGGTTTCACAGTTAACAAATTAAGGCGCGTGTACGGAGGAGCGAATTTATCTTTTTCATGTCGACAGCTGCCACTTCTACGCAGAGAATCACAGACTTTGAAAAAAGTTTTTTTGATTTCTGTTCATTCGAAGTTTTTTTACTTTGACTCGGCAAAGATCTACTGTGAGCACAAATCCCTTCTCCTCCTGTTCAACTTCGATTGACTTTATAAATGTCACTTTTTTTGTGGATTTTATTTAGCATATTCTGTGTTCTCTTCGGCCCAGATTTCAAGCAAACATCGGACTTCTGTAGAAGTCCAGGTCAGTCCTCTCCAACTCATGTTAACCTGTCGTTTACCTGTGTCCATCTCAACAAATGCCTCACAGGCAGCCTGCGTTTTGGTCTGAGACCATCTCTCGTATGCCGTCTCGGACCGATTGTTTTGGTCGACACCAGAGTACGATTAATGCGTACACAAACGAAGTGCCTTAAGACATAAAAATGCTGTGCGTCTTTCAGCTTGTTTTGACATTCATCTGCCCTCTAGTGGCCAGAAATATACTAATGCAGCTTCAAATAATAAATATTCCCTAAATTATATACTCATCTTTTTAAGAAAACATAAAATAAATGATCATGACTTATTATAGTTAAAAAAAAAAAATTAAACAATGTTGTTATGCAATGATGTAGGTGATCAAATGAAGCGCCCCTCCTCACTGTGCTGCGTCCGCGGGTGGTGGGGGGGTCAGCCGGTCTCATTCACCCATGGGTGGCTGATAGACAGTAATGGCCCTCCATGTTTTTCTTTGTGCAGCCTGTCAGTCTGTGCTTCATTAACTGTCAGTCTGTCTCTGCAGTTCTTTTGTTCTTCTGGCATTGTTAAGCCTCATTGCTCTTCCTCTTCACCCTGCCACCTCTCCATTTCTATCTCTCCATCACTCTTTCACACCATTTCTCTCTTGCACACTTTGCTTCTTGCTTTAAAAAAATATCTCTCTTTCTGTCTTTACATGCCCCGTTAGCGCTTAAACATCAGCACACTGCGGTGTAGCTGCATAGAAGTGTCTATATAAAGACTCCCTCACCCCCTCACCCATCCGTCACCCCCACCCCCCTCCTCCCCTTCTTCCCACAATCCTCTCTGCCTCTCAGCCCAACCGACCGACGCAGAGTTTCCTGGCTTTGGTTCAGGAAATTGCCGCTCCAAAGAAGGAGGAGGAGGAGGAGGAGGAGGATGGAAACTTAGAGACGGCTGCTTTGCCTTGGATACAATAATAAAACACACACAAACACACACTCACGCACACATTCAGAGAGAGAGAGAGAGAGAGAGAGAGAGAGAGAGAGAGAGAGAGAGAGAGAGAGAGAGAGAGAGAGAGGATGCCTTTGTAATTACTGTAGGCAGAGTGTCTGGATGTCTCTGTTATCAGGATATAGTGTGGGAAAATCAAGACGCTCAAATGAACAAGGGAAGACGAGTTTCTCTCTTCTCCACTCTGTGTTGATCTTCCTCCCTTCGTCACTCTTCTCTTCTCTCTCGCCCCTCTCAGACATGACTTCTGCAACGTCGCTGGCTTCAGCTACCTGTTAAAGTAATGTGTGTCTTTGGCATTACAATATTGGCCTCCTCTACGCAAATGTTCCGCAACGGCTCAATTCAAACTGTCTGGAGGTTTACGGATGTAGAGCTGCAGTGCAATAGTTGGCGCCTGGTGCCATATAGCACTGTTGGAGAACAGGGGTGACTTAGAAAGTAAAAATACCAAGAAACAGGAGTCCTCTCACATATCATCATTTAGTTATAATGTAATAGGATCTATTAACTTACAATCTGGCTCTCAAGTTGTGACTGGACTGTAAACAATGAGCAGTGCACGGAAAAGGAAGTCTTGGCCCGGATATCCGCCGGCTACAGCGGAAATATAGCACTTGCCCTTGTTGTTCCGAGATCGCTCCGATGTAAACCCATCTATGGCAAAATTTGATGCTCAGAGCAACTGCTTCGGCCGACCTTGATGACATCGTATAACGAGCAACAAGACAGAGAGGGTTTGCAGTCAGGGGCGATGGATGCGTCAAAAAAATATAGGACTTTCAACCATGGAGACCGCTGTTCGTGTCCCGTGTGAAACCAAAAAGTCAATGTAATGTAAGCTACGTTATGAACGTTCTTATGTTACATCACGTAACGTAGACTATGAAATTTACTGAAGTTACATAATATTAAACCAAACCACAATCTTTTTCTAAACCTAACCAAGAATTTTTTTTGCCTAAACCTAAGGTCAGTATGTGACAAGCTGGGAATGAGAACGGGTTGTTTGAGCAGTTGGCATGACTGAAATATGAAAAGCTGGGGAGACTGATGGTCCGACGGTCTGACGATTGTATCAGTGTTACTGTTTTTCCATGCACTGCGAGAGGATAAAAATCAATGAAAATACATTTTTACAGATTGATCTATGTTACTAGTTACGTTCCAGACTGCTGTCAGAACTTCTTTCACTTTTTTTCCAAATGAGACCAACTGCCATCACATTTACGTGACAAGATACTAAAAGGGGCTTCTAGTAACTCCTTTTGTTGCCTCTTTCTCACGTCTCTGTCTTATTCTCTCACCCGCCTGTCACATCAGTTTGCTCCCCTGTTTCTCTTTATTAACAGTCCCTCCTCTCTCCCTAACCTCTCTTTCCTGTGATCCTGTGGTCCTCAGCGGTGAAAGAAGAATTGCGTTTTTCCTCTCTGGTGTTCCTCAGTTCTGGTGACTCAGTCTTGCCTTTGAATAACAGAGTTCCCTTCTTCCTTTCTGCATAACCGGCCAATACAGTACGTGTTTTCTCAGTGTTTGCTCACACCAACTCCCCCAGATCCCTTCAACAAAGACAGAAACATAAAGGCCAGTGTGTGACAGAGGCTTTACTTTATATGCAGTGCAGAATACAGAGTTCTGCAATGTATAAAGATTCATGATTGGATGTGTTACGGTCCACGTGTGACCGTTCTGTGTATTTGTATGTTTTACTGTGGTCTCTCTGCTATATGTTAACCTGTGTGATAGTTAGTTGGAGTAACTTCGGTAATTTGTGTGTGTAAAGGTGTGTGTAAAGGTATATGAGGCATTTGTTCAATGGTTCTGGGCAGTAGGATTAGTTATTTATCAGTATATTCATTCCAATAGTTCGCACCACATGTAGTGTTTTTTATTGTCCATCTAAACACTAGGTTTATGGGTGGCTGTCTAAATGTATTTGAGTTTTCCACAGGTAAGATATAACGCAGTCAGTTAGGTCTTTATTTTAGACTGTAGGTAAGTAGAGGGTTTATAGCTGGGTTAGGAAGCGTGTTTGGTATTGTTTGTGTCATGGTTTGGCGCCACCAGTAGCCCTTCCCTTTGTTCCACGCCACTCCTAACTTCTTTGCAGCAGAGCTCACAATTCTGTACTTTTTGTGTTAACACCGTGCTCTAAACAATAAACGGCAGTGTTTGGCTGATTACATCGGCAGTCTTGTTGCTTCCCTTATCCCTAGACACCTACAGGGTTGTAACGGATGATAAGGATGCTTCTTACCATATAACATTTCTCAGGAGTTGCACCTTATCTTTGTACTAATTTGGATCTTTCATGCTCATCCAAGCTCTATATCAGTCAAACCCTAAAATCTAGTCACCTAAATGAACTTTTGCTTTCTGGAGCATCCGAAATAAAAATAAAAATTCCTTCCACTTTGCTCATGCGGCCACATACGCTCTCTCTTCTCATTGGAAAAAAGTGAAAAAAGCGCGATATGGGCACTCAGCCTTACGTAGAATCTAATGTGCCTACAAGAAGTTGAATGAGGCATCCAGCAGCGGCCATCTTTAGTTCTTGGTCCTCATCTCTCACCTCTCTGATGCCAACTGGGCTTCCTCGCTCCTCATGCCAGGAAACCACGAGGCCTTTAACCACACTTGGCTTATAAAAACTCTTACCCACCCACACACACACACACACATGCAGACACAAGGACAACCAATGTGAGGCAAGTCTGTACACACATTCTCTCTGATGTACACACAACTATAGCCAAAAAACACACAGAAATGTATACTGACACACAAACAAAAAGTTTGCTAATCCACTCAGAAATAACATAATCACCTCACACATACTCACAAGCTCACACATACTGACACAATCACAGTAAAACCACAACGCAGCGAGCCAGAATACTCTGCACATGACGTACGTCCTGCCCGGCCACAAATACCCCTCCGAGCACCGTTTCTGTCAACACTGGTGTCTCCCCTTTTTTCCTCTAGTTGTAACTTGTTGGCAGCCGGTTGCTATGACAACACTACGTTGCCATGACGACAGTGGCAGGGAGGTTACATAATCTTCCCCCCCTGCTGGTTCTGTGGGTTTGGATACTGTACTGGGCTCCGGGACAACATGGCTGACTCACGCCAGACGGGACGAGTTCTGATCCAAAATAAGACATCAGAGGAAAAGAAGGTTCCACACACAGAGAGAGAGAGTAAATGCCAAGCTGCTTTATAGTTTACAAGCCCGAATGGTATTTTTAAGGGAGAATGAGTCCACAATGAGAAATATATTTGTTGGAAAAATGGTGTGACAGTTGTAAACCAAAAGGGAGACAAGACTGCAGAAACTTCCAGGGGTTCTGGAGGGGATTTTAGAGGATCTCTAACTGGAAAAACCTACTCAGTAGAGTTCAGATCTGCACTTGCAATGACCACTGCTGTAATGTTCGATTGAATGAATACAAACAATTTTCTAACCCCCAGTCTAGACCGCAAGCGTAACAGACGTGTTTTTCACTTACACGTCTCATGCAACACATACGCTCTGTTTTTAATCAGAGTGGCATGAGAATATTTGTTATTATTTAGCTTTTATAAAATATTTTGTTCATGAGTAGTCAGTCAGAAACTCTGAAGGACACGTACGGAAAGAATTCAGGAGGCTTGTGTACCAAACAGGAAAAAGGCAAGAGGCGTGAAGGAGTAGCGATGTCGTCTGCCACATGTGAGGGAATTCCGTAGGATGTAGGAGAGTTTGTCAAAAGCCTGACAGGGAACCCTATCATCCCATGAAATTCCTTCCAAAGCCTCCACCGCACACACACTCACACGCTGAAATGTACAACATATGCATTCAGGAGGGCCCTACACACATGCTCTCTCACATCCACTCTTACACGTACACACAATAGAAGGAGGGAAAACCCATGGAGAAAAAAAAGGACTGGATAGAGGCAGCCGATTAGCGAATGTCTGAGGACACCCCTATGGCCACGTGGTGCAGTCCAGATGGGTGATGGTGGCTGGACATGTATGGGTCTGGAGCAGGGATTTCCTCAGCCTGTCAGTGGAAAGCTCCTCTGCTAATGGGGCTTCAGTTTGATGTGTGTAAATCTGTCCATGAGCCCAGCGGTCATGCAGGCACACGCCCTTCATCCTCTGGCTCACATTGTCCCATGTCGGAGCATTGTATGCCGCCTAGTAGCAGAGAGGATATGACGGCATGTTTTGGAGCTCTGGATGTGAAAACGATACCCCAGAGAGCGTTCTCTTGTTACCCAAATAGGCCTCAGCTGGCTGCTTCCGTGTATTGTCACCACGGTGGGGGGAGGAGGAGGAGGAGGGGAGTGGGGGGTACAGTAGAGAGGCTTGGCAAGGACTCCCCCAATGGATTCTCTTCAACAACTTAATCAGGAGGGAAAATATCAAAACACGGTGGAGGGAAATGATCCCAGAGGGCGTAAACGACACTGTGTACTTTTTCCTTTGAGCTGACAGGGGAAGCCGTGTCATGGATTCCTAAGAAAAAGGTTTGATGTGATTGGACAGGCTCTCCTTGTGCCTGAAAACAGTCATCGCAGAACAATCTGTGTCCTAATGGCGTGGCCTTGCACGGTCCCAAAAAAAGATAAATCATCAGGAGTTAAAAGACTAAAAAATGAATGGGTAAAGGCATGGGTATGCTCGCAAAGACTAGTTCGTACGATGTGTTTATAGATGATCCAAATGGCCAAATTCAAAGGAGGAGTGAAAAGTCGTCAGTCATAGAGCGGGATGAGACACAGTAATCGTTTAAATGTGGGGATAATGCCGCACATCTTGTGAGTCTTTCCTGGAAGGCATTAATAGCGTAGCACTTGGTTGTGTGCATGGAAAGTGACAGAAATAGTTGTACAAAGAATAAAAAAAAGAAAGCTTGAGAGAGAAGTTCAAACCCTGCTTGCTTTCTCATCTCCCAACCCCGTCTCCCACAAAATTACATTCCCATACAACTAGACTGCATTCTCAATTACGTTACGAGGGAAACATATTTTCTCCCGGATTACGGTGGCACTTTTAAACAGATTTAAACATGTGATTGACGTTGTAAACAAAACAAAAACGCAACAAAACTACTTTGTTAGATTTAGTCAACATAAGTACTTGGTTAGATTTAGTAAAAAAAACATCATGATTTGGCTAAAAATGACTTCAAAATTGAAACGAAACACAACAAAAATACAAAAGAAAACCCTACTTGGTTCAGTAAAAAAGCATTTTGATTAAAATAAGTAGTGAACGTTGACTTTTGGTTTCACACGGGACACAAACAGCGGCCTCCTGGGGGGGAGTCCGGTGTTTGTTTGACCACCACCCCGACCTCTTCCTTATGCGGACTGTCATTACAAACGGATTAGTGTGACGTCAAATCAATGACATAATCCCTCGAAATGTAATTCAAAATGCAGTTTAGTTGTATGGGAACGTCATTTTTAGGAGACGGGGTTTCACCCTCACACACCTGGCCAATCACTGTGTGAAGTGGGCGGGCTTGTTGAATTGTCGGTTACAGAAAGCTCACCCAATTCTGACTGATCAGAAAGGTGTCGGGGAAATAGTTTCAGATGCTTTTCAACCATTCAACCTCTGATGGAGTATACTGACACCTTACGGGTTCTTCCTACACTGAGTAGCTATCTCTTAACCTCTTCTACAGAAAGTTAGTGCACCTGAAATATTGGTTCCTCATTGCATGAAAGAAAAAAAAAAACTGTAGTATTGTAAGTGAAAGTTGAACCATGAGGTCAATCTGCAAGAACACTTTTTAATGTTTGTCATAAAAATGTACAACCTGTCTGCTCATGGTTTTTGCAGTGTCACCACTTCCCAGTACAATTTTATCATCATTGATGGGAATAACGACCAAAAATCAAAAATAAGAGGGGAAAAGAAACAAAACTAAATTTCTTCAACATCTACAGCTGCAATCTACAGCTGGACTCTTATCAGCATCAAGGTCTAAAAAGGTGAATAAATAAATACTGTATGAATATCAAGAAGGATATAGCTATAAGAGCCTTCAGTACTCAGTGAATTTTCCCTGGATAAACAAAGGTTAAAAACAAGAGTTGGGCCCTCTGCGATATGGCAGCATCAGATGTGGGTGTACCCACATGTGGTCTAGGCCCTCTCTCTCTCTCTCTCTCTCTCTCTCTCTCTCTCTTGTTAGTGGGGTAGCTGGCCTCAGGCCCAGATCGGTCTTGGTTTCTAATTAATTCACTTACTGGGTTAATCTTGTTCTGCTTACGATCAATGTGTGGCCTACTGTCCCCAGTTGACCTGAGCTCATTCACCAAACGTTCCTCCGCAGTTAACGATCAAACTTCTGGAGTTAATTTGGATGTTTCCATTGCTGGATAATGGCTGTTTTTTTTCTTTTGCGTAAGTGCAGGGTATAGGAAATTAAAAGCATTGCCTTTCTGCTCTCATAAGTTAAGATGTGTAATTTCTGGTCCAGACCAAACCAGGATATATGGAACTGTTACTCACAATTATGGCTAAACAGCCTCTGTAAATAATTTAGTCGGGGCTTTTCAGTTGGATCCAACCAAACACAGAGTGATTTGTATTCGTTCTGCAAGTAACAGATCTGAGTACTTCTTCTACCACTGCTTAGACTTGACTTGGGACTTGTTGGTCTTGACCTGAGACTTGTAAAGCAATGACCAGATCTGAGTTGTTTATGAGGAGGTTACAAAGACCAAGAAAACCAAGAAAGCGTGCACGTCTGAGCTGAAAGACCTGCAGAAGAAGTTCTGCGGCAGGCGCCTGTTGGAGTCTGTCACATTGTTACAGGATCCAGTTCATCTAGTCCAGCCATCGTCAAGTCTTTGCAAGCCCACGTCAAAGAGCTGTCTGCTCGGCTTGCAAAGAAGGCTGCCCTCCAGCCGTTGTTGAGATGAAGATGTCCTCCAGGTCATGGATTTCTCTTCAGGTATACTGGCTGCCTTCTTTCTCATCGCACTAATGAAGCAGAACACCAGCAGCTGCAGGCGAGGAGGTGTGCAGCAATGCGGCAAAGTCGGCACAGTGGCTCAGTGGTTAAAGGCATACTATGCAGAAATTGCCACTTAACTGTTTGTAAACACGACATTCAAAGTTGGCCCCTCCTCCCCCCAGCTCAACAACACCAGAAGCACACGCCCCCTGACAGCGGTTGCCAGAACACAGCCCAGTGTACCATCTGCAGCATCAACCCCAGATTCACTCTCGTTTTAGAACACGATTTGTTGTATTTTTCGGCGCTATGTCTGCCATTTTTGTAGCTTCATCTTGGAAGTGTACTTGCGCATGCGTGGGGGATACACACTCAGTGCTCAAAGGCTGACGCCCAGAAATGTCCCAAACACAGCATCATGAAAAGAAAAAAGAGAATATTTAGGCAGAGGGCCCGGTCTCTGCAGACACAGACACCGCTACACAATTCTAGTGGGTTATAAGTGATGATTGAGATACATATTTTGTATGAGTCTATACATAGTTTTTCAGAAAAAACCTTGCATAGTATACCTTTAACATTGGAGAAACTCCACAAAGCAACAAGAGTCGAGGTCGATGTGAGCCTTACCTTGTTGCTGTGTTGAGTTTCACCCTATGTCGGCGTGGGTTTACTCCGGGTACTGCGGTTTCCTCCCACACTCCTTATTTGGACAATAAAAATGTTGAATTGCACTTCTTCTTAAAGTTATAAGACTGATTAGCTGACTCACATATATGACTAAGTGAAAGTGAAAGAAAATAGTTGGACATAGTGGCAGTTTTACATCATTATAAATTGCCGCTGATGTGGCTAACAAACACAAAAATACAAACAGAAAACCTGAAACTAAATATAAAGTATAGCTACTAAACCTAAACTACAAACAAAATAACTACATTACAACAGAAGTAATGCACTGTAATCTGTGTATTACCCACAAAATCAATTCATGTGTAATCCGCGTAATCGTGAACCAGGAAATATAAAGAGTGGCGAACACTGTGTAAGGGTGGATGGGTGGATCAAAAAATATCAGACTTTCACCCAGGAGACCGGCGTTCGTGTCCCGAGTGAAACCAGAAGTCGACATTGAATTATTTGTCACGAAACTTACGTACTTACGTAACGTCACTTCCATAGTCATTTTAAGCCAAACCACGATCTTTTGCTAAACCTAATTAAGTAGTTTTCTTACTTAAACCTAAGTAAGTTGTTTCCTGTGAAGACAGAAGTTTATTTTGAAAAGACTGTATGCATGTAACGAGCGGAAATTGACACGTGTTGCTGGACATCCGTAGGAAAATGAACGAAAAAGGACGAATAACTATTTTGTAGGATATCATACGAACCGTTTTATGAGAATACGCTGAAAAAATTGTATCAATCCTGTGACTGATCTTTGTCATGCATCTATGATATGATGTTATGACACTATTGTACAGACGTAAGGAGTCTCCCTGCAGGTTCATTGGTGGGGGTCGGTGGAGCTGCTGTCAGACTGTATAAACTCTCCATGTTAGATGAGCGAATGTACTTGACACGAACCTGGTGTGGTGGAATACAGAGAATGTCCTCGACTGACAGAAGTATAAACAGCTTAAATAATGTGTGGAGATAATATGATGGAAGACACGTTTACCAGCTTCAGACTGCTGGGTTCATCAAGAAAGGCTGGCATGGTGGGTGTGGCACAAACACTCATTCACACACACATATTTATGCACGCATTCAGGATACATAAACAGGAACAAAGACCCATACACACTATTCACCACCTTTGCACGCAGGTCCACACACACACACACACACACACACACACACACACACACACACACACACACAAACACAGATTGAGTGTTCACAGTCAGAAGCATGCACGACCTCAGCGACCGCAGGAACGAGCCCTAATTCCTTCCACGGCTCCATGGTGCTGGGCATTGTGAGCAGATACGATTTATTACAGCGAGAGGGGCCGAGTGTATTCTCCAACAGCCACACAGAAACAGTGAGGCTCCTGTTCATGTGTCCTGTTAGAAGAGAAATGATGGGGGCTTTACAGTGGAGCTAATAACAATCCCATCTCACACACACACAAGCACACATCGTGGGAAAAACACATGGTGAGAGGGACCATCACACAAAGAGTGGCAACTAGTTATGTGCATTTTTTCGTCCTCTAGTGTTGCTAATAAGCAACCATGTTAACATGTTAACATTATTCAGTCCTGTCAACTAAAAATGATGTTCCCATACAACGAAACTGCATTGTGAATTACGTTTCGAGGGTTTTTTGTTTTGACATATCACAAATACGTTTGTAATGATAGTCCGCGGAGGTCCACATACGGAGGTCAGGGTGGATGGGTCAAACAAATACAGGACTTTCACCCAGTAGTCCGCTGTTTGTGTCCTGTGTAAAACCAAAAGTCAACGTTTGCTTGTTTTAATTTATGTCTGTAGACTAATAACGTAACAAACATACTTATTTTAAGCCAAACCATGAAGTTTTTTTTACTAAACCTAACAAAGTAGTTTTGTTTTGTTTCAGTTTCATAGTCATTTTAAGCTAAACCATGGTATTTTTTAACTAAACCTATACTTTTGTTGCATTTTTTTTGTTTTGTTTTGTATCAATCAACATTAACCATGTATTTAAAACTATTTAAAACCACGACCGTAATCTGGAAAAAAATCACATTTCCCTCAAAATGTAATTGAGAATGCAATTAAGTTTCATGAGAACGTCATTTTGCAGCTGTACTTTGTCCATATGTCATAAAAATGAATACCAATAGAATAGCCACCAGGGGATCAACAAATGGTAACTGCAGAGTGGCACAGCGTAAAACAACCTTCGGTCAGTCATCTTTTTCAGTAAAAGGAAAACATTTCTGGAATGCCCTACCACCGGAAATAAAAATACAACCTGACCTGAAAACGTTTAATGAAAAGGTGAAACACTGGCTGAAACTAAAACAAACCTTTGATCACTGATTATTGATAGGGAACATACATATGTAAATTGATTGTAATGTACAATGTTGTATTATGTGATTTTAAGTTTGATGTGCTATTCTGCATTTTTTATTTATTTCTTTTTCTTAAAAGCCTAACCAGGGACAAGGTCTGCAAATTAGCTATGGCTAGAAGTCCTATATACGTTGCATCGGTTGCACTTTAATTAAGTATAACAATGCCTATTGTCCCAGTCAAATAAACTAATAAATAAATAAAATAAATAGGAGACAGGGTTGCGTTATGAATACTATTTGTCATTTCAAAAATGTTCCACCAAAAATGTGTCATAAAAAGTCAAGATTCTGGAGGATGGATCCACATTTAGCGATAGGGAGATGTATGTAGTAAATGTATGCATTCATTGTTTGCTGTAATTTGTTAGTTTTAAGTCTGTTGCTTGTTTCTTTTATGTGAAATCTCTTATGCTGCCTTGTTGCCCAGGACTCCCTTGAAAAAGAGATTTTGAATCTCAGTGGGAAATAATCCTGGTTAAATAAAGGTAACATAAATGTGCTGTGTATATGATGCACTGTATACTGTATGTAGTCTGTTTGGACAAGAGCAGTACAAGAGAAATCAGTTGATAGCATGCTGTTCTGCTAACTTTAACCACGTATCACTTTCTGATATCTCTCTAATTTGATGAGTATTCCATATATACTATACTATACTATACATGTTGAAGTTATTCTAATAGCTGTGAATTGTGCTCTGCACTTGCCCAAGTTAATCTGTCAATCAAGCCGTGTGTCCGACAGAGATTCTGCAGGTGGTGCTAATCAGACAAAGTGGTAACCCTCATGGATGACTGTTGAAGACTAGACACTAACTTTTTCTGAAGTGAAGTCAATGCCAAAACCCCAACTTATCTTTCTAGAAACACAGAGCCAGTGTTTCTTTCCACAAGAAGAAACGTTTTAACACAGAATTTCACTTCTACTGTGTGAAGAGATTTTGAAGATGATTGTTTGATTGAGAAGTTATCAGGATCTACACGACCATGGCACACACAAACACGTGTCACTTATTCTGCCTGATTAGACCTCTTCTCCGGACTGTGTGGGCATGTACAGCTGGTGCTTGATTAACATGCCCTTCACTTTCATGTCTCTGCCTTTCAGCAAAAGTCTAGTTAAGTAGAATAAGTAGAATAAACGAAAACAGCTGTGTGCATGTTTGCAGTTATTCTGCTGCTTTCAGGGCCTTCAATAAGATTATGTCGCTGTGCTGTGCTTGATTATTTTTTAAGGTTATTCAGACTGTTAAGCCAATTTTAGAGGATAAAATAGGTGATTTCACACAGACTGTATGCAGGAGAGTCTTTGCTTTTCTGAAGGGCAGCTCTGCATGCTCTTTTTATCAATAATCTCTGATATGTTTGAACATATTTGTGGCGTTAACCACTGTACTGGAGAGCAACATCGATACTCTCAAAAAGACACAGGTAAGGCTGTAATAAAGGCCCCAGGAAGAGTGCCGGGATGATACAGATACTAGATACAGTATATCCTCAGATTACCATAGATTATGTCACATGAATCTTGAAACACCATCGCACAAAGTAACCTAAAACTATAGCTAATGTAGTCCTATAGCTACAGGTTGCAAAATGACTTTTACTCTACCACGTCATCACTTGACATGACTTAAGTCTTACTCCACTCGACCATAGGGTATTCAGGTTGTGCAATTAACTGGCAACGACTTGTTGGAAGTGAATGCAATGGAAAGGGAGAGGGGGAACGCAACATCTAGGGGCTGAATGTTATCAATTTAACCAAAAGCACCTTTAAAATCTCATTTCATGGAAAAGCCATCCTGTACATACCCAGTATATACCAGAAGGACCGGAGCGATCTGCTTAATAGTCCACACTGTCAAACAACAGCTGCATCTTTTCACCACCACAGCTGTCCACCTACTGATAGTGATATGTTAGTATAAGTTCCTAATCTGCCCAGACCATCCCTGAACCAGGAGGTTAACATACAGTACCACCTGGAGACAGAGGAAGGAGGGAACGGCGGGAATGGGAGCGTTAAATTCCTTGGTACTGATGATATTCTGTATATGTATGGAGGGTTGGTTTTACATCCATGAGCACATCTGGGGAATACCTTTTATAAAAAAAAAAAAAAAAGTCAGAGGGATTACAGAGGAATTTTCCAGTGACCTATGTGTTGAACCAATTCAGCACGTTCCAGCCCGAAACACTATTTATCTCTGACTCACCAGCGGTCAGATCAATGTGTGTATTGTACGATCACAGGAAGAAAAAAAAACATATTTTTCCAAACAATATCTCTCGGGGACGGAGCCAAAGCACAGCAGTAATTCACCAAGCATACTGCAAAGGGTGGATATTCTACAATGACTGCATTTGTCTGTGTTTGTGTGTGTGTGTGTGTGTGTGTAATGGTTCAACACATATTATACTACTATAGGTGTACATGTGCCATTTCCATGCTCCTGGGGCCGCGCTTTCACGTCTCGGTGGCTTTAATTGAGTCCAATCATGGAAGGAGAGCCCCACTTTCACATGAATCAGTCCGTGACATTGTGGAAAGTGTGTTGGTTGGCTCAATAGACGCCTGTTTTCAGGGACACCGGGGGGGTTGTAACGGGCCTCAGAGCGCTGTCTGTCCGTCTAGACGGCCGGTTGGGAAACACATGACCCAGTCAGTCAGTGCAACCAGGGTCAACTTAACGCCAAATCTGGGCTCCAGATCAACACGTGAAGCAATTTGTCAAGTTGACTGAGATCTATTTAGAAAGAGGAAACATTTTTTGCAAAGTGCTTAAGCAATCAAGGACATGAATGGAAAAAGGAGTGCAAACATATTATTAAGGAAAATGTATTTGTTTAGTTCTGGCTTTTATCTTTGATTGTAATCCTGGCCGTTACCTTTTTAAACAAATTTCCAGTTGAACCCAATTAGCTTAACCACTCGGGTGAAAGTGAAAACATACAGAGTGGACATGAGAAGTCCATTAAAACTATGCATTGCACAGTAAAACTGCATGAAAACACAACTACAGCAGGGACAGTTATTCATAAAGTTGTTCTTAAAGGTGCAGTGCGTAGGATTTGGCAGTATGTAGCAGTGAAGTTGCACAAGTGAAGATTACACTACATCAAACCTTTGAGCATACTTTAAGATCTGCTACCTTTGTGCAACAGCATTTTTACTAAATGAATAGTTAAAGCTGTTGTCTCGATGCCTTGAGGAAGTTATGCAGCAGAGAAACTGTAAAGAAGAGACAAGCTCAGTTCTGCCCATCAAGCCTGAATGTGTCCTGACGATTACCTAACTCACAAAGAACTGGAGGTCGGATAAAATCTCTGCCAAGAGAAAGCTTTTGATACGTCTCACCTTTATCAGAAAAATAACAACTCTATAGACACAGTCAGAGAGATCAAAGCTGGCCAAGTCTCAGCAGAGCCTCGAGGATTAACCCTCTATTGTCTCAGAGATCTGGCCTCTGCTTCCAAACTCTGACATCAGTGTTGTTCTGTTTCTGATGAACTAAAACTAAAATATACTCTGCTAATGTGTCAGAGGTCAAACTCAGCTCTACGTCAGCACTCAAAACCCCAGAGAGCTCTAACACACTTCCTTCACCTCTTGAGTATGAAAGCTATGCAGGAGGAAGTCGGTGTTTAGCATCACAGTACTGACAGATGATGCAGAGCAGGTTGATCCAGATGCACAGACAGTCAGAGCTGATCACATCACATGTAAGGCACCTTGTACACATGAGAGGCACGCTAAGAATGGGAGATGAGGAAACAAGTGCTGCACATTCAGCCCGCCTTTAGTGTTTCTTTTCGCTCTTTAAACTACGTCACCACAGTCATCTCCAGCGCCCTTTCTCTGAGCGTTTACTGTTGTCGTGGATGGGGTTACATTGCACTGTAATGTTAATGGAAAGCCTCTCGTACTGATGCTAAAGGGTGCCTTGAGCAGCGGTATCACACGCCGAAGGCCGTGACAAAGCCTCACTATTTGACCCCCTAGATGGATTGAAACCTTCCCCAGGTGTTTTACTGTAAGCAATCAGATTTCAATTGAAGATGTAAACCTTAAAATAGGCCTAACCTAACAAAAGTGATGAACAAGTAAATACGCTTACATAGGCTAAGACAGCTTGAGCGTAACCCACAACTAGGAAAAAATGTTTTCTTTGAAAGGAAACCTTCAGTGAAATTATTTGAACCAAATAACCACACATTGTGCATCATTACGCTGATTCACATCTGCTATAGTTTTTGTCACAATCATCCTCCTCTTTCTCTTTTTGGTCATGTGAGTATGGTCAGAGTATTTAAATTGTTTGGAGTAACCCTAATGTCAGGCGATTTCCCTCTGCATGAGTGTTAGTTTGCATCCCTGCTGGTTTACCATCCTTATTTTTCATCACATACACTGCAGCAGATAAGAACATCCAAAACATCACGCTGACTTTTACTCCAGCCAAGAAAAGATGAGCTACGACATCCACTTCTGCAGTGCTTATTGAAGGTCAGAGCTCAAGGATCCCCGTTCATTTCTCTTGCCTCGGCTCTTTGTTTTCCTGATATTCTCTATGAAAGGAAAGGCCAGAGTTTGCAATAACAACATTCCCATGAACACATTCTTTCAACAAGTATCGACCGGCACACCAAAAAACACAGAGAACAAGTCAGACCCAGACGCTGGTGTTTGCTGGAAGTCACGAAGATAAGCAGTGTTGAAACAAGTCGATCATTTTGATGGGATAATGTGTAAAGATTACATCCTCGAGATGTTCAGTGAGCACTCATGTAATTATGAAAAATTAATCTGCTCCGCAGACGTTAATTTAGGCCCTGAACACATGCCAGGAAAAGGAGCCGGCCCGTAGGGATGTATGAAGTAATTACAGCTCTAAGGGTTGAGTGAGATAGTTTGATGTATGTCTTCTTATCTGTGGCTACATTTCTCTCCATTAGCTAACAAATCATTGATGAATGAATGAAGTATTGTGTTTTCTTTGAGTCGTGTATGTGAGTTTCCCCGCAGCTATCCATCAAAGGCAGCAACGCAGGGCTTTCCGTGGAAATGTTCCCTCATACTCTAACAAGGAGAAGTGTGGATTTTGGCACTGACCAGCGGCTGGGAGGAGGGTGTGGTTAAAAGGTCAGAGGTCTCAAGGTGAGAGCAGGGCAGGGCGCTGACACCAAATCTTCCCGTTCGCTCGTGGAATTTGTGAGAGAGTGTGAGGATGAAAGAAAGTTTGTCTTTCATCTTCCTCTCTTCCATTTCTGCTGTCAGAGGATCACTTCGTCAAATAGAGGGATGGATCCCAGGAGCGCTGCTCCTGAAATTATCAGGATGGGTTAAATGCCAGGGACAAATTTCATGTATGTACCTGTATGTATACGATGAAGGTTTTTTTTAAGTTTAAGGATGTACTATGACTGTGAGTAATGAAAGCAAGGAGGGTGTAACGGATGCTTCCACACTTCAGTAGTTTACTTTATTCAACCCTGAAGGACTATTTCCACAGTAAGCATTAAAACAATGTACATACACTGAACACTAAATAAATACAAACTTACCTACATGTATATATAATAAAACACTACAACATTCCTCTAATACATTTCCCTTCTTTACCCTTATAAAAAAGTATACTTCAATAAACGTAAGTATAGTTCAAGTATATTCCCAAGTATAATTTATGTGATAAGTACACTAATATCAATGTAGTAGTAGTAGTATACTACTTCAATACTTCTTGGGACTAAATTGGCCCCCTTTTTAGTTTATAAAAGTATACTTTTAAGTAGTCTTTAAATGTAAGAGTAGTAAACTTTGAGTACACAACTAGTTTAAATCCAAGTTGTATTTTGTACTGCAACTATAATATGAACTATACTACAAGTGTAACCTACTAGTTTAATAGATTTAACTGCAAGTATACTTGTAAGTTTTCTTAAGTGAACTTATAGTACTTAGCCAAATATACTTTTCTGTATACTTTTCAGTTTAAGCCAAGCATACTTGGACTTTTCTGTATACTTGTCGGTATAAGTCAAGTATACTGTTAAGTTTAACTCTGATAGGTACATAAAAAGTAATCTGAAAGCATACTCTCTTATTTCAAGTTTAAAAGAAGTATACTAACAGCATACTTGTCTAAACTTCTTTTTTGTAAGGGTATATATACTGAACAATGTATTTCCTAACTGCATTTAAATGACCTTTTATGAAGTATGTCCAATGTTGGTGGGTTTCATGCTCTCAAAAATAAATGACATGCTCCTATAGGCTCATAAAATCATAATCTGATTATCAGATAATACTCTGAAGAAAACATAATTATATTCCATTTTCTGCCAATAGATCCCCCTAAATGCTACACACTGTTCTTTTAACCAGACTTGTTAACAAAATTCCCCATCGGCCATGTAGTTCTTGGTTCATGTTAAAGTAAAGGTAAGGGGTCTATAGGGAATGAATAATAAGACAGCAGTGTGTTTGCGTGTGTGTTGCACGGAGGAGATACAGAAAAGAGAGAGTTAAAGCAGAGAGAGTTACAGAGCAATGATCTCCGACAGATCTGTAAACACCACACTCTCCTCACCACCCGGCCTGCTGCACACTCACATACTATACATACCCTGGGTTAAACAGCTTGGACCGGGACCAGATGCAGCTACTCACTGATCTGTGGGAGGGCCGTTGAGGATTTGTGACAGAGATCAAGACAGAACGAGTGTTTGTGTGTCCATGTGTGTGTTCCTGCATTTGTCTGAGCTCATTTAAACCGAGTTTGTTTGTTTGAATCCGAACCAGAGATTGACTTTCACCATGTCTCTAAACCGTCCGGTGTGCTTTCACATGTGTTCCTTATCAAAGTGCAGGTGTTTACTACTGTTGCCAGGAAACAATTGTGGTGCCCACTCGTGGGTGGAGCCAGGTGAGTAAGACCGAAAGAAGCCGAGCTGTCTGTACAGGCTGCAAAGAAGTGAACAACACTACCCTCACTGGAAAAATAATATCATGTTGAGTCTAGTTAAATGTTATTTTCTGCTCATACATCTGTGATGCATCGTAGATTTAGTTTTAACAATACCAGAATGCCACTAATGATGTTGTCATGACATGAACACATGACGATCTTTATTCCTGTGGGAGTTTCGCATCGTTCTGACTGCACACAAACAGTTCACTGCAACAGACCACCTATAGGTGTACTTTAGAGGTGCTTTGCTGATTTGAATCATTTTGTTTAGTGCAAATAGACCTAGCCGACACATACATGGATATTTCTGAAAACAGAGTTTGTCCTCCTTTGTTCTAAAAAGAAAATCCCGTCCACACAAACACTGTGAAAAAAAATCTCCATCCAAAAGACATCGCAAAAACACATTGAAGCGCTATCATGAGCATACCAAACCAACAGGCGACGATATAACCCTAAAGCCCTGTTGGCCAATCACGCAAAGAAGAGGAAGATGTTGGTTGATCAGAAGCCTGAAAGAAGCTATTACCTGAGGGCTACCTGGCTGCCATGGAAGGGCGTCTGTATGAGACGCACTTGTAGTGATGGTGGACCCACAACGGGTCAGAAGAATTACTAGAACATATTGTGGGTTCTGTTCAAAAAGAGACAAAGCAGCGTTCCGAGTAAGTTAGCTGCTCGCGAGCTGAGGTGCTCAAGTCTCAGCTTGAGCACCTCAGCTGAGACTTGAGCTGAGGTGCTTGTACAATGTATATGTAAAAATAACAGAGTGATGGAATTGAATTTCCCCTCGGGGATTAATAAAGTGCCTTTCTTTCTTCTTCTTCTGTCGTTGTCTCAGACCTCAGTCCTGACATCTATTGTGCTACTATAATGCATAAAGTTGGCGGTTTACGGGTCGGGTCGGTTTCAGGTAGTTGATTAAAGCATATTTTTGTGGGTTGGGCGGTGTGGATTGGCTCTCATAACGTGTCAGGTGGGTGCAGGTAATAAAAAAAAAAACCCTGACCTGTGCATCACTACGCACCGTGCTTTCAACTAACTCCAATGTAAACCCATCCGTGTCATTATTAGACGCTCAGAGCAAACAACGTAGTATAAAGAGCGAGAAAGTCGCCTTAGGGAGGAGGTCAGGTGAAACAAACAGACTTCTTTCCCCCGGGAGACCGCTGTTCGTGTCCCGTGTGAAACCAAGCCAACGAAGCCTTATTTTACCGTAGTTTTGTTACATAACACTTAAAGGCAGGGTATGCGATTTATCCAGTCTACACTATTTGTTATATTGGTTGAAATGGTCTTTACACCCCGACAGCAATCCATTTCTTATGAGCTCTGAAAAAAGACCGGAAAAGATCCGTCATCTGTAGCTGCTGTAATCCTGTAAAAACGTCTACCAATCAGCTCCTCTGCGCCCAGTTGTAAAGAACCAATCAGATGCCTCCCTGCCTCCCTGCACGTACTCTACCCTTAGCGTGCACCAACGTGAACTCAAAGCGCGTCGCCGCCGCACGTTTACTGGAGAATGGAAGAGAAAACTCAGCTCTTAAAACACTGGACAACGAGCACGAACTCTATTACCATATTATCGAAAAATACAACTTTGATTTAGTTGTTTATGTTCTGTTAGTTTACTTTATAAGATACTGCAGGTTTAAACTATTTATTCTAACAGCTCAAAGTGAAGTCAGGCAAACAGGATTATCAACGAGGGGAGACGGTATATAAAACATTGCTCAACAAAATTTACGTTACTCAAACTGCTTTTTCAGTTACAGAAACAAACGAGTGGACTGATCTCCCTCCAGACATTAGAGTAACGTTAAAAAGAGTTGTGTTGTCTCAGCAGGTATCTCTCTGCCCCCTCAGAGGCAGCTCTTTCCCACGCAACTCTGCTGCTCTGTGGCCGGCTCTCCAGCGATCTACCCCCCCCGTGGGCGATTGTGGAGCTTTTCAACTCCAAAAAGGCAGATAAACACATGTTGATTTATAATGGACATTTGTGTTGTGATATTTAAACAAACTATCCGTCAACAAGGAAATAAAATCCCCTCGTCTACGAGACCGGTCTCTTGAGAGAGCTCCAGCCAGCTCATAGCGGGATCTGTGTGAGTGAATGCCCGGCTGGAGAGGTGACGATCCCGGCAGGAGCTAGCTGGCTGTGCCGGCAGTTTGTGGAGCTTCTAAACTCCGACAACGGTGGAGCAAATGTTTGATTCGCCATCTAACATCGTAAAACTGTCAATATTCTAAATCTACATCATTTAGTGATGAAATAGCTACGAAAATGTGAAGTAGTCACGATGCGGCGGTGCTCGTGCATGTGTGTGGGGGGCGTTACCTTGGAAGGAGTTTCGAGGGGAGGGGGGGGGCTTAGACAGAGCTCCTGAGGCGATGCTACTTTCAAATGATGCTAGCTTTCCAACATCATAGACCCTATCTTTAAATAACGCCACGCACATGCGTTTTGTAACAAGTGTTCTTATTTTACATGACAAACACACTTATTTTAACCCAAACTACAATATTTTCCTAATCTTTTCCCTTTTGTTGCCTAAACCTAACCAAGTGAACTTAAAAACTAAGACAACCTATATTGAGAGTCACACCGTTCCTGACACGTCCAAAACTGATGCTAGAGGTGTCATAGTTTGAAGCATAGGGCCAGTGAAGAAGGTAGGCTATTTGACGAGTGGGGAGTGAGAACGTGTTGGCCTCTCCCCTCCTTCTGTTCTCTGTGAAAGTGTATCAAAACCAGCATAGATCCTCACAGGGAAAAAAGACATGAGTGAGTATAAAAAAAGAACCAGCAGTCAATTCTTATGACCATACAAGGCAGCCTCACATTCCTGCCTCGGACATTTACAGGCTCTTAAACTCTGTTCCTGATGCTTGCCAAAACTGTGGGGAGGGATTCTTATCTAGCTACAGTACAGGAGGCTTTTATTTATCTGTTTTTTACTATATGGAGGGAGTTATGGGAGCACGGTGAGCGGTGGAAGGAGGGACGAGTGTGTGTAAAAGGCTAATGGGAACAAATAAGGGTGGAGAGAAAATGAGGACAAATAGATGTATGGGAGTGTGAGTCTGGAATGAGAAGTTTCCTCCTTCCTTAAAGGCCTACTGACTCTGATAACTGATTGGCTTCAGAAGAAACACGTTGTATCTGTAGATGTTGACATGCATCTAAAGAAACGGTAAAATTGTTATCGGAACTTACTATGCATCCGCACACGGGGGGTTTGGGCATAAAGAGGGATTTAGCCTGGATTTGAACACATAAAAAAGTGTTGAAATTGGCATCGCAGTTAGGTTTTAATGATATGTTTGGTATTTATTGGGTGTTTCTCAAATCCCACAAATCCCAAATCCCACAAAACGTGATGTCATCCAGATCATATTTATTCCAAATTCCACTTGCACATCCCCGATCAAAGCATCTTAATTTCCCATATTTAAAGTCTGACTGCATATTTCCACACTTTCCCATGAAAATAACCTTTTTTTTTTTTTAATTATTTTTAGGGACCACATTCTTCTGGGCTCATACACTTGTTCTTTAATGATGTCATAAAGGTCATGATTTCATATGTGCAGGTCAGTGGGTTAATCTATGTTAGTTTAGAGAGAGACACTGGTATGTCAGCTTCAAATCCCCCCCACACACACCTCTTCAGTATCTGAGTGCTGGTCCATGTCATGAGCTTAGAGTCTCTTCAGTGTGTGTCTGTGTGTGTGTGTGTGTGTGTGTGTGTGGATGATTTTCCACTGCTCTGTTCTGCTCTGCCTGGCACAGCAGTGGAATCCCCTCATTAAAACCAGATGTAAAAAAGAGACAAATCCAGCAGGCGTTTATACTGACACACACACACACACACACACACACACACACACACACACACAAGACTAGACTAGAAAAGCGCTATATAAATGCAAGTCCATTTACCATTTACCATCACACACACACACACACACACACACAAACACACACACACACACACACACACACAAAAGCGTTTATGTGTGCTACTGGCATGCAAGTATGAGCACCTACAGTAAGTTTGATGAAACACACACACACACACTAAGATGTATCCATGCAAGCTCACACAGTCACGAACACTCTTACTACCGACCGTACATGTCTGATTAGACCTCTCTCTCAGGTATGCATAGCCTGTGTGCATACCAGTACCTCGTCTACTCTCATGTAGCACCTGTTGAGGCGAGACACGTTACACCTTCGTCATTCTTTTTATTTTGTTGAGTTCTGTGACCTTGAACTTCAACTTGTGCAGAGGTCTTTAATTAGCCAGAATAACTAAAAACAACTATGTGGGAATGCAGAACCTATAGTTACAAAAATATTAGCTTAC
The DNA here is from genome assembly GCA_916701645.2 of Sebastolobus alascanus. Lineage (NCBI taxonomy): Eukaryota > Metazoa > Chordata > Actinopteri > Perciformes > Sebastidae > Sebastolobus > Sebastolobus alascanus. The sequence continues at coordinate 408,553 of CAKAOJ020000050.1, forward strand.
CATCAATGCTCAATATTCCTAATAGGGCTGTCAATCGATTAAATTATTTAATCACGATTAATCGCATGATGGTTCATACTTAATCGAGATTAAATCGCAAATTAATCACATCTTTTATCTGTTTAAAATGTACCTTAAGGGGAGATTTGTCAAGTATTTAATACTCTCATAAACATAGGAGTGGACAAATATGCTGCTTTATGCAAATGTATGTGTATATTTATGATTTTAAATCCATTAACAACACAATCAATGAAAGATATTGTCCAGAAACACTCACAGCTACTGCATTTAGCATACAAAATATACTCAAACTGCAGCCCAACAGGCAACAACAGCTGTCAGTGTGTCAGTGTGCTGACTTGACCATGGCTGTATTTGAAACGGCCTAATACATACTACTGATGAACGTGGTATGTAGTTCCTCAGTAGTATGCAGTATGCAACGGTTAAAGTGATGTACTGTATTTTACCATTGCAATAAATGGTTAAACCCTTGGCGTGAGAGTCTTGCCTGAAGCTAAAGTATTGTTCAAGAAAAAAGGAAAATCAAATCGTAGAAGACATAAGGGAGCAGAGAAATCAGGATTGGATGTGGAAAGGCTGATGATGACCATAGATTGTTCAGCCATGGCCAGATTTTCTCTGTTGACCGTCCGCGCAGTAGTCAAAATCTTTCAATGGTTATTCTGCTTTATGGGGAATGAATGAACTTCCAGTGACTTGTATCATGTTGCCGGCACTGTGGGCTCAGGGTGGAGGATCAAGGAAAAAGAAAGAACTCTAGTTTTTGGGGATATGTAATTTTTCTCAGACACAGTCAGAATTGTAAACACATGGCGTACTTGAATCACTTACAGAAGCACTAAACTGTCCACAACTGTGATGTGTCGAGCATATGTGACTCCAGTTTATTATGGGCCGTCTAACCAGAGCTGGAAAAAGTTGAGATTCTGAACTCAAGTTCGGCTACTATAATGACTCAAGTCAGAGCACAAATCGTAATGAATACAGGTACATCTTGTCAATGCTTGAAGTTCTTTAAAAATGTATTTTTCCTGTCTACCTTCCAGCAACACTGGTTCTGAAAAGTGAAGCCAATGCTGAAGTGCCTTAAACTTGCATTCTTTCTAACAGCCAGCAGGAGGCGACTCCTCTGGGGGCAAAAAGAAGTCTGATTGTATAGAAGTCTATGAGAAAATGAGCCTCCTTCTCACTTGATTTATTACCTCAGTAAACATTGTAAACATGAGTTTATGGTCTCAATCGCTAGTTTCAATTCTTCTTCAATACAGCATGATGTTCATTTAGTTGTCGTGTTTCGTCTTACAACTTTAACCCTTTCACAGTGTGTTTTCAGATCATGAAAGTTAATTGAAACATTTTGGTCGCCTAAAAATGTCTTATTCAGCGTTCGGTTGTACTTAGCTCCACCCTCTCGTGTCACTTCTGGTTGCAAATAACCAAGATGGAGACGACCAAAATCCCGAACTTGAGGCTTCAAAACGATTGTCCACAAACCAATGGGTGATGTCACGGTGACTACGTCCATATACAGTCTATGCTTCCTTCCAATCACTCCTAGGTCTACTTATTGGTACCACAATAAATATGCACTTCTAAAACAAATCTTGAGAAATACCCTAAAAAGCGGTCACATATTTTCAAGTCAACTACTGTTCTTTTTGAGCAGACTTTGAACTGAATTCAGTGTTGGAGGAGAAAAAAGGACCCTGAGTGTGTAAATGGTTGGAATGAGTCATGCACATAAAGTAATGAAGCCGGATACTACCTCCATTGTTCTCAGTTGTTATCCAACAGTAAATTCAAAAATTCCACAATGATATTTAGTATTTACAAAATGGTCGCGTATACGTATAAGTCTAACCCACGTGGAATCATTCTTACTGTTGTTGTGGAAAAAAAAAATACATAATGCTCTACAATTAAACCTTTTAAACCATAGTTTAGTTGCGTGCCCTCTAATCCAGATACATCACCATCATCATGTCATCATTTCATACTTTAACCTTGAGTGGAGCACTAATTACCTCTGTGAGAATTCAGCTGCTACTTTTTTCCAGCTTGCAGCATTGAAAAGAGGAAGAGTGTGGTTGACAATGGCAGGAAAGGGAAACTTGTAAAGAGGAGTTTGGCTGTAGCCACGACGTTAGCGGTGAGGACAGAGCAGTGGTTGTAGGGGAAATGATTTGCACATTTGCACATAGTGCAGGTTTGTTTTTTGACAACATAAAACATTTGGATGTTATGCAAACATACTGATTTAAGGTGCTGGTGGTACTAGTAATCATTTTAGTAGTATGTCTGATTATATACCCTTTTCTTTGTTGCTACAATTATGCCATTTCTGCAGGTGTCATTAAATTTAAATGAATCTAAGTATAGATCACAATGCCCGGAATTTTAAGTGTACTTCCTGTTGAGGAATCAGTGCTTACACAATAATACTGATATAAAATCGTCACAATACTGTGTATGGTTTTAAGTACATGCACAGTCAGTTATGTCAACATCCTCAACCTGCCTTAATCGTTTCCATAGCAACCTGTTAAACTCACTGTCTCCAGGATCACTTACACCCTGCTTTACAACATGCTAAGGTCACACGACATGTATGGATGGCAGCAGCTTATCTCAACATGAGATATAAGTACAGCATAGGGAACGCTGAGTTAATCATCAGTCATGGTTAGGGGGTTTGATTCCATGTGGAGTGATGAGAGCAGGACGCTAGTGATAAAAACAATGCAAAGAGGTCAGCATTCATATTTCAGATGACTCTAAACAGCCCTGCCAGCACGTTTAACTGAAACAAATATTGCCATCTGTAAGACAGAGTAATCAACTGGTGAACTTATCATGAAATGCAAACAGTAACCAGGAGACCCAAAGTCAATATGAAGCAGGTTTCGGTCAATAAAATACCGCTAAGCCCAGCGAGGATCTGTTATTGTCAACATAAAGTTCTATGTAAATATTTCTAGATGAGAGTCAGTCATTACTTCTGTCTCAAAGTTCATGGGTGCCACAAAGCTCAGAGACAGCCTACTAGTCATTACAATATGCTTCTCCTTAACTGTTTTGAGGTGCAATATAATTTTTAAGTTGAGCACTTTGTATTTTAATTGTTTAAAGAATCTTACCAACGGCACTTGATTGTATGTATACAAGTCTAATGCAGTTACACTGAGCCTAAGAAGCCTAAGGGGACAATAAAGTATATCGAATCGTATCCTATCGTATCGTGTCGTATCGTATCGTATCGTATCGTATCATACAATACCCATTACACCAGAAACTAAATTGTTGGATGGATGAACAATGGAGAGACAACTTTGCTGTTCTTAAATCTAAAAAAAAAAGAAGGGCCGAGGGTGCCAGAAGATAAACCATGTTGTTACCGAAATCAAAAAGATTTATCCTGCAGATGTAGAGCTGGATTCTGGTCTGCAAGATAGTTCCCATTCATTCCAATGAAAGTTGTTCCCCCTGTACATGTGCATTAATCTCTCTTTACCTGGCCCCACCTGCTTGTCCCTTTAGACTTTACATTGAGTTGATGTCCCCCTTTTAAGAGTTGCTTTTCTAGGCTTTGGAAAGGTGTTTTTTTAACAAATATTTAAAATATTTTTAGTAGTATTCTGTCGTGCATCCTTGTGTTTCCTTGTCTTCTTGGAGAATGTTTAGCTGTGCCAGGAGCCATTGTTTACATGGTCCCATAAGGCCCAAAGGGACATTGTATTTGATATTGAGTTATAGACTAATAAGCGTAACTTGACATTAGCTGCTTCAGAGATTGGACATATGATCCTTCAGTAACTGAATGTTCTAGCCACTAATCTGCCCTCCAGAAGTAAACACAATCAAGATGTCTGGGCCTGTCTGAGCTGCTATGGCAACATCAGCTTCCTGGCAACCGCTTTGGATTCCTAAATAAAGGGTGCTGACTAATTGATGAATAATAACAAATACTGACCAGTGTTTCCGAAAACTGAAAAAAGTAACGGTGGAGCTACCTCTCTGTCTACATTGTTAAAAAGTGAGACATCACTATATGATAAGTTTGACAAAGTGAAAACTGGAAGGAAAACTGAACTTGCTAACGTGATTTGTAAAATTTTAAATGTTGTTACCATCTGCTGTCTTTTTTGAAATGTGAGCTATGAACATTTTTTCTTATTCTCAAAATGGACAGAGGATGAAAGCTCACAGTCAGTACGGGGAAATACTTTGGCTCCACCGGCAGGATTTAAGTCAGAGCTGTAAAGATGGAGATCTGTTAGACATTTGCTGAACAGGTGCTTCCACAATGTCAGGGAGTTGTTTTTAAATCCTCAAAACCTTCCTGCAGACTTTAAAAGCCCATTTAGTCCGACACCCAAACTCTAATTCATAAAGCAAATGTCTGTAGGGAAGAGTGACTCCTACTGGATGCATAAAAAAAAGGTCCCAAAGTGTCATGTCATGTGATGGATCCCACAGGCATTGCATGTAGAAGCCCCATGCAGTGATATTTCCTTTTAGATATGACATTTTGCAGAATCACATGGATGTTGGTACGACTGAGCAGTTAGGGATCAAACTAAGTACTTACTTGTAGATACTGGAGGGTAATATTGTATGTTTTATGCCTGAAGGTGGAGTTACTGGAGTTAACAGCCCAATCCAGACTCAAATAAAAATACTTTGACAAGCGACACAAAGAAGAGATTTATGTCGGGATGCAAAGAGTACTACAATATATTACTCAAGTACAAGTAAAAATACTTTTCTATTTTTTTAATACAACTGATTTGCAATTATAAATAAACAACTGCCTTCTTCAGTGTAGCCTTCTGAGAATTAACCAGAAAAGAGGACAAAACTCTGACAATTAAACAAAAATGTCCAACAACAAATAAAACATTTATGGACACCGCGGCGGGTGCAACAAGCATTATTAAGCCACATATATTAAATAGCCTGACACATCTAATAGAATGGACTACAGATTAAAGCATCACCAAGACAAACAACACAGACAATACACAATATAACAAACAATATAAACCGCACAGTGGTTGCAGCCACAGCAGAACACATTGACCTTCTCCTCTGGAGTACTCTGGAACATTCACAATGAGCAAGTTGTTGTACTCACTTCTCCGAAGTCTTGCGCACCGCGATGTCCTCCACCATCTGCTCCAGCTTCACTTTCTCTGCCATTGATCCTCAAAACATGACCAGTCCACTCAGCCGCTTTGTCCTACTATAACCAGTCCACTTAGTGTCTCTGTCACACTGTCTCACTGTAACCAGTCCACTTAGTCTCTCTGTCCCGCTGTCCCACTATAACCAGTCCACTCAGCCTCTCTGTCTCACTGTAACTAGTCCACTTAGTCTCTCTGTCACACTGTCCCACTATAACCAGTCCACTCAGTCTCTCTGTCTCACTGTAACCAGTCCACTTAGTCTCTCTGTCCCGCTGTCCCACTATAACCAGTCCACTCAGCCTCTCTGTCTCACTGTAACCAGTCCACTTAGTCTCTCTGTCCCACTGTAACCAGTCCACTTAGCATCTCTGTGCTCATCAAAACTTTCAAAAATGTTGAGCTGAACAGCAGAAATACTTCACACACCTTGAGCTCGGAGGGAAGATGTCAATCAGTTATTCTGTACACGCCCTGACAGTCCTGAGCAGAGGTCTAATCAGCCAGGTTAACTGAGAACACCTGTGTGGGTGTTCAGAGACTTTAACCAATAATGACGCACTTATTTATCATATTGTACTGTTGTACTATATTCAAAAAATGATAGGCCCGACTTAGTTGCAACTGCAACCCCCCCACACCCCCCCCCCTGACACTCGACCTTGACTCGAAGTGTGCATTCAACATGTGTCCGTTACAGCTGAGTACAGGCTGCCACCTCTCTGGAGAAACTTGCAACTTAAAATGTAGAGAAGTAGGTCTACAATACTTGAAATAAAAAAAATAACAAATTTTTAAAAATGCTCAAAAAAGAACAAGTACACAAAAAACGACTTTGTTACAGTAATGAGAGTAAATGTAATTCGTAATGAATGTCACTGGATTTATGCTTGATATGAAGTGTCTTCAAACTGTATTTTTCCATCACTTTGCGGACTCAGATACTACCTTTAATTTCTTCATTCAAATTTGGAGACAACCTGGAACCCCGTCCTCTTCAGGTTTTAAGTTTTATCATTATCTCTGCTATCTCTGCGTGGTAAACAGGTCCAGATCATGATGTCAAAACTGGGATCACAATGTTCTGTTGGCCACAACTCAGGGTGATTTCAGCATGAAGCAGAAAGTAAAAATCTGGATGCCATATGATTCACACATCAACGGATATCTCTCACCTCAATCTTTTATTTCTAAGTATCTGTCAATTTGGGCTCTGACACAGAGAGAGGGAGATCAGGGAGGCAGAAAGTTACACATGGAAGATGATAAAGCAGAAAGGAGGTAATGGTGCTGAAGGATGAAAAACAACAAAGTGAAGGCGTACTTCATATCAAAGCTCTCCTGTGAGGCTCGCAGTCTTCTGAAAGAGATGAGGAGGACAGAGTAGAGGGAGGATCATCATGAAAAGGTGTAGGGGGGGGTGATGATGGATCTCAAAGGGGAGAATAGGGAGAGTGAAGAGCAGATAAAGGATCAAGAAGAGTATCTTTCTGTCATGGAGGAGTAGGAGGAAGGGTAGACTCATGGTATACAAAACACAGCAAAGGGGGAATATGGAGGAGGAAAAAAGAGAGAGGGGTGATGAAGATGCTAAAGGAGATTTAGAGGTTGGATGAAGGTGATCAGAGAGAAAAGATGAGAACTTTACCAAGAAAGACTGGGAGGACTTCGTCACTGCTCTGGTGTGAATTCGACGTAAGCGACACCATTTGAAATTTTGTTTTTTCTGGTGACCTGACCCTTTAACCTGTGAAGAGGACTGTCAGTCGTCCACAGCGGTGCTGGAAAAGTACAATAGTTGTGAGATGAAGAGCGAGTGTCACCACACACGTACACAGCTTGTCTGACTGTATCACTGAACATGACCGCTCCTGTCGGCTGGATCACAGCCTGTAATACCAGGCCTTCTCTATAATGACATTCCATAAAAATGAATTGCTCCTGCTCACTCCCTCTCTGCAGGAATTTGGGTGGTGAGTTATCGGATTTTCAGAGAGCTGGCATTTATACCAGTTATGTTAAGATGTCTGCTGATGTTCCTCCTCGTCCTTAGTGAGGGAAAGTTTTTAAGATTCCATCGTACGGTACGTCTGTGTTTAACCTGGGATAAAGGCAATGGTGGAATGTAGCTAAATACATTTACTCAAGTTCTGTACTTAACCACAATTTTGAGGTACTTTACTTGAGTATTTCCATTTTTATCTTACTTTATACTTAAGTGCAAATATTGCACTTTTTACTACATTTATGACAGCTTTAGTCACTAGTTAGTTTGAAGATTCAAAAAACGTAAAGATTCAAAAACTTTCTAACAATCGTCACATACATACATGAAATTTGACCTCATTTTACCCATCCTGAGCATTTAGGAGCAGTGAACTGCTTTAAAGCGCCCGGGGAGCAACTTTGGGGTTCGGTATCTCGCTCAAGGACACTTCGACATGCAGACAGTAAGAGCCGGGGATCAAGCCACTAACCTTTAACCGTGGTTAAAGGTCGACTACCCACTGAGCTACAGCTGCACCAAACTTTCTTTTTTCTAAACTTAAGCTAACATTATGTATTAATAGTATATAAAGTAATTAATACGAGCCCCACTTTTACCAGCTGCAACATTAAAATGATGTACACAATAATGCATCATTAATTGTAATCTATTATTACATGGCTTTGTTGAATGTCGATTCTGATTGGTCAGTCACGGCATTCTACAGTCTGTTATTTCTTTATAGCAGACCGTTGCTATGTATAACAGACCATTACTATGTATAACAGACCGTTGCTATGGGCGCAGTTCTGATGTCGGCCTCTGGAGGACCGTTTTTGTGTCAAATTATTGATTTCTTTACTTTAAAAAAATACATTATTCTAAAATGGGCCCTCTGTATGGTTATTTTAATTATATTTTGATGCTAATACTACTTTTGAATGTAGGACTTTTACTTGTAACTGAGTATTTTTACACTGTAGTATTGCTACTTTTACTTGAGTAAAATATCTGAGTAGCGTACTTCTTCCATTGGATAGCTAGAAAGTATGAAGCCTTCACACTAACCTGCCATTTGTGAAATCTGGAAAACAGTTAATGTATTGATTTCAATCTTAATAACTTGTTTCTTATTCTATTATATTTGCAGTTTCTCCCAAAAATTTACTCGAAGATGAAAAGGATACAGTCAAAGTGCACTATTGTGTACATGTAATCTCTTCTTCCTGATATCTTCCTCTACTTCTCTGATCTGTTATCATCGTGATTAAAATAATCCTTCCCACTTTTCTCTTTCTTTGCATGCCTCAACTGCTCTCTTATGTTTCTAGAGTTACGGGTATGTTATCAGAGGGCTCTGACTCTTTATCTCTGTACTTTTTGTTCCTTCAAGTATAGCTGAAGCATATTCTTTAAATTAAGTATAATAACTGGTTTTGATTTTGCAGCTGAGGCAGGAACTGAGGAATGTGAGCTGAGATGATCTTCAGGTGTTTGCATCTTGCATCGGACGGTTCCCCCAGAAACGCTCAGGGAAGCGGTGCTGCTCTCTTTACAGAAAAATCTCCACTCTGACGCCAGCAGTAAACTACTGTGATAAGCAAATTCAGATATGATTCCATGCAATCCTCGCCCTGCAGCCTCTACTGGAAGAATGTGTTTATACAGTATTTAAACTACTACTGTGGTCTTTATTACAGGAGTAAGATGATATCCTATAATATAAAGATTGGCTTATTTAAACTGAGCAAATATCAACCCGTTCTCACAGGAAGGCGTATAAATACCACAACATTACACGGACATTCCACGTTTCATGAAGACGCATTTTTGTCTTTTCATGTGTCATTAGTACGCCATGCAACAACGGTAACGTCCGCAGGTTTAGGCAAAACAAAAAACAATTTAGTTAGGAGTAGGAAAACATTATTGTTGAGCTTAAAATAAGTATGTAAACAAAGTATAATACGTACAGAAACAACGTAACATCAGTACGGAAAACACGTCACAAACGTCACTAACGTAACTTACAAAACAAAACACCGGTCAGCAACGGTAGAACACCGGCCTCCTGGTTAAAAGTAATGTGTTTGTTGGACCCATCCACTTCCCCTCCAACCCAACATAAGCGGCTTTTCTCGTTTTTTATTCTGCGTCAATAACTCTGATCGTGGCATATTTAGATGCATTTACATTGCAATCAGTGCAGACTACATGGCGTACAAATGACATGCCAAAAGCAAGAAAGGCGTTCGTATTGCACGCTAAAGGCCTTGTACATTATCGTGGAATTTATACGCCTTTTTGTCCAAACGGACTGTTTCAAAGTTTAAAAAAATCTGTCTGTGTCCCAAGTGCTGAACATTATGTTGTAAATGCTGTAAATGTGTTTCTTGTCACTGTGTTTGATGTGTTGTCTCCACAGTGCCCTACTGTAGCTGAAGGCTATGGAAACTCCAAATAAATTACAAAATTTCATCTTGATTTAATCTCCTATCTCTCTTCGTGTGACTTTGACTCACTGTTACACATTGGATACAGTCTGCGTAGATGCTGCTCTACATTCATGCATTTATGACCGGGATTTATGACACGAGTTCTCTGAGTGCAAGCTCTGAGTATGGTTTACAATCTTCACTCAGAGAGAGTTTCTCCACTGGAGACTTCAATTAGACTTTTTTTTGGGCAACTACTCTGAGTTGAACAACGTTTGAAAATATCAGGCAACATAAAACAATGGTAAACTGTCACCATGCCTCTGCGTTGACACAGATGTTATTAAGGTTGTTGCAAGAATGCTGTGGGCAGCAGAGTGACATGGGTTCAAAGGCTTTAACAAACTAGAAAAGACTCAGAGAGCGAATACTCCCCAAGCATGCACAACCTTCTAAATTTTATTAAAGAAGACATACCATGAAAACTTTTCAGTGATTGTGCACATACATTTGGATATTTTGAGTGTCTACCAACCCACAAACTGTGAAATAAGACAACCCAGTCAGTTTTTTGTGGGCTGCCTAGATCAGAAAACATGTGATTGAACAAACCATTCAGATTTGGCTCCCCTTCCTATGTCACATGCAGGCTCATTAGAATATCTGCTTAAAATAGCCACATGGCAACACACCAAAAACTGATCAGTTCTTCTTTGGCACATCATCTAGCTTTCCAAATATCACTGAAATATGTAACTAAGAGACAAAAAGACATCATCATTCTTGGCATTTGTTTTTGCCAAGAACCCAAGCAGCGCCAGGTAGGTGGAGTTTACTACATCAGGGTTACAGACATCACGGACTCTCCTATGACTGTCAACATTTTCTAAGTTTCTTTCCAAGTACTGTAATAGTGGAGTTGCCCATGTTTAATACAATTGACGTAGTGAGCCTAAAGACTCCGAGGAGGATACACGGAAGGCAGAGACTGTCATCCAGGCCTAGTAATCGTCCAGCTCCCCCAGGAGAACCAGAATCATTAATCATTATTTGGTGTTGGTGAGGTAAACCACAAGCCAATCAACACTTCAGCATCTCAGCTCCATTTTTCCATGAGCAAGCACGAAGCTGTGGAGCAAAACAAGTTCCCCTCTACCGAGGAGACGCTGGTATGTGTGATGGAGTCGAGGCGGAGTGAACTTTAACACGATGCAAATTCATGAGAAATGAATCACGATGCAAATCCCTGTGTTAAACTGCAGCGCGATGCAAATTCAAGTATAAAAACAAATCACATGCAAATTCCAACAAGCTCACAACATTACAGGAAGAAGACCTCACCCTTCTCTACAATGCTCTCAGTGTGTTGAACTCGTCTTATAACAGTTTGCCATGTATATCTTTTGAAAGCAAAAGCTCTAATTCTCAGATCAACACTGCAAGTCTAACGGCAGAAACGCTCTCTGACTTCCTGTGACGGAACAACTGGAAAAGCAAGGAATTTCCGACAAGAAATTAGAGAAAGTACACGGGGGGATGTCGGAGAAGGGTTACGACTGGGTGATCCTGGAGCTGGCCAGGCGATGAGGTCACATCAGGTCTGGTAGAGTTGTGGTTGACGGAGGGGAAACAGCAGCACAGCTTTGGGCCGACTGCCATTTAAGACAATGGGGCTTCTCAGAGATGGAGCTTCCTTGAATTGTGCACTGTTTCCACACAGTGAATGAAAATACGAGACCTCGGAGGTGGTTTTTCCATCATGGCCGGCCGGCTACATAGTTCCCATCAGAGTGTATAAGAGCTGATATGTCAGAGAGAGCTCACCCTGAGCTGCACTGATAATTAAAAGGTAAAGTAATTTTTGGATGAGAAAGTGCTTCACTTACAGGACGTAAAATGCAATGCTGCATTTCAGACAGCTTAGAGTTTGAAAATTTCCGACCTCCTACTAGAAAACGTACAATTGAACGCCACTCAAAGATGGAGTTCCTACTTGTAAACTCCCTAGACCTAGATTTCACAAAGAAGTAGCTGTCTGACGTCACACAACAATGGAAGCACACATTGTAAATGGTAAGCCATCAACTAAAAGGCAACGTTAAGTATATTTGCCTGTATTTAATTAAAATGATCTGTTGGTTAAAATTGGCTGTTCCCATACACGTTTCGTAGCTATACCTACGAAAAGTAATGCATTGTAATTTGTATATATCCCACAAAATCAATGCGTGTGTAATCCACGTAATCGTGACCTGGAAGTATAAACAAATGCCACGTATGGAAGAGATCGAGGTTGGGTGAAAAAAATACCAGACTTTCACCCGCTGTTTAAGTACCTCATGCAACCCCATTTCAAAACACCAGAACCAAAACACCCACCCGCCACTTCCATAGTTATTTTAAACCACGACCTTTTCCTAAACCTGACCAAGTTGTTTCCTGAGAAGATGGAAGTTTATTTTGAACGAAAGACTGTATGCATGTAATGTGTGGAAGTTGACACATGTTGCTGGACATTCGTAGGAGAACGCACAATAGATGAGAAATAACTCTCGTAAGATATAATAGGAACCGTTGTATGAGGATACGTTGTAAAAAATACATAGTATCATATTGTAAAATATAGTTAAACTTGACAGTTCAGTTGTGTGTACACTTTCCAAAGAAACATCAGTTTGTCACGGTCAGCCATGTTTTTTTGTTTATGTTTGGAGTCGTGCACCTGGAACTCTTGGAGGTCGGAAGTTGGAAATTTCAACTGGGAAAATTCTGACCTCCGAAATGTCTGGAACGCAGCATTACTGTTTGTGTTAAGGGCTAGGAGTCATTAACGAGTTTCACTTTAAAATTAGCTTAAGATGTGTGAAAACTAGTGGAAACTTGAGAAGAATTCAGTATGTATAATAAATCCACTTGATATTTGAGTTTGATGTTGATGTACAACACAATTCAATGCATAAATGAAACAGAGGAGTTGTTCACAGGTGCATAAAATAAAAACTAATTGTGGATAGTAATGAGCTCCAAAACTCCTTTGGAAACCAAAGAAGTATGTGGAAAACATTTGGCTTCCTCTGTTTTATTATCTTTAATTAGCAGTGGCATTTTAAAGTTTCACTTTAATTGGTATCCGCTGGCGCAACTCTTGCATCATTTCCTGTTCCTGTACAAAACAGTAACGTGCACTGGTGATAGTCTGTTGTAATTAGTGTACAGTACATGTGGAATCCTTATTTCTCTATTAGCAGTATCAAAGGCCCGGCGCTCCCTCACAGGTGGTTTCACTTATACGGATTAGATCTCTGCTCAGAACTACATGAGGTCACCACCATAGACTGGATAATAGCACCAAGGGAAGAGTCTTTTCACAGAAGACATGTCATAGCAGGAGAAAGCACAGGTGTAATTAACATTAACGATGGCTGTATTTAATTTAAGTAAGCCTCTCTGGTATGTTGCATACTGGCTCACTGTGATGGTTCACAGAGACATTTAACCCTCATCCAACCGACCGTACCGAGGTCGACTTTTTGTCATATCTCACAGGTGCTTTATTCTATCACTCCAAGTTTTCATGACTTTGTCAATCAATTAGTTCCTAATGACTTCATATCATTGTTTTGTTTTTCCATTTTAATTTGTGCTTTTTAAAAAGACCAGTGTATTGGGGTCTCAACCCTTCTCAACTGTACAATAACTTGTGCAATACTGTCATTAATACTGCATCCACTAGAGTCCACTAGACCAGTAGCTATGTTCTACCGCTGCAGGTGCAAACAAATTTAGATCTAGGGTTGGTTATCTGGAGAAACCAGCAAGAGTATGCTACATTTTATGAATTATCCAAGCTAAAAACCCAGCCCAGTGTTGCCAACTCTTTTCCAATGAAAGCAAAAGTTGCTAAATCTAGAGAAAAAGTCACCAAGTCATCAACACTGACCGCCCGTCCCTTCAGGCCTCCCTCCAAAGACACTCCCCCAAAATTATTATTATGAACGTAAACAACGAACATGGCTATTGTTAGTACTCACAGCTGTCAAGCTAGCAGCTTGTGGAAGACTCTGGTGATGCTCGATGAGGGCGCGCAGGTAGACAGACAGGCAGGTAGCGCGTCCAATCATTTCATATTCCTGCGACAGCCGCAGATACTGGATTTTTTTTTCTTTGCATTTGATTTATTGATTGCTGTCGGGATGTAATATCAACAAATATAACATTTTTGAAGAACACTACCAACCGTATCTTTAACAGGAGAGTGAGATAGATGTTAATCAAGCTGTCCTGAGAAGAGGTCTAATCAAGCCTAAGTGAAAACACCTGTGTGGGTGGACCACAAGTGTGTGGGGCTTTAATTAGCTGTGAGAGTGAAAAACTCAACTACATGATTTATCAGGTATTTAGCTGATGCTCCAAGAAATAAAAAAAAAGAATGTAAGTGTGCAGTTTATTGCATGAAAGGGGAAAGTACACAGCACAAAAAGAACAAAAAAATAGAGTGACAAAGCGGTTTTATGCGGCGCAATGTCCAGTGTTTTTCCTGAGTCCCTGGGTACCATGATGTCATTATTCCTATACAACAACTTTACAGTGTTTATATCCATCAGGAGCCCAGTGGATGATCTTAGTAGATGAAATATAATACTTATTTTCTGCACTACATGATTGGTTTGTTCAGCGTTTTCCATTTATTTATACAGAATTATTTATTTTGCTTGTAATCATTACTTATATGTGGAAATCTATAGAGACCTTTCTGGAAGTTACTGGAGATCCAAACACCTCTTCAATCAAATGCAATCTAATACAGAAGCTGAATATTAGTGAATCTTGTTAATTCTACAGTATTCTCTGAGGATACAGTTTGTAGTATTATTGTACTGGATTGAACTGCATTACACAATATTACCAGTTCATTAGAGAAAAGCCAATGCAATCCAACATCCTTGCAATAATCCATATCTTTGTGCACTTTGTTTATCCACATTAACATACACAATAATCATACACCTGCCTATACAGTATACCACCACTTAATTACAAGGCATTTATTTGGAAAGCGATCGTTTGTACAGGTGTAGCTCATAAACTGGTGGTTACCATCACATATAACCAAACTGTTGTAGCACTTGGAGCAAGTTGGCGTTCTACTTAAAGTCAAAAATGAAACTGCAGTTAATGAGAACTGACTTTTGGTTTTGCTCTTAGAAAATACATCTTAAGTAATACCAGTTAAACCAATACCAGTTCATGAGCGGTGGTCTGCAAGGTCTTCACATTGTTTTGTTCCCTTAAAGTACTATGAAAATACTACTATACACCTGATTGGATTATGTGCAGTAAAACAACTACAGTAGCCAAAGTTGGGGGCGATTTACTTGCAAATCTCTCACTGAAATACTCATTTTAAGTTGAATTTCATGCTGCAGAATACAAGTTTGTCACTATTATTATTATTATTATTATTTCATTTCTGGAAAACAGTGCACCGGAAGCAAAGCAACCCCAAACCCTCATGGCTAATATTGCTCGTCATATTGCTGCATACAGGAGAGTATCAGTAGTTTTTTGAAAGACGGAAGAAGTAAAAGGTGGCGTATTAAATCAACAGTAGGTTCTATAGGAGTAGAACAGCACTAATACCATTAAAGACACAGGTTTAACATTAAAAAAACAAACTGGTTAGCCACCTCTGACCAATACAAAAGTAATCTCATCAGTAAGAAAACAAGAAAGAAGTGTTGAAAGAAGACGACTGATTTTAAGGCAGATTAACTGGAAGGAGACGGATTTATCAATACTGTGATCTGATTCTGTGATGGACAGAAAGAAAAGAGCACCCGCTATCATCATACGTCTCTATATTAGAGGTATCAAGGCACTCTATGTCAACACAACCACAATCCAGCTGCACCAGTGTTTGTTTTCCCTGCTCTGGTTCCAGTCTGAGCCGAACCCGTCCCGGTTTCACAAGTGGTTGCGGGGAAGATGGAGGAAGTTGTTTTGGCCCTCTAAGCCATGGTTTTCTTCTTGCACTCCACGGAGCAGAAGAGGAAGCCCTGCACCGCCATGAAGCGCTGGCCGACCAGACACTTGGAGCAGCCGGAGCACTTGAAGCACTCTGGCTCGGCGTGCCAGTGGTGCTCGCCGTAGGAAACCCTCTGGGCCTCGGGCTCCACCGCATTCTGGCAGGCTACGCATTTCTGGGATGGTGGAGGAAATAGTGATGTCAAGACAAATAGTCTCTATTTTACATTTTTTTCACAGTTCATTTTGTTATTGTTATTCAAACTTTTGTTTTTGTTTGTCTTTTCAAAGTACACTGTTGAAAAAAATTCAATCAAACTTCACTGAAGCTGCTAGGGATGTCACAATACTATAAATTTAGTAGTTGATACCAATACCAGTGAAATTCAATAACACAGTAAAAAAAAACAAAAAAAAACAATGAATCCCATGTACTTCAACATCCACTCCTTTATTATGGTTTGCATACTGGTTTTTGTTAGGAAGTTAAACAGCTCATAATTCTCTCTATTATCTATTTTAAATCGCTGTGAAAACATCTCCTTCGAACAACTGGATTTATTCAAGTTTCTCTCCAAAAACTACATTTTACGAGATTACATTTAAACACATCATGATAACGTTCGAATTTACCTTTGCCTGATAGTCATTTTTACTGAATAGTAACGTGAACGCATCATAATGTAAATCACTGGCACCTCCTGTTGACGTTAGCAGTTAGCTTTGTGCTGCTTGCAGGCTGCTAACAGCAAACACTAACTAGCTCTCGTCCTGCTGATTTCAACACAGATTTGTTGTTCACGATGTAGCATTATCAGGGAATAAAATAGGGTGCGTCCCCTGGATGCGTCGGTGGTGAGTTTACTGCGTCACAAACACATTTTCCATCGTCCCCGGGACGATGCAACGCTGTTAGTCTCGAGCCCGGACAGTATCTGCGGTACCTATGGTACCTGCTGTACTGTAGAAAAACGAGTACCATCATGTTTTCAGTATTTTGACATCGACTTGGTACCAAAGTATCGATTCTTGTGACATCCCTAGTAGCCACACTGTAAGTATGAACATGAAGCTAAACATAGACAGGAAAACACCACAATGTGCTCAGAAATGTAACAAATATTGGTCCAAACTGTTGACAAAAACTGTTTTGTGAGAAATTTTCCTTAAAGCCAATTGTGTTCTAGTGATAAATAAAGTTTTGGGGCAAGTTTTAATATTCAAAAACTTCACTGACATTTTAGGCACTTTTTCCCACCAATAGCCATAAAAACTAAGAGCTTTGTAACCTAGTGGACCTTAGGATACTTTTTTATATACTTTATTGTGTCAATACATATCGTTGATACTTTTCCTTTCAGTTATTTGAACATCTTGACACAAATACTTACATACTTAAGGACAAGTATGAAGTTAGATAAAAACATTGGCTTTGTGGGGATTATGTTGGATAAATCATGTATACACATGCTGAGTGCGTCACATTCTTGACTTTGGGCAGCCAGCATTCATTTAAAATCATCCTCTAATTTCAGTTTAAGACTGAGTTCCGTTGTTCGACGTGTGCGAGACCCTTTTACACCAAACCTAATGACCTGCGACACCCTTGTTTTTACAGAAAATATCTGACGTACTGTATTGATCCAAATAATGACGATTCTTCACTGGACAACAATATAATAATCTTCATTACTGTAACCTCAGTTTATTTTTTAGATATTGCCACTAAGACATTACTGCTATTAGTAGATTGGCCAAAGTCGGAAATTTTGAAATCCTATGATACATATATCCTAATCTACACACATGTCTTGTAGGTCAGAACAGGACTTTCTATGGTTGAGGCCGGCCCACACTAAAAGATTTTTCAAATCTTAACAGATGTTGAAAATGTCAGAGGGCCCACACATAACAACACAGTTTTGTTGCTATAGTAAAGTGACATTAATAGTTTTCCTAAAACAGCACACCACACACTAACAGATTCCATTCATGAACAACAAGAGTCCCGACTCAAATAAAAATTAAAATCTTGTGATCAAACTCGACTTTAGTGTAAACAAACATGGCGGACAACGGCAGGAAGAATTAGCGATGATAGTTTTTGCACTACTTTGTACTGAAAAGTCACGAAGAAAAAAGAAAAATAATGAGATGAAGACATGGAGTCATGTTAAATAAACACTTGTGTTGTTGCCACAAATCAACAAGTTGCACTACTTTATGCTTCACATTTTGCAGTAGCCGTGGCCGCCATGACGGCGGTTGTTGTCCTTCCTTCTTCAGTCAGCTTGGTTCTGAATTGGCTATCGTTCTTTCCCACGTGACTGCGTCATCGGCTGTCCTCTGGGTTCCTCTGGGTTCCTCTGGGTTCCCCACACACAACAGGATATCCCATCGGAAATACTGAACATGTTAAATATTTACGATTCAAAATCAGTGCGACCAGGATGGACTTCTAAGCTGATCGGGGATGTAAAAAACACTCCTAACATACCTCACACCACAGGAATATCTGTAAAGATAACTATCTTTATAGATATCTTTAGAACCATCAAAAAATCGTGGCTTTGCTGATCGCTGTCGGGAGGAAGAAATTGGGCCCAAAATCAGCTTGATTCTCCTGTAGTGTGTACCCGGCATTAGGGATTTGACTCTCATTAGGACCACTCAAGCGAAAAGTGTATGCAGGTAGAGACCCAGAGAGAGAGAGTGTGTCTTACCACAGCGTAGCTCTTCATGTAGCACGGCTGGCAGACGGGCTTGTCGTTCTCCATGACATACGTCTCTCCGGCGAGGATGCAGTCACAGTCAAAGCAGCAGAAGTGCTTCAGATGCCAGTTCTGGTTCTCAGCCTGAGTGTACTCATTACTGAAGATCAGCTGTGGACAGACACACATCACACACGTAGATCAGATAGAGCTACCGACCTCTAAACTACAGAGAAACTGATGCATTCAAAACTCACACAATAACTTACTAATACTGTTAAAATAATTGAAATGATCATATCGTGTCTCACCTCATCACAGCCTCCGCAGCGCGGCTTCTCGCTGTCTCCATAGTGACGTCCACAGTACAGCTTGCCTTTCTTCCAGAAGTAGATCATGTCCACCAGTAGTTCGTTGCAGGTACAACACACAAAGCATGCCGGGTGCCACATCTTGTCGTAGCCGGCCCGCTCCGCATAGACAGCTGGCTCGCCACGAAGCATCGGCTGCTGGCAGTGACGGCATGACTGAAGACAAGAAGAGATGGTTGGTTTGGTGGTGGATTTGATTCGTGACTTCTTCTATGTCAATCACCAACATGGTGCTTCAACAGGTGGTGTACATTGCCCTGATTCCCATTAATAAGTGATTCAATTGAATCATTTCAGTTTTGCGTCTAGTCTGTTTATAATAGAGCAACAACTAAGGATTCAGTTTTATCGCTGCTTATTTTGATTCATCAATTAGTCAATAAAATGTAAAAAATAAAAAGTGAAAACAGCCCATCATAAATCCCTAAAGTACAAGTTGATGTCTTCAAATTGCTTGCTTTATTTGATCAAATTCTCACATTTGAGGAGATGGAAGCAGTGGCTGGAATTTTTATAAATTAGTTGAATAAAATGACTATTTTTTAATTGATTGATCATTATTTAATTACCAAATTGTTTTAGCACGAGTTTGTTCTCTTATTTGGCAAACTTGTTTTTTAAGTTTTCCTGATTGTGTCACACAATGCGTGTATTAAATAGAGTACCAATATATAGAACAGTCAGTTGCATCCTGTCTCCAAAAGATTTCTTTCATCCCCTGTAATAATAACAAAGAATTATTATGTACTTCCAGTAGGTTTACACAAAGGCCAATATCCTCCTCTTTGAGTCCATTTCAAAGTGAGAAACCTCCTTTGATCTGACAAAAAGGCCATTTTATAAGGGAACATTTGAACTTTTAGCCCCCTGACTGGTAGAGAATGACACATTTTACTGCTGAAAATGGACAGAATCCCCCTTTATAAACACAGAAGCATACTGTGACCTGACCCTGCTGTTAATCAAGATGAGATGACAGCTGGTGGAGTTAAGGTGAAGATAGAGATAAGTAAATATAAAAGTAGTTAAAACGCTCCCTGCCAGGAGAGAAGAGTCAAATATACTGTGAGGAATTAAGATGGAGGATAAAGCTCAGAGAAAGAGGATATAAGAACAACGTGGGGAAAGAAGACAGCAACATGGAGATAAATCTTAAATCATGAGACTCTAAACAGCAAGATTAACTGGCTGCACATGATGGTGATGATGTGACTCATGACCACTGTGAATTATTATTAAATTAATATCATCCTGAATGGAGAAGGTTGAGTCAGAGCTGGTCTTATGGCTCCATCTGGTGGCCTGTCTAATTATTACTGAGAGTGATGCACTGTGGAAACTGTAGTTCCCAGCCTGGAGGTAGGGACCCACCCAAAGGGTCATTAGAAAGCAGAACAAATATTGTTCTGCTACATACTTTACTTTCCTTCATTTTACTTTTAAAATCAGAAAATCTGAAACAATCTGTTTCAGCCCAATCTGCCTGAATCTCAGTCTTCCCACAATCTGCCTGAATCTCAGTCTTTGTGTTCTTGCAAATATATATTTTCATTGGTTAATACACAGTATATACAGTATACTGGAATGAGGTGGTAGTAAAGGAAGAAGACATCATTTTTTTCCTCTCTTTGTCGTTACATTTCTAAAAGCATTTGAAGACCCCTCAGTTTATTAACTGCACTTGCAACTAGCTATTTTTTCATTAAAACTACAGTTAACAAATTAATGTTTTGGATCAAGCTGTAATTAAAGACCAATAAGTAAATATTTTGAAGTTTTTGTTTCACACATTTAAAAAACATATTTGAAGACTTTTGTTTTATATAATGCATAACAGTGAAACACCGTTCATTGCTTTGAAAATTCATTTTTTTTGCGCCATATTTCTATATGTATATATATCAGTATCAGGAAATATCCGTGTTAATACTCTCACTCACTCACTCATCTTCAACCGCTTATCCGGGGTCGGGTCGCGGGGGCAACAGCTCCAGCAGGGGACCCCAAACTTCCCTTTCCCGGGCCACATTAACCAGCTCTGACTGGGGGATCCCGAGGCGTTCCCAGGCCAGTGTGGAGATATAATCTCTCCACCTAGTCCTGGGTCTTCCCCGTGGCCTCCTCCCAGCTGGTCGTGCCTGGAACACCTCCCTAGGGAGGCGCCCAGGGGGCATCCTTACTAGATGCCCGAACCACCTCAACTGGCTGTGTTAATACTGTGATAAGAATTTCAATTAATCTGGTCTGGATGATAATACAGTGTAGATGTACAGGAAAGAGAGTGCTTACAAAGGCTTGTTGTGGTAGTCCAGCTTGCTGAGCTCCAGGGACGCCCATGGCTCCAGCAGTGGCAGGGGTACCCATGGCTCCTCCAGCTGGCCCAAAGCCAGCAGACGGTCCAGTCCCAGGCCCTGAAAGTGGTCCAGCACCACCAGCTCCAGCTCCTCTACCCCCTACTCCAGGTCCAAAGCCAGCACCAGCACCAGCACCAGCACCAGCCCCAGCCATAGGCCCAACACCAGGGCCTGCAGCCCCTGGCCCAGAACCGCCAAAACCAGAGCCTGCAGCCCCTGGCCCAGAACCGCCAAAACCAGAGCCTGCAGCCCCTGGCCCAGAACCGCCAAAACCAGAGCCTGCAGCCCCTGGCCCAGAACCGCCAAAACCAGGGCCTGCAGCTCCTGGCCCAGAACCGCCAAAACCAGGGCCTGCAGCTCCTGGCCCAGAACCAGCACCAGCACCAGCCCCAACCCAGGTACCACCGACTCCCGGTCCAAACCCTGCCCCTCCAGCACCAGGCGCACCTCCAGCACCGGCTCCTCCCTGCCCTCCTGCCTGAACCAGAGCCATCTCCTCGGGCAGCATCACATCTCCGACCCCCAGGGCCTCGTCCTTGTACTTGCGGACGAACTGCTGCATTTGCTTGACCTCGGCGGGGCTCAGCTCGTGGCACTTGGACGGGTCCTGGTCGTGCTCGGGCAGCTGGCAGGCCATCTGCTGCCGACGGTAAGCAGCTCCCTCGGTACCGGCCACCGGACGTTTCTCTGGCGGGAGCAGCTGGATGTAACGCACCGCCTGGAGGTCAGGGGGAAAATGAGGAGAAACAGTTTAGCTCCGAGGGGATAAAGAAAGATTGTATGAAGGACAGAGACGAGAAGAGTGCACAGAGAGACGTTAAGGACCAATCAGAAAGAGGGTAAGAGGAAATACTAGGAAAACAAAACTTTTGAAACAGAGACAAGTGGTGAGAAAGACATGCAAAACAAGGGTCCCACAGATACAGTACTAGACTAAACAAAACGATACAGGACTTACTAGCAGAAGTTCTGGGAAGGAGATGAGTGATATGGTGAGAGCTGTTGACTTTAAATATTACATCCTCATTTAAACATCATTTATAAATATTAATAAATATTATTATCTTAAAAAATGCATGCTGAAAAACCTTAACAAATTTAAAGTATACATGGTCTAAATTGACTATAATTGGGACCTCTTGTGGACAAAAGCCTTCATGAGGAGCCCTAAAGTGATAAAACTGTATCATGGTGCTGCTTAAGGGAAACAGACCCTTTAAACTTCCAATCACAAAAAGCAGCAATTAATTGATTAATTAATTAATTACCTGTACTAAACTAGTTATTATGAACCAACCATACCTGCTGAATATACTCTTGTGATCAACAACTTATTTTAAGGTTAAAATTTTAAGGATTTTTCAATGTTTTTCATGGTTATTTTAGACATTTCTGGATCCCAAGTTAATAGTTGCTTTCTTTCTTGTAAACATTTTTAAAAAGCAATAAGACAAATGATGTTTCAGAATAACTAAAAGGCACTGACAGAATGGTTTACTTTAGGGTAAGGCAAAATCCCAGAGCTTTCCTGTGACCACTATGTGTCACATCTACAAAACTAAACAAGCGGCAACGAATGATTGATAACGAAGCCTTTAAATGGAACATACACCCACATGATGTCGCTTCACAAGTCACAGCAGAGAGATGACTTATGCTGTTTAGGACAAAGTGCATACACGGGCTACCGGTGACTAATGGCAAAAGCAAAAGTTATTTTTTGGCTGATTAAAACTGCACCCCTTGATAAATGACTTAAAGGAGCAGTGTGTAGGATCTGCAGGTATCTAGCGGTGAGGTTGCAGATTACAAATTTTCCCTGTGCCAAGCGTGTAGGATTGCTACGATGGCCGATGCAAAAACGCGAATGGCCCTCTCTAGAGCCAGTTTCTGTGATAGTAGAGTGCTTACAGTGTATGAGTATGTGGGAAGTGAGTGGTGACGCAAGAGAGAGAGAGCAGAGGCGACGGGAGCGAGAGTAACAGTGTTTGGTTTTGTCCGTTCTGGGCTACTGTAGAAACATGGCGGTGCAACATGGAGGTCTCCTTGAAGAGGTCTTGCTCCCTATGTACAGTAGATAAATCTCTCATTCTAGGGTAACGAAAACACTACGATTCTTATTTTGAGGTGATAATACACTAAAGAAAACATACTTTTTAAAATTATATTCAATTTCTGCCTATAGATCCCCCTAAATGCTACACACTGGTCCTTTAAATGATTAATCAATTATCAAAAAATCAGCTCAACACTTACAGAGTGATTTTTGCACTAGTTTAAACTCTTACCAGATACTTATTGGCTACTGGTGGTGCCCACTCATAGGTTACGGTTTTCATTGGCACATCTTTGGTGACTGGTACCAAGTTGGCTGATGTGGCGCTGACAGCAACCGGCACTTTGTTCACCTTGACAGGTGCGGCGCTGGCTGGTACAGGCTGAGCCCGAGCCCAAGCCTGAGCGCTGCTGGGTGCTGAACCTGCAGCGGCTCCAGCAGGCTGCACAGAACCAGCAGGCTGCACAGAACCAGCAGGCTGCACAGAACCAGCAGGCTGCACAGAACCAGCAGGCTGCACAGAACCAGCAGGCTGCACAGAACCAGCAGGCTGCACAGAACCAGCTGTGGCAGACGGAGGCACCACAGTGGAGGAAGCACTCGGCGGTACACTGTAAGCAGTACTAGAGCTGGGCAGGGTGATGGTCACCATGTTGCCCTTGTAGCTGGGGATGCCGTCCGTCTTCAGCTTGGCGATGAGGCCGGTGTACTTGGTGTCCTCGAACAGCTTTCCTACCTTCTTGTTCTCCTCCGAGTTCATCTGCACGTTGTGCTCCGTGAGGCCACATTTACAGTTTCGGCAGATTTTTCTACAGAAGAGAAGAAGAGGAAAATTTTTAGGATTTACAAATGCGTTCAAAGTTTTTTATTGTGAGAGAGGGAAAGATTATTATGCATGTTGTAGATGTCGTGTCCTAAAAAGTGATTTATAGAATGTATTGATGCTTGGTTCAGTGTGGAACAATGTCTCTATATTTCTAAATGTATATTCTACATGTTACATATTTTATTTCTTACAAAAGTCTTGAATACGTCTCTAACCCCTTATGGTCTCTTAGCTGCATTGCATTTTATTTTTTAAACAAACATGCTTTTCTTTTGGATTTTTTCTTACTACAACAATGAAAATCTGCTTGAACTTTGCTGCAACACTACACCAATACAACCAGCTCAGTGTTACTGCACTTTTCACATGCCTCAACACAGCTTGCTTCATATTTGTAGAGAAACTATGACATCATTTATGATTGCTAGGCATGCTTCAGCATGACCAGGCCCACACAGTTCTCTCAGCAGTGTCAAGCTTTCTAAACCCAGTTTGATTTGTACAGATGAGAACAAGCAGCAATAATAACAGTGTTATAGAATCAGAAAAGATATTTTTAAACTAAGGATTTCCTAGTAGCCGTAAAGACTCATTCTTACAATAAAATCCTTACCTTTCATTCTGGTGTTGTAAAGGGACCTGGTGGAGTGTTCTTGTAAGTTATGTATACACATAACGTTTGTTATATACTGAACTTATAATTCAGTATTATTATCACCAAAACTCATTGTGTGTATCCTTGAACTCTAACAAACGTGTTGCAAGTGACTGCATTTCCTTCCTCATAAAACATTATTTTAAATCCAGAATTATATATATCGCTTGCAGTCTTCTTCTTCCCTTTCTTTGCTGGCACATTGCAGCATATCTTGGCATGTTACCGCCGCCACCTGATGATCAGTGGAATAGAGCGACACAATTGGCAGGACTGTGTATTACGTCACCCGTGTCCGTGTGCAGGCATGTATATAAAAAGTGGACGTAGTCACTGTGACGTCACCCATTGGTTTGTGGACTGTTTTGAAGCCTCGAGTTCAGCATTTTGGCCGTCGCCATCTTGTTTTTGTGCAACCAGAAGTGACACGAGAGGGTGGAGCTAAGTATAACCGAACGTTGAATAACGTAAGACATTTTCAGGCGACATAAAATGTCACAATTAACTTTCATGAACTGAAAACACACTATGAAAGGGTTAAAGTTCTGAGACGAAAACACAGACAAGGTAGCCCCGCCCTAAAGTATCCCCTGCTTTATGGTCTATTTGAATCTAAATGGGACCATAATTTACTCAATGAACATCATGCTGTATTGAAGAAGACTTGAAACTAGCGATTGAGACCATAAACTCTCGATAAAAGAGGTTGCCGCCTGGTGCGTCCTCGTGCACGTGCACAGGATATTAAAAGTGGGGACCCACTCAGAAAAATAGCTCCATTGCGCTACTAGAGGTCTAAAACTCCACAGGGGACCTTTAATGGTAATAAAATTATACATATGCAGCATAGTTTTCATATGTTTTAAGTTTTGGATTTGAGGAAAGCCTAAAACCGGGTGGAAAACATGTGCGCGGCCACTGTCTCACTGTACCCGTACAACATTCCTGGCTGAATGTCAGACAGATTACAACACCACCACAGACCCGTGGTGGGCCTTTGTGCTGGTCCTGCGGTGGGCATCAGGGCACCCGTTGCTGTCTTCAGGAAAACTAGCCAAGTGTGGATGATTGTCCAGACAGGACAGTATTTCATGAGCCACTGGTCCAAATAAATGCACATATTGTGACAGACAAGGGAAGCAAGACAGAGAACCCTGGGCAGTCAGGCTGCCCGTACACTGTCACATGTTTTGTTTTGATTTTTTTACACTATAACTTATGTGAGCATCTTTGTTGAGGCGTGCCTTGGAGGGCAGTTCTCAGCCTCCAATTACACTTATTTTGTTGAATCAGGCTCTACCCCCCCGACTCTCAGCACTAATCAGACCTAAAGTACTGTAGACTCCCACTAGCCTGATATTTCCACTTAATCTCTCCGTCGTTTTTTGTGAACAATAAGCTGATTGGACGTGGGACAATGACAAAAATGAAAAGCGGCTGTACTCAGGAACAGCATGTTCCTCTTAGGCATGACTCCTGCTGCTAACGGAGTATTGTTAATTAAGCAAAGAGGAAAGTGATGTTATTGACCAGCCTGTATTGTATTATTCTGGGAACAATGTGCTAAGCATGCTTTTCTTTAATGTCCTGCTTCATAATCATTTAGAAACATACCTGGCAGCTGCCCAATAAAACCAGTTCTCTACTACAGCTCCACCTGAGGGTTCAGTCCTTTGCTCAACAGGCCCCCTTTAACCATAGCTGCTGCCACTTACTTTACCCAAATGTCTCTAATCTAGATGCAGGAAGTCAAGGGACTGAGGCTGACTTGCTATTGTCAAACTCATTTCTATGACGGTTCTATGCTGTTTGACAGAAGCTGTACAAACCTCCAGAAATGTAGCTCGAAGCCTTCGCACTTGTCCTTGCACTTCAAACAGGCTGCTCCGGCGCCAAACTCGTGCCCGAGGGTCATCTGTAAAACAGAGTTCATGAGGGGGGGGTTACAAGAGTTATCACAGTTTTGTTTTGACTGTTTCACCACTAAAAGGAAATGCTGAGGACAACAACCTGTTCTGTATGGAAGACGGAACCTGGTAAAATAAAAAATTGAGGAATAAATACATAAATGACTTGATAAATGAATAAATATGTCATTAAATGTTGCAAAAATAATATTAAAAATAAATGTAGCCATTAATTAATTGATCAAATGTGACATAAATTGATATTTCTGTTTCAATTTGCCTCTTTAATTATTTTCCTTTTTTATTAATTCCCTTATTTATTTACTCTTGTTTACTTTTCCCTTTTAATTATCTATTTATGTATTTATTTTTTATTAATTTCTAAATTTATATATTTATTTATGTTTGCATTTTATCTATTTTTTTATTTTTGCATTTACTTTTTATTTATTTTTTAATGTATGTATGTATGTATTTATGCACGACTTTCCCTTTGCATTACATCACTTATTATTTCCCCAAACTTTTTTATTTCTTTATTCTTTTCTTTTATTTACACAATTCTTTTTACATTTATTTTGCTATTTTTATTTTTAATGCTTAATTACTCTGGACTGAAGACTAGCAACAACAAAAGTCACAGAACCATGACACACTATTCAGGAAAATTAAACTAAATATGATTTTTGACAATATAACGTTAGTTTGGGGAAAAAACACAGTATTTAAAGTCACAGTAAGCTTTCTTATTGGAGTTCAGATGATTTGTGATCCAAGCAAAATAGTTTTCTTTTTTGCCTTTAGAAATATTTCTTTTAAATTCCCACAACTGCAATCAGGAATTTGATCCTTTCCAGTTTTCTGGCCGGTGACTCTGTGCTGCTCTTCTTTCCTTAACATGTGCATCCTTTTTCCTGCCTTCAGTGTCCAACAATGCTCATGTCCATCTTAAGCCATTACCGCTGTTTATGACCATATATGGTCAACTCTTCAATGCTGTTGAAAGCCTTGTGGAATGTCAGCAGGCACCCCTTTTGCGAGAGAGACGTTTTTGACCATAAAGACACTCACTACTGAGGAATGCAGACAGTGACTCCTGTTTTTAAAGGCAGAGCCACGATGCCGATATTTTAGCTTCCATTACACCTTCAGGAGGAGTGAGAGTTTCCTCCCCTGGGAGCCGTTGGGGAGCAGAAGACTTGAGTTTAGCACAGTGATTTGTTATGGTAGTTAAGTGGCAAACACATCAGCTAATCTTATACCCTCTTCCACCAAAATTAGCACGTATATGCAGGTTTTTTTAAACACAATGCCAATGCCAGTAGACAAGTGCTTTTCTGTTTGTTTGTTTTTCTGGTGTGTCACATTCAATGTCACAAACTGGGTTAGTAAACAGTGAAATTGGTGGTTACTTTTTTTTGTTTTTTATCTTGTTTTTTTATCTGTATTCAGTCTCTCTTTCAAACTCTCAAACCAGAGTTGGTGATTGTTGGAACAGTGGAAAGACTAAGAAAGTCTATTTTGTTTCTGTCGAGTTTGAATGAAGCGTGTTTCGATGATCAGCGAGGAAAAATTACTGTTGTCTGATTGGAGTATGGTGGCTTTGAGGAGAGCGCATTAATTGTATGTTTTTTATGTTAATAAATTATAATATTTGTAAATAAAGTTCTCCTCTGACTATGACTGAACCATAAGCACCCACCATTGTCCACTTTAATCCTGAGCAATCTATTTATTTCTTAGCTTGTATCTATATAATTGATTATATCCCTGCCTTGCCTTGGACACACACACATTGAAAGTGTTAAACAAGATTCCTTTTTTAATGGAGTTTGTTTGGGTTTATAATAGAAGTGAAGCAGCCGATCAATTGAAATATTAAGTCCATCCTTATCTTCCTTTTCCTGACTATTCTCTATCATGCACTGGAGCTGTCATTCTAGGTACAGCTGGGTATTGTATGAAAGGTTTTGGTAATAGTGCCGATCTGATACTAGCATTTTTTTTTATATACATAGTCTACATAATTGTATTTCTTATTTGGCAAAAGAAGCTGCGTACCACATACTTGCACTCCATCTTGCTTGCAAAGTGTGTGATCTGTTATTTTCAGAGAATCTACTGTGTTCATTTTCAGGCACTCTGGACAAGAGGATCAGCTAAATACCCCAAAAGTAAGTGTTGGGATTTAAAGCAAACCGAGCTGAGTGTTTGCTACTTGTGGAAGTCTAAATATTTGTCTCGGGCATAGTGAGGACGACTGGCCCTTTTTGGCTGAGGTCACTCAGCGTGTGTGTGTGTGTGTGTGTGTGTGTGTGTGTGTGTCTTTCCTTGGAACACAATCTCACAAACTACATTAGCAGCTGATGTTGATCAGTGACTTTGTATTATGACTGAGCCTGCGGGGTGAATAAGTACGGTGACAACACGCTGCAGAGAGGTTGTTCAGACACAAATTATACAGTTGAGGTCTGAGTCATGTTCATGAGTCACTCTGTTGCAGCAGGCCTGAGCTGCAGACTAGTGGCAGCTGTAATGACGGTAGTCACTGGATATTATGGAGACATTTTCATTTCAGAAGGCCACCTGCACTCAGACATCTTGTTTCTGCAACATCAAGGAGACGCCGAAACATCTCTTCAATTTAAACTTTACTGTTATTTGAGTTGTCTTGTATTTACAGTATGTCTACAGTATTTTATTTCTGTAGTAAAGCAAAATTGAAAGCAGAACAAAACTGTGTGCATTAAGACTGTCGGGCAGATACAAGGATGCAGCAGAGTTTAATTTAATCACGCCGGTCCCACAATACCCAAAGTAGCAGCTGTTAGTTCGGTTTCATTTTACAATACTTGATATCATGTAATATAACAACTAGGAATGTCAATCGATTAAAATATTTAATTATGATTAATCGCAAATTATTCACACATTTTTTTATCTGTTCAAAATGTACCTTAAAAGGAGATTTGTCAAGTATTTAATACTCTTATCAACATGGGAGTGGGTAGATATGCTGCTTTATGCAAATGTATGTATATATTTATTATTGGAAATCCATTAACAACACAAAACAATTACAAATATTGTCCAGAAACCCTCACAGGTACTGCATTTAGCATAAAAAATATGCTCAAATCATAACATGGCAAACTGCAGCCCAACAGGCAACAACAGCTGTCAGTGTGTCAGTGTGCTGACTTGACTATGACTTGCCCCAAACTGCACGTGATTATCATAAAGTGGGCATGTCTGTAAAGGGGAGACTCGTGGGTACCCATAGAACCCATTTTCATTCACATATCTTGAGGTCAGAGGTCAAGGGACCCCTTTGAAAATGACCATGACAGTTTTTCCTCGCCAAAACTTAGCACATGTTTGGAGCGTTATTTAGCCTCCTTCCCGACAAGCTAGTATGACATGGTTGGTACCAATATATTCCTTAGGTTTTCTAGTTTCACATGATGCCAGTATCTTCACTCTAGCTTTAATACTGAGCACGCTACAACCTCCGAAGTATTGATTGCATTAATAAGTTAAAGGATTGTTCGACGTTCGAGGATCTAGGGATGATGAATATATTCTATCATATCATCAATAATGTTATTTTAGTCCCGTCTCCTTGCTGTTGTTTTGGAGACATTTTCTATTTTTATGTTAGATTTTTTATGTTTTTTTAATGAGGCACTTTAGTGACTGCTTGCCAGAGAAAGTCCTACAAGTCCAACAGAGAAATCTAAAATTTATTTGAAGCTAACATAGGATTAGGTCACTCTTCCCTGTTGCAAATTTTCCCTCAAAATCCTTGCCCATGGCAACTTCAACAACCATTAAGGTGTTTAGAGAAGAACATGACTCAGAAACAACTTCTTTTTGATTGAATTGTAGTGAGGATGATTTCCCAGCCTGTACACAGTGTGCTCATTGTCACCACCTATTACCTCAGCCTTCTTTTTTGGAAGACTTCACTGCATGAGCTTAATCGAGCACAATATTACCTAAACACACAGGTTGCTTTTCTTGAAAAGCAGCTACAGTTTCACAGTAATTACAGCAGCCTTCCTCTCAGCGACCTGTAGCCTGCAGCAGCCTGAAACCCTGCAGGCTGCCGCTGAACACTTATCTCCCCCAGGGATTAAAAGCAGATGTCCTACTGGGTCTGTCTGGGTCATCCAGCTGCTCAGACACACTTTCCAGCAGCAGCTTACTCTATATACTGTACACTATATATTGTTTCCTGCACTTTAATGGAGTTGACTTCATTAAAGGGGACATATCCGAACTCCCCTCTGTTGCTTGTGCACATACATCTGGAGTGCCTACCAATCCACAAACTGTGAAATGAGGCTACATCCACACTACGTTTTCATTTTAAAACAGGGTTTTAAAACAAAAAACTATCTCCGTCCAGACGAGCATTTTAGGGCCGTTTCAGAATGAATCTCCGTCCATACTACCACGCCTGAAAACGCATATCACACGACCATTCACGTACACTGGGCATGCGTGTGCTGGTGTAAGCAGGAAACAGCGCTGGACACAGGAATTGATGTAAAGCGCTCGAATAATAGCTTCCCTCCTGCGCATGTAGGCAGTAGTAGCATAATAAAATGTAGAATTTAACTGCACAACAGCTGCTAGCATAGACAACGAGGTCAACAACACTTGTAACTCGTCATCCATGTTGAAATTAACCACTGGTGGTCGAGCCTGATGTCGTTTGTTTTCTTCCGAAAAAGGTTCAAGTGATGTGTTGTGACGAATCAGGGAAGGACTGCCACATGAATACATGTTGGCTCTATCACAGGCTGGTGAATTCCTTCTCTTTGGCAGACATAAAGCTATACAGTATGTTTGGTGATCCTGCTCCAGTCAAAAAGTCTAACAGCCAAAAAAAAGAAAAAGTCACAATGGCTGGCGAATCGTGGAATAGTACACATTGTGGGTAGCAAACTATACATTAGTGTCATTCCACACATGCAGTATGGGCATCATCACATGCTTCGCCCAATTTTAATTGACAGTCTGTGTCACGTAAAGCAAGAATCATTGCTTTACGTGAATTAGGCTGGAAACATACTGCAGCTTCCCTGCTACGCACATCACATCACCAGCTTTTACCCCTGCAGCATCCACTGCTGCCAGCTATCTGCAGGTCTACGCAAGGACCCCATGGCTCAGGCAAACAGAGATGATATGGATCATGTGTGTGTTAACAGTATAGATTACCAACAACATCTGCAAGGAATATGACCCAAGCAAAGGGCCCCAAAGACCACCAAAAGAAATGCTTTAAACTTTTTCAAACTACACATTTGCAGTTTCACTCCAATTTACATACATTTTTCAGCTACTGATTATATGTTTTGGATTGACTTTCAGTACGAAAACTTTAGTTACACTGTGATTATCCATGGGTCATAAGTAGACGAAGCAGAAGGAATCAAATGAATGCAAGAAATCCAAAGAATGCAGTATATGATGGGCATCTAAAATGATCTCTCTCTGATCTTAAACTAATGAAAATACACTGGACAAACGCTGTAGCCTATTCTAGATATAATCCCAGTCTGTAAACAGTAAAACCTACACTTTCAGAGAACCACAGTAATACTTTAAGGCAATGAAGTAGATCACTTTTCCTCCTCCTTTGCATGACAAAATTCCATTAAAAACTCTCTTAATTTTAGATCCTCTTGCTTAAAAGCTCAAGTATATGTAGAGGAATACATAACTTAATATCTTATAAGCACTACTGGGAGTACCTCTACAATTCGGCAATTGTACATTTCAAACAGCAACTGTTACTCTTCGGTAAATTAACTTTTAACTGGTTTGCATTTTACTGTCAAGATGATTTTGTTGTCCGTATAGAGCAGTGGTCAGCATCCTGCGGCTCCGGAGCCACATGCGGCTCTTTAGCCCCTCTCCAGTGGCTCCCTGTGGATTTTTAAAAAAGAAATGAATAACTGTTTTTTGTTTACATTTTCATTTTTATTTATCATTGTTGTAGGTCTATGGTACAACGGTATAACGAGTATTAGGGCCACATTGAGGAAAAAAAATAAATCTGAGATTTCGAGAATAAAGTCATAATATTACGAGAATAAAGTCATAAGTTTACGAGAAAAAAGTCGCAGTATTATGAGAATAAAGTCAGAAGTTTATGAGAAAAACGTCGTAATATTATGATAATAAAGTCAGAAGTTTACGACAAAAAAAAGTCGTAATATTATGAGAATTAAGTCAGAATATTATAAAGTAGTAATTTTACCTGTTATTTTCTTTTTTTCTCGTAAAGTTATGACTTTATTCTCAAAATATTATGACTTTTTCTCGTAAAGTTATCACATAATTCTCGTAATATTAAGACTTTTTTCTCGTAAAGTTATGACTTTATTCTTCTAAAATTGGGACTTTTTTTCTCGTAAAGATATGACTTTATTCTCGTAATATTATGACTTCTTTTCTCGTAAAGTTGACTTTTTTCTCGTAATATTATGACTTTATTCGGGAAATCTCCGATTTTTTTTTCCTCAATGTGGCCCTAATACGTCGTAATACATTTACACATTGGCCCTCACTGCATTAGATTTACATACATTATACTTAGACTATAAGCTGTGTTACACTGTGTTATAAACTTTTCAACATCTATTTGATCGATTGGAGTTAGAGTGACTTTCTAACAATAAAGCAATAATATTGGAGCAACTGGGAGCTCCAGAAGGTTGATTGGTTATGTAAAAATGAAATGGGTGAAGCAAATGAGTATCTTAAACGCATGTTAGCTGAACACCCCTAACCCTAACGTATTTACTCACTATTTTGGGTGATGACTATAACTTTAAGGCTGGTGCAACTAGTTTTCATAAGATAAAATACTGTTGCAAAACACACTTTTCTTTGTACTTTATTTTGTACTTTATACAAATGCGAAATTCACTGAATCAGCAGAACTTCAGTCTGAGTTGAATATTTACAGCTCTTACAGCAAATGATGAGAGAGATGAGCAGAAATGTATTAATATTTTCTAATTATTTATTTTATTTTTTTTTTTTTTTTATTTAATGAGTTTAATTTAATGAGAAAAAACATAAACCACCTTACCACCTTTTCATGGCGGTGAACACAGACAAAAGGACCTGTACATGCAGGTCCTCTCTCTTGGTGGTGCCATCAGGTGACGTTTGACAGCGGACGCAATACAGTCTCCAAGTGCTGGATCATCCTTTCTCAAGGTCACCAACACCCATGTTGCATTGCCCCACTTCTTACGCAGGTCCCGGCAAATGGTCTTTTCGAGGTCTAGGAATGTTTTTGGGCCGGAATCAAAATCGACACCCTCGACTGCGGCCCACGTTCTCTCAAGAAGGCTCTTGATGATGTCCGGGACGTTTGCAATGGTCCAGGTAACTTTTGCCTTCTTGAAGATCCGCGCGACCAGCTTCCCCAAGAGAACCTCAACGCAGATTCTGTTTTGTTCGTTCCGCGCTTGCCGTGCAGAGTCTTCTCGACTCTGATTCTCACATGCTGGGCCAGGCTGTGCAGCAATTGCCAAAGGTTTGTTCCTCCTTGACTCTATGCCCAGTATAGCCTCTCTTATCTTGCTAGAGAGGATGCCGGCCTGATAGATGTGCCACCATCTGGCCAGTGACAGGAAACCGAGCACCTTCATCTGCAAGTCAGCAAGCATGTCGGCAGGTGTAACTTGAATTTGCATTGAAGCCGGGATGATCTCTGGCCCATGTGTGATGTGTGCGTAGAGGAGATCACTTAAGACTTTTGTGAACTTCAAGACTCGACCAACAGGAATGTTTGTGTGTGGAACAAGTCCCAGAAGATCACGGTTGTCTGGGTCTTTTAAGAGATCATTTATCTTCTTTGCAAGAGTCTTCTGTGACTCCCTGCTGTGAACTTTGGAGTCAGGGTGGAATCTCTTCATCATTTTTGCCACGATACGATGTATGCACACTTTGGCAAAGCACTTGGCCAAAAACCCCTTGAGTTTGCTTCCGACGCCGTTCTTAGAGCGTTTGCTCTTCTGTTCAGATGGAGTTGGACTTGCAGCATCTTCAGAAAAGCTCCAAGCAATGTCCTCTGCAACATCTTCAATCTCATGAGAGTTTTGAGACTGCAGCAGCTCATACTCAGAGTCTGATACGACATCCAAGAGAGGTTCGGTGACATCATTCAACTTCGTCCTGATGGTGAGTTTGATATCTATAACGTGTTTCAGCTCTATCACAACGTCTGATGAAGGCTTCTCCGGACGGCGGTCATCGGCGTCTAAGGGTTCCGGTTGCGTCTCTGGTTCGCCGGAGGTGGTCCTCTGTTTGCGTGATCGAGGTGAGAACACAGACTTCATCTTGCCGATGAATGCCATGCTCATTTTGAAGGCGAGCCAAATCATCTTGTTAAGTCTGTGGGGAGGAGTGCGGCGCTGAACTATGCCCTCAGGACTGGAGAGGGCACTTTGGACGGTCTCTGAAACTTCTAGAGCAATCAAGCTCGTCAAGCTTTTCGAGCTTGGGCACTGAACTGAGACGTCAACGCCCAGAGCTTCGGCAAAACCCTGAGAGATTGTGTCGCCCAGATTGATTTTGGGACCGTTCTCAGACACCGCAGTTGTGCTCCCAATAGATTGCAAGAAAGCTTTTGTCAAGGCTGCTACGATGTCCAACAGCAACTCTCCCATCATGGTTGTGGTGGCGTCATCAGGTTTGCATGTTTTCAACAAACCCCACTGTCCTGCTGTCATATCTTTGAAAAAGGAGCGGAACAGTTGGGAAACTGCGTGACGAACATTGAATTCAGGCATGGCTTCTGTCTGGGAAGTTCCTGATGATTCAATGAGTAATTAATGCTGATTTATGGTCAATTATATTCGATGCCTTGTGGTTTTGGAGAGAAATTCCCTGCTTCTGTCTCGGTCTGCGTGTCTTGTCTGATAGTCAGATCAAACTAAAGTTGTAAAGCTCTGGCATTCTCTCCTAAATGTCACCAACTCCTTAATGATGTCACACCTGATGTCACCACTGCTTTAATACATCACTTTGTTCCATCCGGTGATGTCACCAGTCAGGGCTGGACTGGGACAAAAAATCGGCCCTGGCATTTTAGCCCAGACCGGCCCCATCACCGCCCGTTTGTGCTGTGTGTACCATGTTTTGTTGAAGGCTCTATTCGAGGAAATACCTTCAAATGTGGTTGTTTTGTATACTTGCCAACCTTGAGACCTCAAACGTTAAAAATAAGGAGGATTTCAAAACCAAAGCGTGGGGTCTGGGGGTCCTCCCCCAGAAAAATTTGAGTTTCAGAGACTTTGTTTCCTGAATTCTGGTGACTTTAAAACAATGAAAATAACAAAATAATAAGTACACCGCAACAGCATTTTATGTTGAACTTCTAATTTTACCTTTAAATCTCAGGAAAGAAAACTGAATAATTTGCCCCTCTGGCATAAACTTTGCGTGTGAATATCTAGCATAAACTAATATTCATAAATTATAATTCATTTTTTTGCCACTGCTGTCCCTTTTTAGGATTATATTGCTTTACAGTGCCAGAAACAGTGATGCTGAATTCCTTATTAAAAATGTTGAGAACTTCAGCTGGGTCTCATACAGTATATCAGTAATACATCAGATCATCATTAATGTTTGTTGAGTCTTATTGGACCTATCACATTCAGACTCTGATGGGGGGGGCCATTTAGATTCCAGGGGTGGCCCGTGCCGGCCCCGGCCCCCTCTTTAGCCCCGCCCCTGGCAGACACACATAAGCAGACAGACAGAAAGAGATGGATAGTAAACAGCAGAGGATCAGAATCACATGTTGACCAGCGCAGAGAAATGCGCTTCTGATGTAAACAGCCAGGCTTCAGCTCCAGCGGAGATTAATAGCGCGGCGCTTCCGCTCCCTATAGGAACCCACGCGGCGCAAATACGCAGGCGCTGCGCCGTTATGTATCTCCGTTATGAATCTCCCAGAGAACCTGATATGGAGAGGGCAGAGGAGAGGACCGGCAGCTTGTGAGAAGCTCCGGTACGCATGAAAAAGTCACGGTACGCCAAGGAGTAAAATGATTAACATACTGCGTACCGCTACGTACCGGCCCACTTCGAGCACTGCTCATCTCTCATGACATATGAGCCAGGCTGCTAGCCCATAACTGCTTACTGCAAACTCTACACTAACTCCCTCATCTCTCTCCCTCTCCTCCTCACTGTGGCCGCCCGGCACAGAGCGAATGGGCCAGCCCAGTGTCAATTAAGGAAAAGAAATGGGTCGATTTACTTGTTTTATAGGCCAAAAAAAAAAAAAGGACATACGTCGGCCCCAAAAGGACGTCGGCCCACCGGGAAAACGCCCGGTATGCCAGATGGCCAGTCCAGCACTGTCACCAGTGATGATGTCACCACTGCTCTGATGTCACCCCGTTCTGTCCAAAATATTATGACTTTTTTTCACGTAAAGTTATGACTTTATTCTCGTAATATTAAGACTTTTTTCTCGTAAAGTTATGACTTTATTCTCTTGATATTAGGACTTTTTTTCTCGTAAAGTTATGACTTTATTCTTGTAAAATTGCGACTTTTTTTCTCGTAAAGATATATTTTAATACATCCATGATGTCACCCCCCATCAGCTGACAGGAAGTAAACATGGACACAAACTGTTGCCTAGCAACGCAATTCCGTTGGAATGCACTAAAACGGAGTGTTTCAGGCAGAGGGTGAATACAGGTACATTCAGGCAGACAGTATGAGGAAAATAACGTGTGTTTTTTTTTTAACATTACAGCATATGTTCTGGTAGAAACACAAAATACAAGTATGAACCTGAAAATGAGCATGAAATGGGACTTTTGATAGGTGGTGTTACCTTCATCATGAGGTTATGAGTTTTTTCTTATTTATTTGTTGGCCAAAAGTGGCTCTTTTGATAATAAAGGTTGCTGACCCCTGGTATAGAGCAATGCGCACTACTACCAAAACATGAATATTATATAAACTAGAAGGTTTTCGTGCACAATATCCATGCAGAGCTTTGCAATGGCATCTACTGTTTTGCTGAATAAATTGCTAACATGTTAAAAGCTTGTGAGTTTTGTTGACACAGCAGGGAGACACTATGTGTTGAGTTCTTTCAGAGGGGAAGATATCCTCAAAGGGAAGTAACCTTGTGAAGACACAACTACAATAATAGTTCTGTAAACCAGTCAACAGTCAAGTGTTTGTTCTTATCTATCAATTAGCTAAGTTAGGTCGTATTATAGTAACTTGTGTCGCCACCTGCCCCCGTGGTCGACACACCTTTTCAGGGCGTTCCCCGGTCAGTAACGAAACACTTACCTTCTTCACTTCCTTCTCTATCTCCATGTTTGTGTCCGTTGGCGCGGAGTTCACTCGGTCCAGACGAAGCGAACAGATGAGCCGCCACTAAAACTACTGTCAAAACCGAAAAACTGATGGAAAACGGACCGGAGAAAGGATACAACACAGCCCGGTTCACTCTCCGTTTTCTCTCTCCGGAGGTCCTGCTCCCAACTGGTGTCAAGTTAAACGGAACCAACAAATGGTTTCCGGTCGTAGCTTTCAAAATAAAAGCTTAAATTCAGTCTGTACTGTAAGTAATTAACTCATCAATCAATTAAACTTTATTTATATAGCACCTTTCAAACAAGCTAAATGCAATTCAAAGTGCTGTACAGACGATTGACAAAAAAGCGGAATGTTAAAAATGGACCTAGTCCACCAATGCACACCAAAACAGACAACACAAAAGTTCCTCAAATATGAAAGAAACAAAAGATGGGCTTCCAAAATAACAAAAGATAAATAAAAAAAAAAAAAAAAAAGGAAATAACAATAAAAATAAATAAGTAAATAAAAACTGTGAAACTACACAAAGTAAGCAGATGGTATTAAACAATGAAATTCCAGAATAGTAAAACAAAGGAGTAAAACAAACACCATATAGATGATAATAAACAAAATAAGTATAAACAATAAAACCATAACATTTTAGAATTGTAAAAACACTACATAAAAGCCAGACTAAATAGATGGGTTTTTAGTTTACGTTTAAAAATATCTATGTTTTCAGCTCCTCTCAGTTCCTCTGGAAGTTTGTTCCAGCAGCTGGGAGCGTAATGGCTGAAAGCAGCATCACCAAAAGTTTTTGTTCTGCTTTGCGGAACAACTAAAAGGGAAGAGCCGGAGGATCTGAGGGGCCTTAACTAACAAGTTAATAAAATAATGAATGACAAAAATCAAGAGATGAACATTTTCACCATGTAATTTTATGTGTGACAAAAATAAAATGTGTAAGAGACAACAAGATCATTTTAAATATAGGATAATATATATAAAGGTTCCATATTATGCTAATTTTCAGGTTCATACTTGTCTTTGGGTTTTTTTCTTGAATATGTTTACAAGCTTTGATGTTCAAAAAACTTTGTGACACCACAAAATTACAGAAATTCTGACAGCTTGTTTCAAATGCACAGTTTCTGAATACGGGCAGTGTGTATTTCTCCATGGATTTCGATACAGTATTTATTTAGCACTTAAACCTGCTTTTTAATAAAAAACACATAAAACTCTCACTTTTTACAATATGGGCCCTTAAAGTAATTATAAGTAAAATGTACTTTTTGGAATAAGTCAATGTCAAAATGACAAATAAATTTACATGAACACACAGAGAGGGGAGCGCTCATATAAATAAACAGCATGTAGTCTCAAGGGAGGAAGAATGTGCATATTTTTCTTAAATGTACACTTACTTTATGTAAAAGGCCACACATACCAATATAAATTCAAGTCATGGCAAGATTCTACATAATAAGTGTTGTTAAAGCTACTTTGATGGTCTAATAGTAGAAAATTACATAAGTGTGATCCACAGAAAAACTGACAACAAAATAAATTGTTGAAGAAAATATTCTATATTGAGTTCAAAGATCTTGTTCTGCCAATATAAATCTTTCACGCGGTACATTCAGATATATAGACATGTATACATACTGTACATAATCCAGCCCATGTATATCCATTCAGTATTTTTATTTATTTTTATTGTTTACACTTAAAGAAAACTTGACTTGCACATAGGCGTTTTTATTTTATTTCTGATTTTATTGTGGTCATTGGTGCTTTATATATATATTTCGATAATTTATATACACAACTATTTCTCTCACTACTTGTGTACACAACAGTTCGATCTAATCCTCACCTTTATTTGTCCAACTTTGGTCCTTGTCCCTTGCTGTTATTTCCATTTCTGTGTAAGTACACTTAGAGAGATGCATAAAAGCTGGAGTTCCTTTTTTGTATGTACTTGATGAATAAAACCAATTATGATTCTGATTCAAATAAACAATAATATAAATAAAGATCAAATTGACACAAAATTGCCTTTTTTAATTTTTTCGAAATGTGAATTTAATTGAACTACCATCACACTACTGCAGACCGTGGTTAATTTACATGTGAACACTGCATGTATGCAAGTAGAAATACAGTTGTGTTGTCTGCCTTTTATTTTGAAGAGAAGTTTCCTTACTTCCGGAAAAATGTTTACGTCCTCTCTCGAGCTTGACGCGGCTCTCATTCTGGAGGTCCCGTTCACTTTTCATTGATTTTCACGGGGGGACTTCCGCTATGATAGATCTTCATATTGACCAATAGGAATAGAGAAAGTGGGCACTAGAGCGCAGGACGACCAATCAGAGAGCAGAAGGGGCGTGTTCTTCTCACACAAAGGATATGATACTATTTTGACAGATACAACCTGCTTTCCTGCTGATTCAACATTTGCTGTTTTCTCGACCAAAGAGTTTACTTTTTACTGTCTTTATCATGATGTAGTGAGTTATTTTAAAGGCATAGTGTAAAAAAAGAGAGAAATATGTCAATAAAAGTGGTGATATGTGTCTTTGATTTAAAAACATACATTTTTGAATGCATTGAAAGAAGCCTCACACAGAGACACAAACCACAAACCACAGCTG
Organism: Sebastolobus alascanus; assembly: GCA_916701645.2. Taxonomy (NCBI): domain Eukaryota; kingdom Metazoa; phylum Chordata; class Actinopteri; order Perciformes; family Sebastidae; genus Sebastolobus; species Sebastolobus alascanus. The sequence goes on from CAKAOJ020000050.1 coordinate 449,116, forward strand.
GTTGGTTTTGTGATCTGACATTTCGTGGTTCGTAATGTAACGCCTGTCAAACAGCTGCAGTGTTGCCTCGGTGACAGGAAACTATGTGGTTAGCAACTTCCTCTGTGAACTGCTGCTGGCCTTGTCACAGGAAACAACACTGTCACACCCTGACATGTCAGATAGTTTATCTGTCTGAGTGTTGATGCTGTTTTTCCGCAAATGTGCTTCACTGTGATGTCTGATCTATGCAGTCTGGTATGAACATCTGTAATACAGAATTTCCTTAAATGTTTCAGCATCTTTAAACTCTCAGACAGCTGTTTTCCCCCCCATCTCCAGAGATGTCGTCATTTCTTCTGCAGTATCCAAAACTTCAGTCATCACATGTTATTAACCTGTACGATGCTGTGACCTGCAGCCTTTAATGTGCAGAATAAGGTATCTGACTCAAACATGTGGGTCACAGATGAATCAAATAATTTGTAAATGTTGATTAGGTTTTATTCTTCTCACACCGTGACTCTAGACTGTGGATGGCACCCCAAGCGAGATCTGAAAATTCACCTGCACCGTTAGACATTTTACTGTAATTTTGCGGCACCGCAATAACCTGTTTACCGTACCTTTACTGTAATTATTTTTTACAGTATAACTGCTCTACTGTAACTGTGTTTTATAGTACGATACTGTAAATTACTATAAAAACAGCCCACTACTGTACAATATTCACTAATAATTGTTACAGAAAATTTAAAAATAAACACAGGTTATCTAGCCTATTTAATATAAGAATATTTCACTACAAACAATTAAAATTTCATAAAAGAAGTATTAGTCTGGGTACATAAAAAAGGTATTTATTTAACAAATTTGTACAAACTATATCCAGTATTAACAATGTCACAAACCTCATTTAAGATAGCGGCTTAAAGAAAATAACAATATGGCATTTTGTTTAGTACATGTCGATATTTTAAGTGCCAGCCATAAGCTAGCAAAAATCTTCATCCATGGTGGGATGATGGTGGGATCCATCTGGTGGTAGCTAAGTGACAATGTGAGAGGTCATGAGATGGTCAGGGGGTCATCTACATGTTTAAATCAACAGGTAGGCTAACATATTAAGTTGAAGTGACGATTGTCCAGACACATAAAATCCGAAACAGTAGAAACAGCTTCCTTCTAGTTCCAGCTATAGTAGCACAAACTATAGCCCGTTAATGTTCTCTGTGCAGGTGGACAAAGCAAAGAGTCTGTTAGGTATGTTTTCTGTCCTTCGATGGAGAAAGTGAACTGGTTTCTTGTACAGAAATGGTACCAACAAATTAAAATGTTCTCCTCACATGATGATGTTGGTGCAGTTGGTGTTGTGTCTTTCAGCAGAAACTTTAACTACAACTACCCAGACGTACCCAATAAAGATGTAGTCCATCCACTCAATTCTCATTTCCACAACATCAACTGGTCATCAACTAGTTATTATGGCTTCATCTATTAACTACTAAATAGCCCCGCCCCTCCCATGCAACAGATATTTCTCGACTGCATGTTTCATAGAAAATAGCACATCAAAATAAGGAAGTTATATATTCTCAAAATGCTGTTTCAGTTTGACGACAACAGACTTCAGACGCGTCAGTGTGTTAGCTGATTCATCCAGTGATACCTAAACAAAGCATGTAGAAGCTCAGTGTCTTGCTCGAGGACACTTCGGCAGGACACAGGGATGTGAACGGACGCGCTGTCTTCTTTACTGTAAGTCTCTGTGAATCAGAAACCCTCCAACAGGTGTTTTTCACACCTGACTCGCTTTCTGTCTCTTTACTTTTCCTCTGAAATGTCCTTATCAGCTGGGTTGCATAACACAGACCTGCCGGTTCTGGGACAGTGGATGGAAGTCGAATTAGTGAGTAAATGTCAAGGATCTTTTACTGTGCTATCATATGAACTAAATGAGTACATGCTCAAGTGATCAATATGTTGTGATAAGGATATAAGAAGGTATCCATATGAGGAAAGAATTGTATTTTAGTGTCTTTTGAAAATGTTATCAGGTGTCCATCGGTCAGTGTTTAAACATTCTCAATGAGTATACCCACTAAAATGTGACTATTTTACAAGTAGAAAGTAAAAGCTGATGTTAATAGTGAGTGTTAACTTCGATGCAGGTTTTCTGTTTGTTCGTGCTGGGGTCACATTTTTTGGTGGATGTCTCATTTTGAAATGAAACCATGCGAACGCACCAGATGTGAATTTTTTGCACTCTGACATCTCAAGTTGTCTCATATCTGAAAGAGTTTTAGTGTTAACATGTGGAGTTCACAGAGCATGTGTCCCAGCAGCTGGTTTAAATTTAGCTCGTTGAAGCTGATTGCAGTGTTGCCCCTCCGGTAACAAAGAGGAAGCTGAGACACACAGTAGACTGTCACAGCTTCCTATTGAGCAGTGAGACTCCATCTTGAGCTGTAAACAGAATTTAGACCAGCACGGACAATGACCTACTATTGTGTCATTTTGTTTTTCCATCATTTTTTTTAATTTCCTTAGAAACTGTAGTTATTCACACAATAACAACAACAGGAAAAAGTGACAAGGACACAGTGACAAAACATAGTGGTGAGATAAAGACATATTGGGAAGGTCAGACGATATAAAATAAATTACAAAGAATCAATAAAACCACAACATATTAGGTAAAATAAAGGTAACACAGGTGTTTTTATTGTCACATACAATGCACATAACCCTTTTGGTGCTATAAAGAAACTTTTTTAATAAATAAAATCAATCTTACACAATGACATGGGTTTGTGCTGCAACAGTTAACTTGATTAACGGATGGGTTGTTAGATATAAAATAATAACTATTAAATTTAACGCTGTCAAAGTTAACGCGATAATAACGCGTTAAAGCAATTTCATTTTAACGGCACTAATTTCTTTAACTTGTGATTTTTAATTTATCTCTTAAAAATCCAATGGGCTGCCTTAAGCTCGGCCACTATTCATATGAAACTAGATAACCTAAGGAATCCATCGGTACCAACTAAATTTTAATTACCGCTAAATTTTGGTGAGGAAAAACAGGCATGGACCTTTCAAAGGGGTCCCTTGACCTCTGACCTCAAGATATGTGAATGTAAATGGGTTCTATGGGTACCCACGGGTCTCCCCTTAACAGACATGCCCACTTTATGATAATCACATGCAGTTTGGGGCAAGTCATAGTCAAGTCAGCACACTGACACACTGACAGCTGTTGTTGCCTGTTGGGCTGCAGTTTGACATGTTATGATTTGAGCATATTTTTTATGCTAAATGCAGTACCTATGAGGGTTTCTGGACAATATTGGTCATTGTTTTGTGTTGTTAATTGATTTCCAATACTAAATATATACATACATTTGCATAAAGCAGCCTATTTGCCCACTCCCATGTTGATAAGAGTATTAAATACTTCACAAATCTCCTTTTAAGGTACATTAACTATGGACAGTCATGCAATTAATCACGATTAAATATTTTAATCGATTAACAGCCCTAATATATATATAAAATACATGAAATATTCTCTGGATCCAGGTGCTTAAATGTGAGAGTGATGCTGCTTTTCTCTGTTTTATATCATCATAAACTGAATATATTCAGAGTTTTGGAAAAAACAAACACTTTTGTCTTGTGAATTCTTCACTGTTTTCTAACATTTTACAGACTAAAAGGATTAAACAACTCATAAAAAAATAATTGAAATTAATAAAGAACCAGACTGGATTCTACAGACAGAACCAAACCCAGCAGACCTTGAACAACCTTCCTCTTTCTTTGCAAACTGAACACAACTCCATGTATGTCATCAACATGCATGTTGCAACCATGGTGCAACTTTTGCTCTGGTATCTTCAGGCTGGTGTGGGAAAGGGACCAGCTGTTGACACACCTCCATCACCTTAAGCAAGATTGTGGTTTTGGACACGTGACCTGGTACACTCAGCCATAAAAGCCTGCGTTCGACCCCACCAGGTTCACACTGTTGGTCAGGATGAGGGGGCTGCTCGCACTCGCCGCGCTGTTTGTGGCCGTTCTCGGCAAGGAGACGTTTGAGGGGTAAGTGGGCCTGTCAGAGCCTCTCACTGTGTAGGTGTAAGTGATCTGTATGTATGTATGTATGTATACGGAAATGTGAAATAATGACTCATATGTAGTGCATATAATAAAAACACCTTTTTTTAAAACCTTAATGCATCCCTTTGATGCCTGCCAATATAAACTGCTTCAGATATTTTTACAATAAATGTTTTTATTTTTCTGAGGAAGTTTACGAGACCAGTATAGGAAACAATGTGCATGCCTGATGCACATTTTAAGTGTCGGCCTTGAGAAAATCTTACTTCACCTCATGTGTACCAACTTCTCTCTTGGTCTTGAGTTGAGTCAAAGGATGTTAAACACTGTGGTTCTCTTTCTGCAGGCATCAGGTGCTTCGCATTGTTGCAAAGGATGAAGACCAGCTGTCTCTTATCAAGCAGCTGGAGGACATTGTCGAGTTCGAGGTCATTTATCATTCTAAATTCTAAATAAATTCTAAAATAAAAAGCAAAAAATGAAAGAGCAAAGCTTCAAATAAGTGACACCCTTTTCTTTATTATCTTTATCTCTTTTTGCAACAAACCTATTTGTTCCAAGGACTTAGTTAATAAGTGAAAACTTAATATGTTGTATGATATTTATGTTTTCTTTCAGCTGGACTTCTGGAGGGGGGTGACTGATGTGGCCACTCCTGTGGATGTCAGAGTTCCCTTCCACAGCCTGCAGTCCGTCAAAATTCACCTGGAGAGTCATGGCATCGTGTACTCCATCATGATCGGAGACCTTCAGGTACGAGACCTGGAAAACAACCTGGACTCTCAAGTCTGGGCTTGAATAGGAACAAAACTGAATGACTAGGTTTTGAGTTTATCAGAAGTTTGAAGCAGATTTTGATATCTTGACCACTAACTCACATATGAACGATTTTATTGTCCTGCAGATGATCCTGGATGAGGAGCAGAAGGCGATGGAGTCTGCTGCTCGTGTCGCTGAGCCCAGAAACACTGACAGCTTCGACTACTCCAATTACCACACCCTCAGTGAGGTTAGTACACACACTCGCTGTGTGGATGTTTTGTTTATGTTTGAAAAAATTAAGACCTTTTTAAGGTCACATTTCACTAGAGGGAAATTACTTTGTTGATGGTTGTTAAGTCAAGTATCCCTGCAACTGATATAATTTCACCAAAACTTCAAAAGGTACTAGTACACCAAGTATATTTTTGGGAAAAATTCATATGATTCATGCTGAGTTGCAATGGCTGCAGGCTAAGCAAAGTAGTCCAGAGGTCCCTCTCCACAGCAAAGTTTTCCAGTTTCTCCTGGGAGATCCAAAGGCGTTCCCAAGCCAAACAAGATCTCCAGCGTGTTCTGGGTCTACTCCGGGTTCTGCTACCAGTTGGACGTGCCTGGAAAACCTCCAAAAAAAGGCCTCCATTTTACCCTCACTTGTGAACAAGACTCTGAGATACTTTAATTCCTTTACTTGGAGCCCGACTGCTTAACATTCGACTGCAAACTGTCCCAGTGTATGCTGAAGGTCCTGGTCTAATAAAGCCAAAAGAAACACATCATCTGCAAAGAAATAATTCTGAGGTCCCCAAACTGGACACTCTCCTCCCCCAGGTTGCACCTGGAGATCTTATCCACAAGCAGAAGTGGTGACAAGGGACAACCCTGGCAGAGCCCAACATCCACTGAAAACATGTTTGACTTCCTACCGACAATACGGACACAGCTCTCACTCTGGACCAGAAGGCTCGTAGCAACGGCCCCTGATGATCTACATCAGCATCCAACTAGATTATTGTGTTGCAACCCAAAATGATAGCACTTCAACAACAGATTTAAACTCACTCAAGACCAGACAGTGCTATACAGAATTATGTCACAACCCTAAAGGCCAGAATTTTGTCTTTGGTTTAGATCTACAGTTTCCAGGACATGCTGGTGGCTGAGAATCCCAACCTGGTCAGCAAGATTGTGATCGGTCAGAGCTACGAGGGTCGTCCCCTGAATGTGCTCAAGGTAAGTAAAACAAACAGGCTGGAGTTCAGCAAATGAAGACTCTAGTTACAAATAAAACAAACCATTGTTCTTCACAAAGGATAGTAGATAAGTCGAGCACTTGCTTGACAAAATGAAGAAATTTCTTCATGCTGGACTGTTCCTTTCCTTTCCTGTAGTTCAGCACCGGTGGAACCAACCGTCCCGCCATCTGGATCGACACTGGAATCCATTCCAGAGAGTGGGTCACTCAGGCCAGCGGCACCTGGTTCGCCAAAAAGGTGCTTTGATAATTCCCCCATTGTTTTTGTTTTTTCCTCACTGTCTCTGCAGCTTCTGTCCACTAACCTGCTGCACACTGAATATTTACATTTCTATGAGCAGATTGTGAGTGATTATGGACGTGACCCCGCTTTGACCGCCATCCTGAACAAGATGGACATCTTCCTGGAGACTGTGACCAACCCCGATGGCTTCTACTACACTCACACCAGGGTGAGAAATTTTAACCGACTGATTTTGAAGTGACGTTCAGGTTTTTGATCGAAAATATTCATTCATGGTACTTTTTAAAGGCTTCTACAGGGTTTATCGACCCTGTTTAGGTTTCAAAGTTGTCATGATACTATAAGAGAGTTGTCTAATTATCATGTGAATTTGAGCATGGCATATGTTTCCTATTACATTTTCAAGGATATCAATATAAAGAATTGAAAAAAAGCCCAGTTTGCTCTGATCGGCTTGTGAGAAAAATATGGTGCACCTTTGCAAAGGTAGTTCTCAAGCTGTGGTCGGTATATTCTAATGAGCCTGCATGTGACATAGTAAGGGGAGCCAAATGTGAATGGCTTGTTGACTCACATATTTTCTGGTCTAGGCAGCCCACAAAAACATTGACTGATTTGTCGTATTTCACAGTTTGTGGGTTGGTAGACACTCCAGATACTCAAATGTATGAGCACAAGCACAAAGGGAGTTTTTCATGATGTGTCCCCTTTAAAAATGACAAATTGTGATGAGCTACTCTGATGTTTCCAGAACCGTATGTGGCGTAAGACCAGGAAGCCAAACTCCGGCTCTAACTGTATGGGAGTCGATCCCAACAGAAACTGGGATGCTGGTTTTGGAGGTAACGTCTTTCATTTGTAGGCACCACATGTCATTCTAAAAACTTATTTTTGAAAGTCCAAACCTACCGCCTGAAGTAATTATTAGTAAGGATTTTGTTTTGTTACAGATTATTACTTTTCATTTTCCAAAATTTGACATGTATTTGAAATTACTTTGTGTAGAATTTTAGTGACTTGCATTCATTATACTGTATCTATGCTTGCTTTGCCGTCTACCAATGTAATGCTCGATAGTACCACCAGATGGTGCCAAAGTACAAAATGTTAAATTCCTACACACAGTGGCTTTAAACTGTAAATGATGGTCTTTTTTAAGAGAGCTCTGGCCAAAATGGCAGCACAATTACACAGATATGCCACCAACTGCTCTCCAAAATACAGAGGACACAATACAAAATACATCAAATAAATAACACATATTTTGATGGTCACTACATGAAATGTTTTGCTCCTTTGCACTTTACGGAGACACTTGTACCATGAGTATGAGTGTTCAGAGGGTATTCATTTCCTTGCAGTGTCTCTGACTCTGTTGTCATCCCTGTGCAGGACCTGGTGCCAGCGGCAACCCCTGCTCAGAGACCTACCGTGGACCCAGGGCTCACTCCGAGTCTGAGGTCAAGTCCATTGTGGACTTTGTGAAGTCCCACGGTAACTTCAAGGCCTTCGTCTCCATCCATTCCTACTCCCAGATGCTCCTGTACCCCTACGGCTTCACCAGGACTCCAGCCAAGGACCAGACCGAGCTGGTAAAAATCACACTCTACACTTTTTATGACTTATACCCGGAACTTTTTCTTAAATTATTTTTCATGATCAAACTGGCAAAACTGATTGTAGATCTCTTCTCTGGGTTCATGGGTTTGTTATTGTTTAACCTGTAATGTAAGAATATGCAACAGTAATATGAGAAACTATGAATTCATATGTGATGGTGGTAATCCCTTCCCACAGAACAATCTGGCTAAGAAGGCTATCACTGACCTGGCCTCTCTGTACGGCACTCGCTACAGATACGGCAGCATCATCAACACCATCTGTAAGTCAGAAGTATTTAACTTCTACATGCTGGTTTTAATAGTGACTGGCTGCCATCTTTCTTCTATATAGAAATAACCTGAGCAATACCCGTTTCAATTGCAGACCAAGCTAGCGGCGGAACCATTGACTGGACCTACAACCAGGGCATCAAGTACTCCTACACCTTCGAGCTGAGGGACACCGGCCGTTACGGCTTCGCCCTGCCAGCCAATCAGATCATCCCCACCGCCAGGGAGACTTGGCTGGCTCTGATGGCTATCATGGACCACACCTTCAAGAACCCCTACTAATGTGTGTGTGTGTGTGTGTGTGTGTGTACAAGTGGAAATCCCCCGTGTGGGGATTAAAATGTCATCTTCAAGATCAATATCATCATCATACGTCATGGACAGAGAACATCTCAGACAAATAAATGAGCACACTGGAAAACTGCAGTTTCTATTTCTTTATGATTTTAAAGCTTTTTAATTGGGTGTATGTTGGACACGTTTATGTACATATATAATGTCTGCATTATTTCCACTTCCTTACTCTCATTACTAAGACTATTATCAATTAATATTTATCTGCTTTTTAGAGATATTTTAAACCTTAAATAAATGAATAAATACATAGTATAAATGTTGGCACAGAGTGAAACTTTATTCCTGTCTTGTACTTATAAAATGTTTCACTTTTTTTTGTTATTTACATTTTCTTGTTTTTACCCAGACGTGGCCAGCACAGAGTAAGAGGTGGTTACATTTTCATCCAGTAAACCAGTGCCTGAATTGGACCAAAATAGGCGCCAGTACCCCTAATAATCAACAACAATTGCATGACATGATCAACGCATGTGTCTTGGATATATTTATATTTATATATCTTGATAATATATCCCACTTCAAATGTATTTTTGTATGCATTTCATTACATACCTTAGGTCTACATACAACATACATTTCCACAGTTTGTACATACATTTATTTGGTTAATAAAATCTTTTTATGTACAAATCAAATTGTACACAAATCTAATATTGTATATTGCTTAATTTGATATCTGTTGGCCTGCAGATTAAAGTGGATAATGATAAGAAATACCAGAGGCATTTGCGGTTTTCTCAGCATGAAGCTAGCTATGTTTTTACACATGATGAAGCATTTACGTGGGTGTTTATGGTTGCGGACCTAGACTCACTCAGGAGGTGGTAGTGTGAGTATCGGCCCATTTCAGGCACTACAGTAAACTACTGAATTAGTCCAGTCCCCCTTTAAACAGTAGATTTAATTAAAAGTTATTGAACTAAAAAAAAAATAATTTAGTCACCTTTGCTATTTCTTCTGTCAACACTTATGTTATATTAAGACAAGGAAATGATACAGCAAACAATCATACACTTTATTTGACATTCATTTACACACAAAATCATGTGATCAGATCATTAATGTGAGTTAAGACTGACTGAAATTGCAAAAAAAGCGCTGTGGAGTAGTCCATACTTTCATAAAATGCACTTAATAGCAGACTGTGTGAGTGTGTCCAGGGAAAACGGACCAATGCAACAAGTCACAACCATGCCAACAAAACAAAAGGCCACAAAATAACAATACTGTTTTACAAATGCATCTGTTAGTATGGAAGTGCTGCTTGTACTTCTGTTACAGCCAAGACAAAATGCCCGTTTCCTTCCTTCAGTGACACTGAGATAATGATAATGAAGACTGTGTGAAGGCCTCAGTTAATCAGTTAGTGTGATCACACACACACACACATAGAGAAAACCACACTCATGTAATAGCGTAAGCAAAAGGTACATAAAGGCCGTCGGTTTTGGAATCACAATAAGACATCATGACAATGTGGAGAAAATTACAAAAATACAGCACAGCTTTTCTTAATTTTACAAAATGGATCAAGCGCTGTGACGTTATTTATAGAAATGACATCTCATGTAATACATAGTTTCCCAGCATATCCTTCATATCATATCAACATTCAATTACTCTGTCTCCTCCAACGAAAAAGTCTTTTAGGAATGCCATTTATTTGGTGGTTGTCATACTGATGGAGCTAAGCGGGACCGTTTTGGACATAATAATGTTTAAAAAGAAAAAGAAAAGAACAGATTATCCACAGAATGAAGTGATGAATAGTTTTTGTACAGGTTAAACAGCTGGTGAACAAAAAATGGACGTGAATAGTGTTAAATGAAAAATTAATTTGAGTGCAAAAAGATACATCAGTTTTCAGGTTCACAGACGAGGCACTGTGCAAACATTCAAACACACACTATTTATTAAATATTATAAGAAAAATAATAAAAAACCATCAAGGGGAAATACTTCAGTCTGACATAAATCTCCAGAGGTGAAGATGAAAAGTGTAGTATTATAGTATTACACTGGTTACTGAGGAGTCTGAAATGAAATGTTCTGTTCCTATAGATTTTTAATTTACTTTTAATTTCATATTGGTGTCCAGTCTTAATTAAAGGTAAAATATGCAACAGCTGTCGGGTTGGTGTTTGTAAAAACACGGCATTCAAAGTTGGCCCCTCCTCCTCAGCTCAACTTGCAAGAGGGAGAGAGAGAGCAGTGATGGTCGAGCGAGCTATAGAGTGAACGGAGAGAGAGAGAGAGCGCCACTAGTGAGAACAAAGCATCAAATTATTTTTTGATTGTTTCACGGCGGTTACGTTCTAAAACACAAATGAACACACAATTAACTCCGTACAACCCTGAGGGGAAGGTGCCACGTTGCCGGATTTTGAATGAATGCAGCCGAACGGCAGGCTGTTCTCTCTGCCTGCTGACACACCGATAGCAGCACACAGTAGAGGAGATACAGAGGAACCGGGGAACTCACAGCGGTGTAACAAACCCGCTCTCATCTGTCGTATACGGCCACAAAGCATCTACGTGGGGACTTGTGCCCATCGATGTATAGCCTAATGCCTGTGCCTTGGTATCAGAAGCCGAGTAGCGTGACAAAGCACCGATATTTGACACCTTGCACGCTATTATTGGCTGTTACACCCCCACGTGGGGCCCAAAGGCTGTTGGCAGACATCCAGCAGCGTCCCGAGTAAATCAAAATAAGAAGAAAAGAGAAAATGCAGGCTGCAGGGTCTCTGCAGAAACAGACACCACCACACACTTCTAGTGGGGCATAAGTGATGATTGAGAGGGATTATTTTAGTATCAGTCTATACATAGATTTTTCAGGAAATTGTTGCATATTATACCTTTAAGTCTTAAATAGAGTTTAAAATATGTTGGTCATTGTTGTTGTGTAGTGTTAGTGTCAGAAACACATGTAAGTATTTATATGTATTTTATGCACAAGTTGCTGTATTGTAGTAGTTGTGGTGTTTCCTGTCCATCTCTGTACAGCAGTGTCGTGGAGGATTATTTTGCAGACTGGGACCAGTTATGGAGCGGGGAAATCTGAACCTGAAATAAATGGACTGTGTGTTGGAGGTATGTTTGTTTGTGTATATCTGTGTGGTTGGGGGGGAGGGTGGGTGGTGTTATTTCCAGGGTCTGCTGCTCTGAACCCTGGCGCTGTCCCTCCCAGCTGTAGAGGAACTCTGTCGACTCCGAGCGCTGGACGCTATAGACTGGGAGCTGCTGGTTGACATGCGGCTGGACATGCGGCCTGCGGTGAACACACAGGCAAACAATACTGAAGGGTAGCAAAGTGATCAAACAGGGACAAAACATAGCATTTGTGAGTCCAAGAAAAAAAAAATTTCAGGAGGGATGGGCCGTTCTGAACTGTACCAGCCCCATTTTGTGATCTAGACTGATAAGACTGGTCTGTAACACTATATTTTACCAGTCACATATTTTTCTATAATTTCCGAGAAAGGACGTGATATGCAACTTCAATTTCATGGTAAACTTCCTGGAATCAACTATGTAATTTGGTTACCTTGCACAGCAGCTGGATTCTCGCAATGTCACAAGATCACATGAAAATCCATCTTGTCAGGCTTCAAGTAATGAGTTTGTGTCTGGACCACCGGTGGTTTGGACCAATCAGCGTCCTGTGAGGAGCTACTAGCAGCTACGGGAGTGGTTTAGGTGTGTGCGACGACACAGAGAGGCGACTGTTCGTTCTAAACAACAATGGCGGCTCCTGAAGAGGTTAGCATAGATGCTGCAATAGCACCAGTTTTATCAGAGCTGGAGAGTAATCCTTCACTGAAAGAAGAGCAAAGAACGGCACTGAAGGCTTTTCTCGATGGGAAAGATGTTTTCGCTCTTCTCCTGACTGGCTTCGGTAAGAGTTTGATTGACAGATGGTTCATCCAATCACCTGCCAAGTACTTTTTGAAAGTGCCTGACCTTTTCCAATGACGGCTTCTTAGATGGTTCTGTGTAACCAAACCATCTGGCGGGTCAGGTTAGTAATTTGGTACTAAATACAGGGAAAAATTAAGAAAGTGTTCAATTGATACACTTCCAATCAAATAAACCCAATTAATTATTAGCGTAACTAGAGAGTGTTTGTGTGCAGCAGGTGTATGGTCAAGCATACAATCCATCATACAGTATGTGGAGAATAAAGGTTCCAATAATACAAGATTAATGAATTTACTTTGGTTTAAATGGAGCCGTTATTTCAAGAAAATTCCTCTGGAAATCAACAACTGCTTATAAACTCAACACAATTAACTAAACCAAAATAAATAACTGTTGAACAACTTTGGCTCTATTTTAGTACCAAGTTCTTCCCGTGGAAATGCCTAAACAATGCTCTTATTAAGTTGAGTTTGTGTCTTACTGTTGGAGTTACTGGGGATGAGCATCTCCTCCAGCTGCTCCTGGATCTTGGCCAGCTCGTCTGATGTAAACCGCCACCTCTTCTCTGCTCCTAGCGACGGCTGCTGCAGCGGCGGCGGCGGCGCGGAGCTCTTCTTCCCCCTCGATGATGTGGGAGAGGACAGGCATGAGGTCGGGATGGAGCCCGTCGTCAACCCTTCTGGAAATTTCTGAGCGATTACCTTGAGACCTGGGAGAGGATCATTCAGATGCACACGTGTTAGCTCTCGCCCCACTCACAGCTACACCCAAATAACGGCCGGGGATATATAGGATTAGATTACTTTAAAAGGAAGTAGACCAGATTCCTTACCTCCAGACAGCAGGAACAGATTCTCAAATCCTCGTTCACACATGATGGTGGCTGCTTGGCCGGCTATTCTCTCATCCTCATCATATATGATGATGATCTTCCCTACTACATTTTTCTACACAGTTTGTGGGTTAAGTTCAAGTCAATAGTCAGTTGTAGCTGTGTTTCAACATTGGTTTTGCTACATGAAAAAAAAGCAGGACAGGTAGATGTTTAGTGTTGAAGGATACATATTCCAGCACGTCTCTGGTGTAGGGGTTCATTGCTCGAGATAGCAAGGCAATGGGGAAACTTTGTGCTGTAGGAGAGAGAAATTATTAAAACAATAAATATTTTTGGCATAAGAGCCAAGCAAGAAGCTTGATGATCCAGCTTCATGTTCTTACCGCTGATGATGTGGCAGCGGTCGTATTGGTCCCGGTCTCGTACGTCCAGCAGCAGGTAGGGGCAGCCGGGGTAGGGCCTGTCAGCGAGCTCCGGGCTGGACACCGACTCGTTCTCCATCTTCTGATGGTTCCTGTCCAGGTTCAGCTCTCCAACACCACTAATAACACTGTAAGCAGTAAAAGGTTAGAAGCTGCAATATCGGTGTCAGAAATACAGAAATGTGTTGTTTAAAGCTGCTACGAGGAACTTTCATTTAGTGTTGATTTTGGAGGTCCCTGTGGACTGCGGTAGTGTTTCCAATCACCAGATTCCCTTTATATAACCTCTTATTTTACTGAAGCAGGGTCTGACAGTCTGCCCCGCTCAGTCCTGGTTCTGGTTCTCCCGTACCTCCATTCCTTGTTTGAAAGAGTTCTGCTTTTATAGACATTTCTTTCGTTCCATCTCTCTTCATGTTAATAAGTAAGCAATAGAAGTAGACATTATCTAAGATAGCGGCGCGTGCAGACGCAGCGGCTCGGCTCTCTCGCTTATGCTGCTATTACTGTTTTTAATTACTTTATTAATTTTGCTTTTATTCTTAACTACAATGAGGGTAGACTGCGAAATTTCATTGTACCAGAGTATATATGACAATAAAGATCATTCTGATTCTGATAAGGCATAATTAGGTATCCAATATAAGAAAATAACGGATGAGACAAGGTCAGTTATTGTTTTAAGAGAGCCTTACCATACTTATGCAGTGGCAACTTAGCAAAGAAAACAAAAAGGGAAAAAGTCATCCATTTATTCAAATTGTTTTGGTAAATGTGACAGTGTCTCCTTAAATTTCAGTTAGTTTAACTGTTGTTGGTGAGTTTAACCATTAATATATCTTTAAATATAAGTCAAACTTAAATATAAGTGCACGTACTGGAGCTTAACTTTTAGTCTCATGCAGGTTAGACAACCATATGGGCTGATTTAGAATGCTGATTGAACTCTTGACCAGTCCCATTACATGATTTATATTGACACCAGTTGGTTAGTAAGACATATTTTTCTTGGCACCAGTGGTGGACACATCACTGCTACATCCTACATACACATGTCTGTAACAGTCAATGATGATTCATTAGAGGACAATACTGATTTTGTTTCTTAAAGCAGGGAGGGGTTGATCTCCCTAGTGTCGAACCAGTTAAGGTGAAACCAGAGCCTCGAGGAAAAACACTCGCTGCAGCAAATGTGAGTATGGAACTCAGCCAAACACTGTAGAAGCACACCACTTTCCCCTTGTGTAGGTTTACCCCAGCGCTGCCCTACTTTCTCTCTCCATCTGTCCTCCCCACAAGGTGAAGGTGACCTAACAGCTCTGCCATTACAGAGAGAACAGATAGAGTTACACTCCTGGGGTTCCTGTTGGAGCTGGGGGGGGGGGGGGAGGACGCAGGTGGGAGGAGAGGACATTAAGAACGTATTGAGGGAGGTTATATACAGGAGGGTGGGGACGAGGGACAGGCAGATGTCTTAAGGGACAAAAAGTGGATGTATAGTATGTTGAGTGCAGATATGGTGGGTGTAGGGCAGAGCATGACACTAACACCAGGGACAGAGGTACCGCTCTCCCAAGAGCAAACACACACCGAAAGGCTTTGTCTTCAGAATTATACAAGGTATTTTGCATAAAGGTTCTCCATCAAACTATGAGTGATATGGTGTGTTGTGTACAGTATGAGCTGTTCAGTACCTCAGCAGTGTTGACCTGGCAGAGTAGCAGATTTCCCTGGAGTCTCCTGCATCCTGGCGATCTGAAAGCGGTGACGCCTGTGGGGAACCGTTGGTGTGATCAGACAGACACTCCAGGTCTGCATCAGACACCACTGACAGACCATCTGCAAACCAGCAGGGAAATCAACAGATTGACACCTACAGCACAATACAGTATATCTAGTACGAATAATGTTAGTGGCCCAAGTTATATTTGTTTTAAAATGACTCATTTGGTATGAAGCTGGAGACAAATGAAGTTTCACAATGTTAAGTGAATGAGTAACTTTACTAGTTACCTTCTGGGACGTGTGATTCGCCGTCAATCTCACTTTCATTCAGGTCTGATACGGAGGCTACCTGAAGTATCTGGTGGGAAAAACAAGTTCAGAAATCTAAGATGCTTCTACAGTACTAGAAAGAACAAAGAGAAAGGTCTCCTAGAGTCTGTAAATGAAGGTAACAAACCGAGCTGAATACATTCAGAGCCGTCAGTCCAAAACTATTCACACAAGTAGTCTATCAATTATTAAACACTGTAAATGGATCAGGTTTTCTCACTGCATTCTTTCCGTCATCTAAAAAAATAACTGTTGGCTGGATTTTCCATTGAGTACGACGTTACAGTATTGCAGGGAAATAAACATTAATGCTTACCAATTGTGCAAACGTTGTCACCTTTAACCGCTTGAACAATTCATCTTTTCGATACCTGTAATCTGAAAAAAAGGGGGAAAAAAAAGCACAATTTAAATCTAAGACAGGTTATAGGAGGAAGGAGCCTCAAAGCCCTGATGACAGTCTTGGTTAAATCGCTGTGTTTGATAATTGCATAATGTAGCAAAACAACTGTGATAATTACTTTTGCAGCCATACTACACACAACTCACCTGGGTCTTGCAGGTCCTCCTTCTCCTCATCCCCCACTAATGCTTCACTAAACCTCGGCTCTGCCCTGTCTGTTCCCATGCTACCTTGCAGCCAAAGGTCCCACTACTACGCCCAAATCAGGCTGCTCAGACGGTTTTATGTGTGCTATTGATTGTATTATCCTCACTAGCTCTATAGACCCCTGCTGGCATCTGAGCAGCTTGTCCCCACAGTCACATAGAGGAATACTTGTGGACAGCAGTACAATCCTCCATTGGAGAGTGAAGGCATCCGTGAGAAATCAGAGGACGGGTCAACACAATATGACCACTGTCCACAAAGAACTTATTGAAATGGGAAATATCAGTGAGACAGAACTTCTCCAGATTACCTCTTGAAGTACACGGACAGACAGAGAAGAGAAACCCACAGATCCTCGAGAAAATGAAGTGCCAAGTTGGCAAATTGTACAGCAATCCACACTCATCCACACTACTCTAAGAAAAAATACCCTTATGAGGGATTATTTTGCTGTAATTGGATCATGTGTGAGTTTCACATAATCCTGCCAAAACGGGCTATTTAATCCACCTGTTCACATTTGGGCAGAATGGAAAGTGTTTGCAAGATGCCAATGGGCTGAACTAATGATATAGTAGGTCCAACAGTCTATGGCAACAGTCTAGTAGCCCTGCGTACTATTCTGTTCTTATTATCCAAGCTGATATATATAATGAAAATGGGTTCTATGGGTACCCACGAGACTCACATGCAGTTTGGAGCAAGTCATAGTCAAGTCAGCACACTGACACACTGAGAGCTGTTGTTGCCTGTTGGGCTGCAGTTTGTCATGTTATGATTGGAGCATATTTTTTATGCTAAATGCAGTACCTGTGAGGGTTTCTGGACAATATTTCTCATTGTTTTGTGTTGTTAATTCATTTCCAATAATAAATATATACATACATTTGCATAAAGCAGTATATTTGCCCACTCCCATGTTGATAAGAGTATTAAATACTTGACAAATCTCCCTTTAAGGTACATTTTGAACAGATAAAAAAATGTGTCATTAATTTGCGATTTATCGCGATTCACTATGGACAATAATGCAATTAATCACGATTAAATATTTGAATCGATTGACAGCCCCAGTATGTATCCTTGTGAAGTGTCCTTTAGGAAGACATTGAAGCTGTTCATATCGATAAAGGGAACCCATCGTGAGTTGTGATTCTCAGACACAGAAGTTAAAATTTGAAGACTTGTAAATGGTGGTTTGGTAATGTAAAAAAACAAAAAAAACATCTTTATACACCTGTTTCAAAGATATCCAATAATCAAAAACCTCCCGTTGATTCAAATTTACATTTTCACTCAGACTATGAAAAATACAGGTGAAATGAAATATTTTTTTCTTTAGAAGCCAGATTTAACAACTGACAAACCCCACAAAACATAAAACATCTGAGATGTATGAGTGCATCAAACAAAGTGCATATAGTAGAGTAGAAAGATCTAACATGATACTTAAAAGTTATAAACATATTCCCAAATACTTGCCAGTGCTGATTCCTCTCCAAATGAGTTACTCACTTTTTTTAATCTCCTCCAGTTTTTCCATATACTTTGTGAGGCTGCATCCTGTTATATATAAAAAATGACAGCAATATTCATAATAAAGCATTTATAAATCACTTTAGTCATAACAAATGGCACTAGTCTATAGCATTGTAGTACATCTGTACATGGACATGGTACCTGTGTCCAGCCTGGTTTTGACATTTTGGTACTTTTCGTTTTTCGGTATCCTTTTTCTCAGGTACTAGAAAGGAAAAGACAACCATGGGTTTATGTTAGCTGTATGACCAGAAACAAAGACTGCAAATGCTAACGGTGATTAGCATAGTTAACCTGCAAGCATGGGAGCTTTCAGAAGGAGCTAACGACACGATCCTTACAGGTGCACTGTGGTTGATATGGTAACTAAACACTGACCATAGCTAACTAGCTAGCTTGCTAGGATAGCTCCATTTGTTTCTGTTGTTCCACGCTGTATTGACAGCACATGCTATTATCGATAGTGCAATATTAGCAGTTAGCGGGTAAAGAATATAAGTAATGTTGACATTTAACTAGCGTTACCTCCACACTGCCGATGCCCCGATTGAGCGACATCTTTTTCAAACCGAAATACCAAACATCAATTTCCCAAGTTTAACAATCTCGCTGCTGATTTGTCAATTCAGTTTCACGGGCCAATCAGAGAAGCTGATACTGCGCCGCTTCTCCTTCAAGAGCAGCTTCGTATGATATGCCTGCGCTAGTTGCTTAGCAGCGAAAGACGCTCCACCTTAACGACAATGCTGCATTCAGGTCACATAGAAATAACCGGTACGTTTTGGGGTTGTAACACAAAACAAAGTTCCTGGCTCGTTGGCAGCACCCTTGACGTGTTCACAGTCACACATTCTACCAAACAATTACTTAAAATTCATGTTTTATTCTCATTTTGATTTTGCGCACAGTATCACGGCAAAGTGCAATAATATATTCTGCTGGAATTTGTGCAATACATTGACTGTGCAATATTGTTTGTCTACTGTATGCTGCTACCAGTTTATTTATTTATTATATATGTGAGTCGTTTGGTCTATCTATTTTATCTTTTTATCTTGCTTTTATTCTTTTATTCTTTCTTTGTACCACTGAGAGGAGTTGCTCTAGAGTTTCGTTGTACAGCTGTGCAATGACAATAAAGGCATTCATTCATTCATCATTATTTGATATTCACTAACTGTATTTGCCTCCCAATATAATTTTTTATATCTGATTCTCGTACCTCCCGTTTTCATATGGTTCATGAATGCAGCACCACTCTCTCTTCGTTCAAATAAGTTTGCTAAAAGACTATCGAGCAGAGCACCGAGTTATCTGAGTTCGACAGGTCAGGTCTGAGACTGCTGCTGAAGGCGCTCTGTTTGACAGTTATGGAAGAAACGTTACTGAGCAGCGGGGCGATTCAACTTTCCCTCTGACAACACTAGCTCTTCTAGCAAATGCCCACAATGGCGTCTGTTATGGTAAGTATATTTGTGAATACTGGGCTAATGAGCAAACGTGTGTTTACTTTGATAAACGTACGTTAACGTTGACTGGTGCTTATAGTAGCTGAGTCGGCGAGTTTGCTAGCTGCTCTCTGCTAAGAGGATTTGTTGTCAAAGTCACCTCGGGTCCTCTCTGTTAAATCTTTACAGCATAATAGACGTGCTTATTGGTATATAACGTTCTGCAGCTCTTTAAGTGTCACTTTAATGCTGTCCCTAAACGCAAACATGTCTGTTCCCAGCCCAGCCCTCCACTACTAGCAACACAACCTTTTCACCAACCTCTTTAGAGCTCTTTCACAGACATGCAATCTCTTTAGAGCTCTTTCACAGACATGCAACCTCTTTAGAGCTCTTTCACAGACCTGCAACCTCTTTAGCGCTCTTTCACAGACATGCAACCTCTTTAGAGCTCTTTCACAGACATGCAACCTCTTTAGAGCTCTTTCACAGACATGCAACTAACACAAAGTGAAGTGAGTTGAACATAGTGGATGAGCTTCCAGTGGTTTGCATCACTGTGCTCTCCATGAGACCCTTCACCACACCTTTTTACAAACTTCTTGTATCCTATTCCTTAACTAATACTGCAGAGGAAATGCAGAGTTTCCCTGACTGACTCTGTAGATAGACAGATAGATAGATAGATAGATAGATAGATAGATAGATAGATAGATAGATAGATAGATAGATAGTAACTTTATTGATCCCGAGGGAAATTCAAGTTTCCAGCATCACAGTTCCATAGTGCAAACCAAATAATTAAAAACGTCACAGGTAAGTAGTACACATGTTAGTAAGAAAACATCACAGGTGTGTAGTACACATATTAGTAAAACGACACAAGTAGTAACAAGACACATGTAAGTAATACAGAGTATAAAACAAAATATGCAATGTGCAGAAGAACTGTTAAAAATTAATATAGTGCAGGGTAAACAACTGAGATACAGGACTATTTAAAGAAAAAGTCAGTGTAGTGCAGAAAGTGATACAGTGCTGGGTGATTAAATATAGGAGATATAGATATTAAGAAATGTCAGATATGGAATCTAATGCAGGATAAGAACTGAGGTAGAGAAGTTTTTTTTTTTGTAGTGTGCGGAATTAAAGTGGCTGTATTGTTGTTGCAGGAGGATCCAACCCTAGAGAGACACTTCAAGGGGCATAAAGATGCTGTCACCTGCACAGACTTCAATCCAAACCGCAAACAACTGGGTAATTTATGCTGCTGCGACAAAGTTAACAAATCCACAGATGCTATTCAGTTTGTAGATAGTTGCCTCTAATCATGTGCCATGCTTTTGGCTCCAAAAAAATCAAATATTGGTTTATCATCACTGTGAACATCAC
Organism: Sebastolobus alascanus; assembly: GCA_916701645.2. NCBI lineage: Eukaryota > Metazoa > Chordata > Actinopteri > Perciformes > Sebastidae > Sebastolobus > Sebastolobus alascanus. The sequence continues at coordinate 469,952 of CAKAOJ020000050.1, forward strand.
CTGAAACAATTACATTGATGTACAATTATCAACAGTAATAGAGTAATCATGACTGTTGTATTTAGTAAAATAATCATTATCAAATCTTTAGTGATGACCTCAAAATTGTATATGTAAGCTACATGTAAGTGACTCTTACATGATGTTCCATCATTCTAAACATACTGTACATAGCAGGCACCAACTGACAATATACAGCACATTAGCTTTAGGGCTGTCAACAAATATAAAAAACAACAACAGATATTCGAATATGAAAATTAATATTCGATTGTGAAAAAAAACGCACTGAATGCAGCTCATGACAGGAGTCAAACAACGTCACTTTCATTCATCAAAAATGAAATGTAATGTTAGGTAACAGAAAACACAAGTTTTATATTGTGATATTTACTGGAAATGACATACAATATAGCCAACAGCAAGTAGTAATCTTTTAGCTTCCTCTAGCCAGCTGCCACCTTATTTAGGTTTTTGTAGTGAAATGAGGAGGTATCGTATAGATAACTCCTCATTTCAGCTTCACAGATCATCTGTTCCTCGTCCATTGCGGCGCTTTCGAAGCCCTACGTTTTCCTAGGATGGGCACCTTGGTTTCTGTCACAGAGATGTATTCTAGTAGCACATTGATGGTGCATATTTTTCTTGATGAACCCATTGACCTTTACAGAAATGTAACCAGTGACTCTTTTAGGTTAGCCTCTCTGACGACACTGACCTACCAGAATGTTTGTGGTCAGATTTGTCTCTTCTTTCATATGAGACACAATTAGATAATAACTTTATATAGCAAATTTAAAAACCGAGTTCACAGTGTGCTTTGACAGACAAAGCAAGCACGATACAAGACAATACGACAACAGAAAGCCAAACAGTGAGGCCAAACAAAAGCAAGACAAAACTAAGGTAAAATTTAAACACAAATAAAACAGTACAATAGATAAAAACATATCAATTAAATAAATACAAATAAAAGTAAAAGGGAATATAAACAAAAATACAATTCAAAGATGATAAAAGGACATCACGTCTATAAAAATGTTTTTTAGGAAGTGATTCAAAAGAGATACAAGGTTAGGTTAACAATACAAACTGAGCTCACTTTATTCACTGTAATAGCCTCTTTAGATACCAGTAATAATTAAATCTACTGCAGATCTACAGCATGAAATCTGTCCTGTTTATTGTGTAAGTCTTCTCCATTCATCTTTCTTTGTCTCCCTCTAGCCTCGGGGTCAGTGGATAAGAGCCTGATGATCTGGAATCTGGCTCCAAAGGGGAGAGCTTTCCGCTATGTTGACCACCAAGACGTCATCACTGGGGTGCAGTTCTCCCCCTCTGGTGACCTGGTGGCCACTTCCTCCAAGGACAGAACGGTCCGACTGTGGACACCTTCCATGTAGGCTCAAGTCACTTTTTCCACTTTAATCAGCACCTCTCGGTTGTCTACGTACGATGAGTGGACCGTAATATGAAATGATGATGTGTCTGTGTGTTACAGGAAAGGAGAGTCAACCGTGTTCAAAGCCCACACGGCCGCTGTACGCAGTGTTGCTTTCTCCCCCGACGGCCAGAGACTGGTGACCGCGTCTGACGACAAGTCTGTCAAAGTGTGGAGCGTTCACCGGCAGTGCTTCGTCTACTCTCTCAACCAGCACACCAACTGGGTGCGCTGTGCCAGGTACCCAGCAGCACCACATCCTGCAGTGACCTCTCCTGCAGTAGCATGTTTGTTTCTGTGTGTGTATGTGTATCTTAAAGGTAACCTAAAAATAGCTTTATCACTTAGCTACACCTCTACACACAACAAACAGAGATATCCGTCTGAGAATAACTAATAATAATTAATGTTGAAAATGAATAATGTTGTGGGATTTATTCTATAGTATTACATACCTATATATAAAAAAACAAACAAAGCATTCGAATACTGATCTGGAAGTCGATTACCATGGCAACGGTCAAAACTTGGAAGCTTTGAAGCATTCGGGTCAGCCCTACGCATCAGGAATACTTTTTAAAACCAAGATAATAGTTATGCACTTTTTCTAAATATATGTAATTTTCCTTTTTCTCCATCCCTTTAAAAATGTTGTGAATCACGATGTGAATCACCTGATGGAGACGAGTAGATAAATTCAGTGGTCAGGATTTTGTCCTTTCTTTACTGCAGGTTTTCTCCAGACGGGCGGCTGATAGCGTCCTGTGGAGACGACCGCACCGTCCGGCTGTGGGACACGTCCACCAAACACTGCATCAACTGTTTCACTGACTATGGAGGGTAAGTCCTAAAAGTGTCCTGTTAGTCTTTGTAGCTTTGATTATATATATATTATTTAATTTTAGCTTTGTGACTACAATTCTGTTGGTTTTAGTCACTTTATCTAATTGTCTTTTTGTGTAATTTTACTTGACACAGTCTCTTCCCTGTTGTAATATCACAACCAATACATTTCCAAACAGGAGATTCAAAGGAGATGGAGAAGGCCAAAACATCACTGAATATAATCAAAAGTTTTTAAAAAGACGTTACAAAATTAAATCAATTTAGTGTAGTCATTACTTTGTTTCTCCCGTAGATGGCTTTGTTGTGTGTTATTCACACACCAGACTGTTAAACTGCTGCAGGTCTGAATTTATTTGCTATTCCAGATCAGCAACGTTTGTTGGCTTCAACTCCAGTGGCACCTGTATCGCGTCCTCGGGAGCCGACAGTTCACTGAAAATCTGGGATCTACGGACCAACAAGTTAATTCAGCATTATCAAGGTATGTCGACATGTCAGAGCTATAATAATGCTATTATGTATTCAGTTAGGAAAATAACATAATTGCCTGAAATATTCTTGCCAATATCTGTGCACCAAGACTGTAATTGCTGTTAATATGGTTTTATTTTTGTACAACTTGGACCAGTCCACAGTGCAGGAATCAACAGCTTTTCCTTCCACCCTTCAAACAACTACCTGATCAGTGGCTCCAGTGACAGCACTGTTAAGATCCTGGACCTGCTGGAGGGACGTCTCATCTACACCCTGCGTGGACACAAGGTGATGCTACAGCATCAGACAATATTAGACACTATATGCAGTCTGAGCAGCGTTATTCCAAGATTTCCCTGAATTCGTCCTTGATGGTGTTTATCATGGTCAGTTTTTTTATTCACTAACATTTTTTAAATTGTTTTTCAGGGTGCAGTAATCACAGTAGCCTTTTCCAGGGCAGGAGACCTCTTTGCCTCGGGGGGAGCTGATGGTCAGGTTGGTGTTTCATGACTACATCACCACCCTGTATTCCCCATACTCTCAGTAGCTTCAAGGTTAATATTTCTACTTTCTGTAGTAGAAAATCCGAGGAACTTTGTTGTGCTGGTCCCTCGATCCCGTAGGTGCTGATGTGGAGGACAAACTTTGACACCAAATCCTACCAGGAGGTCCTGCAACAACACAGCCGGAGGTCCACCCCGGATCCCCCTCCCCACGTGACTGACATCCACCCCAGAGGATCCCACCTTCACCGCCCGCAGCCCACATCCATTCAGGTCAGTTCACTTTTACCTAACTTCATGTGCAAGTCATTTTTTATCAAGTTAGCCAAGTTCTACTTAGAATGATTAGGTGCCAGTTAATTTCTACTATCACCTACCATACAAACTAACATGAAGAAGGTACGACGTACATGAAACCTGCCTTGGCGGAGGTCTGCGCTCTCCGAGTGCACTTCTAGTTCATCTTCATCTCATCTAACCATTCCAACACACGGATATTTTCACAACAACATGAACATCTAGAATGAAGCTAAGTGATGAGTGGGAGTGGTGTGAAAATGGTCGGCAAATGCCGCTTTGTGCGTATGTCCGTATCATAACAACAGCTTGTGTATCCGCAGTCCTCGGTCTTCCTGTTTCCCTTTTTGAATGACGAATGCAGACTACCGCCGCCTCTGGTGTGGAGAGTTATTTCCTTCACGCAGGCACAGAATGTACGTGCTAGTTGGCCATTGGCTGTAGTCTTTGCAGTGTGACGTGAGGCGACACACAAGTCGGCCTTCGTCGCCGCTAGTTCATTGATGTCGGTTTGGTGTGTCCTTTAGGCTACCAAACATTATCCGGTCAGAGGGCCATATAGTAGTTCCCTGGCCTACAAACCATCAGAATCTCTTATTTTATTATAACTGACCACTGTTCTGCAAAGACAAGAAGTATGCAGTGAAAACGACCCGGTCCACAGACATTCTACATAACATCTGTGTGCTCAGTAAATTATACAGGTGAGTAATCAAGAGATATGTTGTAAAAGTAAAAAGCGGAGCAGCTATACAGTATATGACTTTTCTTTCTTTCTCTCCACAGATCAGTCCAACAATAGCAGACACTCAGTCCACTGATCCGCATGTCATAGAGATGGGCCAATCTGTTCACAGCTCCATGGTAAGCTGGCATATTAAATCTACAGTCACTAGAAAGCAAGGCACATCCCCAAATCACACATAGGCCTCAGAGTCATGTTACTTAACTTAGTCAATAACTCACAATTTCTTGATTAATGGCAAAAGGAAGACAGTCTCTTGAGGAGGTAATGGGTGGTGGTGCGAAGACAAATAACTTGGAGATCATGCAACAAAAATAGTAGCACGCAGAGAGGTCTGTGAAGTGAAATATAAGCGGCAGTGCTACTGAAGCAGCCAGTCTGTTCCATTCACATTGACTCTAACCTCAATCGCTGCCTTCTGAAGCAGCTGTCCTGTCAGCAGCACAGCTCTTGAGAGGCGGAGAGGACAGTGAAAGGCCTCCACAAAAAGTTGGCTCCTTAAAACCAGCATTGTTTTCATTTATTAATTAATTAATTTTGTTTTCCCGCCTACCATAGCTCTATATGCCGACAGTGAAACTGGAAAGCTTATAGCGAAACTGAGGGATTTGATCCATCATTTTAGATACGCTTAATAGGTTCACACCATTTATACAGTGGCAGAGTTGTGTTTTTAAATAATACAAAAAAGATGTGCAATTGATGGCTGTCAACATGTATATTTCCCTTTAGACATAACACACCACACTACAAATAGAAACCACTTTAAATGTAAAAAATAATGAATTTCTAGCTGCCATTCACCATATCAAAAATACTTATATTGCTGCTTTTTACAGGCTGAAATTAAAAGTTTGTGCCTGTAAAATTTACTTTCCTATCATTACTGTTTATGGGACAGATCAAGGTTGTATGTATTTGAGAGGAGGGGTGTTCTCATGACCAGCAGGTGGCAGTGCAGACCAGTCTATAGTTTTGCCGTCCAGCTGCAGCACTGATACCTGCCTCAAAGGACAACAGTCCGTTCACTTGTCAGAGATGAGGTGATGCCAGCAGAAAACAACACACTCTGTCTGTCTGTCTTTGCTCTTTAAAGTGTCAATTTTAGTTTAGCAGTCCTTTTTTATTGATACATGAGCTTCAAGTTTTCAGAATTGTTTGCATAGTTGCATTTTTGTGTGTGTATTCAGTGGAGAAAAACTGCAAAAGGGCAGTCACACATGCGCAAAATTAAAATTCGCCTCCGATTCACTTCCACTCTACGAAAGGGGGAAAAAACATTTGTTTCAAGTTGTGAAGCAAATTTGCATCTTCGCATTCTCGTGGAGTTCAACTTTAGTGAACTTTCAGGCAAATATCGCCTCGGCAGATGACAGTCACTCGCCTGCATTCGCGCATGTGTGACTATTGCAGCATTTTTTTTCTGGCAATGTCACCACAGACACTCAGTTTGTAATACCACAAATATATAAATATTGCAATACTTCCATCATGGGCCATAGGCTCTATCACCGTTGTGTTACCTCCTTCAGTGATAGATAGCGACTTAACAGACGTTTATTTCAATTTGTATATATCCTTAAAAAACTTTGTTCAGCATCATCTCTAATCATACAATTCTGCACTTTTGCACAACTACAATTCAGTGATTACATTGATAACATGTTGGATTAGTTATCTTAAAATGTAAATGTAGCTTAAATCTTGAAGGCTGCATTACAGTTCAGTAAGAGTGACATTTTATGGGTCCAGCTGAAACGTCCCTGTTCAACATTTGTCCTGGTATAAGCCTTACGTATCCATTTTCAATTAGTTTTCAGATTCAGTTGTATAAAAGTATAATTCAGAGAGTCAAGAAAAGAAAAAAAACTATACTATGTGAGTTTTGATTTTGGCAATTTTGCCAAATACAGCAACCTTGTGAATTCCATGTTGTGTTTTCCGGATCATTCCTTTCTCTAGTTTGTATTGTTGCTGAAGGCCCATCGGGGATGGCAGGGGCAGTGACTTGGCCCTGAACTTGAGTAGTTCACGTTTTGTTGGTAAAATCCTGGATGTGAATTAGCGCAATCCGCTTACTCCACAAATGCTGATCCTGGATAAACGGGTAGAAACATGAGTTTGATTTGGCTGGGTCTTAATGTACAGGTTTAATGTGCATTAGGAAAACAACATGCTTTCACAGAAGTGAGGACGGCTGGTTAAGATGTAAGGTTTGTGTGAATATGTCTAATCAATAATCTGACACAAAAACGGTCCTCCAGAGTCCGATATCAGAACTGCGCCCATAGCAACTGTCTGTTATACATAGCAACGGTTTGCTATAAAGAAAGCCGTGTAATTAAAAGCTTTAAACCTCTATATACTTATACAGTACGCCATGAAACAATCATAACAATAAATCATGAAGCAATTGTTTAATAAATGATAAAAAGGAAAGGCCAAAATTATCTGTGTGCTTTATAATCAGTGTATCATTGCAAATTGAATATGAAAGTGGCATTTAATGATTCATAGTAATATCTGTATTTTACTCCCTGAGCCTCAGCGTGTATATTCATGAGCAGTATATTCGTGTATATTCATGAGCAGATGGATTTGAGTTTGGGCATGTTTTCTGTTTGGATATGGATATAGTGTGGAGAGTGAAATGGTGCACATAATTTCCCTTTAGGGGCTGTGACGCTTTTCAAACTCTAAACTAAAAGTCAAGTCGTGTGAAAGTCTTTTGAGTTCTCTGCACAGTTAATGTGGGGGAGATGTTGTTTGTATTTATCCCATTCTAGGTGCATTGTTCTGAAAAAAAGTCACTTAATACTACAACCAAAAGTATTTGCTTTTAATGATCTCTTTATCCCTTTTATCAGTCCCAAAAAAAGAAACATGTTAAACTGATAACTCCTATTGCAGCAGTAGTACATTTTCTTTACCGTGCGTGCACAAATTAATTTAGCACCTAAATTATGTTTTTTTTTGTCGCCACTGTTTGACCTAAGACTGCTGTGTAGCCAACATCAGGATCTTTCTCAGATTTCCTTCTCTCCTGCCCTCTCTTCATCTTCCTCCTCCTCCTCCTCCTCCTACTCTTCCTTCTCTGCGTTGCTTGAAGGAGCTTTGCTCGCTGTATGAATCGCCCAAGCGTGCCTGAATGGAAAGACCCGTGAGAGATCAGAGAGAGAGAGGGAGCGAGAGAGAGATGTGGAGAAATAGAGATCAGAGACATGGGGAGAGGAATCCACGTGCCGATGCCCTGGCCCGCGGGGGACGCAGCAGCCGCAGCCGCAGCTCTAATAATAGACGAGCTGGAGTTCTGCCTGCCTGTTTACCTCACTGACTAACTCCACTGCTGCACCCTGGTGTCACACACATTTAATACGTATACATCAGTTTTATCTTTGCCACAAATCACAAATGCTTGACCCTTACATGCTTACTCGCTGCAGCTAATTGTGCTTAAATTTGAAAGACACACACATAGAGTAGCTCCTGACTCATTCATGCACTTCCATTCCTTCTCTGTGCCTCCTGCAGCTTGTCGTAGCCTCTGTGTTCATTAGGGGTGGGAAAAAAATTGACTCACCTTTGTATCGTGATTTTTTTTTTTGGGGGATTTTGAAATCAATTTTTGTAATGCCAGAATCGATATATTTGATTAATTTGAGTCTATGTGGAGGTAGAAGGAAGTTACCGCTTTTATTGTTGTAGTCTGAGTAACATGACATCATATCCGTTCCGTATCCGTCAACCAAAACAAACCAGCCAGGCCGCTGCGAGCCGAAACGAGGAAGTAGAAAACAGCGGAGGGTCTGCGTGGATACGACCTGCACCCTCACATGTTAAATCCAAAGTGGTTAACACTACACATTCAGTAAAGGATGGAAACACTTTGGGTTTCACACATTGCAGGAAAAGCAGAGCTAGACATCACGGCTAAAGCTGCATGCTAACTCTGTCACGGACAGAAGGCGTTATCGTATCGCGGTGACGTGCGGTCAAGCTGGCCGTCGCTCTCATCTCCGTGGTCAAATGGGCCGACGCTACAACTGTAGAGCACCCATATACTGACATTTATGTTAAATGCATTCAAACGGCCCCGATGTAGCTGACCATGGATGTATAAAGAGAACGGAGCTGACGGGAGAGCTAGAGACGGACTTGGAGAAGTTAGCGGAAGTATACACGTGTGACAACGTCCGATTTTCAATATAAGGTGTTAACAAAGGGAACTGTATAAACAAAATACATATATGGAAATAAGATTGATTGGATTATATTCACCAGAAGTATAAACCATTACCCTTATAAATTAAAACGAAAATACCACTAATTTGTGAGGGAAATGTCTTTATTCTTCGATTTTTGGGTTGCTGGAAAAAATGTAATAAATAATTCCTGACAGTGACTGATATATTTGACTTCAGGACATCTCTGACTACATACATGCTGAAAATCAAACATTCATACTGTATCGATTTAGATATTTTCCAAAGTAAAAGTCCCTATGGTGTATGATTCAACTTTTTCCCATGGTCTAGTGTTAAAAAAAGATAACAAGAATCACAATAAATCGCAATATCGAATCGCAATACTTCAGCACTCGTGATAGTATGGAATCGGGAGATAGGTGTATCGTCCCAGCCCTAGTGTTTATATGCATATGAGTGCAGTTGCGTCAGTGTGCATGTGAGTGAGTGAACGAGCCTGTATGTGTGTTAACGTAGTGTGTACACGTGTCGAGGACATGCAAATTTGCCAAGTTATGTGTATGAGTATGTGTGTGTGTTTGTATATATTTGAGGTCTATTTGTGTGCGTACATGAGTCACTAGGTATTATGGTGTGAATGTGAGTGTGTGTGTGAGAGTCATCCCTGGCTAAAACGGGTGGAGCAGGGAGACCCAGTGCTACTCCTCCTGTCAGATCTGATTTCCATCACTGAGGAACTCCTCCCCTCCCCTCCTCATTTCAGACTCCTCTCCTCTCCTCTTCTCCTCTGGTCATTTCCTACTCCTTTCCTCCTCCTTCCACCGTCGTTGATGTCCTCAGAGTGCTTTCCCTTCCGCCCTGCTTCCGTGTCCCCCCCCCCCATCGCCCTAATGGTTCCAAGCGTGGGCGCAAAAGAGAAAAGGGGCAGAGAGAGGGAAGGACGGGGGGATGCAAATGGCCCGAGGTGGGTACGTGGGTGGCAGGATGGGGAGATTTCTGCACTCGCAGTTCCTGCTGCCGTTGCTGACCTTCATCATCTTAAGTTAGGGCCATCTCCTCTTATCACTTATTCCTTTTTTTTTTAACTTTTTCTTTTGACTTCAATGGCACTAAACTACACAATGTGTTTTAATTAGGGCTGCGCAATTTTGAAAAAATATCAACTGGCGATTATTTTGACTGATATTGCAATTGCGGTATGATTTGTGATATAAGAGGGAATGATCATTTTTACATCATTATTCTCATTTTGATGTGATTTTTTTTTTTGGGGGGGGTATGATGATATGTAGGCCAGGACATCTCTGAAGCACAACAATATGTATTTAAAAATGGTATTTTGACACATTTCACCTTTAACAAATGTTGCGCCTCCCGATTTGGAAATTACAGTAGGCCATAATTTGCGATTTCGATAAAATTTCGATTAATTGTGCAGCCCTGTGCAGTGGTTAGCACTGCCACATCACAGCAAGAGGGTTGAAGGTTCAAATCCGGCTTGGGGGGGGCTCTTCTGTGTGGAGTTTGCATGTTCTCCCCGTGTTAGAGTGGGTTTTCTGCGGGGTCTCCGGTTTCCTCTGAATGTGAATATGAGGGTTAATGGTTGTCTGTCTGTGATAGTCTGGCGACAATGTCAGCTGGGATCGACTCCAGCCCCCCCCCCCCGTGACCCAGAATAGGATAAGTGGTTACAGATAATGGATGGATGGATGTGCAGCCCTAGTTTTAATGTGTTTAAATGTCCTCATGTTGCTGAGACACTGTTGGAATTTCTTTGAGGTGTGGATTGAAATGACAACTCTGTCTACATAGTTTTGTGTGCATTTCTGGGGCTGTTTTTGCTGGAGTTGGCCATGCCTCTTTGTCCCAATGAATGGGAATTAATGCTGCAGCACACAATGATAGATACATCTGCAGCCAAGATTTAAATCTGGTTCTGACATCTTTAACAACAATATTTGTGTAATGTTCGAGTGCTCATATAGTTTTGGCCATGAAGTCTAGCCAAGAGCAATATCCTGAACAAATCGGATACTTGCATGAGGTTACTGCATAAGAAATTACTATACATAAGGCCTGTGAAGTGTCCTCATGTTGTTTGCATTATATGCATTCAGGACGTTTGTATGGACAGGGAGGTGATGTCAGTAATAACATGATGACACTGATGTGGCATCAGCTGTGTCTTTGTCCCCTTCCTCCCGTCCTCTCTCTCTCTCTCTGCATTAGCCATTAAGCTCTGCAGTGAGCTAGCGGCACTAGCAGGGCTCAGTGCTCCTGAATGGAGAGTTATCAGCAAACACTACGTCATGGCAGAGCAGACAGAGGCCGAGGGTGGTGCCCTCACTCTATATTGACATTACAGAGCTATGATATACACACCAGTACAGCCATAAAGTGACGTATCAGCCATAGTGTCCATCAGCTGCTCTCTGCGTGTCCTTGAGCACTGAACCCTTTTATACTCCCTCTTTGGAAACTACGATAACAGATCAATGTACAAGCATGTATGTCACATATTTTAATGGTAGCAATGTGACATCATTCAGTTTTTTTTATGACCCCAAATGTGGTTTCAGGGCCCCCCCAGAGTTCATTGAGGGGCCTCCAGATTGCATCAGAGTAAAATGAGGTTTGTTTTAATCAAGGGGCTCCCAGAGCAGCAGCTGCTAGCTAAATAGTTCTCTACTTGCCTGTGGCTACTACTTGTTCATCTATAAATGCCACTAATTGTATGGGGGGCAGAAAGCCCAATGAGACTGAATAATATAAAATGGAATTTAACTGATGTTAATTTAGCAGTTAAAGCCCCTTTTCCCACTGGACAAAAAAAACTACCAACACTTGCTAACATCTGGCTTTTGTCTTCAGTGGGAAAGGTCACAATCAGCTTTCATTCCCGGGACAAATGACTCTGCAGTAGTCACGGGTATTTATCGGCTTCAGCTCGGCAGTGATGGAAACATGACACCCAGGTGGACACGCTAATTTTCGCCCCTTTTCCGGCGTGATGCTATGACTACTATGACCAACTCTTTGTCATCTCAGCCACAAATTCTGTCCAAGCAGAGCTTCAACATCGTTCCACATCAGTCGGCAAAAAGACGCTGAATGAGTAACAGATAAAGAAGTAACCACCGTAACATTTTCACTGGCCTCCCTGCTGCTTTCTCCTGTTTACGAACCCTGTTTTCCAGCACGTTCGTGATGTCGAATGTGACACACCACAAAAAATGAAAAGAAAAACATATTCGTCTACTGGCAGTAGGAAAGTCTATCGCCTATTTTTAGCGGGTTGTCTCACATTTTAAAAACCTGCATATACGCACTAATTTAGGGGGGAAAAGGGTACTACACTGTCCTTTTTTAATAGCCACAACCTCCACGTGATATACCACTACTCTCTGCTTTAGGTGTGCATTCAGCACTTAGCGTTCTTACTTTCATAAACTCAAATTTGTCTAAATTTACCATATTGCAATAAGTTGAACTGGGTTCAAATGGATCCTGAGCAAAACAAACAGTGAAATATATTTCTTGGTTGTAGTGTAAGCAAGTATATCATTGTTTAATTGTGAGACTTGGTGTCTCTCGGTTACTCGAGTCTCTCCTTTAGTTGAGTGGCAGCAGAGAGAGGGCGACCGACCACACGGAGAGAGTGTCAAACCCATTGCACTGAACAGATATCAAGTCAGCTGTGAAACACATGAAGAATGGCAAGTGTGAAATGAGGCCAATGAAGAGAGCATAGTTATAATGTGTGCGTGTGCGTGCATGGTACACCTGTCTTTAAAAGGACTGAAATGTCCACATAGGTAAGTTCATAAAAAATATACAAAGGAGAGTTGCTAGTTGCAATCAGGTTGAGGTTGAGCATGGAGTTAATTAAAGTTAGTTATATAGTGTTGACGCTAAAGGTTTTTAATGATACTGCTGATAAACGGTCCTCAAAGCTTCAGCGGTCCAAATGTGTGTTTAAGAGGTGATTAGATAGCAGGAGGTTAGATCTGGTTACTTGCGCCGTCTCTCGTGTCGCTGCAGACGTTAGCTGTGACGCCAGTTTGACCAGACAAGGTGTCCTCTACTGACAGGCCTCCTGTCACAGACCTCTGTGTGTTTGTGTGCATGTGTGTGTTTCTTTTGTGGTTGAAGGTCCCTCTACCCTACCATGAGTGTATAATCCTCATCATGTTTGAGTGTGTGTCGTAAATTTTTTCACTTGTAGTGACTCTCTTCAGGTGCATCCATCAACTGTGAATATGTAAGGCCATGCATGTTTGTGTAATTGCAGTGTGTACTATATGTGTCTAGATCTACACAGATGCCCCCCCCCCCCCCTCTAGCTTCCTGTGCAGGGGAAGTACAGGATATTGGATGGCCCGGAGGTTTAGATACCAGATTTAAGTGCTGTAGAGGAGAACACGAGTGACAAGACACGACGGAAATGAGCTAAAGATAGTAACAGCTCCAGGGGGGGTGGGGAGGGGGGTTCACTTTCCACCAGGACAAGGGCTCCCAGAGGCTGCATAACACACACACACACATACACACACACACACACACACACACACTGTTATACTCAGGCAAACATGCTCCTACACACAATCAGACACGTTCATTCATACATTCTGTTAGAATCACACTGACTCTCATGCAGACCGGACGCAGGCACACAGAACGGGATATTATAACGTGCTTAAACTTGCTTTAAGTGATTATTTTGATAATAAGATTGAAATGACTGATGAGAGGATCAGTCATAGTGCCGGTCAAACTGAGAATGAACATCCAACTTTGCAGGTCTGCACAGCTTTAAGCCTCTTAGCTTATTGTTTTGGCTTTCCAGCTCGCACGTAGGCAACGTTCTGACCTAAAACACCACCGCGTCAAAAGAGGCTGTGGTGGTGTGGGTGTGTTGCTACAGGTATTGGTAAAAAAGGTGAAAAAAAATCCAGTAAGTCCAGTTTGAGTGATACACCCAAAGCTGTTCAGGTACCTAAACACCGCACATTGATTTATAAACTATAAGACATGATTTTACAACTCCAGAAAGTCATCAGGGCGTCAATCATTTCCTCCTTTGCCTTGGCAAATGTCGTGGTTGACATCAGTGTTGTAGTACTCGAGATTGGTCTTGTCTTGTCTCAAGAACATTTTTTGAAGGTCTCGTCTCGGAATCGACCGCATTTTTACTTGGTCTTGTCTCGGTCTAAAAGAAAGAGGAAACGTGATTTTATTTCAAGTCTGGTCAAGACCACAACTGCAGGGATATCACGAAATTGCCTTTGCACTGTCTGATTTATTTGACATCATTACTGTGATTGATCATGGAGACAATGAAAAATACATATATTATACATGCACATATACTGTATATATATATGTGACTATAAAAGAGGTGAATGAAGAGGAATCTTCATTGGTTTTCTGTGGGTGTTTTTATGGGAATGTGGATCAATCAGTGGATCAATCAATTTGAGGAGTGTTTGCATGTTCCACATTTTATTTTAAGTGTGTCATGCAGTGTGGGACTCACACTGGTCTGGTCTTGGTCTTGACTCGGTCTCAAACCCCTCAAAGTCTTGGTCTTTTCTCGGTCTTGGTCTTTGTCTTGACTACAACAGTGGTTGACATGATTGGGCTATTTGTTGCCACTTGATATTGCATTGCATTGTTGCAAAAGTTGAGCCAGCAAAACATTGTTTTTTACTCTACATAGGAGCCCTCTGTACTTGGCCAACTGTTCACTACATGCACAGCACAAAAGAGCAAACTAAAAAAGTCAGATTATTTTTCTATCATTTCAACTCAACTCCTTACAACTGACTCGTGTGACATAATTCAGGTTACTTTATTTGTACCCAAAGGTAAATTTGGTTTGCAGTAAAAAGACGAGGTATTCACACACATTTTACAAACACAATTGACAAACATGATAAAAATACTCCAAGGCTCCACTGATCACTAAAACCACTAAATGACAATGAATATATATGAATAAATAAATAATGGCTGCTGGAACAAAGCTATTTTTATATCGCTTTGTTGTGCAATAATGGGACATTAAGGGTAAAATCATGGACATAATCATGAACATTTTGCATCTACCATGGAGTCTTACACTTCAGATTTGATACTCTTCATACATACGTATCATGCAGACTGATCCCCAATAAACCTTTTTTATATATATTTTATATTTATATTTTTTATGATCCAGACCAGTGTTTCCCAACCTTTTTATCTGGGGACCCAGAAGAGATATACGTTTGATAGATCACATCTGCATTTTATGCACGTGCTATTGAAAACATATATACATGTGTAATACTTTATAAATGTGACCAAATAAATGCATTTAGGCAGAGTTAACAGGCTCTATGTACGCTAGCTTTTCATATTAGATTCAATGTTATAAGTAGGCTACAACTATCAGAACAATAAGAACATTCAGGCTCTCTCATGTGGCTCAAAGGTGTACTGCAGATATAAATTCTAAATACAAGACTAAGGAAGAAATTCTGCAAATTGATTTGGTGACCCTAATAAAATCTCCTGCGACCGACCTGTGGGTCCCGATCCAGTCTTTGGGAATCACTGATCTAGACTGTTAACCTAATTTTGGCGTTGTATATATTTTGGATTTGTACCTTTTTTGCACCCTATTGTCATTGTTATCTTAGACTTTTATATTTGTACTCTTCCCACTTTGGATTGCGACTGCCGCACAGCAATTTCAGTTTGATCTTATGTGAGCTCCTCCTTCTAGTGGGCAGACAGCCGTTACTGCAGCTGTAAGTATTTGATGAGACCTTGTGTAACTGGAATATTACATGACACCTCCTGACCAGTCGATCGGCCCATTGACATCAGAGTCAAAGCGGAAACCCGTCTCGGGACACCGTGCACATCCCGTAATGCTGTGTTTTTTGCTGCGAGACTCCCTGTGGCGTCTCCAGTCTCCTCGGCGCTGGCATGCAAGCGTTCAAAAACTTGATCGTCCTCATCAAAAATACAAGAGGAGGGCAAGCCTTATCACTAATTCAAGAGGGTTCTCTCTTCGGGTTCCCATCCGTCCTTTCCCCTCTCACCCTTCCTGTCTCTCCCCTTTCTCTCCTCTTGTAACTCTTATCTTTTATCTCAACCTTACGCAACGCTCACTTACGGGAAGCGGGTGGTTACTTTAGGGCCATGCCGTATCACTTTCAAGTCTAGTCATGTCAATTTTATTTATATAGCCCAATATCACCAAAACACAAATTTGCCTCAGGGGGCTTTACAATGTGTACCGCATAAAACACCCTCTGTCCTTGGACCTTCGCAGCGGATAAGAAAAAAAACTTAAAGGTCCAGTGTGTAGGATCTGGCGGCATCTAGCAGTGAGGTTGCAGATTGCAACCAACTTCTCCCGTGTGCCAAGCGTGTAGGAGAACTACGGTGGCCGACGTGAAAACGTGAATGGACCTCTCTAGAGTTTCTGTAAGAGTAGCATAAAGGTCATTTGGAGAATAGCAGAGCCACTGCGTAGAGTGTGTGTATACGTGGAAAGTGAGTGGTGAAGCGAGAGAGAGAGAGAGCGGCGGCGGCGAATGTGTGTGATTGAATAATTGAACCGGCGGAGCAGTCAGAGTTAGCTTCGCTTTAAGAATGTCAAGTGAATGTACAGTAGAAGTTTCAGTTTTTGCAGAAATAAATGCTGAAACAGAGGTTTCCTGTGTCTTGTTCCCGGCGGCTGAGTGGAGTGGCGGCGGGGGGTTAACTCCGGAGCGTGTAACGTTATTTACTCCGGCCCAAGCACGAAAAGTTAACAGTGTTTGGTTTGTCTGTTGTGGGCTACTGTTTCCGCTCTTGGATTGATGGATACAAAAACAGTGTTTCTCCTCTCTCCTCTGCAAAACTCCCATATGGACAGTATTTACATTACCACTTATTCGTCTCTAGAAAAGAACAAACAAACACAATAATTTTGAAATTTCTAGTGCTGAAATGATTAATAATTTATTGTCAAATAACATTTACCCATTCCAGCTTTTCAAATACAACAATTTACCATTTTTCTGTTTCTGTTTTATACAATTGTAAATTATATTGGTTTATTTGGACTCTGGGGATTTGTGAAAGGGAAATATTTCTTATTTCTAACATTTTAAAGACTAAATAATTAGTTGGTTAGTAATTAACAAATTAATTAATAATGAAAATAATAATTCGTAGCAGACCTACTCCAAAACAACCCTTAAGACTAATATACAGTACTGTATTTTATAGGACTTTGGAGTCCCTGAAGACCTTGTCATTTTGCACACTACTTTGTGCTGAATATGTAGAATTAATTTGTAGTACAAAGACGAGACACGTAGAAGCATGTGACTGGATGACGATGTAGTACAGGTACAATCTGGATCACAATCTGTTTTAGCTTTTTAAGGTGAAATACCAACAAGGACAAAGGTCAGTATCAGTAAATTATTGGTTTATATCCAGTCCTATTAAAATACTTTAGGGGCGATTTGGTGTAAAATGATGATGTCAGTAATAAGTCTTACATCATATAGTTTCCGCAGTTTTTCTCACGGTGACACATTTAGACTATTTCCGAGCTGTTTACCTCCGTTCCCGCTACTCTTAGGGCTTCCCTTCTTTCCATCACACCTCCGCCATCCTTTCACATCCGACCAATCCCCGGCCCTCTGAGTGTGCTCTCTCTCAAGGGTACAGCCTGTATCCTCAGGGGCCTCTACTGGGAACGTGCTGACAGTCGTTCCGTGCAGGAGGCTAAAAATAGCTCGGCCAGGTCTATTACAGGTACCGGGGACACCTGAAAGGCAAATTGTTGATGTGTTGTGTTTTCTTCGCCGCTTGCTGTTATCCCTGCCCGCAGAAATGGCAGAGAGATGAAAATAGCGCTTGGATGAGATAAAAAAAAAAAAGAGCCTACACGAGATTGAATTATGTTGTCGTCCTCTTGCCTGTAAGACCCTGGCGAGAAGAGAGAGCGAGAGAAAGATTCAACCATTCGTGGTACTCTTCCTTCCCCTTGTGATCAGTTCATGTTGTTTAATGATTCCCAGCTTGCTTGTTGAATCTGTGTTCTCCAAATTAAGCGATTGAGTATTTGAGTTTGCTGATGTTCGTCTTCCATTCTCTCGTATGTACAGTAAGACCCAGTGAAGGTTGTTTAAACTGATGTAACTATTAATTTTTTACATGTAAGATTAATATGCTGCTTAATAAATATACTAAAATGACCATGACTTTAACTCAACCTAGATATACTCTTACGAAAAAATAAATATAAAATACAAAAATAATTAAAAAAAAACCTGTTTATGTTGAATTGGCTTTGCTAACTACCAAGTCAAGTGTGCCAAAAAAGGACAACATATTGCATCATGTTCTGAGATCTCTATATTTGTCATTAGAGCAACATTAAATGAAAGGATGTTTTTTGTCCTATTGGCAAAAACACATGATTTGCATCTGTGATTGCCTTTCCCAATGTGTGCATCAAAATCCAAGTTGCTGATCTGGTGACATCCTCTACTCATCATCATCACCATACTGATTCTATTTATTATCTCTCACTGATGAAGTCTTGAGTTGTTTTATGTCGTGTATTTATTGTCATGTGGATGTTTTTTTGTGCGTACCTGCCCAGCGACAACAGATGCAAATTAGCTTTTAGCTAACTCCTGTGCAATTACTTTTAATTGTGTGCTGTCCCTACAAAAGTAAACAATAAAAAAAATAATAACCTGGCAGAGGACAGGACGCCAGACTATCACAGGGCTGACGCATAAAGACAGACAACCATTAATGCTCACATTCACACCTAAATGTAAATATGATTGTAGATATATGTATATTTTGATATGTGGGAGGGTGAGTATGAGGGGGATACACACCTAGCTTAGTGTACAATTATGATATTCCATATTTGTGTGTGAATAGATGAACTATGATTGCAAACAAAAAACATTTAATATTTGTAAAACGCCAAGAGGGGTGGGTGGCAGAGTGGGCAAGGGGATGGCTCCTTGCTCCACTTTTTTTTTGTACTTATGTATGTATAATTTTTTTAGGGCTGCCCCCTCTTAGTCGATCGGTTGACTAATCAGTCACTTTGGTTTTAGTCCACTGAGATTTCTTCAGTCGATTTTTTTGCTTTTTTTCATGCTGAATGACTTATTTCCAAGAAACTTATGAGCACATCTCTGGTAAACACAGGATTTAAAGTGGTGCTTTTGTGTGATTCTTTGTGAAGAAACTCAGTTTTATAGATCTATCAATTAGTCGACAAAATCGTATGAATGTTCGTCGACTAGGAATTTATTTGGTCGAGGACAGCCCTAGTTTTGTTTGAGTTCCAGTAGGTGCTCTATTTAGGAATGATGTTTATTTGGATGTTTATAATAAGACTAATGTGCAGTTGTAGCTCGTTTGTAACTGAAAATGTAGTTGATATTGTTTTAAAGATGGACCAGCTAACAATATTAAGGCCAAATAATTGGATTCACTGTATTCAGTTTTGTCTAACTGTGGCTGCAGCTATGCCAGTATAACACTATAGTGTGTATGAGTGTGGAAATAACAGGCTTCCTTGATATCTGGCAGTGTTGCTCGCTGATGCTATTTTTCTCCCTGAGTGGAGGCAGAGAGGATGTGGCCCGGTGAACCGCGTAGGCAGATCAGACGCCTCATGGCTCTGTTGCCGGCCAGGCTTATTTCTGCACAGCTCATCCAGGCTTGCAGAAAATACAAGTTGTTGATTTTCCTTAACATTTTTTATGTTG
The DNA here is from genome assembly GCA_916701645.2 of Sebastolobus alascanus. Taxonomy (NCBI): domain Eukaryota; kingdom Metazoa; phylum Chordata; class Actinopteri; order Perciformes; family Sebastidae; genus Sebastolobus; species Sebastolobus alascanus. The sequence continues at coordinate 489,259 of CAKAOJ020000050.1, forward strand.
TTTCTTGTTTTCCTCCCATTGGGAGGCATCTACCTGCAGACCTTGAGTGGATAGGGCGAAGGTTAGCCCAGACGGAACTATACTTTTAGTTGACTTTCAGTGCATTTAGGGAATGGATTTTTGACGCTATTTTTAGTTTGGTCGTGGGTTGAGAATATTCGCGTCTGTCTCATCTGTTTGCTAGAGGCAGTAGCACTGGCTCGTTTTTCCTCTTAATCTGTGTTCGAGCTGTTTGCGGAACAGTTCTTCTATAGATTTTACTGCCAGAGCTACTTGTATGAACCCCCTAAATCCATATTTAATGCTCAAGAATGTGTGTGAGCATTTTAGTCTTTGTGCACCTCTAAAAGTATCTTTACATTTGTCTTCTCTGCACAAAATGTCTGTGTAAATCTTCATACGTGTGTCTGTGAGGGGAGGATTACTGGGACAGGGCTAGGAAAACAAATCCATTTCCTGTAGAGTTGAGAAAGCCACGGGGTCATGCTTTCCCTCCGGAGGTACAGCTGTAACTCAACACTGCCTCAGTCCCAGGTTAAAGCCCACCTCCTCTCGCTGATACCCCCCCCCCTCCTGTTAAGCTCATAGTCCACCTGTTAGGAAGTCATTCATCTCTCTGTTCCCTGGAGAGGGATAACTGGATCCCCGACCTCTGACCACAGCTGCACTGATGGATGGCTTTAATGCGCTTTTATTGTTTGATGTATCCACTCTCTTCCTCTCTCTTTTTTAAATCTAATCTGCTGTTTTATATCTCTTTACTCACGACTTACCTTTTACTTCATTTTCTCTTTTGTGTTTATCTTCCATTTCCTCTTCACATACGCAGCATTATAATGGGACATGGTTCTGTTGCAGCAATAAATAAGTTCAAGGATGGTCTCTGACCTGCAGGCCAATCAACAACTTCTCCTAAAGTCCCTTCCATGCATAGGTCTATATTTCCATTTATCACAAAAAGTCAAAGAGCAGAAATTCTTTGATCACCTACAATACAAGGCACTACTGTACATAAAGAAGTGTTGGAATCAGGGGTGCCTTGAAAATAATCCAGAGACTACAGAATGAACCAGTGTTGGGAAGAATGGCAATGGGAGTGATTTAGTGAGATCTAGGGATGCTAATTTAGAATTTTTTTTTACGACCTATAGCCGACCCTTGATAACCGATCATTAACCATTAACCAGGTTAAATCCATCATTCATCACCAGCTGCAGTGTATGCGCACAACAGGCAACTGAGTCCCCAGTTCACCCGTCCGGGAGAGTTACTGCAGCAGCCACGATGTTGCATGCATTGTCGTGGACACATGCACAGCTTGTCTCTTTGTTTCTGCACTTTGCTGATACATTTGATCTTTTGAGAAGGTCCTGTCTTAATCAGATAGCAAAAAAAGCATTTTTTTATGCCAAAGATGTGATTATGGTCTGGTATTATTCAGAGTATTAATAGCTTTTTTGTGCATTATTATTGTTTTTTGTTTGATTCTTTGTCAAGGTTCAGATGTAATCTTCTTGCTTAAAGACGCTTAAGTGTTTTGCGGTGGCCGTGAGCCCGTTATGTGTGGGAACATGGGAAAACGTAAGGTCTCTAGAATAGTCTGAGAGGGGGATTAGGGCTAGCCTTGAGCTCGCATTGTTTTACAGTGGGACAATTAGAAATTAGCAGTGGGGTTATTCTGAATGGCAAATGAGTTTCCCACAGGTGCTTTGCAGTCCTCTTGGTATTAGCGCTAAGTGCTAAAGCAGATTAGCAGGCATTTGTGTGGCAATGCAGCTCAATCCAATCTCCCTTATGGATACCCGCCTGTTTGGGCAATTTAGCCTTTAGTTTTATATTTGTGTGAGATGTTGCTGGCTTTATTGTATTTAGAGCTTCTTTACTGTAGCAACCATTCCAATGTTTTTTTTGCTCTCTTTTTGTACTTCTGCCTTTCACGTGAGTATTGGCAGCAGATGGGCTTCAAAATACAGGATTTCCTGTGACACTTTTAATCACTACGTCTGCAGTTTGCCCATCCTCTCTCTGTCACTTTTTCTCTCCCTCCGAGTTGTTTACCTGTCCAGTAATCTCCAGGTTGGCTTTCTCTGAGATAAAAGGATGTGAGTCAAGCTTGTGGTTGGATATGTGTCAAGATTACACGGAAAGATTAACCACCTGCTGTCCTACATACACCTAAGCCCTCCATATGGCAACACATTTCTTCCTTGAATACAAATCCTGATCGTCTTTTAGTTTAGTTTTAGTGTAAATAATCAAATTAATTGCAAAGGGGAGGTGAAACAAATATATTTAAGGGAGCACCAAAAGCCCACAGGTGGTAAAAAACATTCTCATCTCAAAATACACCAATAAAACACCTTATTTTTAGCTTTTTTATGCTACGTTACTCCATTTTCTTGTCAGGTATTTTTCCGTTTTCTGGCACCCATTCTTTGAGTCATGTTTATTGTTCTTGGTCACCACACAGTTGTTTAAGGTATTAACTGTCTAGCTACACAGCATTATGTAACTGCCATTCGCAAGTACAGTACAACTTGTGAATGGTCTGTTACAGTTGGCTGCTTGTTACTTCAGTATTACTCGACGGTTCACACGTGAATGTGATGTTGCTGGGAAAAAAATGTTCATTCATTCATTAATGAAATATGCTTAAAATGTCAGTTAGTAGACTTAATAGAATGATTGCACTTTTGTTTCGTCCCGTTTGAGTGGCATTTAATTCACCAGAACTAGAAGGGCCTCAGTGCTAGAGAGATCTGAATTGATATTTAAAATTGTATAACAACCAAGACTCATTATGACATGTGCTTTTTGGTTTCAATGTATTTATTAATGGAAGTTAAAGTTTGGGATTACCGTGCGAGGAAATTCATCTTACATGACAAAGCATTCCCTGCAGCATTTTTGATGTTGTAGTCATAATTTCCCAGATTCAGGTAACCACCATTTTTGCGCAAGGCGAGATGAAGAATATCATGTTCATTCACCAAAAAGCTCAAAATCTCTTTTCATTTATGACGATATTACTGTTCGTGGCAGCTTTGTGGCGGTACTGATTCCCCAGATCTCAACGGATCGGGAAGAAGCCTGAGAACCAGTTCCCAACCACATAATAATCACATCACAAGTGGCTTCACAATGAAAAAAAATCCCTCCTTAATAATAATAATAATGAAAAATTCCTCTTCAATAATAAACAAATGCCTCTTCTGATAATAAGGAAATGTGTATAAAGGGGTTTTCAATGGAAATTAAATAACAAAACAAAGCCTGTAGGCGTTAGGTTATCGTTAGGCAAGCACAAACTATTGCACAAATAGCACTAAGGTCTGCCCTGATGCAGGCAACCTAGTGGAAAGGGGTTCTTTAATATTCACTCGAGCTAAGTTTCAGAATGCTCAACATCACCCTCAATCAGAAAAGTTAAGTGCACCAAGCACCAAGCTGCTCTCAATTCCTAATTAGGATCCAGTCCCCACACCCTGAGCAACAGGTGATCTGAATAAGCCTCCAATCAACTCAGGGGGGATTGTGACATTTAGCTGAAATGAATTGGGGAAAAGGGAAGTGACAGCAAGTTCCAAAGAATGAAGGACTGCTAGAATAAAGGTGTTTTTTGATTTCAACACATTTTGGTTTCTCTTCTTAAGGCTGGCCCACACTTAAACATTTTTCAAATCTCAACAGACGTTGAAAATGTGAGAGACCCCACACATAACGACATATTATGATCAACTTAACAGTTTTATTCCTATAGTGTGTGGAGAGAAACGATTTGACCAAAACAGCACATCACACACTAACAGATTCATTCATGAACAACAAGTCCCGACAACAAGTCCTATGACATCCTCAAATTAATTCCTTCAGTTTCACATCGTTACCATTGAACTATGAATACACTGTGACAGAATGCTGTACATAAGCGTCTATTGTATAGAGATACACTATATAAATGGAACAAACTCAGCATAAATGTCCTCACTTTGACCCACCACAGCTCTCTTCCCTGAACATGTCCACATGCCACCTTTGTGCTGTGAGTCCCCTTGTGACCGGCTATATTTGAACACTTAAGTGAGCCTAATGAAAGGAAGTCACCCATTTATTTCCCTCTCTACAGTTAGTTATTCTTAGAAAGTCCCTATGCTGCTCTGATGAATCAGTTGCACCACTTCAAAGGCCTCAGTCTGAACTGGCAGCCATGGCCCCTGTCAAGAAACATCCAGTAATCGTGTGTCACACAGCAGGAGTTATGTTTGGAATGGCCCATGTGAGGGCAATTGACGAGAGATCTGGTCAACAAGTGACATATTGACGTCCCTGAATTTGGCATGGATCTATTGGATTAGGTCTCAGGAATCCAATTACTCTGAATGCTTCCCTTGAATTCATATGGTGTCCTACTCATAAGAAGTGGACGTAGTCACCTTGACATCACCCATTGGTTTGTGGACTGCCATTTTGAAGCCTCAAGTGTGGCATTTTGGCCGTCGCCATCTTGGTCTTTTGCAACCAGAAGTGACACGAGAGGGTGGAGCTAAGTACAACCGAACCCTGAATAAGACATTTCAGGCTACCAAAAAGGTTATAATTAACTTTCATGAATTGAAAACACACTGTGAAAGGGTTAAAGTTGTAAGACGAAAACATGAACAACTCCCAGACTGGACAACGCCGTGGTGGCGACCTGTCAATCACACTTCTTAAACTGCCCACTACAGTTGTGTTAAATTATTTGCATCCATTTTTTGCTACGTTTTTTCAGACGTAGTGCAATTGCACTCATGATATCGCTGCTCTCTTCATTTTTGTTCTTAATTCCACACTCTCATCCGGTAGCAAAATTTACATGACTGAAGCGAGGTAAAAATTAACTGCGCGTTCAGTGTAAATGCACCTTTTGAGAGCTTGTGAGTTGGGTCAGGAACAATTGCTGATACAAGAGATACCTGCGTGCTTTCCACAAACTTTCCTTGAGCATTTTAATTGTATGCCTTTATCCAAAATTTGCGTCCAGAATGAAATAAGCATGTAGGGATCCTGATGTCTTACTTAAAAATAATTTGACAGAACCTCCTGAATGCTCAAGAAAGTGACCTTCCGGTTACAATATGGTTTCCCAAACCAGTAATCTTACTGCTGCCACTCCTACAGTACACCATTTATTCTTTGTTCCCATTTGTCATCTCTGTTCTTCTATTCACACTTGTCTACTCCCAAACCCTCTCTCCCACTGTCTATGTTCTGCAGCAGTAGGACTTTGTTGCCTCAATGATAGACCACATTTCCTCTTTTCCTACCACTCATTGTAGAGCACAAAAGCCTGGGTGTTTGGAAGTGCCCAGGAGGACACTTGACAGTCTGTTGATCCACCTGTTTCAGGACAGAGTGGGCTTGAAGGTTTGGCTTGTTTGACGTCAACCCCTGGACCTTGTGGAGGTGGTACCATGAAAATGACAAGAAGGGCTCCACTGTTTGAAATATTTTCCTCTGGTTCTGAAACGTTTCCCCAGTAGGACCTCTCCTACCTCTGGAGTATTTCCCCTCCTCTGCAAAGTATTCTTTAAAGCTGTAGTATGCATTTCTCCCTCCTTAAAATAACACATTAATACAATATATAATAGATTACAGGTCTGTAACCACCAACACAAACACTCCAACGCGCCCAAACGCGGCTGAAATTGTTTTTTCAGGCTGTTAAGTGACTGAGCGTTGCTGCAGAAATGGACTGGGAAGATAACCAGGAAATAACTTGATCCCGTCGTAGTCCTGCGGCGTCAGCTGTGCACATAATTTAACATTTTGATAAGAGTCAAGGACGGGCATAGTATTATTTATGCTATATTTAGAGTTATATGAAATGTCAGTTTAACGTTTAAAGGTGCTCTACACAATATCCAGAGAATCAATATAGCAGCAACCAGCTATTGTCTATGTAAAGATATAGAGGAGTAATGTCTACCTGAGCAGAGAATGAAGTCGCTCTCCCTCTGTGAGTGTTGTATCTGAGCTTCTCTGTGCTTTGTATACATAGCTGGGCTGGCCGTGCATGCCTTTTAGGCTTTAGGCTTGACGATGGACACTTCAAACTGACAGTGAAAGTGTCTGCTCCGTACGGAGTCTCAGCACAGAGTAGCAGGAGTCAGATTTCACACACGGAACGAGAGAGAGTTGACCGACAAGACGATGGCGGAGGATTTGGTGTCAAATGGGAAAATTTCCTCACTGTGACATCTCAAGTGCCTTTTAATCCATGGTCGTGCATGTGAGCGTGCCCCACTGGCTAGGTCACGGCCACCGCTCTGCACTGCTCTCACAAGGCGGTTACAGGCGATAACGCCGTTCCGACCGATGGCGTCGTTGCGAACGCGTAGCACCCACCCTCCGGTTTCCCCCAAGGAAAACACTGTTAGCTCTGTCAGCAGTGTTACTGTTGTTTTCACGGTTAGCGCTTTAAGCACCGTTAGCTGCGAGCCGTCGGCATGTGGAGAGCCCTGCGGAGACAATAGAAATGTTACCAATCTTGCAATTAGCACCTTCAACGTTTAAAGTTAGCGTGCTTAAAACAGAGCTTCAATGTCAATCACAGATTATTTTGTGGTTATTGAACCAACCGTTCTTACATTACTCCTGCTCTAAAAGTTTTTTTGGACCGGCTCAATTTCGCCTACAAATAAAGTCATTTTGAAAGTGCCAAGGCTGAAATCTGCACAAAACCAGGCAAACCCAGAGAACCTGGACACTCTGTTGTTGTTCAGGCCTTGAAGGCAGAAGTGAGGGAGATATTTTAGCAGTACACACAGAATCTGATGTAACCATCCCTTGTGGTATTTAGACTGAACGCCTACATAAAAACCTGGCTTTGGTGTTAGAGGAGGTGGGTGAGCGCAGGAATGTCACAGGGGTTACAAAAAAAAAACATCTCCTCTGCCAGCTAATCTCATCACATCTCGGGAAATTCAAAAAAGTAGATTCTACAGCCCCAGAAGCACCCACCTACACCACCAACCTCCAGCTCGGCTCGGCTCTGAGCTCACCTTTACAGTCGTCTACACACAACCCCGACGGAGCCTCTACTTTTGTCTGATTAATGCATAACTCGCTTCATGGTAAGTTTTGAGTGATATTTATAGTGTATTGTCAATTCCTGAGTCCCAGTCTGGATGGTGACAACGTTCTGTTTAGAGAAATTGGCTGAACATGGCTTTTGCCATTTGGATTAATCGGCTTTGGGCACAGCACCTTATTGCTAATCTTTTTGTTTTTGGCAAAAGCACATTGTATACAGGCTTACCAGTTTGTAGACAAAACTTCCGTTAAAAATACAGACTAAATTAATCAGAGGAGGAGCTTTATTCACACTGAGATCTGCAGCTTAAAGGTCAGCAGGAACCGATTGTGGGTCACGTTGTGTCTGATTTGTCACTAATGTGCCCTTTGCAGTACACATATTAACACAACACCTTTAAAAACAGACCCCAAAATGTTTATGTTGGTCCTGTACTTTCAATATGTCCATTGTAGACTGCAGTGTCCGTGAATACAGGCTTACACACACACACACACACACACAAACACACACACACACACACACTCTCTACATGGAACCTCTTGTTCTCAGGAAATCTATCATGGTCCTCGTGCATCCCATCGTTTGATGTGTAAGGTCTTAGCAGCGGATGTCAGCCTAATTTAGCTCTGTCAGTCGAGGTCAAATCTGACCCCTCAGTGCTGCCACCAGAGTAGGGTGTTCAAGAGGATGAGACTCAAAAATGAGGAGAACAAACAAACTATCAAAAGCTTCATGCAAACTTTGTAATGGTAAATGTTTTACCATTTTTTTTTAAGATGCCATCATGTTTAATTGTTCTGGCAATCTGCCTACATGGTAATGTTTCTGTAACATTTATGTCTCTTATCAAATTGTCAGGAAAGGCACATACAAGATTACAACGCTCTTACTGTATGTGGGACAGCCAATGCGAAGCAGTCATGATAGCTGAGGAAGTTACACTTTATGTGCTGCATTTTGATCAATCAGAACATTTTTGAGCTGAGGTTTGACTCTGAGGAAACGTTTGTGAGACACACATGCAACTTTTCTAGAAATATTTGAAAGTTGGTCTGATACTGAAATTACAGAACTGCTCTCTCTCCACACCAAGGATGAGATAACAAGACAGCCCAGGGCTCGGTTAGGGCAAGTAAAAATTTACTTCGGGCAAGTAGATTTCTGACCCACTAAGTGGAAAAAAAACATTAAAGTTGAACCCTGCAGCCAAGTGGCATGTTGCAGCAAACATTTTCCCAAACAAGTTCCTGGTTGCAGAAGCTCACGCGCCAAATGTCAAAAATCACGTGAGCATTATGGCTCTGCATGATGAGACAACGTGGAACTTGGAAGCTATGTGACGGCCAAAAAGTAATTACTTAAACCGACAGATGAGCCCAAAGATGCAGATTCCATGTCAGAAAAGGCCTAAAGCCATATAAACGAGCAGAAGGCCACTCCGATGTTTACCATATGTACACATACAGTATGCTTTCTACAGATTTGCAAATGCAGATTTAATTTGCTGTCATGATTTGCCACCGCTCTGATGCATGATCATCATATTGAGCATCCACACAAAAACAAAAACTTTTCGTAATCATAATAACAGGAGGAGAGCTGTGAAGATGCACATAGACATATGGAAATATGTGGACACACGCATGGACAGATAAACCTGCTTGTTGTTTGTCTCTCTGATAGAGGGCTGAGAGGCAGCTCCGTGCTACAGGACCCATGATGAAAGCCCACCTGTGGTTGTCGGGGCCTTGGGCAGCTCTCTCTGCTCCCTCCTGCCTGTACTGTGAAGGGCAGAGACACAGCATGGCTTGTAACCCCCCACCGCTCCAGCTGCCAATCAAGCAGTCCAGCATGCACCCCCCCTTCCAGCGCTCGCTCTCTGTGATGCTACTCAGTGGTGGCAGGGCTAGCTGCTTCCTCTTTGAGGGCCTCTCTAGCCCAATCAGCTGGCCGTCCTTGTCATTCATTTAGCCACCTGCCACTGTATGAGCGCTTCCCACAGGTTGGCATTTCAGAGTGGGCGCTGGAGAGTGTTAGAGCTGTCTGCGGATCGTTGTTGACATTTCCCAATATGTCATTTTTAGCCACGATAGATGAAGATAGCTTTCCGTTAATTGCCACTGCAACATTATTTATTACACTCTCATCTAGGGCTGCTTCTGCTTTAGTGAAGTGGAACTGACTGCTAATTAAATCAGGATACTTCCTCAACATAGCGTTTACACAAATGCTTGTGTGGGCAGGGTGGCTAACTTAATTTGTCAAAATGATTGCAGAGCAGTGTTTCCCCGAGGTTGACTGAGGCTAACACAATTACACCACAACAAATTCCGTTCTCAATTTAACGCTTTAAAGTTTCTTTAAATATTTATCAGTCACTCTTCACATCAGCGTCATTAGATCCACTGCACAGCACTTATTTAGAATGAAAATACGTCACTTTTAAGACTGGTTCCCGTTATTTCCTACTTCCAAAACACCAGGAGCAAACGCCAGGAGTTGAGTTTTCATTAAAACAAAATTTTGACTGGTATAACTGGATGCCAAATTAGTCAGAGCACACAAGGCCAAATTGCATCCAAAGTTACCATATGACCATTTACAAGCAATGTAGCATTTAAAAGGCTATTTTTTAAAAAAAAAAATGGAGTCCGGTTTAGAGCTCACTTCCCGGGGCTACGTTACATCACTTCCAGCAAACGTCATGGAGAACAATGAGGGCAAAAACAGCATCACCGATCTGGTTTAACCGAATATTCTCTGGTCCAGCTCAGCTAAAAACACAAAAACACTGAATCCGTCAGCACGTTAGCGTGTCGCTCACTACCGTGCCGGTTTGTAACTGGTAGACCACCGGCGACGATGACAGACACTCGACTTCCCCGCTGTTTTTACAGACGTGAACTAACCACAGACACTTGCCGCGTTCATGGACTCACGGCAGTGCACCGCTGCAGAATGAATATACAGGAAACTGTTGGTGTTGTTTTAGACATTAAACATTTTAAAAAGATTTAAAAGATTTTTTGGCCTGGCGGAGCACTGCTGCCCAGTGCTTTGTAACCTGTAATTGTTCAGCAGTGTCATGATTGGATGCAGACTATTTTCTGTTCAATAGACCTCTAATTTACTGAAACTAAAGCAACTGCAAACTTGTGTGGCAAGCCTGTGTGACAAAATTATATTTACAATTTTAGTTTCCAGTGAACACTAGCGTAACTTCTGGTGCAGAATGTCACAAACTGAAAAAGAGGCTGGGTGAACAGATGAATACATTAGAGGAATGGCATACCAGCAGGTGGAGTTGATTTGGCATTACCCAACCTAACTCCACTAATCACATCAGCTCCTCTCGTCCCCTTTAAAAGCAACAAATTAAAAAAAATAAAACTGTTAATGGCTTTAATACAGCACAAAAATAGCCCCTCAAGGTTGCATATAACCATTGTTTCAATGGGAAATATGTATGTTTGGAGGCTGTCTGTTATTGTTGAAAGCCATCAGTATGACCATGCAGAGCCGTGCTAGTGCACCTGGCTTGGCCTCAATTCCACGTTTTTTTTCTATGTACCTGTTTCCCCTGAGTGATTATGTCGGCATTTAAGAGTTACATTTGCTTGTCATATACTTTTTGCATGTTCATGCTCACTCATCCAAACAGGCACAATGTCTATATGTGTTCCCCCCATTTCAATAATGTCAATACTCCTCATTGTATCCGCACAATACTCACACTTGAGCGAGGTCAATGAACCTTGAAATTTCTTCCCTTGCATTAAGCCTCCTGCTGCCTTATTTCATTGCCACGGATTTTGATTTTAGCCAGCATGTGCATGTGTGGGTGGGAATGTCCATTAAAATGTGAATAATGTGGGTAAATCTTACTAAGGGGCTTTAAAATGGGCTAATCCCATGCAAAGCCACAATGACGCTCATTCACTTCCTCACTGTGAAAGGATTCGCCTCCACTTGAGACTTTGGTGGGAAAGAAACCGAAGAAAAACCCCATGGTTGGGATATGAGTTACTGAACTTCTCAGCGAAAGCCTCATTTCCTCTCTGACAAGAGACTTTTCTCAGGAACCTCTGCTGTGTGATGCCAACCCATTCAAAGCTCATTTAAAAGAATGTTATCCTAAAGCTATAGGCGTAAACCATCAACACTAACATTGTTCAGATTGGTTAATACAAAGTGGTTTTCCTGTGTTTGTCCTTTAATTTTAGCCAATGCCTTGCGTAGCATTCGAGTAATCCTGGTTTCCTTGAACCTGAAAGATAGTGGTGCCTCTGAAACATCAAGACACTCACCACAAAACTCAGCTTGCTAACCCAACATGAGAAATAGAAAAGGTTTACAGGGCCATTAAGATGGCAAGAAGATTACCTTGAAATTCAGAGCTTAACTTGGATTATAATGTAATGAATCATAGCACACTGGGATTTTGAAACTTTCTAAATATGATTTTGGTTTGTTGCGATGACAATGACCAATCAACAGACATTAATCACAGACACCGTCTTCCCATTTTTGTGTCTGGGCTGTTAAGCCAGAGGATGACTAACAAACGGTTATTGCAGGGCGTAGCCATAGATACACAGAATCAGATAACCCTAAGAGCCACTGCCGCTTGGCACGTAACAGAGAGAAAAGTGGAAGTAAAAAGAGGAAGTATAGTAGAACAGAGAGGGAGAAAACATGAGGGAGTGATGAAACAAGAGGAACCAGAGTTGCTGACTGACTCATAGGATGTAGAGAAAAAGAAAAAAGAGCCAAAGAAAGAAAGGAACCGAAAGTTACAGCAAAGGGGAAAAAAATAACCCTGTTCTCCGGTGTCTGGGTTGATGATCTAAATTGTTGGTCTTCATTTATTTTTGTTAAATGTGTACGCCTGAAGCCATGCTTTGCTCTGTGTAAGGTTGTTCGTTCATGTTTTGGCAGGAAGGTCATTCCTAAATCTTATCCACATGTGCAACATTGATTAGATCTATTCACCAAGTGAACTTGCATAGCCATGTTTCATGTTCAAGTCCCCGTGACGGTAAACATCCTGCAGAAGTGCCTGATTATATTCAGGGGTACTGTTCTGCTGCTGACCCTAACCTCTGACCTCCCTGGGGAGCAGTTACAAGTAAAAACAGGACTTTCCTAAAGAGAAGAAGAAATTATTTCTTTATTATTTATTGACCTTTTGTCAGTTAGCGGAGGAGGACATAAAGGCCTTGACACACCAAGGCCACTGATGGATGTTGGGCTGTCATTGAGCATCTGTGGCTGACCATCAGCTGTAGTTTTTGCATTGTGTGTGCAGCAATGTTGTTCAGTTGAGCCTGTTAAACCCATAGACTGTATATAAGAAATGGACGTAGTCATCGTGATGTCACCCATTTGTTTGTTCGCTACGGTTTTGAAGCCTTGAGTTCGGCAATATGGCCATCGGCATTTTGTTTTTTGGCCGTTGCCATCTTGTGATTTTTGGAACCAGAAGTGACACGAGAGGGTGGAGCTAAGTACAGCTGAACACTTAATAAGACATTGTTAGGTGACCAAAATGTTACAATTAACTTTCATGAACTGAAAACACACTGTGAAAGGGTTAAAGTTGTAAGACGAAAACACGGACAACAGCGTGGTAGCAACTTCAACTTCAACTTTGTCAATCACAAGGTAGCCCCGCCCTAAAGCATCCCCTACTTTATGGTCTATTTGCCTCTAAATATGACCATAATTTACTAAATGAACATCATGCTGTGTTGAAGAAGACTTGAAACTAGCGATTGAGACCATAAACTCATGTTTACAATGTTTACTGAGGTAATAAATCAAGTGAGAAGAAGGCTCATTTTCTCATAGACTTCTATACAATCAGACTTCTGTTTGCAACCAGAGGAGTCGCCCCCTGCTGGCTGTTAGAAAGAATGCAAGTTTCAGGCACTTCCGCATTGGCTTCACTTTTCAGAACTGGAGGAGGCGACTTGCCTGAATGCTTTTCTGCTTAGCATATCAGGGATTTCACCCACATTCACCGCAGGGACTTTTCCAGGAACCGATGACTCTTCTTAGGATGTCTGGAACCTTTCCATCCGTTTCCACGACAAGAATCAGGATCTAACTTTAGCTTCTCTGCCACACTTCCTGGTCCCCACAAAGTCCCTGCTCTGGGGTTAGTAATTCTGATGGCCCAGGATCAGGATCTGCAGAACATCCTTGACTGGTCAAACACAAGCTTCCGGCTGTTACAACTTGGGTGCAGCTTCGTTCACACCTTAAGCAATCATTGGATGCCCTTTGTATCTTGTAATGTTTATTGACGTTATAAATGCTGTGTGAAAGTTGCATGTCAAACAATGCCATTGCTTTTGTTATTAGTCTAATATACCTAATTTTCACAGTTCTTCAGATACAGTGAAAACACAATCAGGAATGCATAAGCGGGACTTGTAGTTCTTGATTAAGGTCCTGAGTTTAGTTCCTGTGGCCCCTCAAGTGGAACCTGGAACTATGTTTTTCACCTCCACTGGATGCCAGTGCAAATTTCGTAGTCATTTTAAACCAAACCATGATGTTTTTTTAACTAAACCTAACCTAAGTAGTTTTGTTGCCTAAACCTAATGAAGTAGTTTTGTTGTTGTTGCGATTGTTTCAATTAAATTCAGTTTAATTTCCAATTTAACCACGTGTTTAAAACTGCGACCGTAATCTTGGAGAAAATACATTTCCCTCAAAACGTAATTGAGAATGTAGTTTGTTTGTATGGGAACGTAACTTTGTAGGAGACAGAGTTGGCGTGTTCATGTACAACTTTAAGATGAAGGTAGGATGTGACAAAACTATTTGATTGGTCAGCCTTTGCAGCGCTACTTCTTTGAGATTAGTTTGGTATGTCAGTGCCCTAATACAAGAGCAGGATATGGGTTATAATTCAGGGTGCCTGGTAGTAAATTTACAGCCAACAACCTGAGATTAAACTAGCTGGTTTCACTGCAGACTACCAGAGGCTAGGACTCCAGACTCTGAAATAAAGACATATTGAAGGCAGATGCAATTCCTCTTGGCCATGTCAACTGCCCAAACATAACAGGTGAGGGTTACCTAAGTGTGCAAATAATAAAAAAAAAAAACCTGGCTCAGGTTAAACACATTAAACGGTGGCTCTCTACCTCGTGGTAAACACAATTAACAGCATCAGGACAAAGGCCAGCATTGTGTGTGGGTGTATTTGCATGGGTGTGATCATGTCCGTGCGTACACTGTTGTCCCAGGTGTGAATGTGTGTGATAGTGCATGTGTGCATCCACTGGGGTTAAGGCCTCCAAAGCACACGATCACGTTAGGATGGGTGTATTTGCTCTGTGGGTGTTTGCAGAGTGAAATACAGCCTAGTCAGGAAAACATGTTGCTGCCACCTCAACCATACTCTTGTTAAATAGGCAACCTTGCCTTTGCTTTTTGTCTCAGTCTGTTCATCCATCTGTCCGATGATAGAGAGGCTCTTAATATCTTGTAGTGAAGTTACAGCTATCATCTGACTGCCAGATCGAAATAACAACTGGAGAACTAGAACTGACCTACTGTATTTGTCTTGTTATGTCAAATGACCTTGACTCGGTACATTTACTCTTACGTAAAATACCTTGTTTGGTGTAGAAATTTGAGTGCCCTTTTGTTGTTATCGCCATAATCCCCGTGAATGAAGGTTATGTTTGCTTTGTCCTCTTATCTTTGGGGTAAAGAAAGTCTTGACATGACGCGAGTAGTGTTTGGCGTTAATGATCAACAAGATTTGTGCCAGGTAATATTTACAGTCAGTTAGGGAGAACTGCTGTTACGTTATGTCTGACCTTTGCTGGGGCTACATGATAGTAGCTTAACACATTTTCAGAGATATAGTGATCATTGTTATGTATTTTAGTTAGGGCTGTCAATCGATTAAAATATTTAATTGGGATTAATTGCATGATTGTCCACAGTTAATCACGGTTTCTATCGGCTCAAAATGTACCTGAAAGGGAGATTTTTCATCTATTTAATACTCTTATCAACATGGGTGTGGACAAATATGCTGCTTTATGTAAATGTATTTATTGGAAATTGATTAACAACACAAAACAATGACAAATATTGTCCAGAAACTCTCACAGGTACTGCATTTAGCATAAAAAATGTGCTCAAACCATAACATGGCAAACTGCAGCCCAACAGGCAACAACAGCTGTCAGTGTGTCAGTGTGCTGACTTGACTATGACTTGCCCCAAACTGCATGTGATTATCATAAAGTGGGCATGTCTGTAAAGGGGAGACTCGTGGGTACCCATAGGACCCATTTTCATCCACATATCTTGAGGTCAGAGGTCAAGGGACCCTTTTAAAAAAGGCCATGACAGTTTTTCTTCATCAAAATTTAGCGCAAATTTGGAGCGTTATTTAACCTCCTTCGTTACAAGCTAGCATGACGTTGTTGGTACCAATGGATTTCCTAGGTTTTCCAGTTTCATATGATGCCAGTATCTTAACTAGCTTTAAAAATGAGCCCGCTACAACCCAAAAACCGCAATTTGCGTTAATGGGTTAAAGAAATTAGTGGCGTTAAAATGAATTTGCGTTAACGCGTTATTATCGCGTTAACTTTGACAGCCCTAATTTTAGTCTTTATGATATCAGGAGCAAAGTTATTTTACAGCTCCTCAGATGCGTGCTACATCTTCAGCAGTCCCGTTTTCACAAAATATGCACGGGGGGCAGTGCTTTTTCAATAAGGGTTAAATCTGACTCCCTGTAGGCTTGGTAACTGCGCTTCTTTTCTTCTGCAGATCCAGAGTAAACAACAATACTCACTCCTCATACTATATGACCCACTTGCCAAGTGCTCGTCCTGGTCAGTCAAGCATGCTAAAACTTACAAATTATTTCATATCCATAAAGAGAAAAAAACAGCCATCCGTCAAGAGTGTAGTTTTGAGTCTGTGCTCTCTAAAAATGTAGAAAACATGAAATCTTTGAGTGGAAAAGCACAGGAGCTGTGGAAGCCAGAATAATCAATTACCCTCCACGAGGGAGGGCAGGGACATAACCTTCTCAGAGGCAGCCAAATTTAATTTCCTGCCCCTTGTTGGTCTGGTAATGCCATGTTAATAGCTTCCTGCTCTCATGCATTACAGCCACACTGCCACACATGCTTGTTTATTTCCGCCACAGCCTGCCTGCCTAACCTCACTGTTACACGAGGGACCTGTTCTCAGCCCTGAAATGTACACAAACACACACCATTCATATGATTCAGTTGTAATCATTGACCAGATTACTCTAAACTGCTCAATTGCTTGTGACGGTCACACTCATCTACCCTTTGGGTGAATGTGGTGTTAAAATAAAGGTGAACATGAAGTTATCAACCAAACTGCATTTTGCATCTATTTTGTAGTTCAGGCTTGACCTTCTGTACTTACTGTAGTTGTGTGCTTGCAGTTTTACAGTGCAAAGGATGATGACAGTAGACATCTTGGTTTCTTTATCTTTGTTGTCACTTCCAAAAAAAGTGGTTCAGAAAATATGTTTGGACTGTGAATTTGTTTCAAACCCGTCCGAACACTTGGTATTGATTCGTTTTTCAGTTGTTTCATTCCATAAAACAGTTAACATAATTGAGGCCTAACAAATGTGATGAATGCATTTTCTTGTCAATTGATTAAAGTATTTGATTGCGATTAATCGCATGATTGTCCATGATTAATCGCAAATTAATCACACATTTTTTTATCTGCTCAAAATGTACCTAAAAGGGAGATTTGTCAAATATTTAATACTCTTATCAACATGGGAGTGGGCAAATATGCTGCTTTATGCAAATATATGTATATTTATTATTGGAAATCAATTAACAACATAAAACAATGACAAATATTGTCCAGAAACCCTCACAGGTACTGCATTTAGCATAACAAATATCCTCAAATCATAACGAGCCCAACAGGCAACAACAGCTGTCAGTGTGTCAGTGTGCTGACTTGACTACGACTTGCCCCAAAACTGCATGTGATTATCATAAAGTGGGCATGTCTGTAAAGGGGAGACTCGTGGGTACCCAGAGAACCCATTTTCATTCACATAACTTGAGGACAGAGGTCAAGGGACCCTTTTAAAAATGGCCAGTTTTTCCTCATCAAAATGTACTTTAAGTTTGGAGTGTTATTTAACCTCCTTTGCGACAAGCTAGTATGACAAAGTGAATCCTTTATTTCTTCACAACAGAAACTTGAGCAATATTTTTTCAAATATAAATTAGTTTAATTTCCCTTTTATTCTTAGTGCATGGCTGCATCCCCAATGTCCATTTATTTAATTTCATTTTTTATCGTAGTAAAAGAGCATTGTACAAGAAGGAATAAGTTGTTCTTTTAATAAGACGCTTTAGCTTTTTTCTTTTTATCCGATTAATAATCAATTAATCAAAATAATAATGGAGAGATTAATCGATTATCAAAATAGTTGTTAGTTGCAGCCCTACTAGCAGCCGATGATGCACCAAATATTTACATGGCCGCCCTCTCCTGTTGGCAGGAATATAAGTCACGTCACCTGAGTGCTCGTGAGCAGCCTATTAGAGCACGAGAAACAAACAAAATGGGGACCTGGTTATCACAATGTTACTCCATGGAGCCACTCAGTACCTAAGGGAGTAAACTGTTGTTAGATAGATAGATAGATAGATAGATAGATAGATAGATAGATAGTAACTTTATTGATCCCGAGGGAAATTCAAGTTTCCAGCATCACAGTTCCATAGTGCAAACATATTAGTAAAAACGTCACAGGTAAGTAGTACACATGTTAGTAAAAAACATCACAGGTGAGTAGTACACATATTAGTAAAACGACACAAGTAGTAACAAGTTACAACCCAAACGAATGATTTCCAAAACTATGATAACCCTAGCTGTAAAAAAAATGAGTTTCTCTTATCACAAAGTAGCTCAACAGTGAAATCTGTGTTTGACGATACTGCTGCTTCTCATCTGACTTGTGTGAAAGTGTAGTGTGCCTTACCATGTTTGTGTGTTTGCCTGTGCAGGTGGTTCTGTGCAGGTGTAGGTGGTTCTGTGTCCTTGTATCTGTGTATGTTCTCTGTTACATCCCTAACATGAAAGCATTGCTGCTCTTCATGGGAGCTGCAGGAGGCTTAACCTCCGTGTCCCATGAAGATGACTCATCTTTGGTATGATGTTATTATGTAAGCGGGTGGAGTGTCCTCTTAAAAAAAAAGGCCGACACTTTTTCACAAAGGCAAACTGGACTACTTGCATTATCCCCTGGCTGGTGTAACTGATATGTGATTACAGATTCACTAGACCACCTGCAAATGTGGTGTTTCAGTTCTGATCGTATTTTTGTTGCAATCCCACGAGTTTATGATTTAGACATCATGTAGGATTATATTTATCCACTTTCTGTGTCTGCTCTCCTTGTTTGGACATTTTGCAGCCGCTGTGAAACCTTTTCCTTTAGATCGTGTCTTGAATTGAACTAATCAAGGGTTTCTAGTCCATTCACCGTGAACATTAGTCTGTTGTTTTTTGAGGCAGACTGGCGATAATGAGGGTTTTTCACCAAGCAGTGGTCCAGATCACGACTTGTGCTCCGGTGTGACTCATCCTTCTTAAAGAGGAGGGGGTAAATTGAAGGCTTCTTCAGAACCCAAAGTGGGAAATAAAGAGAGGTTGGAAAAGCTGCTGCTGTCTCGTGGTCCCAAAACAATCCACTTCATGGCCAACAAAGCCTGTTTCCACACCAACGCTGCAAGTGCTTGTCCATATCTAATGAACACTCAGCAACCCTTTTTTTCAAGGATGCTTTCAACCAAAAACCCTCTATTGTCAACACTGTGTCCTATTTTAGCATGAGTGGGAACCTGTAACCCCATCAGTGTAAGAGCTGTGTTTTATCCAGTAAGTGATAGAAAACACCTTAATATTCAAGTAAACTGCATTCCCAATTATGTTTCAAGTGAAACATATTTTCTCCCAGATTACGGTTGCAGTTTTAAACAGTTTTAAACACTTTTTTAAAGTTGTAAATTGAAATAAAACAAAAAATGCATCACAACTACTTTGTTAGGTTTAGGCAACAAAACTACTTGGTTAAGTTTCATAAAAAAACCCATCATGGTTTGGCTTAAAATAACTATGACATTGAAACAAACCAAAAACACAAAACATTTTTAGTTAACACGGGACACAAACAGCAGTGTCCTGGGGGAAGGTTCTGTGTTTGTTTGACCCATCCACCTCCCCTACCGCCCAGCCGTATTGGGACTTTCTCGCTTATTAAACTCGTTATTATACAACATAACTTTCATTAATGGTCGTTTGATATACTACGTCACCTGCTCTGCACGTCGCTTACGGAACTACTCACAAGCGTGCTTCTTTAAAGGTTTTGGCTCACAACAGCTTATTTGGCCACCATCTGATACACTGAACTAGGGACTAGAAATGCAATGTGAAAGGATCGTATACAAGCAAAGACTTTTGTAAGTCAGTAGTAAAACATGGACCTTCTTTCTGCTGTTTGGCTTCATAGAGGGCAGCTCTTTGTACAACACCGTGAGCAGTCTTTTTTTTCCGATGCTACCTCGTTTAAAATATGGATTAATCTGTGTTTTCATGATCTTTAAAGATCTCGATAGACGTTGAAATATATTAGTAGCATCCCTGAGGATCTTTTGAGATCTTAATAATTTGGTAGGTTACTTCTGGGGAGTTTGAAGCTGGTTAAACTAATTTTATTGCCACTTTGGGGCAGCAAAACAAGTTTTAAACACAATGTTGAAATAATATCACCTAATAAAGTTGATATAGTGAATGTGTCCAATATTTGTTCTCCTTTTGGCTCTGGTTTGGTCTCCACCAACTCCTGAGGGAAATCTGGCTCCAGAACTGCGAGTTTGATGACGCTGTTATAAGGAAAATAAATCATAAAAACAACATGCTATCTGGTCGGAGCAGTTGAGTAGGTGTTTAGTCATGAGTGACTATCCACATGTTCATCATTTCCTCTGATAAAGTTCGGATCATCTTGCTCTTGGGTGTGAGCGAT
This sequence comes from Sebastolobus alascanus, assembly GCA_916701645.2. NCBI lineage: Eukaryota > Metazoa > Chordata > Actinopteri > Perciformes > Sebastidae > Sebastolobus > Sebastolobus alascanus. The sequence continues at coordinate 509,427 of CAKAOJ020000050.1, forward strand.
AAGATTGATTAGAGGGAAGATGTTGTGCCTCTCTCTCTTTCTCTCCGTCTCTTCATTACCTCTCTCTACACCTTTCTCCCAGCGAGCTAAGCAGCGGCGGGCGATGAGTCATCTTCATTCTTGGTGGGATTCGGCGACAGATGCTCGTTCATTGATCCTGCAGAAGTGGGTCAGAGTGTCGAGTTCATCTTCACACCAATATACAGCTTTCCTCCTCTTTTCTCTTTCACTTGCCTTATTTCTCCAGACTGTCTACTGTCTCACTCAGATCATTTTCTGTTTCTCTGTCTGTATATCTCATTTTCTGGACCCAGTATCTTATATCCTGATAGATACAAATAAAAAACTGGAGATGGATTACAGTTCAATCCTGCATCTCCAGTGCATTTGAAGGGACCACAATGATAAGACTCCGCTAATTATGTACTACTGCAAAACCAACCCTTGTGGCCCAATACGTGTTTGCATTACTTTAAACTAAGGATGTCCCGATCGGCCTTTAATATCGAGTATCTGCGAATCCCAAGTCTGATCCGATTAAGTAACCTAAATGTTTTTTCTAAGTACGTGGACACGGATGGGTGGAAACCATGCTAAAACCATCCTGTAGATGCAAGTTTTCGATACACTGCCCCCTACAGTTTGGGAGAATATCTGTTTGCCGCAAGGAAAAACTCACACGGTGTAATAAAAGATCCAAACGATTCCTCGTCACGATTCCGCGTCAACTCATGTCCATGCTACCGTCCATGTGGAAAACATAACCGAGGTTTCAATCTTACACCTTATTTTTCACGACCTGCTTGATCCAAATGCTGAAGGTCCTGATTCAAAAACCCACTAGAGAGCAGATGTGTCACTCTGTTGGAGTTGTTGGAACTACAAAACACCTCACAGTCAATACGCAGTTGTGCATCAGTGTTACAGAGTAAAGCTCCTTTTATCACTTTATACAATCTTTGGCCCCTTTTCTACGGCAGGAACTTTCCCCCGTAACTAGGAACCTTTTGAGGAACTCATTGCGTTTCAACCGTAGGGACCAGGGACTGAATTAAGTTCCGGGGACTTTTTCTGAGGACATTTTACCCCCCCCGAAAAAGGGGATTAGCAGGGATGACCGTTGCTGATTGATCAAACATTGGACTAATTTGTCTAATCTCCGCAGATCTTTAGACCGCAATTGAAACACAGACAACAATGGGCCAAAATAACCTTTTATTTCCTTGATATGTAGTAGTAGTAGTAGTAGTAAAATTTCCAGGAACTTCTTGGTGGAAACCTTCACCTTATTTTAGTGTTCTAGTATGTGGGGATGTACAGTATGTGTTTATTGTCTTATTTTGATGAGATGTTGTTGTTGTTGCTGCTACTACTGCAAAACCAATTGCCCCTCGGGGACAAATAAAGGTCTTGAACTTGAACTTGAACTTGAAACCAAGGAGTACAGACGCCGGCTTGCATAGAGCACTTTAACAGAACAACAGGCAAGTTTTATAATATATAATAATATAATAATTTTCACTCACATATGCAGTGTAATGCTTGTAGCATAGAGCCCGGCTGTCATTAAGGAGAGCCGCTCTGCAACACCAGCAGGCTGCGGTGGATAAAACACAGTACAGTAAAGAAAGGATCAGATGTTGATCGGCTTTATTTTATCCGATAGGATCCATTACAATATGCCCAGATCTAGTTTGTACTGTATATAAACAGATTGCTTTGGCAGTATGCAGGACGTGCAGTTTCCCATTCAAAGACTACATAATTCATTTAATCTATATTGAAATGATCATGTTTTTACATGTTATACATAATTCTCCATCCATTACATAATAAGACTTTGTCTCCTCTTCCCACTCGCTCACTTTTTCTGCCTCCATCTGCCGGTGTTCGCACATTTTCAGCGATATGTCTTTGAATCCACACCTTCCGTCCATGAAGCGGCATTTATGCATAACTTATCAAATAAATGCTGACACCGCGGTACGACAGCAGAGCCAACGAGGACCCCTGTTGCATAATTCCTCAGCAAGGGGAGCGTTTGTTGTGAATGAATCGCTTTCGGCACTGCATTCATTCAATAGAATTTTTATATTTATGGAGGAGTTATGGTTTGTGTCTTGTGTGTTTTGTCTTGGACATGGATTGTTTCTCATGATGTGAGAATTGCTTACTTGCGTGTGTCCTTGTGATGTGTGTGTAAGAAACATACTGTATTGTTGGGTGTGTGTGTTATGTGTTTCTATAAAGGTGTGTGAGTGCGATTTCAGGCTCCTGTATGCATAATTGTGTACAGAATACAGATTCTAAGAGGAGATACAGTATGTGCGTGCATCTGTATGTGCATGTTTGTGCTGTCGTGTGCAATTGTGATCTATTTGTGTGGTATGTATAGTTGTAGTTATGTTTTTTTATTTTTAATTTTTCATTGTCGAGGTGTTTACTGTTCATGTGTGTGCGATGCGGTCAGAAAACGCAATCCGCCGCCGAGCAGGATATTTTTGACTGAGCGTGTGGGTGGCTGCTGTGCGGATGTCAGAAGCAGACAGATAGGGGAGAGAGAAGGAGGGAGGGTGAGAAATAAAGAGGATGTAGCCACTTCCTCAAAGCCACATGAACCTTGTCTCGGCTTCCTGCTCGTCTTTCAGCATTTTCAAAAACATCAACATTGCCGCACCTCTGACAAAGATCCTGTGAGATCAGATTAGTGGGTCCAGCTAAATTATAGTTACATGACTTGTGTGCACAGTGTTCATGTGACTGTGTGCCTGTTTTCTTAGTCTGTGCATGCTTTGGTGTGTCAGTTTGTGTGTCCATATGTGTGTGAGAACATCCTTAACTGTGTGTGTGTTTGTGTGTGTGTGTGTGTGTGTGTGTGTGTGTTTTGTTTGAAGAGCTACAATGCCGTGGTGCAGGTGTTGATAGAGCACCTGGGTACGTGACAACTAGGTGTGACCGAGATGAATGGGACACGGATCCTCTGATGTGGTGTCTTGGTAATACCGAGAGGAAACGAGGCCTTCAGACGCTTCAGATCTCTGGCCAGCTCTACCTGCCACCTGACTTCCTATTAAAGGTTAAAGGTCAGGGGTGGAGGATATTGTGTTTCTTTTTTATAACCACACAGGAGGCAGGTTAGTTTTTAATGACAGTTATATTTGGTTCAGTCTGTACATAGAGCACTAATGCTGCTGCTACTGCTATTAGTACTACTAGTACTAGTGCCACTGTTCCCTCTTCTTGTCTCTGCTCCTTCTGCTACTAACACTTGTAGTACTACAGCAACTAAAACTGCTACTACTGCTACTGGTACTTTTACTAATGCTAGTAATACTATGATTAAGTGGGCATTCAGACCAAATACTATCGGTTAGGGCGTGTTGTTTCAAGTACTGGTGAGACAATGAATCCAGGAAGTCCGGTTTGAGTAATAAATCCACGGGTTTGAAGCATATCAGATGCCAAAACACTGCACAGCAGTTTATAAAACTTATGAGACAAGAAACTTTAGAAGGTTACAATCATTTTATCTTTTGTCACAGCGATCACAAGGTAAGCAGTAAAAATACAGCTTTCATTTTACTAACAGCCAGCAGGGTCAATCCACGTTTTTCTTGTTTCCTGCAGTTTCATGCAGCGATGTCGCCTGAAGGGATCATTTTAGTTTTTGTTCCACATCTGTAATGCAGTTTGTAGAGTTTAAAACGTTACATAAACATGTAATGAACACTAAAAGGCATGAATTGAATCGAATTGCTGTTATAGAGAGACGTGACGGTACATTGTACTGTTGATATTTTCTTATTTCCTGTGTTCTCTCGCAGCAATGTGGGCCCCGCCACCCTCAAGGCAGGGGCCTTGGCAAACTGACACCTGCTTACAAAAGCTGACTTTTGGGATGCGTTATGTCACTTCTCTGGGTAAGGAGTTGGAGCAAGTATGGGAGGTGGAGGAATACTTACAGGAAATAGTTGGGCTCAAGTTTACGCACAGAACCTGCTGTGGTACTGTTGATCTCTTGCACAGGGTCATCTGTTGGACCCAGCTGAAGATAAAATGAATGCTGACATAATGCCCACACCAGCGCACCCCCTTGCATTACTTTTTTAATGCAGTGCCATTTTGTTAGTCTCACAGAGCTCAAGAGGTTATCTTGTAGTTTATGTGACTGTGTTGAGGAGAGTAGGTTTCCTGACTGCTGTTAATAATCAAGGGAAGAATTTTGGAGAGTGACTCCAGCTGTGTGAGCTGTGTTTGGGTGTGCGGTGCTAGTTGATTAGTGAATAATTGTGTCCATCTTTTGGTACGGATGGCAGCCAATAGTATGTGTACGTGCCACCATTGATGTTTGCTTGGACTGCATGTGTGTTAGTGTCCAGAGGGCAACCATGTGCTTGCATGTGCAAGTGTGTGTTGGTCTGCAAAAATAGAAAAGTGAAACCAGGGCGGAGGGTCAGGGCCAGCTAATGCCTCCTTTGATTTTCAAACGAGGATTTCCTCCCTCCACGGAGCCGGCTTTATTAACGGCATTACATGGCATCCTGTGACCAGGAAACGCTCTCTTATCATCACAGCACCAATTTCAGTTCCACACCAACCGTCTAATACAGGAAAGGAGTGGTGAGGTTACTTGATGAGTACACACTAGACTTAGACAAATAAGTCTCAAAGACAGATGCCAGTATCCCTTGTCCATCATGTTCTAATTTGAGCATTTTCCTTTCCTCCGCAGGGTGTAAAGGCTTTGAACAACAACAACAACAACAACTCTTGTTAATGTTTTTATTAGTACTAGTAGAGCGCCCGTTTGTGGTGTGGCCGATCGCAGCGTGTGCCCATTCGGAACGTACCGATCGCTTAGCTCCCGGTAGCCTCCAGGTATTGCTGCTTGCAGTATTTTTGGGGGCGCATGCCCGTTTGGAGTGGGCCAATTACTTGGCCCCAAGGAAGTGCTGCTTGCAGCGTAGTTGAGAACTGTTCATCGCTTGTTGACTCCAGGGAAGTACAGAAGAGTTTGGTTGTTACGTTAGTATATCCAACATCCGCTGCAGACGACATGCTGGACAGTTTGAAGGGCCCTGAAGCCCTGCCGCCACTGCTGAACAGCGCGCCGTTCGCTTGTTTATTCAAAGTTTATTAATATTGAACGTGCACCAAATTCGACAAAGCACTCCACGGGGTCCCCAGCAATACACCCCCCAAGTGTGAAGTTGATCGGATGAGCGGTTCTCGAGATATGCGAAGGACACACACACACACACACACACACACACACACACACACACACACACACACACACACACACACACACACACAGACAGAGATTCCTTGCTTTAGAGTTAGATTTATTTTTTATGAAATTGTTTCATTATAATGAGTTCAAGACGTTACATAATACGATGAGTAGGCTCTGCAATCAGTCAAACTAAATCACAGCCATCATATCAAACATGGAAGACGCATAGCGGCCAATTTCAGATTTTTGATCAACATAGTTCTCCCTGACAGCGCTGACTCACCAGCATGCTGACCGACCTCACACTTCTTTTTACATGTTTTAGAATCAAATTAATAATTCTCACCATTTATAGTCTCCCATATAAAGCCTCGCTGCCCGGTCATCGTGACATACTGGATAAAAAGGCTCAGGAGGAAGTCAAGCAGTGGTTTATTTACCTCCCTCTTAACAGATGCAGCTTGACAGTTGCTAATAGTCCGTTTCCTGTGAGCGCCACGGAGAGCGATGAAGGGAACCACCCGCAGACCCGTCTGATTGGTTGATTGTTTTGAAGCACTCACGCTACTCTGCTGAAAGAGCTCACAAATTGGACTGTGTGTTTGTGTGTATTCACAGTGTTCAGAAAGAGATGAGATGCGTGTATGTGCGTTTCTGCCTGACGTTGTGTATTCACCTTTTTGGTTAGTGAAACGTGAGAATGGGACAGTGTTACAAGTACAAGTAAGGCAGTAAACATGTTAACATCATGCAGCATAAATTCTGCCGTTTCTATTCATAATTTCCATTTGAATACATTCATTAACGCCATGTCACATAGATTATATGAGTGTCACTTTGTGCAGTCACGCTCTCACCTTAAGTAGTGCTCGTAATATTTGTCGCATCATGGTGAGCATGTAAACACAGCCAGCGCTTGGCATCACAAGGGCAGGCAGCTCAGCGTGAATACTAAACATCACGAGGCTGGAGAGCTCCAGCTGTGTCCTCTCCAGTGGCCACTGCAGGATGCTCCGACCCAACGTGACCGTCCACCTTATGAGGCGTGCTCACCCTGCTGATTTATATTTACAATTTAGATTTTAGTGTCATTCAAAAGTAAACCTGATCTGCACACATCTACTCACAACATGTTGTATCTATGTTGTTGAATATATGCATATTTCTTTTTGAAAAAGACAGTTTTTATTAACTAGAGCTTCATTCCAAAATAAGATGTACACCATTTTCAGTCAAAAAGTGAAGTTATTTCTCTTTTAATGTTTTTATTTTCAACATAATAAAATGACACAATACCTGATGACCTACAATTGCGACAAGACATACCGAAAACCACAAAACAAAACCACACACAGATACACATGCTCACAAAAATAAATACATAAATACATAAATAAATAAATAAAAATAAGAATAAAATGTGAGTATCATACTCATCATACTTATTACTCTTACTCTTTGGGGACCAGTCACATCAAGAATACCTCTCTTAACACATGTGATAGTCTCTCCAATGGCAAAATATAGACATAAGGTTTTCATACCACGCTACCATAACGGGGGTTCTTCGTCCAACCATTTTTGTAACATTGTGAGGCGTGCAGCATACAAAGCGAGAATGTACCTGTACCTACGTTCATAATTGGAGTCTAATGCCAGTACAAATGTTGTGGATTTAGAGGTATATCTATCCCAAATACTTTCTTAATCTCGTTTTGGACTGACAGCCAAAAAGTTACAATTTTAGGGCGCGACCACATAAAATGATTATATGTGCCACAGCTATTTTTACATTTTAGACATAATGGAGAGCGTATAGAATTAACATTAGAAGATTTTTCACATCATGAGGAGGATTTTCAATAATAAACATCAGGTGTTTTTTTTTTTTGAAGATGAGTATGTGGCTTCAGGTAGAGCGGGGGAGGCGCGACATCAGAGAGGCCCTTCAATTAAGATCAAACAGATTTTTTTTTTTTTATGTAAGGGTCACAGTGTCTGAGGTTTCCTGCCAACAGAGAGAGCGCGGCTAATTCTGGTGCTCATGGTAATCGTGTTTTTGATTAGACATCTGTGATTAGAAACGGAGGGGAGGCTATTTTTGATCTGTTTTCTCTTGAGGATCCTTTTGATCGTAAACGTCACACCGCTAACGCTGACATTTGAACTGCTCCTCTGATAACATTGCCATGTTAGGTGAATCTGCTGTGAAGTTATCGACAGTATAAAGCAACGAATAAGCATCTCTCGCTTTACATCTGATTATCAGTATGCAGTGTACCCTTTACTACACAAAGCATAACCCCTCATGACCTGGTGACCTTTCACCAAACATTCTGCGCCGAGCCTCTCTATCCCACAGAATCCAGTGATGCACAATAGTCTTTCGTTCACAACGCCACGTCCAGACAACGTGGACATTGTTGCCTCGCTATCATCTCCGGGGCACGGTCCCATCGCTCCCACTGCCCCCTTATTATCACAGTTTCTGCTCTGCTCTGCCACCCGGGGCCTAACCACCCACTCATCTCCCATCGCACAAAAAAAAAAAACCTCTTGCTGGCTTCACGCCATCGCCACACATTCCCGCCACTACTGGCCTGCGGTTACAGCGAGCCATGACCCCTGACATTCCTCAGAGAGGATTTTTATCTCAGAAATGAGCGTTATAATTATGAGGATCTTGTTTTTAGATATCATGCTTTAGCTCTATGTGCCTTGAAAGTATTATAATCAATCTCATCTTGTTTTTTTCATAGCTGGCACAGTGTCCTTATGGAGCTTCTGTCTAATATGCTGGAAGTTATGAGGCTTTAGTCGGTACATTTGATTAAGTGAACTACTATGACTGTAGATCTGCATGTTCGCATGATTTTGCTCGTTCTTCTGTGTACCTCATAGTGTAATTAACCCGTTTACATGCTTCCACATCTTGCAAGATGTTTGATTTTTATATATTTGTTGCATAATTCTCAATATTTTGCAGTGATCACATGTCACGCTTCCTTTGAATACTCTTTATTTGCCCTGGGGATCATTAGTTACATAAAATCTTGTGCTTTTTATGAGTTTGAATTTGCGTGTGTGTGCATTGATTTGACACTCAGGCCAGCCAGGGTATCCTGCCTGTTAAATGTTTGATTGCACCCCAACTTCCTGGCAGAGGGGGGGCAAAGGGATGGAGGTCTGCATCTGCTGAGTATAAATGAGCTGAGCAGATGTTGGCCAGATGTTGCCGGGGAGGAAGGGGGGGAGAAAATAAAGAGAGAAATGAGCGGAGATAGCAAGAGAGACTCACCATCCACACACACTGACAGCTTTGTTCACCTCCGCTCAGGAGTTAAGGGTAACTCTCCCTCCTCCTTTCTTCACACACACACTCCTCCTCTCCTCCGCTCTCCTCCCTCCATCCCTCCATCCCTCCTTCCTCTCCTGCCTCCCTCCATGCTCTCTTTGAAGTTAGGACAGTGCGCAGGAAGCGAGCCGGAATCGATTGCTCCATGCATTAGGCCAGGAATGTGTGACACCCGCCTCCCCTTCACCCTCCTCTTCCTTCCTCCTCCATCCTCCTGACACATCCCTCATTTATTTCCCCCCCCCCCCTTCTGCTCCTCTTCATGCACTCCAAACACCACTTGCCCCCCCCCCCCCTCCACCTTTCACACAAGAGCCTACTATTATTTTGGGGTGAAAGCCCGACTTTCCTTCACTTGGTGCTGTTTATGAGTAGAGTCTAGACAGTGATCTGAGTACAGCTGTTCAGAGTGTCATGGTTTGTTCTGTTTCTGAGAGAGTGTGTGAGTGCTGATCTGAAGCCAATGCAGAGAGCTTGGATAGTGTTGAAATGATTAAATGATTAATCTATTTGACAGAAAAATTACTCTGTAAAAATGTTGTAATTGATCAATTAAGTCATTTATTAACCAAAAATGCTCAAAACATTCTCAAGTGTGAGGATTTGTTGCTTTTTTTCTGCTTTAAGTCAGTTTAAATTGAATATTTTGAGGTTTTGGACTGTTCGTCAGACAAAACAAGCAATTTGAAGACGTCACCGTTGGTAATTATGATAGGTCATTTAAACTGTTTTCTGACATTTTATAGACAAAACAAGTAAGTGATTAATCGAAAACAGATTAATGGATCAATGGTAATGGTGCTTACTTGCAGTCTGTATTCAAAGTGGAACAGAAAAAGAGCTTAGATGGCTTCTCTTCTAGCCCTACTAAAGTTGACTTTTATCTGTCAATCAGATTATCGATAAATGAATACCCTTGAATTCAGTTTGTCAAACTTTTACATTTGTTTGACTTGAGTTGCTTGTCATACTAGTTGAAAACTCTCTCAGTCAAAGAAGGAGCAGAAGTCTATGGAAGAATGTTAGGTCTAAATGTTGAGAATAAAGTCAAAATTTCTGTGTATGTGCTTACACTAGTAGTTTAATTTATTCTCAAATGTTCAACGTTTATATTCTAAATGGTATTTTTCAACTTTACTCTCAAAATGGTATTCTGACTTTAATCTCAACATTTCAACTTTATTCTCAACATTTTGACTTTACTCTCAAAATGGTATTCTAACTTTAATCTCAACATTTCGACTTTATTCTCAACATTTCGACTTTATTTTCAACAGTTTGATTTTATTCTCAAAATGGTGTTTCAACTATATTCTCAACATTTCGACTTTATTCTCAACATTTCGACTTTATTCTCAAAACGGTATTACGGCTTTATTCTCAACATTTCGACTTTATTCTCAACATTTCAACTTTATTCTCAACATTTCAACTTTATTCTCAACATTTCAACTTTATTCTCAAAACGCAAAAAGAAAAAATTTAATCTTCCTCCTCTGATTTATATATTATATTATTTTATTTTCTTATGCCTGGCCCTAATACTCTTCCGTAGAGGTCTCATGACTATAAAGTTGTTGTTTGAATTGCAAACTCCCCAATGTTGTTCTAGGTGTCCTTGAGCAACAACACTTCTCAGCAGTAGAATACTTTGTCTGTACTGTAACGCTTCTGTTGTGCATGTGTGAAACTATTTAAATGTGAAGTCATGCTCAGTTCTCTCTGCCCGGATAAATGATGAACGAGGAAAATGTGTCCCCGGTTAAACTGAACATAAAGTTCTTTCTCTTTGTTCGGTCTCCCATCATGTGGTTCTCTTTACTCATGAAAAGGAAAATAGTTTTGTTACGACCACTCTTGATAAAAGTAAAGGTTAAATAAAAAAAGAGATTTTCTCAGTTTTGCTCCGTGGCTATCGCTCTCCCTGCCTTAGAGTGCAAACGAACTTGTGAACTTGTCTTTTGCCAGCAAGTTAGTCAGTCAGAGTCTGTCGTTCAGTCAGTAATCTAGCAGTGTGAGTCATCCACCTTCTTCAGTCTGCCGAGTTACAGCAGGCTCAAGGCCTTCTCCACTGACAGAACAATGAGACGGGAAGGATGTTGGCTAAACCTGCATAGCGTTATGTATCACCAATACACATTAGTCAGGCAAAGTAATACTCTTGTACATTTCAGACACGGCAATAAAGCAGTCTAGATGTTTAGGGAGCCATTTATGGTGTGCTATTAGTATTAGCATCCACTGCTTACACTGGTACACAATTCCTTTGAGAGATTAAACTTCTTCCTTCACTTTAGCTTCTTTGAGTGCTCACACTAAGCCTCGGTTATACGGTTATACTCCCAAACGGACGCGTACACGGATAGCTGCGGACACCACTGACGCGCAGTAGTTCTATTTATACTGTCCGCTTGGAGGACGAGATTTACACATGCGCAGTAGACCGCTACGCTACCACTTGTAGCGTAGTGTTGTAGCGCAGGCCGTCCACGCAGACAGTCCGCACGGTCATAACAAATTGCCGGTACGCGGATGTCCACACAAAGCCTATGCGTACACCCTCTGATGATGAAATTGATCCGTCCTTCATTGTCTATGTAAGCAGCCGTGCAATGCATTCTGGTAACGTAGCGTTCATGTTGGCTGCTCCTCATTTGCATAAAGTTGAGGTCTAGGCTACATTATGCAAATCAGGGGTGTCCGACGCGACTCGCCACCCTGGAAAATATGAAGACAGATTCACTGAACTATTTTTGTAATAGAAGAGAAGAAAGTTTCCAAACGAGCCGCCATGTTGGTTCCAGTTTGAAAGCTGGGAGCAGCAGCCCACGAGTGAAAGCGTTCGTCCAATCAGGTGCCTCAAGTGGCTGCCCATCAAGCGTTCAATGCTGGGAAGCGAGGCGATCTCTCGCATCTAAAAACGCCACTGTGGACACATTTAAGCTGTTTCAAATGTTTCAAATGCACATTTGCAGTGGGAGCGAGCTCACTGAAATTTTCTTCAGAAAAAATGTCCTTTCCTCGTCCCTCACTCTTTGCTTCCTGTACATTTCCAGCAGAGTGTTGAATCACGCTGGACACTTAGGGCGCCATTAATGGGGTATTATTTTGAGGTCCCATTGTTTTCAGTGGCATGTCCTCAATTAAATGTTGAGGTGTCACAATGGTGATTTGATTTAGTGTGGGTTTCTTCTGAGATACAATGCCTTTGATGAGAGAGAAATTCACGGCCGACCTGAGCGCAGCACTTGTGTCAAAAGAAAACACCCCCGCAAATATAGGAGAGCACAATGCACTGAAAATCAATCAGCTGAAGACCAGTCTTTCTTTCTCTCCTCGCTTTCATCTCCAGCTCTTAAACGGTCGAACACACTTGACGTCCACGCAGGCCGGCGCCGACAGTCACCACTCCAACGGTTTGCCGGCGTGTCACGTGGCCAGTTCGAGAGTGGGAGGATGGTTGGGAGACGAAAGCGCCGGCAGGTCAGGTGCGGCTGTTTGGAGCCAGACTGGGAACGGCGGGGGAGGAAGAGGAAGGAGAGAGGAGGAGGAGGAGGAAGAGGAGAGAGGGCAGACACACCCACTGGAAGTTCTCTCCGGGCATCCATCGAGTCTGGACTCGACGCTGAGGCACATTGTTCAACAGCTGGATATTCTCACGCAGGTCAGTTATTAGTAAAGCTCCAAACTGTCAACTCAAGATACAGGGTGAGAAATCACACAAAAAAACATCATAAAAATGTGGAAATGAATATGAAAATGTGGGAGGCGAACGGGTTACTTTGGAAAGTTAATAATCCTCCGTCTGAAGGGTTTAATCTCAGCGTCTGGTCACATTTACTAATCAAAATGTCTTTGATTAAAGATCTAGATTGCAATCTGATATATTTTTCTTAATATGAAAGTCAGTCGAAGCAGCTTATTAGTCCATCAAACCCGCAGCGATTTTCCATCTGAGGCCAAGTCAAATAAAAAGGCATAGAAAACAAACACAGAAGCCACAAGAAGTATGTTTTATGGTTTACCTGCCCCCCCCCCCTCTAGTGAGCAGGTGTCACTAGAAGCTGAACAGTAGGCTAATGATTTAGCATACTGAAGCGGTGTTTGTGACAGGAGGATTTATGTGTTCAATTTATTTAAATTCATATTTTTTTCTTATTTAATTTTATTGAACTCTCAGTTCTTTTATAATGATTTTTTAACTTTTGAAGTTCTTTTTTTTCTTTAAAGTTACTCTGAGGAACTTTTAACTAGTTATGAAACAGTCTCAATTTTAAATTGATGCCTCTATATGACCTACATAAGCAAACAAGACCATCAGCGAGAATATTGGCTATTTCTATATAGTTATTCTGAATGCTTGTCATCGTTGCCACCGGGTCTAATTCCGACGAAATCAGACAAAATCATGCAGATTCATGGTGGAGGTGGAGACTCCTCCTCCGGCCAGGAGCAGAGCTTCGCCTCGCTGGGAGCCAACACCGACACCACGCTGCTGGAGGCCCAGGCTGTATTGCTGGGCCCGCTGGAGAGAAGGGAGGCAGGGGAGAACCAGAACCAAGACTGAACGGGGCAGACTGTCAGACCCTGCTGCAGTAAAATGAGAGGTTTTCTAAAGGGACTCTCGTGCTCAGAAACATTACCGCTTTTGTCCACAGGGACCTTCAAAATCAACACAATATTAAAGTTCCTCATAGTAGCTTTAAATTTGTTAAATTTCTTATTTAATTTCTTCATATGTTTTTTGGAACTTTCAATTCTTTTTTAATGATATTTTATTTATTCTTTCTTTCTTTTTATATCCACACACCACAAGTTTGAGAGGTGTAAAACAAATCATGAATGAGTATGCAATGCAAAGTATCTTGTTTATACAGAGTGCAGAGTAACTATCGTGGCAGTGAGTAATGTTTTACCCTTTTGCATGTCATGTATTAATCAACAGCAAACACAAAATGTATGCAAGCAAACCCATCAGACAAGTATGTCATCATAACCTATATTTAACTAGGAAGACACATTGAGATTAAAACCTCTTTTACAAGTGAGACCCAGCCAAGACAGGGTCAAATAGCAGCATCCAACACATAAAAAGACAAGAACATTGAATCACAACAGCATCAATAGGTTCGACAAAATACATTACATCATCATACAGTGCATAAACAGGGCAGCATGTTGGTCATGTGTTTGCTATTTAATTGAAACAACTACAGATTGCAGTGACCACTTCCTTTATTCTATGTTTAAAATCATTTAATGAGATAAAGGGTCTCAAGTTTAAGCTTGGCCTGCAGATCATTCCAGGACCAAGGACCGTGGTGGAACAGGCTTGTTTTTGCCATTTATGTGACCTTAGATTGTGTACACATCTTGAGTTCGCTGTGCATTCTTTTTTACCAGAAATTCACCTCCAGAAAACACTCGATGACTCCAACATGCTGCTGGATTTATTTTGTATTTGAGACAAAGTGGCTTCTCATCTTTAAAAAAAAAAAAAAGGGATAATTCATGAAGAATGAAATGTAATTAACTGTAAAACAAAGAGATCTATAATCAGAACCGTGCTGATGAGCTTCTTTCAGCATCAAGGCCAAACTGCTGCTGTCCTGATGTGTCACAAGAACTAAGAAGCCTCTTCTGTCTCTCGTTAGCTCTCCTGTTATTTCTCCATAAAGGCGACATGAATTGATTTCAAGGCTCTCAGACTGATGTCTGCTCTTCACATTTTCTACATTGATAATTATTCTATGACTGCTTTATAATTATTGTACCCCGTCCCCGTCCCCCGTCCCCCCCCCCGTCCCTTCCCACCTCATCAAACACAGACTGTTTCAGTGCTGGAGGAGCGTCTCACCCTGACTGAGGACAAGCTGAAGGAATGTCTCCACAACCAATCCCACATCCTCAAGGACGTGCGATCGAGGCGGAGGACGGAGAGCGAGGAGACGGACGGATCACCTGTTCATTTCACTTGAGGATGACCTCGCCCTCCCTCACGCTGCAGCACAAACACACAGACTGAGTTGTACTGTTTAACCCCCACGACTGCTGGACATGGGTGTGTGTGTGTTTGTGTCTATGTACATATGTGTGTGATTGTAAATATCCACCTTGGTGGTCTCTCTCAGGGGTCAGTGGGTTAATCAGGATTTGGGCCGGGGTGTGTGTGTGTGTGTTTGTCTGTGTGTGTGTCTGTGTGTGTGTGTGTGTGTGTGTGTGTAATACCAACATATTTTCTCAATGTCTTTCTTCACCTCTTAAGGATATCCAGCTGTACGGCCAAGCGCAGTCTGGCTGGGACATTCCGTGTCTCTGTGTGTGTGTGAGTGTGTGTGTGTGTGTGTTGATATGGATGTTACATCCAATCTGGACAGCTGCAGCTAACAGACGGTGCTTGTCTGCTGTGTGACCTCTGTGTGCGAGTGTGTGTGTGTGTGTGTTTACATGTGTATATGTGTGTATTAGCACATGTTTTAGCAGTTGGTGTCTTCTGCAGTTACATCTTTCATTGTAATCTGTTTGCATCTTTTTTTTTTGTAATTTTAAAACCTGCCTCATATATAATTTATATGATTAAATGATATACTATATTGCACTAATGTTATTAGTATTGTCTATATATATGTGTCCAGACAGATAAAAAAAAAAAAACTTACACTTTTTATTTTGATAACAACTAATGTTCACAGGGGGTCTGCAAGACTAAAATATCTACAATCTGAATTTAGGCCCTTTCATTTTGAGTTTATAATTCCTTCATGTTAAGACCTCATCTTATTTTTATAGGTCCAAAAATTATTATGGTGCTCTGAATTTAGATTATTATTATTATTATTATAATTTATTGAGAGGTAATTGCTGTTACAGACCTTTATTCTGATTTTTTTTTTTTTAAGTTTTAAAAAATTACATTTGGACTGGTCACTATATGGAATCCCAATACTGCCAGGAAAAATAATAATGTAATAATGTGAAAAGTTGTGAAAAATAATTGTAAAATGTTTTTACTTACTAATTGAAATCCCCACTGGAAATGAGACGTGAGCGTCACGTCCACACTGTCTCCGTCTCCCATCACCTGGCTAACCTGCCTTCACCAGGCTGACTGACAGCAGACATTTACTGAACCCAAATAAGTTTTCATATCTGCTCCATGGGAAGAAATCAACAGTGTTTGTATGTATTGATTTAATGTTTTATTTCCCTGCCCTGAGTGAGGGGAATCTCTCTGTAGTGAAACAGGCGAGCTCACGGACAGACTGGGAGCGTTGATCAGTACGGTTAATAAGTTCAAAACGCATATACAACGGGATATTTGTTTGATTTAAAAAGCTGTCTGCAGATTACGCTTCACTAGATGCAAGAAAAATAGACTTGAAGCATAAAAAACTGCACCAAAAAAACTTTCTATATGATAGTATGTCAAAATGTTATACTATAATAGTAAGTGTATATCTTATGAGATACTAAGTCAGAATTATGAGATATTATGTCATTGTTAGGACTTAACATCTCATAAATTATACTTAAGTTAACATTATGGCTTAGTATTAAGTGAGATTTACTTATTATCTCATAACCTAGTAAGTTAAGCTTTTTCTTATTATATTTTTGACTTTGTGCCTCATAATTGAGATAGAAAGTCGAGGGCAACATTGTAACTTACTATCTAAATATTTGTACATACTGTAGTATCTCTTTACTTGCAATGTATCCTAAATATTGAAATTTTAATCACCCCTGACTTATCATCATTCCTGTTTTGCTGGCGGTAGTGGGCTTCCATACAGCCATGTAACTTGCTTGTTATCTGCTAAAGCTTGTTCATGTGATACGTGTAATACCGCCTCTTGTCTCCACCAGTGACTGTGAAATGTTTTGGCTTGCTCTCGCCCAGCGTGGAGACTTGAGCTGTTTATGTTCTTCCTGCGGCGGAGATGTGGTGAGCGATGCGGCCGGGTCGGGAGGAAGCAGTAAGAAAGCCACACAAAGGGGGAGCTCTCCGCTGGCTGCTGTTTGCTCTCCCCACCACATCCTTCGCTTCCTCTCTGGCTTTACTGGTTTTCCTCCTCCTCCTGCTCCTCCATCTTTTTCTCTCTCCCAGTTACATAAAGTTGTGCGGCCTGCTGAGATCGGGTACCAAATGCAGTTCACCTACTGCTGAGAGGTGAATGGTGGAAGACCTGGGGTTTCACGCAACATTAAAAAGACAAGATGCATAAATAGGTGAGGAAAAAAACAGAAACATCAATTTAAAAAACAAATCTGAATAAGTTCAGTCCAACATCTGCCTGATTCCACATCTGTCTTGGTATATCACCACAGTTCTTGTTTTACAGAGCAGGACACTCACATTTTACTTCCTATACTTCCTCACATTGACCATTCTTTCAGTACAGGGACTAGACGAGAACTTAATCTCAGGTTCTACTAGTTTCTTACGTTGTTATATGTGTTATATCTCAAAATTCAAATTGATTTATGTCCTTGAATATGCATCAAATGTATATGGTTGAAAGGTTGTGGATTGGATCTTGACTCAAGGTCCACTTACTCATTTATTCTGGGTCTTTTGACCGTATCACATGGTCTTGAAAGCTCCAGAAAGAGCCACCAAGTGGACCATGAGCTGCTATCGTTTCCAAGGTCAAGCCTTAAATGTCAAGATGAACCTACATGGACTAGAAGTCCTTAAAGGTGCTAAATTATGGCCTCTCAGTAGAGTGCTCCAGGGATGAATACGCTTCCATGACGATTATCAGCTGTAACCGCCGTCTGAACGCAGTGCAGAGAGGCAGCCATGAGCTAGGCAGTAGGGTACGTTCACATGCACTAAAAGGCACGCACGGCCAGCCCGGCGCTGTAAACAAAGCACAGAGAAGCTCAGATTGCAACACACACAGAGGGAGAGTAGACATTATTCCTCTATATCTTTACATAGTGAATAGTTGTTGAATATCGTATAGAGAACTTTTAAAGTGCTCAAAAAAATGAAAAGTATTTCAAATTTTTAAATACACTGAACACCATAAAAAGACTGCATGTGGACTGCTCTTGTAAAACTGAACTGAACCTTAAAAGCGACTCCTTGAAGTAATGTAAATCAGCCAAAATGACCTCACTTTGCAGAAATGTCCCCTGGAGGCCTCAGACTGGTGTGCTTGTGTTTCCATACACGTGGAAACACAAGAAGACACAAACAAACTCGGTAGCAAAAGCAGGAGAGAGAGTCACGAGCAAACATTTAATGACCAATTTCCACCTTCACTTCCACTTCGATCTCATTAAGTGCACACAGGCCTTGTTTTACAGTGCACACACCAGCGTGGTGTAAACCCCTGTGTTTGTGTGTGTGTCTTTAGTGCGTTGTGAACATGATCCCATAACCTGTTAATAGCTTCCTGGAGGAGGGGCTTCCTGTTGATATCGAGGAAGGAGCTCTTGCAGCCGGGTGCTGTTGACTTGCCACCGGGCGAGCGCATGCTCAGTTTACTGCTGAACTGTGTGTGTTTATATGTTTGTTCTTGAGTTTATTGGCTGTGGGAGTATTTGTGGAAGCAATGGTCTGATATCTGTTAGTGTTTGTCAGATATAAATTGATTTGTCAGGCTTTTGTTGACCTTTGATCAGATATCAGTTATCTGTTGTTCTTTGTCTGCTCCTGTGAGGGATGTTCATGGAATAAATGTAGGGCTGTCAACGCGTTTTAACACCACTAATTTCTTTAACACATTAACGTATAATTTTTAAGTTGTAGCGGGATCAGTTTTAAACCTAGAGTGAAGATACTGACATCATATGAAATTAAAAAACGTGTCATTCTAGCTCCATACTTGCGCTAAATTTTGGCAAGGAAAAACTAGCATGGCCATTTTCAAAGGGGTCCCTTGACCTGAAAATGGGCTCTATGGGTACCCACGAGTCTCCCCTTTACAGACATGCCCACTTTATGATAATCACATGCAGTTTGGGGCAAGTCATCCAGAAACAGTGTCCCAGTTACTCTGGATAATCTTCACAGCCATCAGTTTTCATTGGAACCACTTTCTACCAAAGAAAATTGAATAATAATAATAAAAACTGTTTGGCTGTGGTTTGAGTAAACCAGCCCGTTAACTGTTGAGCTATGTTTCGGGTAGGTTTAAAAGTCTCCCTGCAGTTTAATAGGTCAGATAAGTCACTCTCCTTTTAAAGAGTTGCTAGAAGAATTTTATTAGTCTGCGTTTCAGTGGAACGTGTCAGTGTTCCTCCGGGGTCCTAGATGCTGTTTCAGAGGTTTTTCCACCATGACAAGAAGAAAAATCAGGTTCCTGGCTGCTTCTATACACAAATATAACACAATCTTTCTGTGTATATAATCATTTTACCCCACATGGTAAAGTTGTTGCCTCGTAGCCGGCACGAGACGGAAGGCAAACATTATCTTTAGCTCCTAACTGAATCAACAGACGTTCTTCTTCTCCTCCTCCTCCTCCTCTTCCTCCTCTTCTCTTTTCTGCCGCTTCCTGCCTGTCTCTGAAAAACAGGAGGATTATCATTTCAGAAATTCCCCCTTAACCCCCTTCAGGGGATGAGGCGATGAACGGAGGCCAGGGACAAAGGAGGAGGGAGTGGAAAGAGACAGAAGAAGAGGAGGAAGACAGGCAGGAGGAGGAGGAGGAGGAAGACCCACGCTTATCCAGTTACAGTGAGTCACACCTCTGAACTCCAGATGTGGCCTTAACAGTAATTGATTGTAGTTCATGTACTGTGCACACCTATTCACACCTGTTCAAATAGGTGCAGAAGGGGACAGGTAAACAGTGAAACGTGCACACTGTCCAACTAATGGCTCCTCTGTTTGTTTTTTATGTCTCTGTTTGACTTTTCCTCGGCCGCCTGTTTGCCATAAGGGTTTAACAACCTGCCTCGCTCATTAAAAAAACAAAACAGGTTTTCATTTTTACATGATTGATCGGTAGTTAAAGTTCTTACTGCTGATCTGGTAAAATAAAATCCCTGTTTTCCCGACTAGAGATACGTGTACGAGTCTTGTGGTTGTGTTAGAACAAAATATTTTATGATATGCATTTGTGAAAAGAGAAACAGTGAGCGAATGTGGGATTGACATTTCCCACTGTGACCTGTGTGCAGCATCCAAACACTCGGCACACATCATTTAGTGGAAAAAAGCACCCTAGAAATGTAAACTGCTGTTGGTGATATGCATATGTTAAAGTTAATGTAAGGAACTTTTAACTGGTTATGAAACAGTCTCCGTTTAATACTGATGCTTCTATATGACCTACATAAGTAAACAAGACCATCAGTGAGAAGATTGGCTATTTTTCAACATAGTTATTCTTAATGCCTTTCATCAGGTCCAATTCCCCACAAACTCAGACTAAACTATTTAGGTTCACCAGAAACTCCTTCAGCTCAGACTCCAACGGAGCCTCCGTCAGTGGCAGTTTTCCAAAGGGAGTCTGGTGCTCAGGAATCACTACCGCATTTGTCCACGTCAACACATAATTTACACAAAAGTTCCTGGTATAGTTTAACGCCCAATTTCATGGACTATAGCTTAATTCAGAAACAGCATTCTGCAAAATGTAGGAACAAGCAGGACAGGTTGAGGGAAAGATTGACACCAAAAAGGTAAATTGCAGTCCAAAATAAGTAATTCAGCTGCCACTCCTATGAATAAAATAAACTTACTTCATGCATAATCAGCATGCTTGATAATATAAAAAAAGAACATCATGTGTTTTTTTCCATTCGCACACAGATTCGCAGATTTTTCAATTCACAGATTCACACCTGGCAGCCGTTAAATCACACATCACATACTCCACACCACTGGCTATTGATGGTGTCAATACAAAAACATGGCATTGCAATTTGCTTTGAAAATGTTTACGTATCAGTTGAACTTAAGTAATATTGCTATAATATCACTTATATTTATTAATGATAATAAAACACGGTGATGTCTTTGTGAGGTTGTTGTCAGAGTCACAGTGCATACTGTTTGTGTGTTGTGGCCAGTTCAACCAACGAGTGATTTCAATATTTTTAGAACTCTAAAGTGGTCAAATTTAGATGATTTCAGTCAATCAAGTAATTCACAAGAAAAAAGACACATAAATATATATAATTTGTGAAGCAAAAATGTTTTTTTTTTTCCGCTTTTATACCTTGTTAATTATCTTGTGACCCCTCACATTTTGTCTGTGACCTTATTGGGTCTTGAGTCTGTGGTGCTTTGCCAGAATATGTTCCCCTGAGAGATGTGTTTTTGCTGGCATTTCATGTAAGGGGAGTAAATAATAAAGTTATTATAATGTTGTGGTCATAGTTTGGCTGCAACGACTTGTAACACTTGTTGTTCTAGAACATTTAAAAAACTGATCGTGGCCTGCTGAGCGTAATCAACCTCAAGCAGTAACACCTGCTCGTGACCTTCCCATCACGTCGGGCTCTTCATTAGTCAACTTTGCGTGCTGCATTTCCCCTCGTGATAATTGCGGCGACAATGAAGACAAATCGAGGACACACAACTAGAGGAAACACTTCTTTTTTTTTTCAGGGACACGCGGTCCTGAGCAGCAGTAGCCTGATGCAGCGTAGCATGCTGGGACATCTTTGCGGACTGGTCTCAGCTTAAACACTCGTGGCCTGTTTTTACAGGGCTTAGGGTGTTGAAAGCTTATCTCCGGTGAAGAGGGGGGAGCGGTGGATATAAAAAAAAAAAAAAGTGAGGGGAAAGAGAGAGCGAGCTCAGGAAAAAAAAAGCTGACTTCCGCACGGGGGGAAGGTTCAAAGGGACCTCCGCTCCTGTGTGATCTGTTTGTTGTCATTTTAACACTGAGTTGATTCTCTCTCTCTCTCTCTCTCTCTCTCTCTATCTCTCTCTCTCTCTCTCTCTCTCTCTCTCTTTCTCTCTCTCTCTCTCTCTCTCTCTTTCTCTTTCTGCCTTCCTGTTCCTCTCTTTCACTCACAGGAAACAGAGGGATGCGTGTACACAAGGCCTCTGACAACAGGTTCACCCTTTTCCCTTCCTTTGTGGGCCAATAAAATGTTATTTGTTTCTTCTCGAACTTCCTGTATCCTGGACACACAGTGTACTGAACCCTAAATAGTTTTACTTTCCTGACATAAAACCAGCCAGTGTTCATAACCGTCTTACCGGCCAATAAGCCACAAAAGCCTATACAGTGCTTTTTCTAGGAAAAACTAATTAACTGTGTTAAGCACTGGATGTCTTTTCCTACTTGCATACCTTCGTTTAAGATATTTACATAACATGTCCAGCGACCTAGACTTGTTTTCTGTATACTGTTTGTGGTCCGCCCGCCCGTTCTTTACATCAATATTGGGAGCGGCACAATAGTGAGTGGAGCCAGAATAAAGTACCAGAATACCAGAAGTTAAACTTCCTTGAGACTTTACTCACTAAAAACCTTAACTTGACTTGATACCTGGCAGCAAAAAATTCAAGCTTTGACCTAGTAAAATCCTGCAACAATAATAAAAACAAAAATCAAATCCGAGCCTGGTAGGACTTGCAAAGCTGCACAGTTTTTATTCGGCATATGCATTTTAAGGATTGGTCGTAATTATGCAAAAGACCGTATTAGATAAGAAGATATACCGTATATGACAGCTTTGAAAGGAAAGTGTTCCAATGCCATGTCATTTTAATGATCAACACTCAGAGACCTGAAACGCAGTCTGAGCTGCATTTTACCTACAAAGACTGGCAGTGTTAAGACTGAGCTCATTCTCAGCACCCTTTGACTTTTTCTCAGAAAAAAAGAAATGTGTCCAACTCCCTTCCCATAAACGCTGCCGGGCTTCCGACGTGGCTCAGTTTTCAGTTGTTTTATCTGGTTCCTTTTTCTCTGGAATAAGGGCCCAAACGTGGGAACGGCCAATCTCCGTTCCTCCGATAAGGAAGTGGTGGACTTCCTGGCATCTTGGCGTGTTACTGGTCCAGAGCCATATGGGTCGAAGGTCACCAGAGTGGATCACACATCCTTCCTTCCTGGTCTTCCACAACCTGTTTGGTGAGTGGGACTCTTTTCATGGCCTCCAATGTGTATTTATTTTGTTGTCAAAAGAAAAACTTTTTAAAGCCCTTATTCTTAATTTTTACAACACCAATGTGAAGTATGTTCACATTCATAATTCAACAATTTGTCTTTTGTATGTTGTATGTGTATTTACTTTGTATTTCTTGAGAGAAGCTGTTTCAATCATGTCAATGACTACTTTCCAGTTTTTGCTCTTATTCTGAAAAAGACAATATTCCTACTAAGCTGTTTACATGGCTAATGGAAATGAATATTCCACTAATATTCCCGTTTACATGCAGCCGTGCATACTCCGATTAACGTAACCGGTAGCGGACTCGTTCGACAGTGCAAACACAGCCTCCCTCTTTCCTTCAACCACCTTCTTGAAAAGGTCGGCGTTGTGATATTTGTGAATATCCAAAAACCTGTTGATATCCAAATCTTTCATCATGTTTAAAAGTAGATGTGTTTCTCCTTCCGACCAGAAATGTGGGCTTTTCTTTTAGGCATGCATCACTGCAAACTGTCGGCTAGTTGGTTTGTGTACGCTTTGTAAATCGTACACCTGCAACTTGGTAAACAAAATGTCAAAAGTAACAGGAATTAAAATTCAAGTGTAAACCTTTTTAATGCAGCAACAAATTGGTCAAAACTTACACAGATTTAAAATTCCAGTATATAATATATATATATTATATAAACATAGAATGGAATTTAATAGATCGGCCCCATTGCATCCCTGTCGCAAACTGCCGTAAAACCCAGATTGAGACGCATATTCTGAATGTGCTGTATACATGTCCAAAGAATGCTCCTAAAACCAGTATAATGTCGGTATATCCCACAAGGCCAAATTCGGAATATTGTCATATTCGAAATAATAGTTGAATATTAGTGTTCATGTAAACGTAGTCATTATAATCTAAGTTTTCTTGCAGGCAGCATCTAGTAGCCATTAGAGGAACTGCAGCTCAAGAAACTTGAGGAGTGACTTTGGACCAACTCACAACGTCGACCTACTGCCCCAAAAGGTGCATGTGTGTGTTTGTTTTAGCTCCAGTGGATTCTGAGGAGCACATGTTTACGGGAAGTGCCATCTGGGATGTGGGTGGCAGCTCTGAGTGGCATATCCTATTAACCCTTCACACACCCTCACTCACTCACTCACTGTCCCTAATTCATTGCTGCTTAATGTACAAAATCCGTCTCTTTTCTGACCGTGTTATTCACTTTGTTTATTAGGAATGGTCTCTTTTAGTTTGAAGTTATTATTTTACTAGACTTACGTCAGTTGATACATTCATATCCACAATAATGCTGCCAATATTGCACATACATTGGGCCAAAATCTGATGCAAAACTACAAGGAGCCAAGTCGTCACTCACTGCTTTACCTTAAATGGACACAGTTAAACTTGTTTCTCTGCATTAGTCATTGGGAGAGCATGTCTATAATGTCTGCCAATGTTTTCCGTAGCCAACTGTACCAGCCAGTTTACTTGCACCATGATGTATTCTTCTGACGTCAATGGATGGCAGAGGAACTACATGAAGGTAAGTTGCATTTTCTCCTTTCTCTTCTCTCTTCTCCATCTACGGCAATGAAAACGAATCTGAAAATGTGTCCTGTTTGTTTCGGCTTTCCGACGTTTCGCCAACATTTTCGATCTCCGTGTTGTAAGATTTTACTTTGAGTTTAAAATTATACAACAAACATCATCCAAACCCGTCACATTACTCACTGTCTCTATAAATATAGCACACTCACATACTTTTCTGTTGTCTGCAAAATCATAAGATAGTGCTTAAACATTTAACAACTATTTTGATAATTGATTCATTATTTAAATAATTTATCCAGTAGAATTGCGAACAAACTCTCGTTCCAGTTTGTCAAATATGAAGATGTGACGCTTCTTTTTATATCATTGTAAATTGAATATCTTTGGGTTTGGGACTGTTGCTTGGACAGTGAAGATGTCACCATGGCCAACTGCATTTTTCACTTTTTCTGACATTTAATAGACTAATGATTTATCATTGATTACTCAACTAGAAAAGTGCACTCAGTAGAGTGCAGATCTCCACCAGGTGTGTCTCCCCCTCCCCTTCCAAATAAAGACAAACTGAATCTCACTCAATTGTCCCTCCTGGCCTCCACTTACAGTCAAGATGGTGGCGAAGATAACAAAAGATTTATTCGTATTGTGCCTAACTTTAGTAGATCGTAACATATGGGGAATGGAATTAATATGCAGATGCTCCGGTTCAAAATGAGACCAAACTGTTCTATGAATGTCAGTTTTTAAATCACAACAAAGGCCAAAATTTGGCCTGCAACAGACTAAGGTAAGGCTTGTTTTTAGCTTAGCCGATTGCCCGAAATGCCCTTATGCTACTGAAGCAGATGTTGATCACTTGCAGCCATAGACTGTATATAAGAAGTGGACGTAGTCACCGTGACGTCACCCATTCATTTGTGGACTACAGTTTTGAAGCCTCGAGTGTAGCATTTTGGCCATCGCCATCTTGGTTTTTTTCAACCAGAAGTGACACGATAGGGTGGAGCTAAGTACAACCGAACGCTGAAGGAGATGTTTTTAGGCGACCAAAATGTTATAATTAACTTTCATGAACCGAAAACACACTGTGAAAGGGTTAAAGTCAAAGACAACTCCCAGACCAGACAACGCCGTGGTAGCGACCTGTCAATCACAAGGTAGCCACGCCCTAAAGCATCCCCTGCTTTATGGTCTATTTGACTCTAAATGGGACCATAATTTACTAAATGAACATCATGCTGTATTGAAGAAGACTTGAAACTAGAGATTGAGACCATAAACTCATGTTTACAATGTTTACTGAGGTAATAAATCAAGTGAGAAGTAGGGTCATTTTCTCATAGACTTCTATACAATCAGACTTCTTTTTGCAACCAGAGGAGTCGCCCCCTGCTGGCTGTTAGAGAGAATACAAGTTTAAGGCACTTCAGCATTGGCTTCACTTTCGAGAACCGGAGGATGCCGCCTGGTTGCGGCCCTTTAAGAGTAGTGAGGATTCAGCAGTCAATGATGGTATAAAAGCATAGCCGTGGACAGACAGATTCACACACACACGCCCGAAAACATGATCTCCCCACAGGCTCTTTGTTTAATTCATAATTAATTAATCAAAAAACAATAATAGAGTGATGAACTGATAATGACAATAATCATTAGATGCAGCTCAAACGTGATTCACTCACATTCCTGGAATACTTTCTTTCCGTTGGCAGATGTGATAAGAAGCTTACCCTCTCAGGTAAACATGCTCATCGGCTTGCCATTGATAATCTCAAACGCAATGCATGCTGGTACATGTAGGCCCTGTGCCAGAAGCAGAGAATGCAGATTTCGTTTTTAGTCTAAAAAAGATCATAATGAACTATTCAGACCAACATTTCTAAGCTGGCTGATGATATGATGAACTAGTCCAATCTAAAGCTATTAGCTCGTATCTGGACGTCAACAAGACCTCTCACACATCGTCTTCAGCTGATTGACAGACGGCCTGATGGATCCTGAAAGCGTGATACACTGTCTCTCTCTTCCTGTGAGTAACTGTGTCACTTGGATCATCTCCGTCCGTCTGTCTCTTCTTCGCTTACTTCTGTCCCTTCCTCCCTCTCTCATCAGGCCTCCATGTGTCTGTTCAGTCATGTGTTTGGCTCCAGACTCCAGGATCCTCTTCCTGGTTAATGGGTTTTCTCTAAGCCTGCTGCTGTCACAGCCTGTCCCTGAGTGGTCCTCCCTCTGAGGTGAGGATGGCAGGGGATCACGCATCCCAATCACGTTTTTTTACAACACACTCCTCGGCTTTAACCTGCATGTTGAGGAATTATAATTGCTGTAATCAAACTGTGTTCAAGTACAACTCATTTGCAGAAAATGAGACATGTAGTTACACACAATCCATGAAGATGGAGATAATTTCACTCAAAAAGGAAAAAAATATTTTTAAAATGAAGTCACTCTTTCGTTGAGAATAAAGCTCTGCATGCATATTACAGAAAATTGTTTGATTTATAACTTTAATAAAATGGTGTAGCCAGTGAAAGGAATAATTTCCTTATTGGCACCTTTAAAAAAAAAAAAAAAATACAGGACACTGAGATGCTGTCACTCAAAGGCACCTTTACATTTAATTTCTTTTAAAATATCCCGATATTAGTGTTTTATTAGAAAAAATAGTAAATAATTGACAGCAAAATATAGTATAGTTTTAGTTCAGTTTATTATTATTATTATGTATTTATATCAGGGACCATGTACGAAAATACATTAATATCAAAAGAGAGAAAAGATGCTTTGCACCAGATTACCATTATTAATATAAAAATATTGTTTAAATTCAGCAATATGAAAAAAAAAAGTATGGCAGCCCTATTATCCACATTTCCTTTTAAATTGTGTCTCAGCACAGTAAAAGACTATGCTTGGATTTTTGAGGTAGGACATCACTGACTTGTTGAGTCTTTAGTTAAAACAAAACAAAAGTTTAAAGTTCACCAAAATAAGCCACCCATTATTTTGAAATTCTAAATAATATACAGAATATGGTATGTTTTTATATGAGCCAACAATAAGACTAAAGTAAGACTAGATACTAATATATGAACATTGATTCTAATAAAATAGAAATCACCATGAATGAATGTATCACATAACAGTGTCTAATGTCCAGTAGTATTTTACACCAACAGCCTGCAGCTGGTGATAATTCTGAATGGATGCTGCAGTTCAGTTTCTAGTAGTTTCAGCACAGCACTAAGCCAGAGTCCTCTATTCAGCACGTTTGGGCCTGTGGGTCAGCTCCCACAATGCACCTCTGATACAGCCCGCTTCCCAGTACGTGACAGCGGAGTCTCCTGCCATCAGACTGCCCTGATCTCTGGTTTCTTTCACCTTCTCTTATCCCTCCATCCTCTTTCCCATCACTGATTGGATTGACGGGACACCTGCCTGCTTTCATTCTACTGCTCGTGAACCGCTTTCGCTGCCGTCCTTCACCGCTGATCTGTCTTATGCTGTTCCTCCTCTTCAACTCCAACTGACTGTGATGTATAGTATACATTTGGGTTAACATAAAAAGAAGGGGGTGAAGTCATTTTTTGTGTTTTTTTCTCAAAGGCCAACAACCCTACTGTACATCACTGCCATAACCGAGAATGCAGCTGTCATTTCCCCTGTGCAATTAGTGTGTTTTTTGGAGACGTCTATGTGGGTGTGAATCCTCCAATTAAAATGATAAAAAAGAGCACAAAACATGGGTGCATCACGCGTAATGCGCTGTAGACATGGTCCAAGCAGGCCGGTTGCGGACAGTGTGAAATGCAGTAAATCTTGTCTCCAAAGCTGCAATGAGCTGGTTGTTAGTGATACTCCCCCACTAGGCCTTTCCTCCCCATTGTAGCACGCAGCAAGTCACCAAAATATCAAATAAATGCAGGGAAAGCTCCCCACTGTGCCTTTTTGTGACACAACTCATCCACCCAAAAACAGTGTAAGTCTCAAACAGCCATACAGTTCACAAAAATTCTCTCTCCGCGTTCTGCTTTAGCTTGATGCAAAATGACAGAGTTTCGTGCTGAAGGGAAAGATTTTAATAAGTATGGCTTTGGTGTCACAGCCACAGCTGGCTTCTTGCCGTCTCCCCAATGGTTTGTTGACCTTTCCGCTGAATGTCAGGATAGCGGAGTCACTCCCAATTTTGTGCTGTAACCTAGACGTTCTCTCCCACCTAAATAACCTCATCTTCTCTCCACATCAAGCTGCTGTCAGTCCATAATTTAGCTAAAATTAGACACGGGGCGGTGTTTGGCGTGCTCTCCTGTGAATCAGTAAAAGCATAATATGTTCTTTCTCTGTGTCATAGAGCTCCATTTTTGTCCAACAACTATTAGAAACACATCAATTAGCCACACTGTTGCACTGGATGACATATTCCTTCATTACCATGAACCCATATATTTTTGTTTATTTTGACTCTATCCTGCTGCGACAAATACTCACTAGAACATCAAATGTGTACTTTTCCACTGAAAATAGTCCCCAGCAAATGCACTATTTACTCCTGGTTGTGTAATATTTGCTAAGGACTGCAGTGCCCAGCTGTTTTAGGAAATTACTGAGCCTTTTTTTTTTTTTTAAAGTGGAACTATATATTTGGGGGCTGTTTTTAAAGATTTACGTCTTCAGCCCAAATGGTCTTGTTGCTGAGTGCCACAGACAGCGTAGAGAAGTCAGGAAGTATTGAGAGAAGTGCTAAAACATTGTTAGTTTTGGGCTTCTCGTGGGATTTTTTGACAAGAAAAATATAGAACAAAGACATTCTACTATGCTAGTATTGGTGATGTTTCATGCTGTCCAGAGACAAAGACAATATAAATATATATCCAGGAAGACGCTGGCAGCAGAAACAGCTGATCAATCATGTGAGTTAAATGTTCGCTACATCAGAATTTATTCGACAAAGGCGTTTCATTAACCCATTCAGCGCAACGACTCTTTTTCGATAAAGACAAAAACCACCTCAAGCGAGCGTAAAAACGTTTTTCGCAACTGAGGAAGTTTTGTCGAAGTTTGCCGTTTCCATACGGCGTTTCTAATGCAATATTTCAAAGTGTGAATAAAAATATGTGAATGGAAACACGGCTATTAATAACAATAACCTTTCACTGCACTAAATCACCTTTAATAACCCCTGATGTTTGTGTTTGTGTGTGCGAGTGTTTTGGAAAAGCCCTACTTCCTCAATATCCACTCCAAGCTTCTAATCTAGCGACTTGCCAAAAAAAGAGTCTTTCCTCCAGAACAACAGAGCCCCCCCCCCCACCCCCCAACACCCACCCATCCTACTCCCTATAATCCCCACCAGGTGTTTGCAAACTCAAGCCCACACACCGCCCCCCCCCCCCTTCCACCCTCTCAGCCCTCAGCCCTCTCCTCCTTCCTCCACTTCATCGTCCCTCCATTCTCGGAATCAGACATCTCTCCTTCACTTGCATGGAGAGACACTTTGTATCTGGCAACCGATGTTGTTGTTCCCTGTCTCCTGGCTTCCTTCCATCCAGGTCCACCCTCCTCAACCTCCTCAACCTCTTTTCTGCACTCCCTCCACCCTCCCCACTCCTGCTCCCGGATGTCCCAGGTCCATCTGTCAGCGCGTCTATCCCCAGACTGGAGAAAGGGAGGGGAGGGACGAGAGGAAGGAGATGACAGATGAGAGAAAGCGAAAGGAGCAGCCAAAGGCCTCAGATTAGACGACCCTCTCCGTCAAAAATGGCTCCTATCTTCTCCCTAAAATGATAAAGAGGAATTTTTATTCGCTCTAGAAGTGAACGCCCCATGTCAGGTGACTTTAAAGCAGGAAAGGACCCAAGCACCTTGGTCTTTGCTTTGCCAACAACAGAACACCCTGAACCGCCAGTCCTGCTTTGAAGTTCACTTTCATCTGATGGTTCGCCAGCCTTTGTAGATGTAAACGGTTTTCCAAAGAGCTTTTCCGTAAAGGAGAAACAGTGATCTTCCCATGGGAAGAGGAGTGTCTTCTCCTGTTTTCCCCCCTCCGAGGCCTTGATTTCACGCATCATCAATCCTGACCTGTGTAACCCGATAGGAACCCTTTGTTCTTTGCATCAAAGAGGTCCCGACGGACCAGAGATCAATCAGCGATTGATAGCGCAAAGCGGATTCCACACGTTTGGAAAGCAATCAATACCGTGACCAAAGGAGGGGAATCCCTCTTTGGTGAATTGATTGATTGATTAGGTCTCTTCCTCTCTGATTCCCAAGACAACCGTATTCTTTCACTGGTCATCCACGTGGAGATTTTGTTACCAGGATATCTTATTTTTATTTATCCTTCATGAACTCATTGATGTTTCCAGATTGTTCTGGTTTTCCAGGAACATATTTTGTCTTTGTCTTGTTGCATAACCGCAACATCTGTCTCCACAGCAGGAGATTTTCTTTTCTTCAGTGCCATCATACTAAACATTTTCAACCAACACCGACGAAGTCATAGCAACAAAAACATGCAACTCAAAGTCAGATTGTTGTTGTGTCTCCAGGTGAAATGTCAAAGAGGATTAGTTTGGCGAACCTTTAGTACAGACCCAATGTCCTCCCTGTATCTAATGAAAGAATCCAATCCTGTCTTACCCAGAGAGCCTGGCCGCGTCTCACCGTGGACTGTCCCTCTTTGCTGCGACCTCATGACCTCACAGCAGGTCTTCCTGAACAGAGGGCGGAAATGGGAAAGGAGGCCCGTATTGTGGCTAAGTCATGATCAGGCGCCAGGAAGGCAGGAAGCTCATTTTTTCACATAAACACCAAAGATTCAGCACTTTTAAGCAAGAAGCAGAACTGTTTGTTCGCATGAAGCACATTAACAGACAAAATAAGAAGTGATAAGCATGTAACAGTGACCACACATCAGTTTTGATGGGCAGTAGGCACTGTGAGTACCCAGGCAAGCCCAAAACGTTATCTAGAAAGCTACGTCACGGACTCAGTGGTGTAGTTAATAAAGAAACCAAATGCAGCACACAGAGAACCTTTGTTGTGGCTGAGGAGCTCGGGCCCAGGTGCTCCGAGTTGCATTGATTGATCATCCCAGCCAACCAATAGGCCTTTCTCACAGGTGTTAGTAATAACACTAACGATGGCTCTGTTGCATTCAAGTGCTCCAGTGAGAGTGACAGAGAGCCAGCATGCACGATACCAGGAACCTGGTAGGTACCTCATTAATTTCATCATTTACACCTGTGCTTTTCCTACCGTGAGAAGTCAAAATGTCCTCCGTGAAAAGAGCCTATAATCTGCAAACCACAAACTAACATGCAGGTACTCCTAAGCAAGCCAGACGGCCGTCACAATCATTCGCAGTTGTCTGGGTTTTAACTGGAGCAAAGAGAAGAGAACACATTAGCCTTCCAATTTAGTATTTTTAGAATAGAGTTTTTGATAGGGCTGCCTCCTCTCAATTAGTCGACTAACTGGTCGTTTTGGTCTTAGTCGACTAAGATTTCTTTAGTCGATTAGTCGTTATTTATGCTTTTTTCGTGCTGAATAACTTATTTAAAAGAATATTAAAAGCACATGTCTGGTAAACACAAGATTTAAAGTAGTGCTTTTGTGTGATTCTTCGTGGAGAAACTCAGTTTTACAGATCTGTCGATTAAATCGACTAATCGATTAGTCGACAAAATCGTATGAGTGTTAGTAGACTAAGAATTTCTTTGGTCGAGGACAGCCCTAGTTTTTGATAGTGATCAAACTAGTGCCCTTTGGAGCACGTCCCTGTTCGGAACGGGCCGATCGCTTGGCCTCCTGAAGTGCTGCTTGCCCCTTTGTTGAGAGCCGCTCATCGCTCATTGACTCCAGGGAAGTGAAAAGGAGTTTGGTTGTAGTGTTAGTATATCCAGCAGCAAGCAGAAAAAGTGAACTGAAGTCAATATGCCACGGCCTGTAAAGGCCCGTTGCTGCGTGTCCAACTTGCACCAACTTCGACACTGCGTGTCCTTGGGTCCCCAGCAATACACCTGCCAAGTGTGAATTAGATCAGATAAACAGTTCTCAGGGTACGGGAAGGACACACATACATATTTGCATACAGACATACAGAGATTCCTTGCTTTATAGTTAGATCTGAGCCACTGGCATTCTTTACAATTCACAAGGATCCACGCATAGGTCATAAAAAACTCAAGTCTTAAGCCGCTATTCGTACCCAAAGGTGTATGAATGTGTATTTGCTTGGAGCGTACAGGAGGAAATCCACTACATTAGAGAACGGGGTTCAGTCCCTGGTAGTGTTGCGTCTGGCGTTTATTACCCAGTGACAAACTTTTGTACTCTACTGTTTTCTTTAAGTATCCGTGTTTGTACCAATGTTAATGTACAGTTAATTTGGTTTACGTTTTTTGGAGAGAAAATTCAGTTAACTTAACTAACTGAACGAACAGGGACAACTTTTGTACGCATCACTGTTTCCACACTGAGAAACATGAAGTTGAACCAGTAGCGCAATAACAATTAACTCCTTTTTACCCAGAAGTTAAGATAGGCCAGAAAACTAGTAAATAAAAGCACAGGCAGCAGGACCTCTGATCTCCTCAGCATCACATCCCATCTTCCCTCAGTCTTGCTTTGCTCTCTCTCTCTCCTCCTGGCAGCCTCCTGTGGCCCATACAGTCATCTCTGGCTGTGGTACAGTAACCCTCAACCCTCCTGTCCTGGCAGCTTTGCTGTAATATGCTGAGCGGGCAAAGAGCCAGCCAGCGAGCAGCCGGCCGTGGGACGGTGACGTTTGATCTTTAGGGAGGCACCGCCAGGCCTTCCTCGGCTGAAGCGCTTTGAGCTTAAGTGGCATTAGCGGCAGTGAGATCCTTTAAGACGCCGCAGCCCCGCACGAGACCTTTGGGCAGCTGGCCCTACGCAGGGCTGATGGGATTGGAGGAGCCGGGGAGTGCTGGTTACGCTGGGAGTCAGGTCGGACGGGGATATGTGAAGGAGAGTGTGAGGCAAAGAAGGAGGTGGCGGAGGGGAGGGCTGGCAAGACTTGGAATACCAGCAACGCCAACTCTGGCCTTGTTCAAATCCCAGATATACCCGGTGCAGGGGCGGGGGTGGACATGGTGCGCCAACGCCGAGGATTAGGGGTGTTTGGCTTTTCAGCCACAGTGGGAACGGAAATATGTGTGTGTTGGAAGATGTGGGGGGGGGGTGCACGTGTGTCCTTGGATTGGTGACGTGTGAATGACTATAACGGGGGCTGTTTATGGAGTGGAATGAATGATTGAATGCACAATGATCTAAATGTACGTAATGATAATGACGACTGGTTTATTTTATTGGACTGTACACATATTTGTGTGTGTGTGTGTGTGTGTGTGTGTGTGTGTGTGTGTGTGTGTGTGTGTGTGTGTGTGTGTGTGTGTGTGTGTGTGTGTGTGTGTGTGTGTGTGTGTGTGTGTGTGTGTGTGTGTGTGTGTGTGTGTGTGTGTGTGTGTGTGTGGCCACGTGCCGGCCCGTCTTGTGTGTGTGTGTGTGATGTGGCTCAGTGCGGTGACAGTTGGTGGCCCAGGTTGCCGAGCAGTGACAGTGGTAATCGCTGCATCTCGGGCATTTGGCGAACGGCTGTCAACTCTTAGTGTAAGGCGTCCGTCTGCTCGGTGTCGTTGTGTGTCACTGTCACAGCTGCTGGAGCGCTGAAAGGAAATCTGCTGTCAGTGGATTTTAACACACCATGTACAGTATGTAGCTAATGCAGGTCTCAGTTGATGAAAGTGACACAAAGCAGGGTCAAAACATGAGACATTAAGTTTGTTTAGTGCACTTTATTGCAGTTTGGTGTAGTTTTGTTCTGTCTAAATCACTTCCATTAAGTTTTGGAAGAAAAGAAAACAAGAAAAGAAAGAGATAAATTGAAACACACAATAACAACACAATAAAATGTGTTTACCTTACAATAAAATGGACCTACAGTATGTCAGGGCAAGATTCGGACCCTGTGCATTGCGGTTAGGTTACAAAACTACACTAATACCAAATGTGCTACAGCACAATTGAGCCACAAGGACATTAAAGAGCGGGTCTTATTAAGATAAAATAATCCTATTTCATTTTATCTTAATAATATTAGTCCCACAGCAGGGAAATTTGCAGATTTAAAAAAAAAAAAATAGTTTAATTTTTTAAAAAAATTTTATTTGTATTATTATTTTTTAGGTTTTTGTATATTTCAGTTGCTACCCAGTGGTGTCTTTATGTATTCAAATCCGAACATTCATATTTTGGATGAAGTATGTATGATTTAGCGTCAATATTCTATTTTCCCCTAAAGTAATTTCCCATGTGACTTGACATAGGTTCTGATGGCGAGGTAACACGGTGAAAATATTCTAAATATAGCGTACACTTAAACCGATATTGTTATTGCTAAAATACATTTTTCTGCCGTTCCACAGCCCCTTTACCTCGCCGTCAGACAGCCCTTTCTGACGGGGAACTGAAGTCGTTATATCGCTCTCTTCAAAGCCACCAGACTCAATTGACAAAAACAGTAATTTTACCTCGCAGAACACAGGAGTATACATACAATCCCACTAGCCCTTTCAGTTATTTCCTAACTTATCACAGCTAACGTTGGCTCAGCTAGTGCTAGCGTTCACATTATTCATAACCTTATTGATTAGCTTACTTTGGTAACCTACGTCTCTGCTTTTTGCTAACAGCAGAGTGGGCGTTTCCTATTTGAAAACCCCAGAAACGAATGCAGCTGGACTTGCCCTTTAATGAACTCCCAACAAACAAAGTAACAAGACTACCACAGCAAAATGACACTGAACAACTTATAAAAATGAGTGTTCAGAGGACTAGCAATCTCTTATAACAGGATTTCCTCAAGCACGTTGTTCCAGAGTTCAGTGGCTCTGAATGCAGATGTTGAATTACCTTTCTGTCTTTGATCTCAACTTTGGAACGGTTAAACGGAGAGACCACATCCTCTTAGCCGAAGCAAATGAACCACTCTCTTCAAAAACCCCTAGTTATTGTTTATCCTCAGGAGCGTGTAAGACTCCTGGCTTTGTGTCCTCCGGAGTTCCTTGAAGCTCATTTCTTCAGTCGGTCAAAGGTCACCCCTTGTGCTAATTGTTCCGAAGGAGATGGAGTGGAGCGAGGCCTGTTCTCCTGGACTGACTCCAGACAGCTGAACAATGGTGGCCCTCTGTGTGTGTGTGTGTGTGTGTGTTTGTGTGTGAGTGAGTGACAGCCTGGGTGGCCCACAGCTACACTACATGGGGGGGTGGTAGTGGGGTCAAGCTAAGCAGAGTTGGTCCTTGTTTTGCTGTAGAGAGCAGACCCCCCTAGCTTTTGTGGATGTAGTCTGTGTAATAACCTTCTAGATTGGAGACACGAATAGTGTTTTCTTAATTACAAGTTTGATTAGCTCGACAGAAATCACATTCAGTATCATCACTCGTAGAACTATAAACATGGTCATGTTCCCACGTTCTATACACAATACAATTCTACTGATTTTTCCCAAGGACCTTGAATCCAAAGGCTACAACGTGCGGTATTGATTCATGCTGCAACAAACACTATTACTCTGTGTGTTGATTTGACGTCACACTTGTGGCTGGCAGGCGCACAATGTGATGTGTGTCAAAGGGTCAGTGAGGGTTGTTAAAAAAAAAAAAAAAATCATAACAACTTTGCTGTCTATGAAAGACATATTGTTCCTCATGTAGTCCACATTCTGTTTACACTAAATGACCGAATGTATGCAGACACCTTAATATAACATCCATATGTGATTGTTGAACATCTCAATCCAGAACCATTGGCATTGACATGCGGCTGTAACAGCCTCCACTATTCTGGGAAGGCTTCCCACCAGATTTTAGGGATCTAGCTGCAGGGATTTGCTCCCATTCAGTCACAAGAGCATCAGTGAGATCAGCCACTGATGTTGTTGGGCGATAAGGCTTATAGCTCGTAGTCGGTATTCTAATTCATCCCAGAGGTAATGTATAGCGCGGAGGTCATGGGTCTGTGCAGGCCAGTCAACTTTTACCACACCAGTGTTGTATACGATAGTTATAGTATTTGTATAATAATTTCAACATAGTTTGAGGGTTTTTTTCCGTAATAGTAAAATGGTTTGGAGCTGATTTATATGCAGCCTGATTATTCATCGTACGTTCCACTATGATAACATAGTGGATGCCAATAATGTATTCACATTAGGGCTGCATTAAAATGTATAATCGCACATTTTTTTCTGTTCAAAATGTACCTTCAAGTACATATACAGTCTATGTGCTATATTGATGTATTTGGAGGAAATGTACAACAGACTTTGACTTCAAATTCACTTATACACACATCCACTTCCAACGCCACTCACCGTCTCACCGTCTCACCAACCAGATGCTCGTAGTAATAACTGCAGAGCGGCCTAATTACAGGGGCCTCCTCACTTAAGGTCACACAACAACCAGCAAATCAGCAACAAACAACCACATAATGGCCCTCATCCTGCTCGCCATCCCATCATCCCTACTCTGGGGGGTCATTACCCACGCTGCTTCAGGGCCTCCTTCCTTTCCCAGTGTTTACCGCATTCCTCCCATACTTCAGCCCTATACTTGCATGGGAAGCCCCAAACCATGCGGGGATATATATGTGTGTCTCTGTGTGCGTGTGGGACTCAAACAGCTGTCGAGGAGCGAGGGGTTCTTGTCTGAACTTGTGCGTCTCGACTCATTTCCTGATGGGTGGTTGCTGTTTTTCTCTTCGTGGGGGAGATAGCTGGGATGTTATGGAGGTCTGAGGGAGGCCACGCAGCGCCGGAATGCAACAAGCTCAGACCTCATCATCTGCTGTCACGCGGAGTTTGTTGTCTTTTGTTCTGACTCTCAATACAGGCACCTTGTGTCCTAATAGTTACCTCTAGACGTCAGATTGAGCTAGATGCTTGTTTACAAGTAGCTCATCTCAAATATATTCAGGCCCTTCAATAGAGAGCTGAAGTCCTGCCTCACTTCCACTTGAGCTTCTGTCTTACAAGCTTTGATTTCATAATGTATTTTTTGTAATACAAGGTTTATTTTTTGTCTTGTTAAAAACACGTGTACCTGTGTGTTTATGTCTACATTCTGAGCTTAACTGGTTGTTGCTTCTGTTCTGGACTTTTAAGAGCCATTGTCCTGTTAGCATTTCACAGCTACAGCTCCCATAAAGCTTTTTTTTATATTCGCACAAGGCACCGTGGCGCAAGACTCCACAGATGGCGTGCAAGCTACGAGCACGCACAAAGGCGTTTATGCTCAACGTGTTGTTTGTTGCAGTATTCTCCAAAACGGCAGAGGACCTACAAACAAAATATTCTGTGAAAAAGCAAGAAGTCAACGAGTGTTGATGGCAAAACACCATAAACTAAAGTCCTGTAAAAGAAAAGAGTCAAGTATTAAATGTACTATAATGAATCGAAGGTTGAAAGGTTTAATATCCCGTAAACAAGTTGATTCGACTTGCAAAATATTTACTGGCCATATTTCTAATTCATTATTTTACTTCTTGATTTAAGTTATTTGCTTTGCTTATTGTGGCAGTCACGTCTGAAAAGCCCCGCGCACGCAGGACCAAGTGCTGCAACAACTTGCAGAGCCTTTGAGCTTCACGCACAACACATTAGGATGTCATTTTTGGCTTGTGCACCCTCGCACCGGGGACACTACAGCAAGCATTAACCCGCTTTAGTCTTTGACAGTGCTCCTGTTACATAAAAAGACAGATATAAAGAGTAAACCTCAAAAAAGTACACACAAAAAACAACAACAATGGGTGTAACTGGTCTCTTGGACTTTTTGTTTTAGATTAATTTTGTTTTCTTCTAACACAAGGTCATAAACTATAAACAGGAAGTCATAATAACACGATGCACAGTAATTACAAAAACACAGGGAGGATAGCCTCGGGGCCTCGGGGCCTCGGCGACGTGCCATCTAACTCCAACGTTCCTGTGTTTAACTGGATGTTTTTCAGGAAGGGACGAGACAAACTCAATTACATCACATTGTGGTGGAGGTCTGATGATGCTGAATGTTGCTCCGTCTGCCTTGTTTATGCTGCAGTTTGGATTGCAGTGACACAATGACCCTTTGTGTTGGCTGAGGACTTAAAGAGTGTACACACCCCTTGTTGTCTGGCTGTAACGCATCAGAATCTGCACATTTGCACTTGTTGTCTCAGGAGCAGCTGTTGCCTGATTAGGTCATATCAAGTTGATTTTAAAAGGAAGTCTGCTAATGCTATAGCGTTATCACAGGAAGCGAAGGACACCGCTTCAGATCAACACTAACAGAAGCAAGATAGTATAAGTACATGATAAACTCTTTAAGAAGTGGGTTGTGTGGATAGCCTATATTGTGACTGTATGTGTCCCTCACACTTTTTGACTGTTAATGCTAATGGTATTTACAAAATAAAAGCTCTTAAACAAAAAGTAGTCAAGCACAAATAACAAAAACAAATACATTGTCATGGCTATACTCTCAGTAGTGTTTCCATTAAATTGTCAAGCGAATTTTAGGCAAACTTTTGAAATGTCGCAATCAGGCGTGTTTCCATCAACTGGTTTTGAGCGAATAAACCAGGCTGTGTTGTTTCGTCAGAAGTTGGCGCTATAGGCTATGCATGGCTGTATTCAACCAGTAAACAGAGTAGAAGAAGAAGCAGTGGTTGCGAACAGGAAATAAAGTTGTCTTGGCCGATCTATGACAGAAAAATGGAGAAAGGTCTTCAGGAATTTGTTTCAACTGGGCAAGTTTTAATTGTTCTTTCATGTCAGTTAGTACTGGCCATGTTTCATGTTGTCCGGAGTCGAAGACAATATAAATATATATCCGAGAAGACGCCGACAGCGGACACGGCTAATCAGTCATATGAGTTAAATATTCCCTACGTCAGAACTTAAGGCACGGACAAACATGCGTGAATGCAGGCGAGTGACCATCGCCTGCCGAGGCGATATTCACCTGAAAGTTCACCAAAGCTGAACTCTCACGTGAATTTGAAGATGTGAATTTGCTACGCTACCGGAAGCGAATGGGTTTTTTTTTTGCGCATGCCTTTATTCAGCAAAGGCGTTTCCATATCTCATTTAGCGCATCAACTCTTTTTCGTCGTTCTTTTGCCGTTTCCATACAGCTTTTCTAACTCGATACTTGCAAAATGTGCATAAAAATACGTTGATGGAAACACGGCTAACGAAACTGAATACTTCCTAAAGATGTTTCACATTAAGAGCCTCCTAGGAAAAGGAGAAACGATGCCCATTGAGCCGCTGGAAGGCTTTTAATGTGAAACCATCAGCAAACAATTAGTGAGTGAGAGTGAGGACAATCCAGAGCAATACACACTGGTGATATGGTGGATATGATAATGTTGTTGTACTGATGCAAATTAAGCTGTGGGAATGTAAATCATCTTGAAGGTATAGAGACAACAGGAAGACGTGCTCAGTTTAAATTAGCAGCTAATTTAAATGGGAGCCGATCAGAAAATCCTGCTAAAATATACTGTGAGATAATTGGATGTAATTAACTCTGCTTTTCAGATAAATATTTGCGAATTTAAAGCGACACAGGTCATAGATGACACTTAATTAAGGTCAATATTTAAATCCAGTTGTTGAATATACAAAGCAAAACCAGAATCAGCCAGCAAGTGTGTGCATGTCCAATGACTTGTTTTGACGGTTGCCTGTACATGGAGTCCACTGGCTGACGTCTATACATGTCTGAACAGCTGTTTAGATATTGAAACACACACATGCTCCCTTCTCAGCGGCCTAACGAGGAATGTCAACAATGTTTTGCTAAGAGAGAAACATAGTGGAACCATGCGATAGAGAGAGAGAGAGAGAGAGAGAGAGAGAGAGAGAGAAAGAGAGACACTGCCTTTTTTGGACAAATTGTTACTCAATTCCATACAATCTCCTGTTCTGTCTCTCTTATTGTCGCTGTCTAACAACCTCTCTACAGCTCTGTCTTTCTTATTCTCATGTCTCCTTGAAACAGAGTCTCAAAAATGATTAGAAATACCACCAAAAGCACACACAGTGCAACACACATTCACAGCTCAACAGACTCCCTCCCCCCCCCCTCCCCATCAGTGTTTCCTGTTTTCTTCATGCTTGTTCTCGTCTGTTTCCAGCGGGTCTGTTTGTTTGCGGACCCGCTCTCGAAGGACGCCCTTCAGTCCGACGCTTCCTGTTTTCACTAGTAGACCACAGAAGTTGAAAGTGCAAGGCAGCGGGAATTTCTGTCCCCTTAAACGAGCAGCAAAACACCTCGACTTCTCCATTAACTGCTCACGACAAACACAACAGTGCATACTTAGTGGTGGTGGCACTGCAAAGACAACATCACATGAAATTGTACTTTGCAAGATTTTATGTAAAACAACCAACCATGTTGCTATAAATCCAGAAAGATCATCGTTCACATTGTAAACATCCATCTCTGTTTTTCAATAAAAGCCACTGACCGCGACAGTAGATCCGCTTTTGTTACCAAAACAAGGAGGACGACTGGAACCGGGTGCCAGTCGACTTGTTTACTTTTGGACAGTGTTGTGGGAGGAAATTGGCATTAACCTGGAATATGTGTGATACTGTGTTATAATCACACATTAAAAATAAATGTAACCTCACCTCCAAAAGAAACACAACTGAGACATTAATTCAAAATGGATTTTGGAATGCTTTTTCTATTGTATTTTGAATCTAAGTTCTGATAGACACTATAAAGACAACCTTATCAGCTTTAACCGCCGTATAAGCGCAGTGCCAAGCTTATCCACTGTATTTGAACCAATCCGACAGCATCCGATCAAATTGCAAAGAGAGAACCATGAAAAACTAACGCTGAACGCCAACGTTGGAAAAAATGATACCAAAGATAAGTTAATTTGCTTGCAAAAACTACGCCATGGTCAACAAAAAATGATTTGCAGTATGCAAAACGTGTGGGTCAAATATTAGACGGAGATGCAAATGGCATTCCATTTGGTGAAGAGCACATTATGACTTGTTCGAAACTCAAAGTTTAGGACTTGGGACTCGTCAGTCTTGACCTGGGACTTGAGTGCAAAGACTTGAAACTCACTTGTGACTTGCAAAACAATGACTTGGTCCCACCTCTGTACAGTAGTACACTCATTTTAGTGTGTAAATGATACTGTAGCTACTGTGTTTATTAACCATGTGTAGGATGTTTGGCCTAAAACAGGTTATGTTTATGGTTATCTTATTATAAATCATCATGTATGCAGATGATGTGGTTATATTTTCTTCCCACAATTCTGCTCTTCTCTTTCTTTCCATTTCCATTTAGAAATTCCTGACTGGTACAAGCAGCAGGACCACTGATGCCGGCTCCACTCAGTCTACATGTTGCTTCAGACAAGGTAAAGATAAACCAAGGCAACACTCTCTACAGAACATAAAGCTGTCAGATGCCAGTAAACAATATGATGGGCCTAACTCAGAGAGACAGCTTCAGAGAACAACTGTTCAATCTGAGCTGTAGATCACACGCTGAGTGTTAAACACGCCTGAAAGCTCTACAGAGTGAGAGGAAAAAAGCCTGTTTGTATCTGAACATGTGAATGCAGAGTGACAGACAGAAATGGGCCAAAGGCAGAAGGAAGTGGACACCCAGTGAAGGGGAAATCCTCTCTGTAGGTCTCACACACACACACACACACACACACACACACACACACACACACAAACACACACACACACACACACACACACACACACACACACACACACACACACACACACTCTGCGTGACACTTTATTGAAGCTGACCAAGCCCCCACCGCACCTCATGTCTGTTGTAACTCACTCACAGATACAGAAGCAGGACAGCAGTGAGGCGATGCAGAACAGAGACAGATTGATGGAGTTTTTGATAACACTGGAGCCGCCATTGTCTTCACAGAGCTCAGACCAGGGTGTGTGTGTGTGTGTGTGTGTGTGTGTGTGTGTGTGTGTGTGTGTGTGTGTGTGTGTGTGTGTGTGTGTGTGTGTGTGTGTGTGGGCCTGGGGCTGTCACGAAACAGCTGGAGGGAACCTCCCTGGAAATCAGTTTCTATATTACTCTGACAATGCAAAAAAACACATTATAACTAATATTAACCCTGCAGCATAGTAAATAATCACAACTCCTGTGACAATAATTCATTATTTTGTGAAACATACATAAAACAGACAGTTATGGGAGAGCGTGAGATTACAAAAACACACAGCAACTGCCCTTCACAACACAGGAAATAAGTGTGTGTGCACGCATGAGTGTGTACGCAAGAACGAGCTTGCGCAACACAGGAAACACGCGCGCCTACTTGTCTGCCCATGTGCTGCTCAGTCCCCCAGGTGATGGGAGGTGTGAATGTTTCTTTGATTAACATGTGAATAGTGTGTGGATGTGGTGGAGACGGCGGCTGACAGAGCATCAGAGACGAGATCTCACCGAGGGCTGGAGAGGTCTGAATCTCCACCTCACTGATTTAGATACATGTGGAGAGAATCTTTTTTTGTGCTCGTCAATATATTTTTATTACTCAGCGAAAAAGAGCCTTTGGGAAAAAGGTCAACTTATCTGACTTTTTGCACCGAGAATAAAGGCATCAACCAATCACGTTGTGCAGAACAGTTTGAGTTGCGCCTATATTTATAAAACAACAACATGGAGGCTCTGTAGTCCGAACCAAGACAGCAAACTTTATCACCCTTTTCAACAATGACAAAGGCAGCGCAGACCAGATCCACTCCTTCCTTACCTTTCACAATAAAAGCCCTAGACATATAACATTCGCAGGCGAGTATGTCGCATTTTTGTGTTGTTTATACGTCACGCCCTACTAAGGCCATGGATGTATAGAGAGAACTGGATACAGCGTCGGAGGCCAGCTCCCGTTCATTCCTATGAAAGTTGCTCAGTGGCTCGACTGCCGAGAGATAAAGTACCCGGATCATCCAGCGATCTTCTGCATCCATTGGGCCCATGGAGCAGGTGCAGTAGCGTTTCCTTTAACTCCGCCTCCCAGCCCTCAGTCCAGCCTCGGTCTGGGTCTCATTCACATGAACGGAGGAAGGAATATAGCTCCGGATTTGTCTAATAGTGCATTTTACAACTTTTATGACCTAACGATTTAAATAAAGTTGATTTACCTCAAAAAAACATTATCATATAAGTCTATGGGAAAAAGTCTTTTTTGGCCCAATGGCATCACGTGATGGACACGCTAGTTGTGGTACCGCCGTTTGACGCTCTTCCTGGGGGCTTGGTAAAGGTTTTTTCACTGAAAGTGTCACGGTTTGGCTCTGTGGAAAGAGGCCCCTGGATTTTTGTTAAGACTTTTAACTATCTCGTGATTTATTTATTTTTAGTGGTCTTTAATTAGTTCTGATTTGTCTAGAAGAGGATTTTGGTTTCTAGGTTTTTGGGTTATACTCCTAGTCTCATGCATTTGTTTAGTCTTTCCTGTTTTATTTTGTAAGTCACTCTCCTCACGTGTCATGTTTGGTTTCACTTCCTGCCTTTGTGTGTTTTCCCGCCTATTCTGATTGTCTGCTCCGCCCTGATAAGTTTCACCTGTACACACACTCCTCAGAATCAGCCTCGTTAGTTCTTCTCAACCAATCAGCTCCTGTCCTGTTCCCAGTGTTTTTCCCCTGCCAATCGGTTCTCTAATCACGGCATTCCCCTCACCTGAGCTTCTCCGCCCATCTCTCCACCTGCGCTTCATCCTCTCATCAGATTAGTTTGTATTTAAGTCCTGGTTTTCAGCTCAGTCTTTGTTGGATCCTTGATTTTGTTATGAGAGATTCAGTTCTGCCGTACCTGCAACGAGTAAATTTAAAAAAATATAAAATTATTTTCTCTTTTTTTTTGGTCCACCTGCTCCATGATAGAAAGTCCACAAGTGCTCTTTATTTTCCTGGGGAAAAGGACGGTGGCCAGTTCTGACGGTCATGTTGACTTCCAACTGTGGCATGATTAGTGACATACTCTCCACATTTATTGCAGGGATTTTTGCAAGAACCTCTGTATGAACTCGGGTAGCTCACCTCACCTTCATTTTGACCTTAAGACCTTCCAGTTTTGGTTCCTGATTCTTTGGTCTCTGTTTAAACATCATAAAGTATCACAACAACAAAATACAAAGGACAACATCACACGTTGTTCTTGTCATATAGAACAATTAATACGTCTCAGACAAAGTTGTCAATTTATACATAAATAAGCTGCTTTTAATCCACAGCTTTCTGAAACCGAGCCAACCCTCATAACCCACAGCCGCGTGACTGTAGCATTAAAACCGGTGTTTCCAAGAGAACAGCATGTACTGAATGAGCTGTCAAAGACATTGCGTGCTGTTCACCTGTGTGTGTGTGTGTGTGTGTGTGTGTGTGTGTGTGTGTGTGTGTGTGTGTGTGTGTGTGTGTGTGTGTGTGTGTGTGTGTGTGTGTGTGTGTGTGTGTGTGTGTGTGTGTGTGTGTGTGTGTGTGTGTGTGTGTGTGTGTGTGT
This sequence comes from Sebastolobus alascanus, assembly GCA_916701645.2. Lineage (NCBI taxonomy): Eukaryota > Metazoa > Chordata > Actinopteri > Perciformes > Sebastidae > Sebastolobus > Sebastolobus alascanus. Next base: position 554,234 of record CAKAOJ020000050.1, read on the forward strand.
GTGTGTGTGTGTGTGTGTGTGTGTGTGTGTGTGTGTGTGTGTGTGTGTGTGTGTGTGTGTGTGTGTGTGTTGCTCTGGTCCTGCCCCTGTACAGATAGAATCAGTGTGATAAGAGAAGGAAGCATGTGGTTGTTATCTGTCAGCAGGAGCCTGGCAGCTTCTACTGTTTTGTCTCTGCTGACCTCAAACTCTGCTGCAGCCGAGAGCTCTCCGAATGAGTCCGTCTTCATCATTAACGTCTTCTTGTCTTCGTGCCGCACGGCCTCTCTGCTTTTACACTTCATTTAGTTTGGCTTTCTGATTGCGTCGTCTTGCCGTTGCGCTGTGTTGTGTTTTGCGTCACCTTTGCATCGTGTTGCGTCACACACACCAGTGAACGCCTCTCAAGATCAACATCGGAAGAGGTTCAACTCTTGATTGCTGACGCACACGTTCACCCTCACACACACTTGTATTTGTAAACTACCAAAACAAACCTCTGCTTATTGGACAATAAGAACTATAACGTTTACCTTCCAAAATTAGTGCATATATGCAGGTTTTTTAAACAAGGGAAAACCTGCTAAAAATAGCCGATAAACTCCTTTTCCATTGCCAGTAGACGAGTATGTCCTTGTGGGGTTTTCTTCTGATGTGACACGTTTGAGCAAGCCGGAAAACAGTGGAAATGTTACGTGGGTTACTTTTTTTTTATAACTGTTACTTATTCAGTCTCTGAAGACCAACAAAGATGGTTTTGATGTGTTTTTTATTTTGTTTTTGTCAAGTTTGAATGAAGTGTGTTATACAATGATCAGTGAGGTAAAATTACTGTGTCTGTCAATGGAGTCTGGTGGCTTTGAGGAGGGCATATAACGGCTGTTTCTTTTCAAACAAAAATGGTTTCGATGAGTTTTATTTTGCTTCTGTCGAGTTTGAATGAAGTGTGTTTCTATGATCAGCGAGGTCAAATTACTGTTTCTGTCAATGGAGACTTGTGACTTTGAGGAGAGCATATTGATTGATGTTTTTTACATTAATACATTATAATAATCGTCCAAATCTCTATTGATTTTATTTTATATTTACTTCAACACGTAGCATGGTGCTGGAAAAAAGGAGAAAAGTAGCATGTCCACCCGGGTGTCATGTTTCCATCACTGCCGATCGGAGCTGGAGCCGATAAATACCAGTCACTACTGCAGAGTTGTTTTTCCCGGAAATGAATGCCGATTGTAACCTTTCCCACTTAAGACAAAAGCCAAATGTTAGGGGTTTTTTTTGTCCAGTGGGAGAGGGACTCTAGATGCAACTTCCTCTCATCTTGCTATGATGTTGATTGTGGTGCATTTAGACCCCATTTACAACCAGTATTAACATGTGATCTGTGTTGGGTTAGAGCCTGACTGAGGCTGATACATGTGGATTTGTGGACTTTCAAAAGAAAATCGACAACAATATATCAGCCAAGCAAACATTTTAGATAAAGACTGAGACTTACTCTCTGGTGGTTGCGATGGAGAGACTGTTCCTAAACTATCTCAAACATATATTTGGAAAAATTGGTTGATAATATTCGGCATGCCAATGTATCAGTAGGGGTCTAATCTGGATATGATATCTGGATAACGGCAGGCCCTGGTGATCATAAGCAGACATAAGCTTCATTGTTTGCAGAGGAAGGGGCTCGTCTGTAGCTTTTTGCAGAGAGAGCTAGCTGACCTTTCACTTATTGGGTAGATTATTATGTAACTGTACAGATGTTATTTACACCTGGCTGAAATCCAATCACAGCACATGCCAGATCACCTCCAGATGTGTTTTCTAGATGCACTTCCACCTGCATTGACACGTCTTTTCCCATCCAGATAATCCAGATCACATGTTAACACCAGGTGTGAATGGGGAATAAAATAATTTAATGGTGAGATACTTGGTTGTTTAGATGATTTTGTGTTTGTTTTTTCTTGTTGTGTGTTTAATCACGGTATCAATCACCACCCAGTTCCTCTTTCAAGCACAAACACAAACCAACTTCCTGTGCATCACGCGCTAACTTTGAGATTTTGCAACTCAGCGGTGTACGCAGACGCTCTCTCATTGTCTGCCTCCGTCTGTCTTTCTGTCGTTCTCACACAATAAATTCCATTATAAACTATACTGACTTCCTAAGTATGTGTCATGTGCACACACGAACACGCAGACAGGTCTAGCTCCAGACCTGATTAGTGCATGTGGTGAGTCTTTTTGTTTGAGGACAAAGGATTTCCCCGTCTGAGACGAGCAGCCGGTGGCAAAGAAACAAGGAGGAGGACCAGATTAGCTGCTGAATGAGAAGCGAGGGTGGGATAGATGGGGTGTGGGGTGGGGGGCAGATTGGAAAAGATGGAGGTTGAAAGTGCTCCGACCTGCAGGCTTCCCTATCCTCCGAGTTTGAACACAAATCAGACACGGCTTACCTTTGGGGAACAGGCATTTCTATTAGGGTCTAGAATTTAATGTAATGTTACATTTAAACATGTTTGACTACTCTGTGCAGAGAGAGCACGCAAGAACTGAAACTTAATTGTTTTTGGCACAATTAAGCAACACATACTTGCCAACCCTCACGAATTTCCAAGGAGACTCACGTTTTTCATCGCTTTCTCCCAGTTTCCTCCCGGGGTTACAATTCTCCCGTTTTTCTGCCGATTTTCCACCCGGACGACAACACAGTTACACCAAATGTCGTTTCCTGCCAGATGAGAGCTGGTATTTATTTAACATAAAAATGCTGTTGCAGTGTACTTATTATTTTATTTTCATTCTTTAAAAGTCACCAGAATGCAGGAAACAAAGTCTCTGAAACAAAAATTTCAAGACCTCCGCTATGGGTTAGAAATCCTCTCGACTTATGACGGCTCGAGGTTGACAAGTATGAAGCCACAGTTGCAGACTGGAGTCTATCACCCAGCAGGGATTTACCAGAAGTAATGGAGAGGTGTCACTGACCTTTAAACTCCCTGCTTTTAGTCACTGGTAATTGGTGGAAGCTCATTCTACTCACTCATCTTCAATCAGGAAGTCAATCATTGAGTCAGTCAGTATGGAAATGTGAACCGATTGAAATGTAAATGTCTGGAAAGAAGGAAGAAACTCTTTAGTACCGGAGGCATTACAGGACACACATTTTTTGTGCTTTCCTCTAACACACCTGTCACATATTCAGGTGTCAGAAACATTTTAAAATGTATGGGAGAAAAACACAATATAGAAAATAAAGAGCAGCAGCACAACAGATTGTACATGGAATCCATCCAGTATGTCTGTAGGGATGCAGGAAATGAACAGAGAGGAACAAAGAGAGAAAGAAAGTCAGGGGTTTTCCTGGAGTTGAGTACAAAGAAATTAGGAACAAACAAGGCAGTATACGAGTGAACGGATGATCACCGGAGAAATAAACAAATTATTTTGGTGACGCACTTTGGACTGATCTCTGTAAATTTGAATTGATAATATCACATGATAACAGGTTATGTCATATCCCAAGTGTTGACGACAGCCAAATGATGTTGTTAGTTTGTTGTTGTTTTGCATTTTCAGAAAAACATGTGACGTCAGAGGCGTCTGAGGTCGACCACACTTATTAGTCAAACAATGCAGAAATTGTCAACTTTTTTACAAACATGGCTGATAGATGCATTTCTACGTAGCAGAAATGTCTCCTCTGACCCTCTCTGTGATCGTTCGTGTTGCACGTCAGCGTAGCCAATGACACCGTTGTGATTTCAAAACACAGAAAGGCATACTGGTCTACTGGCAATGGAAAAGGAGTCTATCAGCTGTTTTAGTGGGTTTTCCCCTTGTTTAAAAAACTTGCATATACACACTAATTTTGGTGGGAAAAATGTTTCCATTATTGCTCATTGTGGCCAATAAAGCCAATCGCACAGGTGCTGCAAATCGCCTGTATTTCTGTACATAGGAACTACTGTTTTCTTTGGTTAATTGGTAGCATTATTGAGCCACGATCAAATCTTACCAAGATGTTGTCTGTGATGTTCAAACTTGTTGTTTGACAACGAAAAGACAAGCACGAATACTAGATTTCTATTGTTTTTGTATTTCAGTGTGGACGAGAGTTGTCTGAAAATTACCTTAAAATGCTGAGAGTGCAATCAGCCAGAAAAAAATGTTGGCATTGTAAGTTTCTGCAAACAACGGGATACGTTTAAAAACGTCTTATCAGCCTCGTATCACGCTTGCAACGCTTGGTTAACGTTGTGAAATGATTGGTTAGGTTAAGGCAACAAAACTACTCGGTTAAGGTTAGAAAAAAACATCTTGGTTTGTGTTCAAATAATAGCGTAACAACGTAACGTGCCTAAATAAATAACAGCCGCCCTTAGCGGACTTATAAGAAGCGTAAAGTCAACTTACACTTTTGGTTTCAATCGTGACATGAACAACGGTCTCCTGGGTAAAAGTCCTGTGTTTGTTCGACCCACCCGCTCTTACGCCGAATTCGCACCAGGCAGCAGCGAAGTGCGTCTCTCCGCAATAATTGGATTTTTCTGTGGTATTCACGTGTTTCAGGCATGAAGAAATTCTTTGTAACATTGGTCAACATGTAACAGGAGTCACAGGATCTGTTTACTGATTGGCTGCCGGTCCACTCCAGCCGCACTTCGTCGCTAACAGTTAAACTTTTCCCAACTTTTGTTGGGCCGCACTTTGCCGCAGAATCAAACGGCCGCAGCTCGCTGAGCACGGGTGCGGCCACCACAGCTTTGCATAGACTCCACACTTCGACGTTTCTCTGGTGTGAATTCAGCGTTAGTGGACTTTCTTGGTTGTTATACTCAACATTATACCACGTCACGCTCATTGTACTACGTCACTTGCTCTGACCGAATGCAAAACAACGTATCCGTGGTTTGCAAAAACGTACAATGACAACATTTTTTCCTGACGACTGGGCTGGAGAATGAGAGAGACTGAATGAGAGGATGCGAGTCGTTCTCACGTGTGAACAGTGTTTTCAGATTTATGGGGACACATCGTGACATATTCAGAGCAAAAATGTTGAATGATGATGAAGTGACATGCAGCATTTCCATATAGTAAAAAATAAATGGTTTCTCACATATTTAATGTGGTACATGGTGTACAGAGAGTGATCCCAGATTTTATGACAGGGACAAAGAGAGAGGCGAAAATGAAACAGAGTGGGTGAGAGAGGAAGGGAACGAGGGGGCCAAGGGCAAAAAAAAGGGGGGGGCAAAAGCAGAATAATAGGGCGAGCAGCAGGGAGGAGAAGGCGGTGAGCGGCTGAGGGAGCGAGGGCGGCGTTGGCTGGTGAAAGAGAGCAGAATTCATTCGAAGGTGAATAGAAACAGCTTGGCTCCATTCAGAGGGACTTCTGTCACGCTGGGAGGAGGTGGAGGGGAAGCCTGCTGCAGGGGCCAAAGGGCCAATGTTAACGCCGGGCCGCTACACACTTCATATGCTAACACAGCACAGAGACTCTGGCAGGGATGCAACAACACACAGACAGACAGACAGGGAATAAGTGAGGAGACAGGCTGCTGGGTGACAGGGAGCCGTCTGCTATAAGAAAGAGATGCAGGTGTTATTGTGTGGTAGAAAGTGAAATAAGTTACACTCCTACATATTATATTTCATTACATTAACAGGCCTTTGGTTTACAACTATATGGCGTTGACATCATCAGCACTTTATTAGACTGGATAAGTACCAGAGGAGTTCCTGATCACAGCTACATAAAAACACAACTGCTGTTTACTGCAATTTAACTGTTTTTCTGTTAAATGATTTGTCTCATTTAAAGGCAGTAATGTTTCTGCTGCTAAATTGAAAAAGAATCACACGAGTCTCAGTTTTATAGCCCCATTATAGCTGATGCTCTGTTTATAGATTTCCTGGCCTGGAAATTAATCTGAAAACAACAGATCTTCTTGGCATGAAAAATGGGGAAGTTTTTAGACGTTGCATATCAGTGAGCAACAGAAATATCAGCATAAGCATCAGTTTGAGAAGATGGAACGAATAATAATACTGTGAAGTGCAAGAAAAGAAAATGATTCTATTTTTCACTGCAGTTATTCTGTAGATGAAGTTTTGACTTCATGAAACAAAAGAGATATTGTGAACATGAAGACCTTAAGTTGTACATAATCCTTAGTTACATTAGCTCAGAACTGCCATAGCGTGCAGTGTAATAAACCCCATTGTTCCATATCACCCAGTGTACTACTGTATGATGATGCATCTGCACGGCATGTTTCAGAGGACGTTGTCAGTTGATTGATAAGCGTCTCCTGCACACCGATGCTATCTCGTTACAGAGCTGTTGGTGTCCGAGGTGCGAGACAGACAGGACGCAGCAGAGAGATAACAAGTCCGTTGTCAAAACACGTCTATATTTGGACAGAAACTATCACGAGAGATTCTAAAAAGAAATCCACACGCAGTAAACTCAGACGTTGTTTGCATTTTGCTGTCACGTTTCACATTGCGATGCAAACTATATGACTCCTTCAGAAAGTTGACACCTGACATGTAGATGTGGATGGGAAATGTGCTCCCTTCATAATGTCTTCTGACTTTGCAAGTGTAGCTGCAAACCTACGCCCCCTTAACAAAACCTCACTACTCTGTGTTCATTATTTTTGCTGTAATGAAGGACATGAAGTATGAGAAACAATTGTTATTCATATAGTATATTTAGTGCAGCACCTTCATGTACTTTCTTCTGTTTTCTTCTATGTGATGCTCACAATAATACGATACTAAAAGTAGACATTCATTATATTTACATGTACTTTTCGAGCACTGTACTAAATTACAAATTTGCGTCACTAGAAGGCTACTTTGTGCCGTATTTCTTTTCTTCTACTGTATATTTCAGGTGCTAAATGCCAGATTTGGAGCATTTCTATTGCTTCCGCACGGCTCTCAACATGGCGACAGCTGAGCCAGCGGCTCTCAGCTAACGCTGCTAACAGCTCTAACAGTGCAAACAACGGCCACAATGCTGATAGAGATAACAGTGTTTACCTGGGGGGGAAACCAGAGGGTGAGTGCTAAATAATCAGATACAAATATAATAAATTACACATTTAAATAATAATAATAAATAAATAAAAATCAATCAAATAAATTCACACATCAGATTCCCACTGCATCACTGCAGTTTCATCTGCTCTAATGTGATGAAGGTGTTTAGTTGTCTTACAGTCTGAAGCTAATTAGACTTCCTGAGTCTGGACTAGTGATACTAAATCAACAGGTCATCAATTAAAAAACCTTTGTGTGCGTTTACAGTCGGCGGCGAGGCGCCAATGGCGATAAGAACACAGGAAACAAGGAAATACTCCTTTTGTTTACAGCTTAAAAATGCATTTAGTTTGGGTGTGAAGGCCGTTAACGGGCTGATGGGAAGCGGCCCTGACGGCTCTGGATGGGCCGAGGCATCGCATCTGTCTGTCTGTGTTAAAAGGGCGTGAAGGACGTGGTGGAGATGTGGAAGAGATCCTTCTGATTGATGTGACTGAACACCACATACTGTTGCTACATGTCCTCACGAAAAGTACTATAACCTGAAAATATTAAAGGAATGTTGCAGTAGCATATTCCACATGGAGAGATGTAAATACCACAGAGGTCTGGGTTCCAAATGTGACATTTTTCCGATGATATTATTTCTACAGTACGGCAGCATTACAGCCTGTGATTCTGGTTAGTCTACTGAGTCTAGTTAGAGTGAGAGTGAAAGAGAGTTGTTGATACACCAGCGCCCACACAACTGAGCCTCTTCAGTCCAGTGAAGGCTGCACAGACAGAAATAGCTCCTCTACTGTTGTGTGCTCACGATGTCACAGAGCAGTGTTATTCAACTGTCTGTATTTCACATGCTTTCAGTTAAAAAAGCTGCACAGAAACAGCAACATCTGCACTGTACAGAAGGACATCAAATAGAACTTGATGGCCGTTTTCTAGTATTTATAGTTTTATCATAACATTGAGTTTTAAGTCATTTCTTTTTCATCTTTGGTCTTGTAGTGCAGAGGTTCTCAATCTTTTATCAGCCAAGAACCTCTTACAAGATAGAGAATATACCGGGGACCCCCTCATGTATGTCCCTTGGAATAGCCTACTTTTAACATTGTCTTAGTTATGTGAAAGAACAACACAAGAGAACTGTATTAAGAAAGATATTAGACATGTAATAAACATATTTGCAGATTCTAGGAGTTAAAGATTTGTTAGATTAGGAAGTAATCTATGAACTATTATGCTGTAGATTAAAAAAAAATGATACTATTTGTTGTGGACAATGATACCTAGGATAACGTACAGCGAGCCGGTCATTATTGTGAAATAAACCCCCGACCACCAGGGGTTTATTTCACAACTATGACCCGCTAGCTGTACATTATCCTGGTGATTACACGGCTACTTACTTAAGAAACCAATAATTTGACACAAAAACGATCAGAGTCCGACATCAGGACTACGCCCATAGCAACGGTCTGATTGACCAATCAGAATCAAGTATTCAACAACGCCGGTTAATAAATATATATCTAAATTATATCATTCAGTCAGTCTTTAATACACATTTTTGCACATTTTTAGATAATAATTTACAGTCTTTAATGCACATTTTTATATTATAATTTACAGTCTTTAATGCACATTTTTGCACATTCTTAGATTATAATTTACAGTCTTTAATGCACATTTTTAGATTATAATTTACAGTCTTTAATGCACATTTTTGCAAATTTTTAGATTATAATTTACAGTTTTTAATGCACATTTTTAGATTACAATTAACAGTCTTTAATGCATATTTTTGCATATTTTTAGATTATAATTAACAGTTTTTAATGCACATTTTTTCCACATTTTTAGATTATAATTTACAGTGTTTAATGCACATTTGTATATTATAATTTACAGTCTTTAATGCACAATTTTTTGTAATATGTACATATCATCTGTCACTTTATGCACATATTGAAATATGTACATACCTGTCACTGTAAATATAAATCCTACTCAGTGTACATACAGTACATAGACATCTCCAAATGTACATGCTGTATATAATCATCCAGTCCATGTGTATCCATCCGGTATTTATTTCTTTGCACTGTTTGTATTGTTTACAACTTCCGAACACTTGACTAATATAAAGACATTTTATTCTTATTATTTTATTCTTTTATTCTGTTATTGCCATTCTGTGTGAGAGAGCTGCATGAGTCAAATTCCTTGCATTTATATACTTATACAAAAACATAAACCTGATTCTGAAGTAAAATATCTGAATACTTCTTCCAGCTCTGTCAAAAGGTCTCAACTTGAACTTTCTCAAAGTTCAGACAAACTAAATGCTTGTATTAAGCTGTTATAGCTCAATACCTTTCACTCTTCTGTGATCCTCTTTCCCCCCTCTCTTCTCTTCTCTCTCTCCCTCCCTCTCTCTCTCTCTTCCTTCCTTCTCCCTGCAGTTCTTCTGTTTGTTTGCACTCACTTGATCCGGAGCGGAAATTCCTCTCCGTTTTGTGAATGACAAACTCATTAACAATTCATCAACACGGGCCGCTCCATCCGGCCCCCCGTTTCCAAGGCGACCACCGCTGGGGCTCCTCCGATTGGCCGGCCCACATCATGTATCCAATGAAACGCCTCCCGTTTGTAGCCATTCAGCAGCCTGGCGACGCAGAGAGAGCACAGAGAGACTGCGGAGCGGCGATTCACAGCGCAGACACTGACAGAGACAGAGACACAGAGACACAGAGAGACAACAGGCTGCACGGAGAGACGCACTTTACCCGCATGGTTCACATCCAGAGACAACGACCACAACACATTTCTACTTTGGATCTCCAAACAGGAACACTGAGGTGGAAGAGTAAATTGCGCTCGGAGCTGTGGAGTTCTATAAGCGCAGAGGAATCAGCAGCAGCAGCAGCAGCCTCGGTGCGACTCATTGATAAATAACCCGGGCTCTCTCCGGACAGATGCATGAATGACCGCCTCTGAAGGAAACCCGCAGTCGGGAAATCTGTGAAAGATAAGCGCGCGTTATTGATCTGCTCCAAAGCGCACAGGATCAGCATCTGGAGTGAGAATATATCTGTCTGATTTTCTGCACTTTTATATATATATTTTTGTGCTCGTGTTGCTGCGGGCCCTCCGAGCAGAGGACTGAAAACAGATTGATTTGTTTGGGGTTCCCTCTGCAGCCGGGAGCTCTCCAACACCTTCTGCTTCTTCAAACATCCTTATTTACTCCTGCTTATAAATGCTCGACAAGCTGAAGCCCGTCATCCAGCTCGACTCGGTAATGGCGATCAGTAAGACGGTGATGTGGCTGCGGGAGCAGCTGGAGACGCGCAGGGACGGCCTGCTGGTGATGGACTGCCGGGCCCAGGAGCTCTACGAGTCGTCGCACGTCGACACGGCCATCAACGTGGCCATACCGAGCCTCATGCTCCGCCGGCTCAAGAAGGGCAACCTGCCCGTGCGCTCGCTGCTCTCCGACGGGGAGGACCGAGAGAAGTTCGTGCGGCGCTGCAAGACGGACACCATCGTGCTGTACGACGAGTACAGCCGGGAGTGGAACGAGAACGTGGACGGCGGCTCGGTGCTGGGTCTGCTGCTGAGGAGGATGAAGGACGAAGGCTACAAGGCCTATTATCTGGAGGGTGAGTGCGCTTCATTCACATGTTTAGGGCCCGCCGGCGGCCGCTCATTCACACCCGCACAGCATTACGCACCGAGACGGGAGCAGGCGCTTTAGTGTCAAATCTGATTTATTATCCAGTAATTGCTTATTTACAATTTAAAAATAGTATTTCATAATATCCTGAATGTGCAAACTGTAAAACTGTTTGCAGACATTTTAAGGAAAGAAAAAAAACATGCAGCTGAATGAAAGAAATTCAAATTTTCAGAATATTTTTGCAGTGCATATAGAGACCTTGTATTAATTCCCTTTCTGTTACATTTCCCAGGTGGCTTCAGTAAATTCCAGGCCGAGTATCCAACCATGTGTGAAACCAACCTGGACGGCTCCTCCACCACCAGCTCCCCCACCGCCCAGGTGCTGGGCCTCGGCGGGCTGCGCATCAGCTCCGACTCCTCGGACATCGAGTCTGACATCGACCCGAGCAGCGCCACGGACTCGGACGGCAGCCCGCTGTCCAACCCGCAGCCCTCCTTCCCGGTGGAGATCCTGCCGCACCTGTACCTGGGCTGCGCCAAGGACTCCACCAACCTGGACGTGCTGGAGGAGTACGGCATCAAGTACATCCTCAACGTCACCCCCAACCTGCCCAACCTCTTCGAGAACGCCGGGGAGTTTAAGTACAAGCAGATCCCCATCTCGGACCACTGGAGCCAGAATCTCTCTCAGTTCTTCCCCGAGGCCATCAGCTTCATCGGTGAGTAATCCTGCGGAGCTGGAGACACACTGCAGCTGCAAACTGTTAACCTCAGGCCTCTGGCTTGTTTTCATGCTCATCCGCTTTCAAATAATGATGATTTTCATTATTGATTTATAGTTTTTGAGTCATAAAATGACAGAAAATGGTGACAAAAATGTCCACGGTGACACTTCAAATTGCCTGTTTTGTCTAAGCAACAGTTCAAAGGTCAAATATGAGTTCACAAAAAAAACAGGAACCAACTTGATTATTAGACTAATGATTTCAGCACTATATTCACTTAATTCCTCGACCATGTGTGATTGTTTTGAACGCGAAGGGGCCGAGGCAGATAGTCACGGACATAATCTTATTAATGGGATGTAGTCTTATCACTGGCAGGAAGTTCTTAGGTTCTTATTGTGCAATTGAGATTAGATGAGGTGTCCCTGGCTGTGATGTTATCTGTCAATCAGGCTGGGACACACAGAGCAGACAGATTAAGGCCATTGTGTTGAGGCAGAGCAATACAAGTCTGCCTCTAATGGTGCGCAGGCTAAAATGCACTGTGTGTACAAATGATTTGACTTCAATGGAAGACATCCTGGCCTATCTCCTCTTGTCCCGGGGCTTGTGTAATTGCAGGCACAAAGGGCGACGTTGAAACGGGAGAATGGGGAGAGTGAACAAGGGGGGGAGGGCGGTAATTCGAGCGCAACAGGAAGGAAGTGGCATTGAAAGTAATCTAGGACATGGCATTGCCTCCCCCTCCAGCCCCCCCCCCTCCCCTCCTTCCTCCCTCCACATTACAAAAGGAGCCATTTACAGGCCCTGTTGACATCCTGTTCGCCTTGACAGGGTGCCCTCATGACTCCTACGTTTACACGCCCAAATGGCACCATTGTCAGAGTAACCCTGGCGAGCAGAAGAATGGTTTAATAGACCGTAATAGTCAATTTCCCAACCGGCTACTCTCGGGCCAAAGAAGAAAAAAAAAACACGAAAGAATGCCGGCTGTGTTTATGTGCGCTACTGCCGCAGCAGCCCCCTGTTTGTTGACTGACATGCCTGGGAGATAGCCAGGATAATAACTTCCGCTGCTCTCCCTCCCTGGAGCCGCTCCAACTCCCAACACAGCTTGACTCAAATGTCACAGATGTTTATCACAGGTTTTGTTCTGTCTGTGTAGAAAGGGGGCTACACTTTTCATCTCTTATAGGACTAGTGCGCCTAAAATGTGCAAATAACGCCTCCTAAACAGTTCATAACTTCCAAGGTCCAGTGTGAAGGATTTAGGGGGATTTATTGGCAGAAATGGAATAAAATATATAACCATGTTTCATTAGTGTATAATCACCTGAAACCAAGAATCGTTGTGGTTTCGTTACCTTAGAATGAGCCCAGAACGGACAAATCAAACACTGGCTCTAGAGAGAGAGACGGAGGGGTATTATTCAGTTGGTTGCAATCTGCAACCTCACCACTAGATGCCACTAAATCCTACACGCCGTACCTTTTAAAGTTTTTTTTTTTTAAATAAAAGGCAAAGCAAGCAAAATGAAGATGTCACCACAGACTTTTCTGACATTTTATCGACTAAACATTTGATTCTTTTGTCATAAAACTTGCAGCCACGAAACCTGTTTTGTTAACCACCTGATGCTCTAAATCTGTCGTGTGCTTCTGGAATAACCTTTCGACCCTTTTCTCTCTCTACCAGACGAAGCTCGGGCCCAGAAGTGCGGCGTCCTGGTCCACTGCCTGGCCGGCATCAGCCGCTCCGTGACGGTAACGGTGGCCTACCTGATGCAGAAGCTCAACCTGTCCATGAACGACGCCTACGACATCGTCAAGATGAAGAAGTCCAACATCTCGCCCAACTTCAACTTCATGGGCCAGCTCCTGGACTTTGAGCGCACGCTGGGCCTGAAGAGCCCGTGCGACAACCGCATAGCGCCGCCGAGCCAGCAGCTCTACTTCACCACCCCGACCAACCACAACGTCTTCCAGCTGGACCCCCTGGAGTCCACGTGAGGCCCGCCGCCACGACCCCTCTCCTTGCTGGAGGTTTTCGTGAGCCTCCTGATGGAAAAGCTGCAAAAAGTTTCTCTCTTTTTTCCGCCGTCTGCGATGAGACCAGGGCGCTTGACCTTATTGATACAGCTGGTTTGAGGCGACCGCTGCGGAGCGCAGTTACCGGAGGGCCGAAGATGTCTGGCCGAGACGCAGCTGCTGTCGACTAAATGAGGAGAGACAGTCAAAGAGACAGAAAAGAGGAGCAGATACTTTCTTCAATCTTATATCACTGTCGGACTCCTGAGGTCTTATATCTCTTCTTGTCATTGTGTCTTGAGGAAACTTCAAGTGATTTGTCGGACAGCTGTACGTTATGCTTCTAAGCTCCTGGGCTGGTGTGCCAAAGAGACGTGATTGTTCAAACTGGACAGATCTAAAAACTCTTTTTTCTATGTTTGTTTTGGGGTTCCCCCGAGACGCCAGGGTGCGTTGTCTCCTTCGTCTTCTGTGAAGACTTGCCTGTGTGGGGTTGAAGCACCCCAGCTTTAGACGGCACACTATATTCTGGACTCGATTTTGCATTTGTGGAGTCTTTTCAAGCATTTATACATTGTGTATATATCTTAATATAAAAGACAATACAGTAAAAAGCCTTGCTCAAGTATATCTACCCTTTGCAACAAGTGGGTACTCTTTGTTTCATATTCTACTTTTATGTAAGCAAACACACTGCATATTGATCAGTATGTTTCAGTTGATTATGCCAAAAATCAAGTAGGCTTTTCCAAGAATTGTGCAAAAACGTGTACATGTGTAATATATTTGATAATCGCTTTACGTGTGAATTCAGCCGACGGGCCTTGTTTTTGCACCCACCCTCACAAATCAAAGTCACCGTGGTTGTTTGCCTTACGTTTGCGCTCAGAAGGTTTTTATGTTGCATTAGCCCTCAGAGAGATCATCCCAGACATTTCTTTTTTAATTTTCACAAAAAAAAGTCAACCAAACCATGAGCAGTTATTTTGATTTGGCACCACATAGCAGATAGCGTACGCACGTTTGAGTCACAGCGGCCAACATGTGTTTTCTGGATCTCTGAAGGTTAATGTGAGTAATCCTGATCTGTGTACAAGGGGGTAAAAGTCTCTGACAATGTGGACAAAGTTAGGAGGCTTTGCTCACATCGCCTCTTCAGGGAAAACTCTGTGAAATGCAGTTTTAATTTGTCAAAGATGAAGAGAAAAAGAAAACGGAGCTTTGGAGGCTCGTGTTGCCCCTCTACAAAGAAGGCCATTCTACAGAGGAAGCCATCTTGGTGACCTCTGCCAACCCCCCTCACTTTCCTCTCTTACGAATGTAAAGAAAAGATAAGTTATTAATAAATTGCTATTTTGTCTACACTTTACGCTCTCAATGCCTGTTCTTCCTGTTGTTGGTTGTTTTGTGTGTTTCCACAGTGTTTATCTGAGTGTCTCCACACCCGCAGCACAGTTGAGTGTTAACCAGCAGGCCGAGTCACGACAACAAAAACAGTCGCCGTGAATCACGAGGCTGTCCACGAAGCTCTCGCTGTTCATTAACTACATCACTCGACGCATCTTAAAATTCCCCGTTCAGAATTAGCACGTCCTGTCCCATGATGCTTGTGTAACGACGCGTCGTGCACACTCTGTCCTCCGCGACAATCATTCACAAACTGCTACTCAACAGGTACAAAGTGATTCCGGTCGTGCTGTAAACAGCCCGACTGGTTTTTCAAGGTACTGCTGTGCAGCGAGGGCACCGGGTTCACACAAACACTCCCCGGGGCACTTCCTGAAGGCGGGGCCTCCGCATTCAGCCATCAAAGGGAGCTGAGTGTACCGAGATATGGTGCAATTTGATAGCGAGTGCGGCGGCGTGTACCTGTAAGGACCCGGAGGCCCAGGAGAAGATGATTCTCACGGCGCAGGAGAGGGAGGAGGAGCGTAGTCTTCTCACGCGAGCAGCTACCCGCCTGCTCTGCACCAAAATTCACACACATGCTGATAAACACCAGCAGCAGAGTGTGTGTGTGTGTGTGTGTGTTTGTATGTTAACTCCCTGGAGTGTGTGTGGGGTAAAGGGACAAGCAAAGCATTGATCTTTTTACATTAAAGTTAACAGACAAATGGAGGTCAACTGATTTTCGAAGACCGTTTGTCTGCTAAGACCTCGATGCGTGCAGCATGTATGTGCTCGTCATGGCGGTAAAGTCCTCAAGAATGAGTGTGAGTCAACACAAACAGCAGCCTCACTGTGATTAGCTGCTAAGAGTCGCTTTAATCATGAAGTACAGTGAATATGTAGACAACACAGACACAACAAATTAAGAGTTCAGAGTCTTGAAAATGTTTTATTTTCCCTTGAGGATTAATTCTTCTTCTTCTTGGGTTTCATAAAACATAAGTGTCACAGGGCCAACAGTACAACTTATATCAAAAGTAGACGATGTAGAATATCAGTGGACACTACTTCTTTTCATCTCTCCAGCATCCATTTATATTTTCTCCTTAATATGTACAGCACAATACAGAAAACACAAAGAAATCATATATATATGGAGAGAAGATAACATGCAGTAGAGGTAGGACGCTTTCTCATACAAAGACTTCTTGTAGAACTCAAAGCAAAATAAATAAATTACATTAATTATCAATAATATGTGATAGATAAGCAATTACTGGGCAACATGAATTGAATAAAGGAGTGTCTGATGTGCCTTTTTTTAGGTTTACACTGGAAATACAATCTGGCATGCAGCCGAACAAAGCGAGTGAATCATTGGCTACGTAACAAAAGGCCCCGAACCTGCACACTCATGTCCTGACGTAAATGATTTATAAAAAGACTCCTACATTTCAGGAGGTGCCAGCGCGCTCGCCCCTTTGCCCGCTTTCCTGTTCAAGTAATATTTTCCGTTTCCTGGGTAATCATTTCATGATAATATGGCTCTTACAATCCAACTGTAACAGCAAAGTCATTTGTTTTTTTATATATTTATTTAACCTTTATTTAAACAGGAAGTCCCTTGAGCATAAAATCTGTTTTTCGAGGGAGATAGCACGCCATTACAATGCTACAAAAATGATAAAATAAAGCATGTCAAAAACAGACAAGGGCAATTAAAAATAGTAATGAACATCGCACCCAGTCACACCAAATAGTCTTTCAGGCATCATTCATTCAGTTTTTTCATCCAGCTTAATAGTGTTTAGGGTCACAGGGTCTGCTTGTTGCACAGCATGGAAGGTCAGCAGTTTATCACAGGATTAATGCAGATAAAGTGTACAGGCAATGAGTGATAACATTCCTATACCACTAATCCAATCCAGTATCCAATCCATCTAAATTGTAGAGTTAATCTCAGAGGAACGCTGGATAGACTGTAAACTCTATACTGAAAGGCCCCTTTGGCTAGGAATCAGATTTATAGTTGCTAAAATTGCTAAACAGTCACTAGCAAAATGTACCAACGTCATCCTCTGGGGACCATGAATGTTTGTACAAAACTCATCACATACAATCCATCCCATAGTTATTTATATTTCACTACGTGTTGGGCCAACATTGCAATTCCTGGAGCTACGTTTGAGCAGATAACATTTTTTCAATAGTCACAATATTGAATTAATAAGGTCAAAATTGAATATTCAGTGTGCATGTAATTAGAGCTGCAACGATTAATCGATTAGTTGTCAATTATTAAATTAATCGCAAACTATTTTGATAATCGCTTAATCGGTTTTGAGTAATTTTTAAAGAAAAAAAAAGTAGAAACTCTGATTCCAGCTTCTTAAATGTGATTATTTTCTGGTTTCTTTACTCCTCTATGACAGTAAACTGAATATTTTTGACATTTGTCATCTTGGGCTTTGGGAAACACTGATCAACATTTTTCACCATTTTCTGACATTTTATAGACCAAACAACTAATCGAGAAAATAATCAAACAGATTAATCAATGAAAATAATCATTAGTTGCAGCCCTACATGTAATCAAACTCAGTATTTGAGAGGTAAAAGTACTCGTGTTCAGCCAGCAGTGGTGAAATTCAATGTCTTGCTCAAGGACACTGTGACAGATTTGGACTCAGTGGCTGCTGCAGGGGATCAAACCTGTGAACCTGCAGGTGAAGAGAAAGGTCTCTGCAGCCACCCGGATATCGTCCATCAAACCTAAACCCAACTATATCCCAGTGCTTATTCTTAGCATGGGCCGCTGTGATGTCATGGCAGGAGTGGGATTGACGGATAGGGTCGGGGGGCATGCGCGGCATGCCGGGCGCCCCGGGGGCTCTCATGGCCGTTCTTCCTGTCTGCGGCTTGGCCTTTGGTGGTTTTAAAAGCCTCGGATTAAAGGGCACAGGAAACTACCGGCGCTAATTTTAGACAGGCATGTAGATGGGCTTGGCAGACCCCATCAGCACCTTCATCACAGCGGCACGGCGGCTATGACAGGGCAGGCCATACAGGGATCTGGAAACACGTATGGCTGGGTCACGGTGAGGGCTGTCGGGGGGGGGGGGGGGGGGGGGGGGGGTCGGCATGTGGACATATGGTCGGATGACAGAATGTACAGTAGTGAGGAGGCAAACAGGCGTTCAGACTGAAAATAGCGCTGCATTAAAAACATGTGAGGGTCTGCATCGGTGGGTCGCTACAGGTACAGGGGAGGAAATACAAGCGTCCAGTTTTAAGGCTCATCAGAGGCCAAAACGTGGTTTATGATTCTAAGAGATTAATGAGGTTTCTGCAGTTTTATAACGTTTGTTACACAGAATCATCTGAGAAGCCATCATTGGAAACTGTTTGGAAAAGGGCATGCACATTCACAAAATACTTGGCAGGTAATTGGATGAACCACCTGTCAATCAAACTCTTACCGAAGCCAGTCAGGAGAAGAGCGGAAACATCTTTTCCATCGAGAAAAGCCTTCAGTGCCGTTCTTTGCTCGTCTTTCAATGAAGAAATACACTCCAGTTCTGATAGAACTGATGCTATTGCAGCACCTAAATCACGCCAGTAGCTCCTCGCAGGACACTGATTGGTCCGTGTGCTTGCTTGCTGGACACAAACACATTTGTTGAAGCCTGGCAAGATGGATTTCCGTGTGGCATCGTGAGAATCCTGCTTCCGTGCAAGGTAAATCGTTTTATCCTCTCTATCGATAACAGTGAGGTAAACAGCAGAAATCCCCCGTTTATGTTACAACAAATTCTACAAAGAATGTGTGTTTAATGGCTGTACATATTTGGTTTACCAGTGCACTGTGTTCAAGCCAGGTTCAATGTCTTTACTAGATGATGCTGCATTGTTTTTGTTCATATTTTTCTTCATTTTTAATTTTTGGGAGATACACTTGTATCTCACACTTGATTGATACCACTCTCTTGTCAGTGTGTTGAGTGTGGAGCTCGAGCCAGGAGTTGATTAGCTTAGCTTAGCATAAAAACAAGGGGAAACAGCTAGCCCGGTTCTGTCAAAAGTTCAAACATCTGAGTAAGCACACCTCTAAAACTCTTATTAACACAATATATGTTGTTTGTTTACATTGGCACAGTAGAAAAAACATGAATAATCCCTTGTCACCCATTGGGTTCCTGTTTGTGGCTTGGTGATCTGTGACGGGTCTCCTCAAACGTTGGTCTACTTCCTCACCAGAACACTACAAGTTTCAGTCTTCCATTGAAATACATGGAGATCAAAAGCATTTCTCCTAAACAAGACACTTTGTGTGAATGGGTTGTAATAAAGTGCAATAAGACTATATATTTGTGAGGCTTCAGATTGTCATCTGTGAAGTGTGCTTTCAGCTAAATTTGATAGGCAATGTAGCTGTTATAACACTATGTCGGATGTATGGGGAAGTACTGCAGTCACAGATGGCTTCATGCAGGAAGACATGAACCCTGAACGTCAGTGCTGTTTGGCTCTTTGGATGATTCATGAGGAAGCCATCTAAGAAAGAACACGGCAGACAGAAAAGTCATGCAAAGAAACTTATTACAGATGGACTGGTAAGTGAAATATATGCTGTATATCTGAAACGATAAATAAGTGATGCATTACGAGAGTTCTGCTGATAACATCAACTTAAATTCAACTTTGACCTCTACTGTCACCACTAGGAGTTGCAGCTACATCAATAGAACTTTTTCCTGATACACACTTATATTTTTTCACAGTAGAGTTGAATAAAACAGCCAATTACAAGTGCGATCCAGATATCATCATGCTGAATATTGGAATAATAACAGCTGAACAGCTATTTTGGCTGGAGAATGAGTTTTTCTCGCAGAAATGCATCACGACTCCAGGTGCTCGCTAATAACGCCGTCCTCCAGTTGGAGCAGCTACGTTGCCAGCGCGTGGGGGGGGAGCTTTTGTTCGGGCCAAAAAGTAACTTTTGAAAGTCTGAAACGAGCACCTGGACAAGTAATTGTTGAGCTGCTGGTACCAATCAATCAACTTCTGTTACTTTGTGGTACAGAACACGCTTATGTCTCCTAACACGTGTTGCAAAGGGGAACATCCTGTCGTGTTGGAAATGCCACATCCGTTTTATGATTGAGTACGGACATGACATCCAGCTGTGGGCTCGGCGTGGAGCGCGGCTGCCCCAGTTCCCACTGGCTGTTTGGCCATGAAAATAAAGGCAAGAGGTGGCGAGGCTAAACTTGGCGCGCCTGCTAATCCTCTGCTAACGGTTCCTGTCCCTCTTACCCTCCAGCGACAGCGTGTTGACAGCAGCCTCCGCCCCCTTCATCGCTCCCTCCTCCATCCATCCCTCCATCAGCCCCCCCCACCCCCCCACCCACCTGTCTCATGTCACATTGCTTCCCCCCTCATCCACTCCAGCAATTTCCTGTTGCCCTCGCAGATCGTGTTACAAGTTCCAAAATTGCAAAGGCAGACATACACACACACACACACACACACATTCATGCTGCCTACAAGCTCACTCTCAAAACACACACAGACATAAAAGGGCTTAAACACTCTCTAACACACACAAACACACACAAACTCACACTTGCATGCCAGCCATGCTATCATTTTCACTGCCAACCCTCACAATTTCATCGCTACACCATCACACTTTCCAACTCTCTCTCTCTCTCTCTCTCTCTTTCTCACACACACACATACACACTCACTCATTCTCTCTCTCTCTCTCTCTCACACACACACACACGCACTTACGCACACACGCACGCACGCACGCACGCACGCACGCACGCACACACACACACACACACACACACACACACACACACACACTTTCTCTCATACAGATTATTAATCCCGCTCAGGGAACAGGCTGTGACCAAAACCCCATCGGAAGCAACAGATGGACCAGCTCTCAAAAAAACAGCAAAAACCCCCAAAACGCTTCCTGTCGGTGGATTTACACACACACACACACACACACACACACACACACACACACACACACAAACACACAGAAACCTATCAGACCATAACAACTCTCAGGAATGATTATGATAATGGGGTTGATGAGGTTAAGATTAGAAAATCCAACAAACAACAAACAACACTTTTTCTTATTTTTTATTTATTTATTTTTGGTTATTATTATTTTTTAAATGTATTATTATTTTTTAAATTATTATGTTTTGTTATTATTTTTATTTATTTATTATATATATATATTTATTTATTTAAGGTATTTATCTATTAATTTCATTTCATTTAGATTTACCGTATAATTTCATTTATCTATTTTCCTATTTATTTATTTTTAAAACCCCGTCTTTCATTGTTATTTATTGGTTCATTGTGTTTTTTTTTCTTTTTTTGTCATCCTTAAATTCCCTTGGTGTTGGTGTTGTGTTGCGGTGCCCTTTTTACATTATACACACATCAATAAAAATGTTGAAAGTAAACATGAGACTTTTTTTTTTGGTGTTAAATTTATGTTTTTATGAGTGAGATTTGGTGTAGTTGGAATCAAAGTGTCTGTATTAGTGTGAGAGTGAGGGACAAGGACATGGGAGGGGGGGGTGTGGTGGTGGCAGGTTGTACATTTTCCTCTAATTGGGCAGCAGGCAGTCTGCTAATTAAAAAGCATATTAGCGCCTCTTTCCACAGCTGAGAGCAATGTGTGTGAGTGTGTGTGGCATCCACTCCTCAATTAATTAATTCATGAGTGTGTCTAAAATTGTATTATATCTTAAGAATTAACATGAATACGTCCTTTTAATCCACATGTATAACTGGACCTCATGCAGGAAGGACGCTATATAAGAAATTTCTTTTTGTTTTTGTTCGTATCCACAATTTGTCCTTATTTCGTTTGTACCCATTGATTTCTGGGATTCACCAAGGTTTTCATATTTTTGCTCTTCTCTTAGGTAAGAGGTAGGTTAGGTAAAAAAAAAATGTTGTTTTCACAGTCCACAAATTGATTGTCCAACGCAAGAAAACAGGAGAAATTTAAGAGAATATTGCTGCATGAGGTCGCACTAAATGATGTATGAATGACACAATAATTCGCAAGTCATTTTGTGTGCAATAAGAACGTCGTTCTTGCTTTTGGCGTGTCATTTGTATGCCATGTAGTCAGTATTGGCATCCGTGTGAATATGCTACGCTTAGAGCTAGTGACGTAGAATAAAAAGTGCAACATGTTCTCATACCAACTCGTCATACTGACGCTTTGTCAGGACGCCTTGGCGTCACTTTCTAACGCGTTGGGTAGCCCAACAAACACAGGACTTTCAACCAGGAGACCAATGTTCATGTCCCAAAGTTTGAAGTTACGTCAATGACGTTTGTGACGTTTGTGACGTGTTTTCCGTACTTCTGTTACGTTATTTCCGTACATAATTAACTTAGTTTACGTACTTATTTGATGCCCAACCATCATGTTCTTCCTAAACCTAAGTGGTTTTGTGCGTCAGTTACTGTAGTTTTGTTGCGTAACATGCGTAAAGGCTAAAATGCGTTCTCATGACAGGTGGAATGTCCTCGTAATGTCGTGCTACTTATAGGCCTTCCCATGAGATCAGGTTGGTTAGGAATAGATCAACCACTCCAACATAGTAGTTGTATAACAATGCTGTCAGCTGCAGGACTTACTACGTTCATGATTTTAACAAAGTAAAGATCATCTATGTTGCTTTGTGCATTAACATTTAGCCTATTCTGCATTCTTGTTAACAGACTAAAAGACTGAAACCTGTTTACCTGTTGCCAACTTGTGTGTGACACGCAGTCTGCTTGTTATTTCCTGCCATCAGATTTGTTAGCCTCAGGCTGCATCCACATGAGATCAGGTGTATTATTAGTAGGCGTAGCATTATTTGGGTCCCGTTTCTTACCTTGAATTTTTACAAACACTAAAACAAAAACTGAAATGGAGCTAAATCATGTATTTGTTAAACACGTTTGTCTGTGTGCTCACTGGAGTCTGTTTAGTGACGCTTAACACCAGATGGAGGTCCACAGGTCAACTATGAGATAGCAGGAGACACTCAGTGTCTTTATGGTCTCGGCACTCGTATAAATGCACACTTCCTCTCACAGCGTCAGCAGGACGAGCCTGTTGCTGCTTAGACGGCACTGCTGTCACACTCGGCTTTCATCACCTCTCCTTTACTCCCAACCTCCCACATGGAGAGAACTCCGTCTGCAGCCCAACGCTCCCATCACTGACAGCTGATCTCCTCCCCTCCTATAGGTCCTGCTGCGTCTCTGACTGTAAACTGAGATCTTATCCGAGTATCTTGATGTGTCTTAAAGGACACTTCAACCTTCAAACATGTGTAGGAGCAGCAGCAATGTTGATATTGTAATAAAAAGTCTTACTCACATCATTTCTTCATCAAACATGTATAAAACTGAAGTACGATTGTTATTATGAAACGTTTGGAATTCTGTTATTGTTTCTGTTTCTGTTTTGTCTTGTTTTTCTATAGCCTAAACTAAGTAGTAAATGAGTTGCCTATTAGAATATGCTAAGTATAATAAACTTAAGCTTCAGCCTACACCTTTTCGGTCAAAACTTTGTTTCTGTTTTGTTTTTTTCCTATTTCATTTAATGCCTTATTGCTACCTATTCTTTATTGTGTGCATTCCTTATGGAAAATAGTTTACAAGGACCAAAATAAATGACAACTACTGTTTCAACCTGTATAGGTCTACATTAAGGTTTAAAACAGAAGAAGATACTTTATTTTCAAGTTCTATACATTTTTTTTCAGCTATTTGAAGTGGAAACATATTTTGTTACCATCTATGATAAACAGTGACTTCATCTGTTACAGTCTGTCTCGGTCCCTATTCCCCTTCATTGCTATTTTCCAGCCGTGGCCCGTGCCATAAGCAGTATAGTTGAATGCTAGTGGTGCCATCCATCCATAGCGCCGCCCCCGAAATGAGGGAAGAAACAAAAAAACATTCTAAATATATAACTTTTACTATTTATTTTACTAATACTGTGTCAAGGTCCTGGGTTTTTGCTTAGTCCGTTTCCTGTTTTATTTTGAAAGTTCACTCTCCTCATGTGTCTGTACTTCCTGTCTTGTGTGTTTTCCCACCTTTGTGATTGTGTGCCCCGCCCTGATTTGTTCCACCTGTGTCTCTCCTTGTGGATTTAGTCTGTGAGCTTTGGCTGTGAGCCACCTGAAATCCATTAGGGAAAGTTGGAAAGACTACTCGGGTGTTTGGGGAATAACCTGCAACATGATTTTGAGTAAAACACTTTTTCTTTTATGTTCTTTTAATCAGTTTGCACTAGTTTCATTACTATTGTATTTTGTGCAATGCTCTCTTATTCACTTGTTTCTTTAATACTGTTATTATTTTGTGGGTTTTTTGTTTCTAAAATAAAATCTCAAAGACTAGCTATGCATTCCAGTACCCATACTACCATACTATTTAGTATGCCAGAAAAAAAGATTTAGGATGTCCCCATTTACATAGCATACCAAATGCAGTATGCCAAAAATACCAGGATGTCGTACTGCATCCAGTCACATTTTGCAGTATGCAAGCCAGCAGGCATTTCTGACTATTCTGACCCACAATCCTCAACACAGTGGATCTGATATGAGCAAGAGGGTCAAAGTTCACAATGTTATGACAGAGTGGTACGTCCTAATTGTATGCATATTGCATGCAACAATATGTACTTTGTAAGGACAGCTGCAGAAAGAGTATGCAATTTGGAATGCACCTTAAATGTCTGTGTGAGTGTATGAACACAATGATTGATAATAAATTGGCTGTAATGTAAGGGGTACCAGCTAAAATCTTGCCTAATTATTCGGGGCCGGCTCTGCATCAGACTTTCCCTCCTTTCCCCGTCACCTGACTGCCCCAACCATCTACACACCCGTTCCCACTTCCCTCGTCTGCTCTGCCCACCTGCTCACCTGCATCTCATTCCCTCATCATCAGCCTCTCACTACATATAGCGGCCCAGATTCAGTCATTCTCTGCCAGACCATCAAAGCTGCAATGTAGTTTTCTGTAATTGAGCTGACTGTAGTTCTTGTTCATCTGCTCAAAGCAGCTAATGCATCAACTCTACAGGCGTTAACTGTAGTTTGCTAACAATTTGTGGAGTGTTTGTGTTACAGCTCAGACTCGAGTTGAACTCTCAAAACTCACCAGCAACTCCATTTCTTTATCTGTCCACTGATCTCTTTTCTGTTTCTTATAAAGACTTGGAATAAGTGTGATTCTTTTTTCACCCAAGTTGAAACATTTTCAACTCTATTCACATTTATTTTGCCTTCTGTCTGAACTTACCTTTAGAATAGTTTCATGGCTGGACAACATTAGTTGGGAGGACACCAAGGACTAACATAAACAATTTGCCCAACACTTCTCAGGAAGTGCAGCTAATTGGGATTTTATTTTTTTCCTTGTTCATTCACCACAGCAGACATTTTGACTCATTGTAGCAGGACAGACACAGGTGAAATTTATGACATTAAAAACAACTGATTCCAGCTTCAGGGTACTGCTATTGCACATGTTGGCTTACTGGTTTGGCATACTGGGAGCCTGATTGATAATAATTCCACCTGTTTGTCCTGCTATGACAAGTCAAAATGTTTGAAAAATACACACATACATTGTTTTTTGTGGGCTTCATAGCTGGAAGTAATGCTGCCTTCAAATGGAAATCCTGAGCTTGTGGTTTACGATATGGGAAGTCATGTACAGTATCACCAGACTTCAACACAGTCTCACGGCAGTTCGTGAAATAGTCACAATTTAACATATTTGATTCATATACGCAGACTCTCAGCACGACTTTCAACAATGTAGCGTTTTCCTACGAATGTCCAGCAACCCGTGACGCTTGTGTCAATTTCCGCTCCAGTCTTTTCAAAATAAAACTACTTAGTCAGGTTTGGAAATAGATCGCGGTTTGGGTTAAAATAACTCAGGAAGTGCCATAACTTAAGTACGAAAATTATGTGACAAATAATCAAATTTGACTTCTGGTTTCACACGGGACACGAAAAGTGGTCTTCTTGGTGAAAGTCCGATGTTTTTTGATCCACCCATCCACCCTAACTCCTCCCTACGTGGCATTCGCCACTCTCTTTACTTCCCGGTTCACAATTATCTGGATTACATACAAATTGATTTCGTGCTGACCACCACGAACAAAAATGTGAAATTCGTGTCTATGTACACGAATCAATACATTCAATTTTGTGACTATTTAACCAACTGCTGTGCGACTGGGCTGACTTATCTGTATTCTTGTATCTGCTTTGTAACAGACGCCGCCCTCACTGTCTGTGTGTGTTCTTGTACTATCTGTGTCAGACTTTGAGAAGCAAGGACATTTCGTCATGTTCTCGCTTCTTCAAAGGGCAGTTTGAGAGTTAAGACTTGGTCGTAGGGTTAAAGGTCAGAATCAGATTCAGGTTAAAGTTAGGGTACTATTAGGTCCTCATAAGTACAGATAGAGTCAAAACATGCGTGTAGGTTTTATTATCATGCTTCCCCACTGTTAAAATCATCACTTGTGTCGTTGGGACCTCTGACCCCGCCCACGCCCTCTGGAATGCTGGGAAGGAATGTCTGGAGTAGGGGGAAAGTCAGAATGAAGAGCTTTGTTGGGGGACTCTGTGTTTTTCTCTCCCTCTGTGTGTGTGTGTGTGTGTGTGTGTGTGTGTGTGTGTGTGTGTACAGTATAATACAGTGTTCTCTATCAGCTATTCAGCCCACGCAATTTCCACAGCAAGACGTTTTTTCCAGTGTGATCATAAACCTACCTAGACTTTGCTCTGGAACAGTCTGACATTTTAGCACAATATTTAACCTTTAACATGTTTAACTCTGACACCAAAATAATCTTTGCTCTTTGAATTCAAAAACTTGTTCACTCCACGTAAAGCTGCAACATGTTTCTGAGACTTTTATCCACAAAGTCTCTTTGGTAGCACAGTGAATCCGTTTACCACAACAACAAATGCCCACTGTTCCGAGGCCCTATTGCTCCGAAAAGACAAACTCCCCGTGAAACAAACAGCCCATGGATAATTATTATGCAGAATGACGGCAATATTTGTATGACATCAGTTGGAAGAAAGGATTTCGTTGGTCAAACATTTATTTCCATAGGCGGAAATCCGTTGAAAATAAAGTCCGTCCGAATATTTATTACCCCGCATGAATGTTTCGCAGGGTTGTGCAAGCATTCATTCATTCTTCGAACAAAAACCCATGCTTGGTGTGAAACAGCTATAAGAAAAAACTACTAATTATTTGAGCGGTTAAAACTTCAGCTTCTTTTAACATGTTTTATTGTGTTTCCTTGTCGAAATTTCCTTGTGACTGACATTTGGGTGTTGTGTCATTCCTTCTGTGGTTACATATTCTTAAAAACAGACTTCAAAACTGATGATACATTTCAAATCTTTGGTGTTCAACATTCTTGTAACTGCACTTGGAGTTATAGGACTGAACCCTCATATTACTGTGAGTAAGAATGTATTTTTAGACAGCTTTACAGGTTAAATGTGACTGGAATAAAGGCAGATGGTGTATTCAGGATGGAGATAGGAACTCACATCCAAGTTGCACATGTCAGCAAGTATCTGCAGTGCTGAATACATTTTATCCTGACCTCTGACCTGCATGTGGAGGGGAGAAAGCAAAATCAAACTCAACTATAGGAAATTATTGTTTGAGTTTGTATTAAAACTTTCAGTAACACTGAATCGCTCCCGTGGTGAACAATTTCTAATGTAAGCCAGGTGCAAAGCTGCCGCCAACATCGACAAAAGGTGGGATCAAAACCTTCTCCTGACAAGTTGCGAAGCTTGTGACAAAAATAGTTACAGTGTTCAAATTGTTGGGTTTGTCTTTTTCTCTCTAACAGAGTTGCAGATGTGCCCTCAATTTTCTCAGATCCCCTCTTCTACCCCATCAAACCCACCAAAACATCACCTGACGAGCTTTGCTGCCCTAGACTAAAATAGTTCGACCGTTCCCACCGCTTGAGTTGTCTCTTTATAAGTTGGCGGATATGCTCGCATATATGATATATGCCCCCCCCCCCCTCCATCACCCATCTCCCTCTGTGATCCATGTGCGGATCTGATGGATTTGCAGGGTGCTGATATAGCTGCTGTCAAGCGCTGCACGTGCTACTGCGAGCTGTCCCAGATACAGGCACAGCAATGGGGGAAACATTCGATTTTCACGGTTTATACCATAATAGGCTTTTACCGTTATAGGCATCCGGGCAGAACCAACCTGGATGGTTAGAGGAGCGGGTGTTTGATTGGATAATTGTTGGTTCCAGCTCTTAGTATCCAGAGGACAACAAGCTCTTTTTCAGCTACAAGCAACCTGCTGTATCGTCACATTCAAACCAAGAGGACCAACCGCAGCCTGTTGAGACGGTATTTTTCAATTTTTCAATCAAAAATCAGATAACAATATAAACAATGAAATATACTGTAGCATCACAGATCTCTGTGAACCGTGGCTGCCATAATGTACATCTACTGAAGCTGATCTTTTTACATTGAATCAAATTATGTGAAAGTTGCTCATAGTGCCAAGTTTATTGAGTATTATCTTCTTCAGTCAGTTAGTGTGTCATTTTAATGCAAGATTAAACAATCAACAAGTTGTGTTTTTGCAACACATTCTCACTTCCACACTTTGATAGGTTTGTTGTACAATGTGAAAAGGATAGTGGTTTTCATAGGTTAATGGAGATGGTATTTTTGCTGAGAAATAGCCTTTTAAATAATCTAAAAAGTTTGACAATATGTTTTTCTGAACATTTTTGTCGTTGAGTGAATTCAAACTAAAGCAGCACAGCGAACTGAAGCTGCAACATCACCTGTTTCTTTTCAAATCCTTGTGAGTCAGACTTATGAAACCTTTCCTTCAAAAACTATCTTTGGCTCCCTCATAAACCTCGAATCAATGTGTCCTTCCACCCACACAGCCTCAACCTGAAGTGACTACAGCGATCTTTATATTACTGCTCTGCTGAAAAAGAGAGATGGAGGGACAGCGAGATATTAAGAGAGATAAAGAGAAAGAGAGGGAGAGAACCACAGAAAAGAGAGGCTGTGGTTGACAAAAGGCGATCTCTAACGGCCGTGAATCATCTGCGCTGTTTCCATCGAGCCCACGCAGCCAACTCGAGAGGAGTATTAATAGTCATTTAAAAATGACAAAATGAGAGAAACAAGGCGAGCAAACATCACATCCCGCCCATACAGACAGACCTGCTATCAGGCCCACTTCACTAATGCTGATTTTTTTTTTTCTCTGGGTTGTCTGTTGGTAGCCATTTCTCATTTACACTTTCAGCATAGTGTCCAAGACCTGTCTGGTGTCAGTCTGACTGTAATGCAGGAATACATCAACAAATAAGCTACTTGTAGTTGACTATAGCCCTCACTTAAACCCTGTGTGTATATGCATTTTTTATTAACATGGGAAAACCCACTAAAAATAGACAATAGACTCCTTTCCCATTGCTTTCTTTTTTTTGTTTTTATTTTTTGGTGTGTCACATTCAATGTCACAAATGCGCCAGAAAACAGGGTTAGTAAACTGTTCTGTTCTGTTACTCATTCAGTCTCTCTTTCAAACTTTCAAACCAGTTGGTGATTGTTGGAACAGTGGAAAGACGAAAAAAGTCTATTTTGTTTCTGTCGAGTTTGAATGAAGTGTGTTTTATGACAATCAACGAGGTAAAATTACTGCTCCTTTCAATGGAGTCTGGTGGCTTTGAGGAGAGCATATAATGGCTGTTTCTTTTCACATCTAACTCTGTGAATTAAGGGTTTATTTTGACCAAACCAGAGTTGGTGATTGTTGGAACACTGGAAAGACTAACAAAGAAAGTTTTGATGAGTTTTATTTAGTTTCTGTGGAGTTTTAAAGTGTGTTTTACGATGATCAGTGAGGTAAAATTACTGTTTCTGTCAATGGAGTCCGGTGGATTTGAGGAGCACATATGATGGCTGTTTCTTTTCACATCTAACTCTATGAATTAAGGGTTTATTTCGACCAAACCAGAGTTGGTGATTGCTGGAACAGAGGAAAGACTAACCAAGATGGTTTTGATGAATTTTATTTTGTTTCTGTCGAGTTTGAATGAAGCGTGTTTCGAGATCAGCGAGGTAAAATGCTGTTGTCCAACTAGAGTACGGTGACTTTGATGAGAGCATATTAATTGTATGTTTTGTACGTTAATAAATTATAAAAATTGTATAGATCCCTGTTGATTTTATTTATCATAAATTCACATCAACGCGAGTCACATAGCATCGCGCCAGAAAAGGGGTTTAAATTAGCTTGTCTACCCGGGTGTCATGTGTCCCGGTAATGAATGCCTATTGTAACCTTTCCCTCTGAAGACAAAAGCCAGATATTAGTGGGTGTTAGTGGAGTTTTTTGTCCAGTGGGAAAAGGGCTTTAGTGATCAAGCAGAATTTTTTGTTTTGTTCTCCACTTTCATACAGCCTCTCCTGCAATGCAATTAATATTTTATCTCCAAATGAAAGATTACATGGTATTCTGGAGAATGAAAAATGTCACCAAGACAATTTTCATGAATATTTAAATGTATTTGGGAAACAATGTGAGTGAAACCCATTAAGGTTTCTTTTCTACACAGAGTTACATGTTGTAGCTACGTATTTATTATATTGCATTTCCATAAGATAATGAGATACAATTAATGTACAACAGAGGATGAGTAGATCAAGAATGCATACATTTCCATAAGATACTATAAATACAAAGTACATGAATATTCTCATAGGATGCATACCAAAAACTAGCAGGAAGATCCTTGTCAAATCAAAATGCTGCTTATATTTCTAATAACATTTTCTAGTAATGAGGTCTGGACAGTGTGCAGTATCCTTTCTTGTCTCCTTGTCCTCTCTGATGTTGAGTGCTACATTTTTTACTTGAATCTGTAAAGCTACATTCCTCTGATCGTGTGTGTTCTTACGTTGTGTTGACTTCAGACGTCCGTACTTTTCTTCCCAGTCTACCGCCCCTATATTAGGGAAAACTATAATAATATCCTAGTCAAGTGCTCCCTCCTGTTTCTCGCTGGTGCGGCGGTGTTGTTTCCCGTCATCAGTGTCCGCCCACGGCGGGTTGTTGGCACGTCGAGGAACAGGAAGTGGAAGTGGGTGATTAAGGCAGATCCAGGCCTGCCTGCCTGCCCAGTGTGTATCCAGCCCAGGTATGAGTAATGCTGCTGACACAACTGTGCCACTTCAGCGACAGAACAGGGGGAAAGAGAGCTAATAAGGGAGACAGTGGGAGGAAACAGCACTTCATCACTTCAGCATCCCAGCACACTTCACCAGCTATTGGCTGATAAACAGAATACTTCACACGATTGTTGACATCTACCAGAATAGACACAATATGTAACTCACACATGACGCTACTGTGCACGTAGCTCTACCATAATGCTGCCGTATAACTGGACTGAATCATTCTGGTTTATCACAGCGTGGTGATGTCTGCAAGTTATGAAGATTTTGACTTTAAACATTTAGACAGCATTCATTTGTCTTTCATTTGTCATGGTGTTACTGATGCAAGCTATAGCTAAAAGTGCAGCCTGCGTTTTCAGGTGCAACATCGGATATTTAAAGGGGACCCATTATACTTTTTTGCTTTTTCCCTTCGCTTTAGTGTGTTTTTTGTGCATGTAAAAGGTCTGCAAAGTTATAAAGCCCAAAGTCCAGGCCAAAGGGAGTTACTCTCCCCCACAGAAACACTGCTCCTGAACTGCCTGAAACGCCTCGCTTGAAGTTCTGCCTTTTCTTCCGTAACATGGTGATGTCACCAAGTAACACATTTGTATAACGGCTAGTTTGGCACACCCTCAAACAAAGCTAGTTAGAGTTAGTTATATGAAAATGCCCTTAAACTTCTATTTACATCTTCTCCGTCCTCATCAATATGTCTCTATGCTATACTGCTTTCGCGTTTGATATTATCCTCAATCAGAGAAGAAAGAGGTGAATATAGACACCCCCGTGTGTCCTCTTTGACTCATCATGCGCCTCTGTTGTCAGGCCAACGGGAGCGAGATAAATAAATACACATCATATTCGACCATTAGCCAGCAGAGGCTTAAAATGAAAAAAAAAAGACACCATACAGACAAACAGAGCCTGTCCCTGGTCTGAATGAACCCTCGCTTGCTGCCTGTGAAAGGGAGAAATGAGGTGAATGGAGGCTGTTAGTAGCTTGTCATGTTGTTTGAGCTGCATATTAGGTCAGCTGTATTCCAATGATGTACAGGTTTGTATCGCTCTATATACTGATTTGCTGAATCCTCCTCCTCTGGAAGACCTTTTTAAATAAACTGACTCTTCTCCATAAAGATATAAAATGTTTATTTCATCAAACATGTTTGGCTACACAGCCTTCATCACAGTGGTGCCATCACCCGATTCTCCATTTTCTCAATTTTTTTCCAATGTGGTTTATTAACGCCGTCGGTCGGGACTGTGTTATCAGCTGTAACCGCCGTATGAGCGCAGCGCAGAGCGGCAGCCGTGAGCTAGCCAATGGGGCACGCTCACATGCACTAACATGCACCAAAAGGCACACACGGCCAGCCCGGCTATGTCAACAAAGCACAGAGAAGCTCAGATACAACACACACAGAGGGCGAGGGACTTCATTCTCTGCTCAGGTAGACATTACTCCTATGTCTTTACACAGCAAATAGTTGTTTGATGCTATATTAATAGCTATTAGGAGGTCTTAAATAATAAAGAAAAACCACCAGCTCACCGGTAGCTTCTGAGATCTTCACACCTAAAGAAAAACTTGAGAGTTTAAGTAGCTACTGAGGCACATTGAGCTTCCTTCATTCTGCTTATGTCTAAAAATAACAAAGGCAAAGGTATTAATCTCTTATATGGCATTAACCCAGTTTATATACCTTCTGTATAAATCTGTGTCTGCAGTTTCCCTTAACAGATTATTCTTCCAGTTATTGCAAACAAGTCTCCACAACGTCCACAGAACAAAGGAAAAATAGTGATTTAATGAATCAAAGCGGCATTTCTTCCTTCATTTTCCTAAACCAGCCTTCAATGAAACACCTCGAACCTGTTACTCTTCCCATATACTCTCTCCTGAAAAAGGCCTTGAGCGTATAAACACTGCAGCCATCCTTCTGTTAGAGTAGAGGAGGAAGTCCATTAACAAACAGCGGGGGCCACACCGGATGGCAGAGCCCTGGCACTTGATGAAGGCTGGAGGCTCAGGAGCCGACAGAGGCTTGTAAATATTTTAGTGCGTCTAATGTAATGTTTTCCCTGGCTGCGGCCCCCCAACCCCCCCCCCCCCCCCCAGAGGCGCTCGACACTCAACTTTACTCCTCACCTCATTTCATAATGTCTGATTATTGATTCCTGAAGGAGAAAGGTCAGAGGTCAGGGTCAGATGAACAATAGCACCCCTGGAGCTGGTCGGAGGTTCAGTGTCTGGCTCAAGGACATGTCAGCAGGGTGGATGTTCATCAGCAAGGGAGACTTTAAAGGGTAATTCCAACTAGTTAAACCCATAAAATGAAAGAATACCTTCTCTTCCTTAGTATTAGTTTTTGTTGTTACCTTTTAACAACCCGTTCTCAAATACCGAGGCCTGGTCAATGGCCCTCGGCGCACAGCAAATAAAGGCATCAACCAATCACGTTGTGCAGAACGAGTTGAGTTGCGCCTATATTTATGAAACAACAACACGGAGGCTCCGTAGTCCGAACCAAGACAGCAAACTTTATTACTCCTTTCAACCTTGACAAAGGCATCCATTCCTTCGGTTCTTACCTTTCACAATAACATAAGACATATAATATTTGCAGGCGAGTATTTTGCATCTTCGTGTAGTTTATTCATCAAGCCCCTAAAAGCCTTTAGACCTGCTTTTACTTCACGGTTCCCTGTGGAGTTTTAAACCTCTGGTAGCGCTGTGGAGCTGTTTTTCTATTGGTTTTGTTTATATGGTGCACCTACACGAGGATGCACACGTATGCACGTGCACAGGTATGCTGCAATGTGCCAACAAAGGCAGGGAAGAAGAAGATTGTAAGACAGTAGACATGGATGTAAACAATGCATGGTTTGAAATACCACGTCTTTGCAAATGTTTTATAAGGAAAGAAATGCATAGAACACATATGCGTTTTGGTAACATAAAGCATGTAAACATAACTTTAGTTTCCACAGCGCACCTCTAAGAAATTCCTGTGCTGAATCTACATCAGCCAGACATGCTGGCTCCAGAGTTTCAGCAGAGAAGAAACCTCTGACCTGCCGTTTTTCTTTGTAACTGCAGGCGAAGGCTGACGCTGAGCTCCGACACCGAGCCTGTGGGCCTCCGTCTGTCGGACTGACACTTAGGTGAAAGGTAAGAAGAGGAAACGTCCTGAAATCAATATCCCCTTTGTGTCGACGGCTCGCCTCCTCCACCGGAATCCAGACATGTTAAACCTCCGAGCAAAGAGGGACTTAAGCAGATTTAGCAAACCGCTGCTATATTATGCTGACGGAAAAGAGGCTTCTGGTGACATGAGTTCTCAAAAAAAAAAAAATAAAGAAACATGTTCATGGAAATAAATGCCACAGGATACCTCAGTGTGCACTGTTCAGGGTTCAACTTGACTCAATACTGCATCCAAAACAGAAAAGAAAGGAGGCTGCAGGGCCTGGAATTGACTTTCCTGTTTGCCATTAAAGTAATTAATACCACTTTATAATTAAGGCATAGTTTAAAGGAGTTGTAACAGACTTTAATAATGTTAAACCTTTCAGATCAGTTATATTTATTTAAAGTCAAGCCGACCTAAAGAAATGTCATATTTAGACCTATTTTCAAATGGATTATTACTGACTTTTAAGCTACTAATAAGTGTTTTAAACCACTAATAAAGCCATTAGTTACCTCTTATAAACCCTTATGAAGTATGCATTATTCTATCTATTTATCTGTCTACAGTATCTAACAAACATCTGGTTAATGAGAAACTGAGACTACTGAGTCAGAAGCTTTCGCAGGCACATAGCAGCCATATGATAATATCATAAATATCCAGTGAAAGGGAAGTAAGTGGGTTGAACCATCTGTTACATCAGGAAAGAGCACGGTCGCAGACATCATGTGTTCGCATCATTTACAGCCGCTGATCGAGTCTGCTTCTTGGTGAAAGTGACCTCCTCCACCTCCACCTCCACCTCCACCTCCAGGTAAACTGTCTGTAGTTATCTCAATGAATCACGTCATCTGGTTCCTTGTGGGAGGAAAATTGCAAACACAGAAGGAAATCCATGACAACAGACAATGAAATAAGCCATAATTTAGCCTGATACTGGTAGGAGTGTGTGTGCATGTGTGTGTCCATACTTGCTCATAATTGCCCCGGTGATTACGATGAAACCCTAGAAGGATGGTTGTTGCATTACTTCCTTCCTTCTCCGTTCCTGGAGACCAACTCTAATGACTAACATTTACTGACTAAATTACACACACACACACACACTTTTATACACACACACAGACATTGTGGAAACATGATCGCAGAGACGCAGGCAAGCACACACTGGAATTACACTTTTTAAACCTACAAATAGATACATGAGTAAATCCAAATGAAAAGGAGTTAAGAGCAGAGTGTTTATTGTCAGCCCAGTCGCCAGGAAAAAATGTTGGCATTGTACTTTTCTGCAAACTGCGAGATACGTTGAATGTGGAAGTTTTTATGGAGCGATCGTTATTGAAAGTTACGTGGTATAATAACGAGTTTAACAAGAAGGAAAGTCCACTAAGGATGGGTGGAAGGGGTGGTTGATGGGTCAAACAAACACACAGGACTTTAACCCAGGAGACAGCCGTCGTGTCTAGAAGGTAACCCGCAAATTGCTCTGATCTGAGATCTGCAAAAACTTGAAAAAACTCTCATGAGACTCGCTGCCCGACAACCTATCCTAACCTTAACCATTCAAGGTCAATGCCTAACCTTAACCATCTCGCGAGAGTTTCCCTAATTTTCTGGTTCCCTTCTAGACACTACCAGAGACCGCTGTCCGTGTCCTGTGTAAAACCAAAAGTAAACGTTGACTTTCCGTTTGTTACCTAATGTAACATCAGCCCTTAGCAGACTTTCTTACGTAAGAAATTTCGCTAAGGGCGGTTGTTATTTATTTACACTAGTTACGTTGTTACATTGTAACAGTTACATTGTAACAACGTAACTTTGTTACAACGTAACAACGTAACCTAACAAATCGTTTAACAACATTAACCATGTGGCGTGCGTTTCTGCAAGCGTGATACGAGGCTGATATGAAACGTAATGTCAACATTCAACGTATCTCGTGGTTTGCAGAAACTTACAACATTTTTTTTCTGGCAAATGGGTTGTTATTGTACTTCTATACTTGTGAGGACTCCATGGCATAGCACTCTCTAGGCTCTAACCTTAAACCAAGTCTTATAGGATAAGGCTGGTGCTATTCTCACTTTTATAAAATGGCTTTTCCAATCAGCTGAATTTTTGAGTCCTTTGTATGCTTGTGTGCTGATGTGTATGAATGTGCACATGTAATTGTATGAATATGTATATGCTTATTTCTTTATTTACCTATTTTTTACTGTTTTTATTTCATTATTTATGGTTCATTGTATTCTGCTGTCTTTGATGTGAACTTCTTTGGAAATCACTTTGTGCTTTGTGCTTGAAAAGTGCTCTACAAATAAAATTATTATTATTATTATTCTATATTATATGGAAAAAAAACAACAACAATGAGTTAATGTGTCTCTTGATACTTTCCAACTTCTCTATCCTGTCTGTGGTTCTCAGCCCCAAGTCCATTTGTTCCTAGTGAGGACCAAATCAAAATATATTTTTATTTTTTGTAAGGCTAAGCAATTTCCTTAAATATTAAGCGCTGTACGTTTTAGCTAACATTACTCAAACAGAAGTAAAGAGAAGCTTTTGTTGGGGACTATTTTCACC
This sequence comes from Sebastolobus alascanus, assembly GCA_916701645.2. Classification (NCBI taxonomy): domain Eukaryota; kingdom Metazoa; phylum Chordata; class Actinopteri; order Perciformes; family Sebastidae; genus Sebastolobus; species Sebastolobus alascanus. Next base: position 591,218 of record CAKAOJ020000050.1, read on the forward strand.
TGTGGATTAATACATATTTGGTGCTCTAGAGGGTATTTCTGGCAGCAGGAAGTTGTATGACGGATATTGGAAATTAAAAAAATAAAATACAGTGTGGGTGTTCATGATAATGAACATGTCGCTTAGTGGATCATTGATGTGTTTTTAATAGTTTCTCCATAATTATCTCTATGGCACAGAGCGATAAGGTCTGTCAGACTTTGGCTACACAAACAATACATATTAGTAGGTCTGTTGGCAATAAGAGAAATATAGAATATCACCAGATTTTTGATTATTCAACAATTTTCTGAAGAACTAAGAATGGAGAAAATGTCCTCACCCTCAACGACGCCTCAAACTTCAAATCACTCCTCACTAGATAGAAGTACAAGGACACACACACAGAAACCCAAACAAAACAATCCCCATTTAATGATGGTGTTTACCAGTGGCAGTGTTCTGCCTCCTGTCAACCCTTCCTCCCCCAAAACCAAACACACACACACAGGAATGCAGACGGCCCCTCGCAAAATTGACCGCCACCTGCCTGGCCCTGACCCTTCCTCTCCTGTTTTACAATGCAGGAGGAGTGTTGAATTGCCTTGACCCCTTGTTCAACTCGGCCAAATTGATCCTGAGGAGTGAGATGGATAGGATGGCGGGCGAGCCGACAGACTGACGGGCAAACAGAGTTCAGTTAACGTTGTGGTTTCCTTCTGGTAGAGGTAAAACAGCTGGTTAAAGGAGTGAATATCAGCCACATTAGCCTGCTGTCACCACCTTTGTTTTATAGCAGAGGAAATAAAAAGACTGGAAAGTGAACTGCAGGTTGAAGTCATATGTCAGGCACGTTTTTCTCTTCAAAGTGATACTCCACCCAAAATGTATCTATTCAGTGTCAAAAAGACAAACAGGAGGATGGGAAAACTTTCTATGATCAGCCTGAACTCCTGTCAGTTGCCAACAGATCCTAATGTTGAGTATCAAAGTAGTATCGAAACATCCACATCAAGATAACCCACTCCTCCATTGTTCCCCCATATGATCACTATGTTCCAAGTAGTCACATTTTCTTGCCAAAATAGGGTAAAATGTGCTACCGACACCACAGCCCGTTCACACGATAAGGGTTACACAGCGCCGGTATGCAACGCACCTGGATTTCCACTAACTATAATGTAAACCCATCCGCGGTAAACGTACATAGAAAGTGCTGTGGTGACGTAACTTAAAGGGCGAAAGAGAAACACAAGGTGGGCGGGAGGAGAGGTGGATGGGTCCAACAAACGTTTCACTTTCACTTTACAATCAGCTGTTCATCCATTGAGAATTTTCACTGTACAAACGTAGTAGTTTTAAGCCCAACCATGATGTTTTTTTTCCTAAACCTCACTAAGTGGTTTTGTTTCATTCACAACATAGGTTGACCAGATCCCAACAAAAGTAATGTGGGACAACGAGTATGTTTGTGTGGGACAATGTGGGACACGTTACCAATGCTGAGAGGTAGTCTACAATTATGATATAACGTCTATCTAACTTAAAAAAAAACATTGTAATTCTGCCCCTTATCTTGTAACATCTCTATGATTTGCCCGAATCCATCCACAGATCGGCACACATCTCTTTTTGATCCGCACGTTTCTTGTGCGACTCACATGTACTGTGTCGCTTGGCAAATTTCGTAAAAAAAAAACCTCTGAGAATCGCCTTCCACCTTCACCCACCCACTTATAAGTAGTTTCACAGTCTTTGTTGTAGCTGCTCTTCCTTTTCTTTGTGGTAGTTTCCATCATATTCCATCTAAATCTGCACAGCTTGTGAATTTGCGGTGACTCGCAATTTTCCTATGTTGGGCGTAGCGAAGCAAAGACGATGACATGTTAACCTACACTTGACCCACGTGTGTGCAGTTTAGGCACCATTTCGCAGCCTTACTCATATCTTTCTATCTTTTAAAGCAAAAAAGAAAGACATACTTTCATTTATATCACAGCAGGTAAGGAATATGTACTAATATATGATATAATGTCAAACCCTGCAAGCACAAAGTCTGGTTCTTTGGTTTTCACAGTAAATGTGTGAGCATATTGTTTTAAAGGAAGTTGAGAAGCAGAAAAGAAACTGGAGTAACACCTGTTTGAGCAATCCACGGCTACACCCACGGCTTCCCAGAAATGCTAAAATATCATCCCATACTTTCCTCTCTTTTTTTTTCCACCGCTCTCCTCCTCTGCCCTGCTCAGCCCCTCGGGTTGGATAATAGAGAGCTGAGAGCGACAGCTGCACTTTAACTGCCCCGGGAGGGGGCATCGAGGGGGCGGGACCGCTGGAAAAAAAGGGGCAATGAAAAGGAAATAAGGAACTGAAAATAAATTCTTTCCAAATGAGAAGGGGGTGAAAGCGTGTGAGTCAAAAGGTCACCGAGCTCACACCTCACCTGCGAAGTCACCCCACCCAAAGAGGAAGGCGTGAGAAAAGCAGCATAGCGTTAATTACAGAGTGCGAGGAATGGGCTGAGAGCTTTGTCAAAACATTTTACATTTATCTGAGCCAACAAAAATGTCTTAAATTAGCTTTATGTATGTGAAATATAGCAGCTTCTTGTTTGGCAAGTCCTTTGGTTTTCTCTTCCAAAGTGGACATCGTTAGTTTGATTTCATGAAGCCTTTAGCCAAAGAGGAATAATTGTCTCCTAGATAACTTGAAATCTTTTCACAACCACAAATACAATTTCAAAGTACACAGTAATGTGTAAAGACAACATTTAACCCACAACACAATATAACTTTACTTAACTTTACTATAAAACACAGCATGTCTTTGTAGTGGCGGAAGTACTGTACCTTTAATCAAGTATTGTACTGCTGCCTGATAAATACTTTTGGTACTTTAAAGGAGTTTGCTATTCTATATTTCTATATACTAGTCTGTTTCTCAATGCAACTTCTCTACCCGGTCCAAAACGTTCTCACTCCCAACTCATCAAATACTGACGCTTAGTCAGCGGCCCTACGCTTCAAACTTCAGTTTCAAATCGTTACATGCATAGTGTCTTTTCAAAATAAAGTTCCATCTTCACAAGAAGTTAGGTTTAGCCAACAAAGTCACTTAGTGTTAGGAAAAGATCGTGGTTGACGTTAACTTGACTGACTAGCGACTCACGTGACTAGCAAATGATTAACGAGTCACGTGACCAGTGACTCACATGACTAATGAATTACTAGCAACTCATGTGACTAACAAACAACTAACGAGTCACATGACTAACGAGTCATGTGACTAATGACTCACATTACTAATGGATGACTAGCAACTCATGTGACTAACGAACAACTAACGAGTCACGTGACTAACGAGTCATGTGACTAATGACTCACATTACTAATGGATGACTAGCAACTCATGTGACTAACGAACAACTAACGAGTCACGTGACTAACGAACGACTAATGACTGACGTGACAAAATAAGTCAACATTGACTATTCTCCTGGGTGACAGAACTGTGTGTGTTTGACTCAGCTGGGCTTTGTAGTTTTTTTGCAAATGTTACTCAAACAGGAATAAATACACCATTTCAAAATAACTCAAAATACACTACAGGGCTCTTGTTCATGGTAATGAGTGTTTAACAGTGTGGCTCATTTATGTGTTTGGACAACAGTGGAGCTCTGTGGCACAGAGGAAGCAGATTAATCAGTCTCTGGCTTCACACACACACACACTACTTGTTAGGATCAGTTTATTGTTGGTTTTAGTCTTTTAATGGGATTTGTTTAAAATTAGAAAAAATAAAGAATACTACCATCCTTTAAGTACACTTTGCTGCTAATACTTCTCCTAAAGTAACATTTTGAATGTACAGTTTTAACACGACAAAATAATCTTTTAACTTTTTTCTTAAATAAAACATCTGAATGTTTCATCCACGACTGGGATTATGTGGTTTTTAAATTAGAAATGACTTGAGGGTTACGGGCTGGTTCGCCACACAGGAAGCTACACAGCAGATGAAAAAGTCAGGGATGAGAGATCTGAATATTTCCCTTCATAAAACTCCTGAAATCCCTGCACCAGTGAGCATGCTGCACTCTGTATAACCCCTTCTTCCAGGCTAGCCACAGGCCATCGATCTGCACAAAGGCCTTATGGGGCCCCAAAGGGAGGCGGAGCCATGGAGAATGGATGAAAGCGAGGAGGAAGGAGAAGCGGGGGTGTAACAGACGAGCGCCCCAGCCACCAATGAAGGGCAGATTTCATGCTGTCTGAGAAGCAGAGTGGACCGAGCGAGGAAACAACTTTGAATCTGTGAATGTGTGCTTCCATGTTGTGTGAGTTTGTGTAACCCTGAGTGTGTGTGGGAGCAACTGGAAGTGTTGAGCTGAGCCACTGAAAGGTGTCAAATGTTTTTTTGTGTGTGTGAAGTAGAAGAGGGATTAGCAGCAGGACAATGCAGAGCAGTAATCCCTGTTTTTCCATTCCTTTCCTCCTTCTCCCTCAATCCTCTCTTCCCTGCTCCCTGGCGAGGGTCCTTCTTCTTTCTGCCGTTGCTTTTTCATTTACAACTGTGAGAGAAAGTTGAATCACAATGAGAGAGAAACTGACCCAGATTGAAGGAGGTTATCAGAGAGTAAAGGGGGCATTTGTAAATGAAAATATAACAAGATGCTCAGCCATTATGGACCTGACAATTCAAGGCAACCGCTGATCGTCGACGGCCGTTGAGAACCTTTGACTGACCCCCACCTGGCATCATTAGCACCATTGACACCATTGGCACCATTGGTACCATTGGCACCAGTCAGTGTCCGTTAAGACGTTCAAGCATGATAAATCAGCAGCAGAGACAGTCAGAGAAAAAAGAGACTGGTTGTTTAGTCCGAGGGTTCTCGAACTTTTTGGTGCTTACTAACATTTGTACTCTTAGATGCCATATGAGCTATTTGTATTCTAAAACTTTTCAACCTAAATACTTCAGACCTGTTTCGTAGTGATAAACAGAAACACAGTTCAAATTTCAAAGGACAGTAGCAAGACTGACATAGTCCTAATAAATCCAGACGTGTAAATTTACCAGTCTAAAGATGACTTTCAGTTAGTGCTTCGTCTTAAGAATAATGAACTTATTGCTGTGTGTCACAACCATATCAGAGTCTCTACTGGCCCACAGCTAACGTGGGTGGACACAAAATGCTTGCTTTATTGGTGTAAATGTTCTCCATCTGTAGATATGCACTTTTTAATGATACAGCACAGTTTTATAATTTATAGCAAATTATTTCGCGGAACCTGTGATATATTGCGACGGACCCCTGGGGGTCCCCGGACCTCACTTTGAGAATCACCGGTTTAGTCTACCAAATCCTCAATTTCACCCATTTATTGTCTTCTTTTTTGCCTCCACAAGCAAAAGACTACAGATACCAGACCAAATCAAAGCAAATGCATGTAGGCCATTAGAGACTCGTCATGTCCAATATTTAGCAACGTAATTCATCCATTGGTCTATAGGCACGCTATAGTTGTTTGAGACTAATTTGGTGTGCCAGAGCCCTCAGAGAGAACATCTAGTAACCTGTAAGGTCAAAGGTTATCCAGTATGTGTTCAAGAGTAATAACTTTAAAGGAGCTGCTGAGACCAAACACATCAACTTGCAATGTCCATTCAATTTGGCATTTCACCCACTTACAGTTTTGATGTTTTTGCAGAAAGAAGTTGCCTATCACGCTCTGTTCAAGGATGCCACATGCCCTATTTCTTATGTGAGCAGAAACTAAACATGTCTGCCAAATTCAGTATGAAGTTAATCCTGTGATTGGCTTTAGGACAGTCGACAAACGCGCTCTGCTGCATTGATTTTTGATTAGTCAGGTAGTCAATCACAGGAAAATAGTCCACCATTTTGATAGTCGATTAATCATCAAGTTATTTTTCAAGACTTTTTTTTTCAAAAATGCCAAACCTTTACTGGTTGTACACCATCTCTGTAGGAGTTATATTTAATTAGTTGGATTATTTCATTATCATTATTGGCACTAAGCACCAGACCAAGCACTTGTTGGGTGAATGGCAGGATTAATGATCAAGGTAGCAGGTGTGTCAGTGTCAGGTGATGCACCAGGAAGGGACATGTTTTTTCTTTACCAGAGCACGAGTGAGGCAGCATGATGTCAACCTAAACGGGAATCTTGCCTGGAGAAAGGAGACCTTAAGTGCCTTTGTTGTTGAGTACAACCCAACTGAAATGGTGCATCAGTGGCCTTTTGTTGTAAGTTTTATTTTTTGAAGTAAATCTTTTTTGACAAATACTCACACCATTCTCAATTGTGAGAATTTGTTGCCTCTATCTTAATTTTAAATTTAATATCTTTAGGTTTTAGAACATTGGTCGGACAAAAGAAGCAATTTGGAGACGTCAACTTCAGCTCTGGAAAAATGTGGTAGGCACTTCCCACTATTTTCTGACTTTTTTGCGGGCTGTTTTTCTTTTTTTTTTTAGGTGTTGGAGCACTTTGACAATGATTTGATAATGCCTAACCCTGGAACAGCTGGGGTTAAGAGTTGTATCATCAAGAATGGCCTCACAGGGAATTTTACTGCAAACCCTTGAGCTTTGTGGTCAACCTCACTAGTACTCACTTACTTATGCAAGCCAGGAGTCTGTTGCACTGCTGGTCCACTGTAAACTTGCACATATACTATTTCAGCCAATTTGCACAAAACATTCACACTTAATGGTTTATCTGGAAAAGAATATGGCAAGTGACACCCTGCTGAAACAGGCAGAGTGCTGTGAAACAGTTGAGGTGCTGCCACAGGTCTTGTGTTAGCAGGGAGATAACACAGGAGTGTTGATGAGAGCACCAGGACAAATGGTGTAGAAAAGCATCACCTCACGGTGCGAAAAAAAAACAACCTTAAAGAGAGGGTGGTGGGGTTAAAGGTCAGGGGCTTCCTGCAGGCTGTGAGGCGACGTTTTTCCTGTGGTTCATTCAGTGTGCCGCTGGTGGGGGCGGCAGGGGTCACTGCGGGGTTAAGAGGTCGGCTTTTGAGTTGACAGAAAGAACGAATTAGACAGGGAGATGGGCAGATAAAGGTGGTGGCTGCTCTGTCGAGGCTGAGAGGAGCTGAATAGAGTCTGGTCTATTTTAGTTTATGTGACAGGGTTATAAATGCTCCCGCTTAGGAGGATTTAAGTAAATAGAATCTAATTGACACATGCATGTTTGCAGAGATGTACAGAAATATCAGTGGTCCTGAGCTTATTCTTGAAGAAACACCAAGTAAAAAGTTACTGTGAGGAACTTTTAACTGGTTATGAAACAGTCTCAATTTAATACTGATATATATATGACCTAGTAAACGAGACCATCAGCGAGAAGACTGGCTATTTCTATATAATTATTCTTAAAGTCTGTCATCGGGTCCGATTCCAGACAAAAAGATTTAAAGGTTCACCAGAAACTCCTTCAATTCAGACTCCAGCGGGGCCCACCATGGACAGACCCAGATCGGCTACGCTGCCGCCTTCGATCTGCAGTCGGAGTTCCGGCAGGAGGCGGAGAGCTCCACGCCCAGCAGCAGTGGCTCCTCCTACGGCTAGGAGCAGAGCTTCGCCTCACTGCTCTGCCGGTCCACGCTGGGAGCCAACACCGACACCACGCTGCTGGAGGCCCAGGCTGTAATGCTGGGCCAGCTGGAGGGAAGGGAGGCACGGGTAAAATGAGAGTTTTTGTAAAGGGACTCTGGTGCTCAGAAACACTACCACTTTTGTCGACATAGACCGCCAAAATCATCACAAAATGAAAGTTCCTCATAGTAGCTTTTAAAAAACTAAAATTGGGAGTTAGACGAGAAGATCAATAGTCACTCAACGGCCTTGTGCACCAGTTTAAACTGCGTTCACACCAAATCAGGCGTTGCGGCGAGGCAAGGGGATGCTGAAAAAAACCTTCCGTGAAAAGTTAAATCAGAGTCAACTGGTTACCAATCACGTAACTGGCAATTAATGGGCCATTCAAATCAAATGGGTTAATCAAATGAGTGTCACTCATGACATTCCCATACCGCAGCACAACCCTGCGCTAATCGCTGCAACATTTGATTTGCTGTGAATGCAGCCTGAGGGTAAAAGTGTCCCTTGTTTTATGACACCATCTTGATGGTTGAAACAGCTGCAGATTTATCAATCTTTCTTTTTGTCTGAACAATTTGTGGATGGATCACTTATGCCCGGTCACACCCAGTCCGTTTATCAGAAAACCTCGGTTCAATCACCGTGCATGCTCGAAGGCTGCAGCGACTGAATAAACTCAGCACAACCTCTGTTCTGAGAGTTTGTACATCATGACAGCAAGTACATTCCCTCCTGCTGTTAATACATCTGTCTACATTCTTTCCCAGATTAGCCACAGGCCATAGCCGCCCCATTGTGTAACACATGGAGGAGTAAGATTAATGTTGTGAAAGAGTGTCAAAACAGACAACGGGCCTACAGTAGAAGAAAGGGCAAGGTTGTGCTCAAATGTACTTCTTTACAAAGCTTGATTTTTCAATATACAACATACTGTAATTCTCTCTATAAATACTTAAGACTGACAATAATAACAATTTGTTCTCAGTAGGGGAGAACAGTTTCTATTATCAATAATAGTATTTAACTTGTATTCTGCATTTACATTGATAGACTGGACTGATCACTTAACTGTCAAACTAGTTCATAGTTTTCATCTCAGATGTGAATCATGCTGATTGTGTGCAACTTTGTGTTCAAACTGAATTTACCTCAGGAGAACAAATCATCTTCTATTACAGTTTGAATTGGCTCCACACAAGGGCCAATAATCCTATCTATACATTTATACTATTATGACAAAAGTAAACAAATATTAAATCTTTTTTCTTTTCTTTCAAAAAAGCCATCCGGTGAAATTATTTTCAACTTGCAAATCAACTTGTTTCAAGCATTGAGTAAGCCTTTGATAAGCCGTGTTCTGTCTTGTTTCCAGGCAATTTGTATGAAGAAATAATGTACAACAAGTGTTCTGATATAGGAAAATAATTTATTAGGGTTCTTCATCTCTCTACATCAGGACACATTACAAGATGTGCATTATCGCATTTATGCCATAGCTACTTACCAAAGGAAAACAAGAGAGCGAGCGAGAGTCCAGGGGTATTGTAAGATGAAGCAGGTCATGTCTAGAAGGTAACCCACAAGTTGCAAAACTCTCGCGATATGACTGAGGTTTGGCATTGACCTCGAATGGTTAAGGTTATTCGCACGTTTTCACAACTTGTGGGTTACTCTCTAGACACGACCCATGAAGCATGACTGTTGTTGCCATGGTTACACATAGTTCTATATACCTTGCACCCTGATTTTGAAGGGCAGTTAAACATTTGAGGCACACCAATATACCATTTAAAGGACCAGTGTGTAGGATTTAGTGGCATCTAGCAGTGAGGTTGCAGATTGCAACCAACTGTAAAACCCTCCGCTCACTCCTCCCTTTCCAAGCGTGTCAGAGAACTACGGTGGCCGTAAAAATGAAACGAAAGTCTCTCTCTAGAGCCAGTGTTTGGTTTGTCTGTTCTGGGCTACTGTAGAAACATGGCGGAGCAACATGGCGTTCTCCGTGAAGAGGACCCGCTCCCTATGTAGATATAAACGTCTCATTCTAACGTAACGAAAACACAACGATTCTTAGTTTCAGGTGATTATACACTAATGAAAACATAGTTATGAATATTATTTTCCATTTCTGCTAATAGATCCCCCTAAATCCTACACACTGGTCCTTTAAACAAACCATGTTTTGTAGTAAATGTGGTAAAAGTGGAATTATTTCACCAAATGGTCAGGATTTTTTTTATTGTTCTCAATAAACAAAATTCCAAGGGATAAAATGAGGCTTAAATAAGTTTATTTAATAAATTAAGTCAGGATCTTTTGGTATGAAAGTGTGTCAGTAGCTTTCACTAATGACTGATGAGTACAGAACAGGTTGTCCAGGTGAGCTGAAAGAAGAATTACAGCAACAGCAAGTACAGGATGTGCTACCTGTCAGGATAGCACCACAACCAGTGATATATTATATACAGTTCACGTCAGGCTCAACGCTTCTCACTAGTTAGTTTATTATTTTTCCGCTTTGCACAAACAGGTTGTGTCCGGGCTGCGTGGAGGGAGGCGCAGGGCTGAGGAAGATGAGGAGGTTCTGGGTGGAGGAATGTGTGGAGTGCAGGTGGACAGGTTGGTGACGTGCTGCTGGAGAGGCATGCCGGCTGCCACATCACACAGCTCTGAGGTTCACGGCACGGCCAGAGGGGTGAGTTGTTGTTGAGTACGGTACACACTCCTGCTCCAACAAGTCCACGCTAAAACCAGCTAAATCTGAAAACACACCCTCCATTTTAGTCCTCCATCCACACTAAACCGACATTTTTCCACATCCAAAAAGTGGATAAATAACCCCAAAATGAACGCTGTGTTATGTTCCCATACAAATAAACTGCATTCTCAATTATGTTTTGAGGGAAATGTATTTTCTCCCAGATTACGGTCGCAGTTTTAAACACATGGTTAACGTGGTAAATTAAACAAAAAACAAAAAAACACAACAAAACTACTTTGTTAGGTTTAGGCAACAAAACTACTTGTTTAGGTCAGGCTGGTCTCATACACTGTTCGTATAGTCAGTACATACTAAACTACCCTCTGCATAGGCATGTTACCCCCAGAATACAAATAAAGTATATGCTCCATGACCATATTAAAAGAATTGAACTTGTAGCTCTCATAAAAAAATATATAAAAAAAATAATTAATATATTTCAGAGGAATGCACAGTGGAAGGCAGCATATTGCACAGCATTTCAGTCCATTTGTTTCAGGTGTCAATAACGGGACCGAGGTGAGGTGTGGGGTATTTGTGTCTCTCTTTAATGTCATTTGCAACCAGTCTTATTGTAGCTGGGAAGAAGCTTGTTGTGAAAGCGTGATCTGTGAGTGGAGATGCTCTCTGGCCTGTGGTGCCTCAGGTTGTGTCCTGATTTATTTGTCACGTAAGTAACACCACTTCCGGAGTTATTTTAAGACAAACCACAATCTTTTCCTAAGCCCAACCAAGAAGTTTTGTTGCCTAAACCTAACCAAGTCCATCTATTCTGAAGCCTAACTAAGTAGTTTTGTTGCCTAATCCTAACCAAGTCGATCTTTTCCTAAACCTCACTAAGTCGTTTTGTTGCCTAAACCAAAGGAAGTTGTTTCTTGTGAAGACGGAAGTTTATTTTGAAAAGACTGTATGCATGTAACGAGCAGAAATTGACACGTGTTGCTAGACATTCCTAGGGAAACGTACGAAAAAGGAGGAATAACTTTTTTGTAAGAAATCATATGAACCGTTGTATGAGAATACGTTGTTTAGGTTTAGTAGAAAAACATCATGGTTTGGCCTGAAACTTGTCACATTATTTAAACTACGGACATAAATTGAAATAAGTGAACATTGACTTCACACAAACAGCGGTCTCCTGATTGAGAGTCCTGTGTTTGTTTGACCCATCCACCACCCTGAGCTCCTTCGTTAACTGTCATTACAAACGTATTTGTGATACGTCAAAAAGAAACGTAATCCACAACAAAATATGTTTCCCTCCAATTCACAATGCAGTTGTGTTTCATGGGAACATCATTTTGTAGCGGACAGGGTTGCCTGTGGATATAGTCTGTTATTTAGTTGCTCTCTCTCTCTCTCTTTCCTCCTCATAACAACACACACATACACTTTATCACACCTCCTGTTCCTGTACACTCAATACTTTGATATACAATACATACTTTTTTACGGGAGTATGTACTTTTGTTCACATTCACTTTTGTAAAAGTAAAACAAAAACGCCCACACCTAAAAAGGTTCAAGTCAAGTAGATCTGTACAGCAGCTCTTCATCATAGCTCCATCCACTCCAAAATGGCTCCAGAAAACCCACACTGTGAAACAAAGTGAAAACAATAAATGAACACAGCAGCCAGATCAACCCTGGATCATGAAGACCGTTAGGTCAGTACGGACATGCACGCTCAGGTACACACACACACACACATTCACACAGCGTGAAACAGGATACCGAAGGTCTCTGGATCTCAGCCAAAGCGTGAGGGTCTGAATGGTTCCTGGCACTGACAAACATTTTGCGTCCACTCCCACATGGTCACGTGTGAGGCGTCTCTTTATGCCCGCTCTGGTCCTTTCATGCTTCATTCTGAATGCTTTTGTCAAAAGAACAAAACAAGAATTCGACTCAGGTGTCAACAGTGTCTTCTTGTCTTTGGGACGAGTACGCTGTCAGTTGATGCTTGGCCAAGAAAATATCAAATTCTGTCTTTCTTTACTGCAGACTGTTGAATAAAAAGGCAAAAATTAACTAAAGCGATTTAAAAAGATGCTACTAAGTGGACTGACAGGGACCTTAGATGTTTAAAAGTTGGCCTAAGCAGCATTTGAAGCATTTGTGGAACACCTTAACTTGTGACATGTAGTCAGAGTGCTGTTATTATTCATACTTACAGACTAATTGTGCACTTAAGTGAGCAAAAACAGTAGAAAATACCTGTATGTGTCTAAATGTGGATGCATGAAGAGTGCTCGAAAAAGTCGAGTATAGTGAAGCTCTGTGGTGATGATTCAGGGGGTTGAAGAGGGAGTCAGGCAACGGTGTCATCTGTACTCAACGATAATAAACTTTAGTTTGTCTTTTTAGCGTACGTCTGTGATGCGACGACCTCGCCGTGACCCCGCTTGGAGAGGAAGTGGTGTGCATTCCACGTGACGAATGGTGTCATAAACAACCCACATGCTCAGCACTGAGGTGTGATGTGGCTCACATGGGTGACAGAGGAGGAATAGTTAACCTGAGTATGCAAGTGTGTGATAAAAACTCTATTTTTCCTAGAATATGCTGTTAGTACTCTACTGTCATTTTAATATTTACTTTTATGTGTTTTGGAATTATTCTCATTACCTCTTTTGAGTTTCCTCCTATACTTTCAGACGCATCTCGGTGTTTTAGCTGTTTAAAAGGTCATGTTTAAAGATTCAGATGTTTTCTATTAAAGGTACAGTGTGTAGGATTTGACGGCATCTACTGGTGCGGTTGCAGATTGCAACCAACTGAGTAAATCTCCGCTCACTCCTCCCTTTCCAAGACTGCGGTAACGTGAGCTGCCGAGTGCAAACTGTGGTAACGCTGTTTCTAAGCTACAGAAAACACAACGATTCTTAGTTTCAGGTGATTATACACTAATGAAAACATAGTTCTGAATATTATATTCCACTTCTGCTAATAGATCCCCCAAAATGCTACACATTGGCCCTTTAATGCACTTGATTGGCATTTCTCCTTTGAAAGCTGCAAAAAAGAAAATGTTTTATTGTTTTAATAGTGTGTTGCACCTTTTCACACAGTGCATACAATAGATAATAAATATGCACAATTACTTATCTTAGTTTGATTTCCACAGCCATGATTCCCTGCAGCACTGCTGACCTCATCGACATAAACTCTATTTGACAGCTTATAGATTCATAAAACGAGAGTCACTCCCATTGTTTCACCGTGCAAACCTTCTTTACTTTTCACCTTTGAAACCAACATCAAAGCGGCCCAGCATGCGGTCTCTCTGATCAGCCGATATCTGTGTAAAATCTCCATGAAGAGGTCTGGAGCAGCAGAGACATTATATAACCTCCACTCACATGCAAACGAGAACCTTGCTGACCTCAACTTGATCCTGCTGTCTGGAGCTACAACAAACCAGAGGAATAATGAGGAATAAAGTTCTTTTTACTGCCACACTGAGAGGAAGTCACTAAATGAGTGAGAGGGAGAGGGAGAGGGAGGCGAGCAGTAAAGCCAGAGGCTATCTGTCTGTTTACAGCCCCTCATATAAAAACAAGAAAGACAGGAACAGTATATTGGACGCCAGAGAGCTGAGTGGTAGGCTAATGCTTTCTGAATTTGGAAACAGATGTCCCTCCTGTGTAGCGAGTGCATTCGTCTGTGATCTTTAATGATGACTGCACACCTCAAAACGCCGGTCTGTGGTCGTGTTGTGGTAAAACAACAAACCTAGTTGCTGAGCAAAGGTACAGGTGTGTAAGTTTATAAAACTGGACACCTGTCAAGCCAAATAATTTTTTTTAATATAGCCCAAAATCAAAGGAACTAATTTTCCTTGAAAGGGCTTTATAAGCCGTGCAACATTCACCATGGGGCCTTATTTCGGAAAAAATATCGTCAAAAGCGAGAGACAAATATTTTTATGATCCCGTTTGAAATTGCACCATGAATCACACATATGATGTTTGTCAATTTAAAAGATAATTTTGCAAGTCAAGAAAGTCTCAGTTTGTGGTAAAACTGTTGAAGTATCAGAATGTGAAAATACATAATTAGGAAGACGACACACGTAATACCTGTGTGTCTCCTACTGGGATGAACTCACACCAGCAACGAGTCTCGCTCGTTCTTTCTCTTCCCGGCTGATAAAAAGACCAGGAGTCGCTGGATAAAACAAATCAGGTCAGATAACGTTTCATTTATGCGTGGAACATAGCTAAGTTAGCTAGCTAGCTAGTGTTGGTGGCGTATATTGTGCGAGACGAGAGATGTAGTTCACTGAGCGGTTTCACACAAAACTAAATGATACTGCGATAAACTTTCTTGACTTTTTGAATTATCTTTTAAATTGACAAACATCATAATGTGTTGATTCATGGCACAATTCAAACGGGATCAAAAAAATATTTTTTTCTTCACCTTCTTCAGACTTCACCTCTCTATAGCGTACCATACCACAAATGTCAGCTTTTGCCCCGATGTTCAGGTGGTTGATGACTGAACATTCCCACTACACATTGATTGATTGATTGATTGATTGACGTTTTGGGGAGGTATTTTTTAGTAACTTTACCCGTAACCTTAACTTTTTTGGGGGCATCTTTTTCTCATATATATGATAAAAGACACAATAACAGACACAAATAATAAAAGACAATTTCTGTCTCTTTAAGGGTAAAACCCTTGCCCGAGGTCAAGGGGAAGAAAGAAATCACAAAGAAAGACACAAGCGACAGACGTCACATTCACGTGACACATCACAACTTGAACTGCAAAAAGTTTTACTTCTGTATCAAAGTACTTTTTGAAGTGTTTTTTTGCTTCTGTCACATTTATTTCTCTCTGAACCATCAACTGACTGCACTTAATGTGAAGGTGTGTTCTTTGGGGACTATGTGCTTTTACGGTTCCTCTTGCGAGGCTTAATGAGCTAACACAGGGTGTGGAGGAATAAGGTTTAGGGATGTTTTAGGTCAATAAAAGCCAACAGCCGACAGCTAATTAAAGAAGCTGGAATGGGAGTGAGGAGGGGGGGAAGGGGGGGTTCGGTTCAGGAAGCACCACGGCTACGTTAGCCTGCTGTTCTCTTTCCGATTATGGCAGCGGCGGTAGGCTGGTAATGAAGTAGCTGTGGCACAGCAGATGGGAGGCCAGCTAATGGTGGAGAGCTGCGGGGGACGACTTCAAAAGAGCTGCTGAGGAGAGGAGAGTGGAGCGCTGTGGTGTGGAGGCAGCGCTGAGAGGAGGGGAGAGGCTCCACTCTGGGTCTTTTATGGCCAAACGAGAATGTTTGTGTAGTCTGGCTTGTTTAGTCTGGTCAGATAACAAGGAGCGTTTACGATGGCTCTGTTGGGATGAGGTCTGTTTGATGAACGGTCTGGTGGAGGAAACGTGAGCAGAGGTCGTATTTTGAGAAGATAAAACGTTCAGAAAAGGGCATTTTTCGTGTGTTCAGCGCACACACTTGTCGTACTATACTTGTGAGGACCTTCCCTTCATTCTCCAACCCACAATAACATCAATCCTCTTTGTCAAACGCTTATTCTCAACCCTGATCTAACTTAAAACCAGTTCTATTGCAGCTGGTTGCACCAGCTGTTGGCCTTTTTATGATGAAGGTCATTAAGTGGAGGTTTACTAAGTGGAGATTTACAAGTCACTAGATTAAAATGGATGCAACTCCAAAGCTACTTACATACACATACCTTGGGAGCAATTCAGAAGTTTATTGTCTTGTTCAAGGACACTTGTGTGAGTGTAGACAGGAGGAGGCGGGCATCAAACCAGAAACTACCACCTGAACAGCAGCTGCCCCCGATACCTGGACAGATACCTGGATACCTGTGAACAAGGGTAATATGGAATATTGATGACATGATTGACTGGACATTTGGTTTGAAATGCTCTCTAATAATGTCGCAAATTGGAGTTATCACTTGTCAAACTATGACAAGTTAGGGAAATATCTGGCTTTTTAGCTTCTACCTGTGAAATAGTCACAAAATGTAATCCATTTGATTCGTGTACATAGACATAATTTCCCTTTTTCTTCGTGACGCTCAGCACGACTTTCAACAACGTATTTTTCGTGCTTTTTCCTACGAATCTCCAGCAACTCCTGACGCACGTGTTAATTTCCACTCCAGTCTTTTCAAAATAAAACTACTTAGTTAGGTTTAGGAATAAATCGACTTGGTTAGGATTAGGCAACAAAACTACTTAGGTTTAAATAACACTGGAAGTGCTGTAACTAAAGTACGGAAAGTTACGTGACAAAAACTACTTTAGGTTAGGTTTAGGAAAAGATCGTGGTTTAGGTTAAAATAACTCTGGAAGTGTTGTTACTTAAGTACTGAAGTTACGTGACAAATAAATCAACTTTGACTTCTGGTTTCACACGGGACACAAACAGCGGTCTCCTGGGCGAAAGTAAAACAATTATGTGGATAGCATACAAATTGATTTCATGCTGACCATCATGAAAATAAATTGAAATTCGTGTCTTTGTACATTAATCAATACATTCAATTTTGTGACTATTTCATGAACTGCTGTGCGACTGCTGGTTCAGCAGCTGTTTTCAGCTCTTTTGTTGAAAACTTAACATTAACCCAATACTCTAATCAATCACGTTAACTCCTTTTTATCTTAATATGAAACCCAACCTGACATATCGCCTTGGAGATTTCTCTCCTTGTGAGTTTTTGTTGTCCACATAAGCAGAGTAAGTAAGAATGAACACACAAGTGCAGACACACTCTAATGCATCCACTTAACATAAAACAAACACTCTGCTTCCTCCTCTTATTTCTCTCTCTTCCTGACACACACACACAAACACACACACACACACACAGACACACACACACACACACACACACACACACACACACACACACACACACACACACAGCGCCTCCAGGCCAGCCTAAGCAGGACAGTTACTGAGGTAATGGTCCTCGGGGAGAGGCAGCCGTTCTCCCCTGAGCTCCTCTTGCATTATTGAAAGGCCAGTTCATTCATGTCAACAGGAACTTCCTGCCTGCCTGAGCAAGTGTAAGGGATACACACAAGGACCTGTCCGCCCGCACACTCAGTAACCCGAGAATGCCAAGGCCTGGCTAAGAGGAGCCGCCACATCCGCCGTGGCGGACGAACCGAGTCGGGTTTGTTCGTGGGTTGCGTAACCCGCCGGGACCTGACACAGACGGCGGCAACAATGGGGCGTTTGAAATTTTCTCTGCTGTCATTAGCGATCAGGAAGCCGAGAAAACTGAAAGGAGGGTTTTAGTTCACGGGGCTTTTCAGGGAACTTGTGAAAGGATAGTTGGTGGTTCACCTCTCAATGAACACAACTGTGAGGAGGGATTACATGCTTTCAGGAAAGGACAATAGCTGGTGCAACCCCATCCTGAACCCTAAAACATAGTCTCAGAGCCCATTAGACCACTCTCTAATCAAAACTTGAAAAACATTTGGAAAGAAATTACAAATGATTGTAGTGAGTCAGGATTAACACACCACACATGAGAGTAAGTAGGCGATGCGATACACATCCGTGCTGTTTCATGCTATTCCCAACCTGTTCTCACTTACAACTCGTCAAATACTGACCTGAAATACTGGTCAGTGCCCCTCGGTGTCTGATACGGACGCACCAAGGCACACTTTAGGGTCTGTATGAGATGCACCGGGCTTTCAACTGACTCCAACGTAAACCTATCCACATTATTATTAGATGGTCAGAGCAACTGACATAGTATACAGAGTGAGAAAATATGCATAGGGTGGGACGGAGGGGAGGTCGGATGGGTAAAATAAACACAGGACTTTCACCCAGGAGATATAATGAACGGATACTGTACGTTTCCTGTGAACATGGAAGTATATTTTGAAAAGACACTATGCATTAACGAGCGGACGCTGACACGCTGTCCTTGAGTCTAAAACTGACGCCCAAGCGTAGGGCCTCTGACCAAGCTGTTTTATTTAATTGGCTGGGAGTTGAGAACATGTTGGTTATTCCACGGCTCTACAGTTGGTGGCAGTAACGGGCCAAGAATCGTAGCAATGCACCAGCAAAGGCAAGGAAGAAGAAGAGTGCTAGCTAGCAATCATGGACCTCACACACAATGTGTTTTGGTGAGAAACTTTTAAAAATCATAAATACAAATTGTATGGTAGAGCCGGAGATGTTGCATGATGTTGGATGAACTGTTGTTTGACAAGAAAAAGTTCCCTTATTTAACTAACTGTATGTAATTTGTGTGTGTGAGTGTGTGCTCCGTGTATCATGGATATATTTGTTGCGCGCGCCTCCGTCTGAATGTGTCGTGCACAGAGCTGAGCGGCTGAGCGTTCATGGTGTTATGAGACCACTTTGCATGTTGACTCAGAGGTTAGTGAGCAGGCAGCCGTCACATCCTGACACTGATGAGTGTCAATATATGGAAACCCTGCTCCGGATATATGATCCCTGCCATCCAGCCAGCACTATACAGATGAGATGTTGTTGTCAGTTTGCCCTCGATCAGAAACGTCTTTATGTTCATCGCTGAGCTTGTGGGCGCGCTGGTTATCTCCTCCGCCTCTCCCTCCCGGCTCAGATCGCCTGCTCTCAGAGGATGTCATGGGATGCAGAGAGGAAGCCAAATTTAACCACAACAGTTCACATGACCGCTCAACAAACGCTGCCATTCAGGAAGGAGTATCACTAAAGCAAGCATGTTTCACTGTGCATGTGTGTCCTGTGTACTACTTTGTCATGAGCATTTTTATAAATAATACTGCTAGGAAAGGGATATTTTTACCCCCAGTGAGGCCTTGTATCGCAGAAATGTAGTTTCTATTTGCCTGCTCAGCCGCACGTTTGCATATTAACTCTCTAGAAGCCTGACATCTGATAACTGGTTAGTTTAGACATAACAGTTCATCTTGATTTAGAATAAAGTTACCCCACCTCCACATACCTTAATAGACAGTTCTCAAGCCCTACCAGATCCATCCTTATTACAATAGCTGACAGTTCTAGACAACTAACAACTCATTTATTTATTTATTTATTTACTTTTAATTCCTTACTTAAAGAATTATTATGACTATTAT
Organism: Sebastolobus alascanus; assembly: GCA_916701645.2. NCBI lineage: Eukaryota > Metazoa > Chordata > Actinopteri > Perciformes > Sebastidae > Sebastolobus > Sebastolobus alascanus. The sequence continues at coordinate 610,711 of CAKAOJ020000050.1, forward strand.
TTCATCCCTTTTTTGTTTTTGTTATGTCTGTTTTGTTTTGCTTGTTTGGTTCGTTATGTATCATGTCAAGCTCTGTACGTCACCTTGTTTTCTTAGTCTTTTTGGGGTATTTCTCCTCTGTTCTTATCATTGTTGTACAATGTAAAGTCACTACTGTTTTGTTTTTGCACCAAAAAATAAATAAATAAATAAATAAAAAAAAGTGCGAGAGAATTAAAGTTACTGTTTAGTTTGGTCGCACTATGACTGTTTTGATAAAAATGTTTAAAACTAATAGGCAAATGACTATCCAGGGAGAGGACATGATAAGAGCAGAACCTCACAATTATGACCTCTGAAAACCAGAATCAGTTTCACAAATGTATTTCAATGTGTAACAGATTTTTCAATGTGTTGTTCTAAATGACAGTATTTTTTAAAAATTGTATCTGGAGAAACTTGTTTCAGCTTCATGTCAGACACCTGGCTGAAGTGAGTGTGGTAAATCACTGGTGGGTTGAAGTTAGTTTAAAGTTTGTATTGACCAGCTGGAGTTGTGTACCAAATTAAAAATTGAATTACCAAATCAAACGATTAATGAAACAATGACTTAATAATTTTAGTTGTTGTATGTGAACCTCAGCCAATAAAAAGGGTCTGTTCTGACAGTTCAGCTCCTCCCGTGCAGACAGTCACATGGCTGTGATCAAAACAATAACACCAAGTAAAACAAACAACTACAAGGAAATAATATGAATAAATATTATTGATAATATCACTTTCTCTACAGATAATATCAATAAAAGCCAATTAAACAGCAGATAAATCATTGCCTTGCAGAAGTTGGCCACCAAAGAACAAAAACAAAAAGTCTATGAAGCCTGTCTGCAGAACTGTGTTGCACAAAGTGCATTAAAAGCTGACATTCTTGTTCCTCGCGGGCCGCCATAAAGCTTCATTTACTTGACCTCTGAGCCCGGGGTCACATGCTTGGCCCTTTAAGGCAGAACGGCTCTCATTTGAAGTGGGCCACTTGTGGAATTCCCAGCAGACCTTTCATGTTGTAAAAATTCCAGTGTATCCTGGTAAACACCAGAGGAGTTTGACCTCGTCCTAACAGGAAGTTCAAAAGGTCACCATGGATTGGTGGGGGGGGGGGGGGGGATTAAGCAGCAGATTACGGGTTGTCCCACTGGGAATGTCTCAATGACCTTTGAACTCTTTTGAGACTGACCAGCGACCACACAGCAACAAAAGAATGATAACGATAGTGTGCATAATAATTCATGTGCACAAATTAGTAATTTGGCCCCTTAAATTAATAATTTAAGTCATTCAATTAATCATATTAAGTAATTTGAGGATATAAATGATTAATTCTTGCATACAAATGATCAAGACTTTCACCCGTGGTAACGCACCTGCCGGGTATCACATACTGGCAGAGGAAAATGGCTGCCACAGCCCATGGATACGGTCACCACCAGGGTCATAAAACAGGCTCACTTTTAACACTTGACAGTGGAAAACTGTCCTTCAAGGCCGTAACGTTAAACTCCAGCTTCCTGCGGCCTTTAAATAGGACTGTCGTAAATCACAAGTGGGATTTTGTCGCTGGGGTGACTAAAGTTTTGACCCTCCATTCACTCTTAACCTTCGCAGTCACATATTTTCACTTTTACAAAGATCAGAGTGAGGAAAAGAAAAAGTATGATATTTTTTCTGTGCTGCCTTCACTGACCTATTTTAACCCAGCCCTTGCAAAATGATCTAAGATTGCTAAAGTCAAACGTCTGACTCAACATAGCATCACTGCTGAGCGGAAGCAGAGGCTTGTGAGGGACTAAAATATTGATGCTGTGAAAGGAGGCGTGAGTTGCCAGATTTTCCTGTGCTCGGCTGCAGACCAGGGACGTGATGCATTTTCTACAAACCAGCTAGGTGACGTGTTGGCCTTTCAGTAAAAGGGTTCAAGTCAAAAAGGTTATGTACTCTTTAGATAATAATGAAGAGAGCTTTACTGTCATGCAAGCAATCATTTCATATAGAGCTTATTTTTTCTACAAACAAAAGAATCTTTCATTTTACTATAATTCTTTTGACTTAGCAAAGCCTTTTATTTCATTTCACAGCACCGACTCTACGGTGCACACAGTTATGTGTTTCAGATAGGGGTTGGTAATGTTGAGAAACTAGAAAGAGTACATTAGATTTAAAAAAAATTATCCTACCTAGCCCAGTGTTGCTTTTCCAATGAAAGTAGCTAACAGCACTATAGCTCCAAAAGTCCCTAAATCTAGCTACATCTACAATGGCGCCTTAATGTATAGGCTTAGAGCAGAGAGAGCTGGAAACGAGCAGGTATAGGGGATCTGGAGGTCTGGTCAGGGTCTTGGCTGTCGGCTAGAATAAATATAATTAATGAAACAGTATTGAATCGTTTTCTGTATCTGCTCTATGGATTTACAGTTTATGATTTCACATAACAAACGTTGCCAGAAGAATTAAATGTTCAGACATAGGCTGTGATGTGTGTAAATAATAATAATTGATAAAACAATTATTATAGTAAGTTTTGTTTGTAGCTTTTGGGGCGTTATCTAGGTTGCAGTAATAATAATGGTCCAAAATGGTGTAAAATTGCATAGTGCAAACCCCCACCCCAAATTTATACAGGTTCTTTGCCTGTGATGTTTGCAGGTCTTTAATTGAAAACACTGATCTTGTGTTGCTGCTGTGCACACAGGCCTACCTGACTCAATAACCTAGCTTTGTCTTAACTAATTGTTGACGTATTGTCTTACATTGATGACTTTCATATTCTGTTTGCTAATTAGGAGGGCACTCATTTAATATTTTGTCACTACAAATGACGGGTGGTTCTGAATTAAACTTGCCGTGGCATATTGTGAAGGGAGGGGAGGGCCTCCAAAACGTCTGTAGCCCCGGGGCCTCAAGTCATATTAAGGCGCCCATGGCAACAGATACCAGATTTTTTTTGTCAGAGCATTTGAATCATTGATTGCTTTGTGCCAAAATGACACATTGCATGGTTGCACACCTTGTTTTTTAAACACCAGCAACTGGAAAACTTTTCTCACCAGCTGATTACTGGAAATAATAAGTTACTTAGAGACAGCAGGAGGTTCGTCCCTGTTACCTGAGTCTGGGAAAGCAAGTGTCAGATGCCTGACTGGGCATCAGGTTGAGTCTGAGGAAACCAACATGTTGGCCACACAACTCATGACACCATGTGGCTGCAGAATGCAACTGTTTTACATGTGTTTTTCTTTCAGCAGGAAGTCAGAAGCACCACTGAAAATATATGTTTTTGTGGTTTTTTTTGTTCTCTAGGAATATATGAATGTAAAAAAGCAGATCCATTCACACAGGATTGAATACGATTATACTTAAGCCTTTCTAGAGGATCATTTGCTTATGGGACGTTGCATAATACACTGAGTGAGTCAGAGTGGCTTTGGAGAAAGAGTTAATGAAAACAGTGTGTGTGTGTGTTCTGTGTGTGCAGATACAGGTGTTGTGTTGTGCAAGCAGTTGTGTGAAAAAGAGAGATTGTGCATGTAAAATGGCTTATGAGAGGCAGCAGGTCTCATGTTTAAAGTCCCCGCAGAGCCTCTCACGCGGCTTCCACGCAGTTACATCACGACTCATAACTAATGCAACGCCCCGACTCCCTCAGCTGTCATACAGTACATGTTACTTCTGTCCGTCCATGTTCCCCTGCACTGCTGCTGATGTCTTCATATTATGCAACAGGTAGCTCCAACCAAACAATCTGATTGGTCAGAGAGACAGTACACCCACGTCTTCCAACAAACACGAGGCTTTCATCCAGGAGGCCGCTGTTCGTGTCCCGTGCGTTAAGTTTCACTTTCATGTCACCATCAGCTGTTCGTTCGTGTCTCGTGTTCACAACGTTCAGTGTCATTTTCCCTGTACAAACGTAGTAGTTTTAAGCCCAACCATGTAGTTCTTTCCTAAACCTAGTGGTTTTGTTGCCTAATGCTAAAGTGACGCCAAGGGGCTTTGGTATGTGAGGAGTTGGGATGAGAACGTGTTGGCCTTCCAGTGGAAATGCGACCCAAGCCATGCAGCCGAGTTAGGCAGTATAGCAGCTTGGTGGCTGCCCTCTTGAACGCACACAGCTGCTGTTTTTGCTGCTGCCATCTGAGTTGATCATTGTTGAACTTTTTGCAACTTGCTGCTGCTGCTCGCCCTGTGACCATGGCAACCACAGAAACCACGGCAAGTAAAACAATGCTGTAATTTTCTGAGTTCCCTGATTTGTAGCCTCCTCTTCACCAGCAGCAATGAACACAAACTGTCTTTGAGCATCAGCTTCGAAGTGTGTTTATCCAGCCTGGGCCAATAAACAGTTTGTGATATGAGTTATAGCTAAAGTGGCTATATTCATTGTGTCTTATTGCAAACTATTTTCTTTATTTTAAGATGCTATTTGAATATGATGAGATTAAAGTCAGTAGGATCAGAGCCAGAAGCCGTGGCAGCGAGTTATGTCCATTCAGTAAGTATGGGTAAATAAATAAAGAACACCCATCTCACTGGGTGAGTGCACATAATGTTTGGGATCCATTTGCATGTGATGAAGCTTTAAAAAATAATTAAATCTTGCATGTTTGGCCTTGAGAGACTGTCGTGCCTTTCTATCACATCTTCTATTTAGACTGTAGACTGTAATGTCTGAATGACAGTAAATAGAAAAATCGTGAGTAGCAGACAAAAATGTCACATTACAGTAGACAACAAACCCACTGTACATCAGGCTGGTACGGGTGTGAAAGCTTCATAACAGAGTCCACCCACTGCACCCAGCAGTCTCCTGCACTCATCTAATTATAGTGTATGTAAATGTGGATTTGACTGTGATCTTAGGGAGCTTTGGACAATGAATCATATCAGATCTGTGAAGAAGCATGTTGGAAAAAACACCAATTTAAAGATGGAAAGACTGTGAATTACCGCATACACGGCTGTAAACATGTCAGGTGAGTCATTTCCTTTATATTGTGCCCGTAATCACCATCATTATAAAGTTATGTTGTGCAAACACCTTCTGTGACCTCCAGGTTGTAAATTGCTCAATAAGGGTGAGTCATAGTGGAGAAGTTACACCCGCTAACACCACAAAGAAAAATAATTTGACACTGTTGTGAGTCAATATTATTACTTCTTTAAAAATGCTGGCTCTCTACTCTCTAACAGCAAGAAAGGAAACACACTTCTTTGTTGTAGAACAGCCTTACAAACATTATTTACAATGAGGATGTACCAGGCATTTCTGGACACTTGTTATTGTTTGTTGGTGTAAAGTCTTATTTCTGCTGGCAACTGGTTATAAAATAAATATAGCAAATCAATGGTGCAACATCAAACCATTCCACGAAAAAGTCTGGCATTTAAACTTTTACTTTATATAAACGAGGAACTTTAATATTGTGTTGAATTTTGGCTGTCCCAAGGACAAAAGAGGTAGTGCTTCCGAGCACCAGAGTCCCATAAGAAAACCGCTCATTTTACTGCAGCAGGGTCTGACAGTCTGCCCCGCTCAGTCCTGGTTCTGGTTCTCCCATGCCTCCCTTCCCTCCAGCGAGCCCAGCAATACGGCCCGGGTCTCCAGCAGCATGGTGTCGGTGTCGGCTCCCAGCGAGGACCAGCGGAGCAGCGAGGCGAAGCCCTGCTGCTGGCCGGAGAAGGAGTCGCTGCTGGTCAAAGGCAGCAGCAAAGCCGGATCTGGGTCTATCCGTGGCGGGCGGGTCGCTGCCGGAGGCCACGCTGGAGTCTGAGCTGAAGGAGTTTCAGGTGAACCTGTGGAATCGGACCCGGTGGCACAAATGACAAGCATTAAGAATAACTATATAGAAATAGCCAATCTTCTCGCTGATGGTCTTGTTTACTTATGTAGGTCATATAGAAGCATCGGTATTAAACTTAGACAGTTTCATAACCAGTTAAAAGCTCCTCGCAGTAACTTTAAGCTTCATTAATCAATGCTTTTATATTAACAAGTCAAATGATGAGTCATATGTAATGTGAAAGGGATTGCAAGTAGTGATGAAAACAGCTGGAAACTGATGAAAAAAGCTAATTTTACCGACCTGCCCAGCACCAAATGATAGAAGGATGAAATGATGTACTAGATAGTTAACATAGTGGAGCATTTGGGAGCTTAAGAGCCAGATACTTATATTTCTCAGAAGTTAGTGAAGACCAAAACAAATGGTAATACTCAAGTAAACTACAAGAACATGTATTACCTTGTTGTTTCATTTGACCTGCATTTCAGTTACGAATTTCTGAATATGGACTGGCACAATAATGTCTCATGAATAATAATCTTGCATTTGTTTTGTGAATAGTCCTGTCTATACCCTACATTTATTTGTCCAGCTTTCTTGTCCTTGTTCTTAGTTGTTACAATACATACATTTCTTTGCAAGTACATTGAGAGCAATGTAAAAACTGGAGTCCAGTTCCTTGTATGTGCAAACATGCTTGGCCAAAAAAAAGCTGATGCTGAAGCATCTGAAATCGTCTACGTTTAGAGAGGCCCTTGAACCTGTCATGGTCTATTTCGCTGTTGTTTATTGGTTTGATTAGGTGTCAATCATCTGTATTGGCTAATCAGCGATGAGTACCGCAACCTACCACGTTTTGTATTGTTTGTAACCCTGTAAAACGGGGAAATAAGCCTTGTTCGGAGCTGTTTTCTATTAGTAATTTCACTTAATTGGCGCAAACGCGGTAACCAAGCTGTGGACTGTTGCTAGTTAACGTTAGCGAGCTGTCGCCCTTAAGAGCTTGGATGAGAGGAGAGAGTGTGCAGGAAACGCATTTTGCACCGAGTTTCTGAGTGAGTATGGTCACTTTTCATTGACATAGCAGGCCTTTTTCAAGCAACACATTTTGACATGTCACAGTAGGGAAAGCACAGGTGTAAATAATGACAATAATGATCCATTAAGATGCTTTGATTTCAGGATCCAGGTATTGTGCATGCTGATTTACTCTCACTGGGACTCTTGAATAAAACAGAGCCATCGATAATGTTATTAGTCACCCCTGTACTTTTCCAACTGTGAGTCAAAACGTCTGCTGTGAAAAAGGCCTATTCGGTTGTTAGGGCAACAGCTTTGGTCCAAGTTTACTTCCTGTCAGCTACTGCATTAACAAACATGCAACAGAAAATACAAAGGGGCCCATTTACAATGTTTATATTGTCTGTTGTTTGTTTGTTTTTTAAATGGTCTATATGTAAGCAGTGTTTGTTAGTAGTTAAAACAAAGAGTATAGAAACAAAGAGACAAAACTCTGGTGCTATTTTGACAACAGCTGCTAGATGACGCTGCCGCCATTTTGGACTGAAAACACCAATGAGTCTGTGGCCATGGATGTATAAAGAGACGTCTGTAAATCAGAGGGTATTTTTTTTTAATATAAATCAGCTTCCACTCCGAACACTTAAACATCCCTCATTTAAATCGCTACGTCCTAAAAGTTGTAAAATTAACTAATATCTGAATTCAGAGTTATTTTCCTCGACATAATGAACGTGCATCAGACCCACGGGACTGCACCGTCCTGCACGCTCATATGACCTATCCGGTTCTGACAGCTTCCTGCTAGCTGTGTGTGGTTGTAATAATGGATATATTGGCTGTAATTCATCACTTTTATTATCTTCTAATACACCCATGGGCTGTGTGCTGTAAACCTGTACTCTGGTGGACGTATTAACGTCTCTATTCCGAAACGACCGGCTATCGGCCCGTAGCTAGTAGTGCTAGTAGCACGTCATAAACAGAATTGAATGTATTTGCGGGCTATTTACTAACACGCAAGCACAGAACATAACCTCTTATACATCCATGGTCTGTGGTTTATTTTGGAGGTCCTTGACATGAAAAAGTTTGAGATTGCTCTCAAAAACTTCCATTTATGTCCATCACTCACTTAATGCTCCTCTGGGAAGCGGCCAGGCAAAAAAGTTAAATAATTAAATAATTAAGTAAGAAAATACTTACAATAGTATGCATAATTATAATATTTTTTTATTGCTCAACACAGGCCATTTTGATAGAGACAGTAAATATATGACAATAGAATAGAAATAATTTTGCTTTACTTTTGTACGACACTTTGTTGGCGGACGTTTTACTGGCGTCCGGTAGTCGCTTTCAGTCCAAAATGGCGGAAGCGTAGCTTTGCTGCTGCGCGCTGATGCTGCAATGGAACGACCAATTGGCTTTCACTTCTTATCAAAATATACGCTCTTTTTGTTAAAAAGTATAGAGACTTATTGGTGTTTGTGGATTTCTGGATAGTGTGCTTCGGATGCTGCCACACACACTGCTGCAGAAGAGATGCTCGGGACTTGCCGCTGCCTGCCAGAGGAGCCTGTGTGCCACACCTGGACAGAGCTCTAGGAGTGTTTCCCCACCGCACCGATTGGACGTCGCTGGAATGAGGGTTTCATAACAGCTTTCTGAGTTTCCCAGGACCAGTGAGTACTGACAGATCACTTTTCATACAGATTCAAACGAGCTCCAACATGCGCGCCAACAATAGGAGTTAAAAAAAAAAATCCCAGGTATTCAAGACTTCATTTTTGTTTTCATTTTATCATCACGAGGTGACATGCCCTGTCAGAGCCGGCGCTGACTAATTTGGTGCCCTAGGCAAGATATTAGCTGGTGCCCCTTGGTGTCTAGATGGTACCCCACAATTTGCGAAAACTCTCATGAAATGGTTGTTAGGCATTGACCACGAATAGTTAAGGTGAGGCACTGATCTTGAATTAAAAGAAAAAGTATTTCTCAAAATTAAGTTGTAGGTTATTCCCCAAACACCTGAACAGTGTTTTGCAGCTTTCCCTAATGAATTTAAGGTAGGAATAACTGAGGTTAACTCTAGCTATCCCACTACTATAATTAGATAGTGGTTTGTGTGTTTGTGTGTGTTTGTCCAACTACTCCTCTAATACTATTCCTCAAATCCCCTCCAAACTTGCCCCAAAAAAGGTTCAGGGGACCGACCTTTGCATAGTGTGTTATCTGTGGTTTTAGCATTTCAGTTTAATTTCATGTCATCATTTTTTATGTTAAATAGATACTTGCAGCCAGGGTCCGATATTAACACCCACCAAGCGCCAAATGCAGTTAGATTTTCTGTTTGGCGAGTAAATCTCGGAAGGCTATCCGCCACATTAGCGGGTAAACGTTTGTACCAAAATAGTCATGTAATAAAATCTGCTGCTGCACACACATATTGTGCACTTACACACACACATACAGAGAGGAAAAGAAATGGAGAACCTCCTTCTCTTTACAAGCGTCAGTCTCCTCTCACCTTTGACTCAGTCAGTCAGTCAGTAAGAGAAACAGATCTCAGTCAGATATAACGTTACAGCTGCTAGAAAAAGTTTTTTGTTGGTTGTGTGGGAGTAAAAACCCCCGCTGCCGTTGCATCTTTACGTGCGGAGCATCCCGTTATGGCCATCGGGCTTGAGCCCCGGTAAGCCCGTGCATTAAAACGATGAGGGGAGGGGAGACGACGACGACAAGCTGTCAAACTTTCCTCAAACTTGCGGTCATTATTTACTGTGTACTTTGCTATTATTGCTATTATTATGAGAACGGACTTCAAGGATTTTCCTTTTATTGAAACAAACCTGAGTCAAAAAGTTAATTTCGGACACTGCTCGCAGCGGAACTACTGTCACTCGGAAGTACGTTTTCCACCGTACCACACAAAGCATCTACCGGAAATATAACAGAAGAACAAGAAGAAGACGACGACAACGACAAACAGCTACACCAATGATCATATCATCATGCCTAAAAAGAAGAGAAGAGATTGGCTTGCGGCAGCACATCTCCAGGGAAGTCAGGTAAGGATTCTGAAGTAGAGTTATATTACTGACTTACCGTTAGGTGTTAGGATGCTATTAAAGTACCTAAAAAAGTTAGCTAGCTCAGCATTCGTGTTTCATGCTTCTTGCAGTCGGCGCGGTAAAGATAGCTTACATGATGTCCATGGATTGATGTCCGATCCAAGATATAGAAATTAATACCCACAATGTTTTTTCAACATATGATTGTGTTTTCATTAGCAACTACATCATAGTTCACAATGTGATTATTCATAAAAAGCCTGTTTGCATGCATGGTGTACACTATAGGCATATGTTACAATTTAGTCTGTGTGTCATAGCCTATATACACGTTTTCCAAAAATGTAGGTACCACAGGTTGTTTCATTCATATCACACAACTATCTGACTTTTCAGCTGAGCGGCATTAGGACTGTGGCAGCAAATGAAACAGAAGAGATCATTGGAGCTGCCCGAGGCTACCCTAAACCCTAAATACTCATGCTTTCCTATTAACTCTTCCCACCATGCACATAAAGTACTGTACGTAGCTGTCTAGCTGATTCATCCCACAGTAACAACAGTAACTATTATCATATACATACACCATCTTCTTCATGCATGGCCTAACATGGCCTTGGTTATGTGGGTCTAATTTCAAATGAAGTAAGTGCATAAAAACCGCATTGGGTATTTTTACTTTTTTCAGTTGAGCGCTGTGAGGACAGTAAGGTCTGCAGCAAATGAGGAAGAGGTCATGGGAGCCACCTGAGGCTACAGGTACTCATACTTTTCAGTTAACCCTTTCATGCATAGTGTCCACTGTAGGCATATATTACTATTTAGTCTATGTGTCACATATAAACATTTTTCAAAATGTCGTTATCAGTGTATTTACTCCATTAATGCATGGTGACGCACCACTGGTTGTCTCATTTCACACCACCATCTGACTTTTCAGCTGAGCGCCGTGAGGACAATCGCCAGAGAATGAGGCTGACCAGGTCATTGAAGCTGACAGACGCCACAGGTGATTAGTTACTCATACTTTCCTATTACTCCAGTCCTTTAATAGATGGTGTCCACTATAGGCATACAATAACCTACAATTACAATTTGCTAAGTGCGTCATATATAAAACACTTTTTACAAGTCCCAGTTTTAAGTGTATTGACTCTGTTAATGCATGGTTTCCAGTCCAGTCCAGTATACACAGTATATGTACATATCTACCGTCAACAAGCCCTAAAGTTGTGTATGGAGAGTTTTCTTTTATGTGTGTGTGACAAATAATATAATGTGCATGCTTTTTTGGATATGTGCCATGCACCTTTCATCACATTGCTTCCAAATTCACCATTAATACTGTCTGCCCTTTGCACAGGATATGTTTAGAGGTGGGGCCAGAAGGTCAAGGGGGATCATAGGAGGCTGGGGGTGAAAGCAAAAGGAGAGGGTTGGGGTACAGGGGCTCAGGGGAGGGTCAAGGAAAAAGGTTGCAGCGCCCAAAGGGCACTTTGTTCTAGTTTGTAAAATTAGCGAACGTTACTATTGTCCAAAGCAAGATAGTAGCACTCTGCTTCAATAGTAACTACGAAGCAATAGAGAAACTATTCATTCATCACATTACCTCTGTTTTTTTCCCGTTGTTCCTCTTCTCTTCTTATACATCCCTGGGCCCCAGAGGGCTTTTTGACATGACACAGTATATTTGAGGCTACTGATGTTGATGGTATCAATGGTTAAAAGTTTACTTTTAAGAGATACGTGGTTCCCACTGGACAGCGACACAACAAACATATGATGATCTTTATAGAATATGATGCATTGCTGTAGATCAAACTACCCAACACTATATAAAGGAGTTGAAATTAGCACAACCTTAAACAGCTACAGCAGTAAAATACAGCATACACATTAATGCAGCAGTAATATTAATCCAGAAAAATCAGATATAATAGTAAAACACTGACAGGGAACATTTTACTGCACAGTGACTACTTTTACTTTTCATACTTTAAGTACATTTTGCCGATAGTACGTGCATACTTTTACTTAAGTCAGTGGTTTTACTTGTGATGGAGTATTTTCACAGTTTGGTATTAGTACTTATACTTAAGTAAAGAATCTAAATACTTCTTTCACCACTGGTGGGCTACATACAGAATTTGAGTTTTCGACAACTGCTGAAAAATAAAACCAATGTGACATCACATCCAGATGTTTTTGTCATAAAACATCAAAATGAAAATATCAGAATTTGGCGTTTCCCACAGAATCGAACACCACACATGGAGATATCCATCATATACAAGTGAGACAAATATTCCTCCACCTACAGTAGAATTAATAAACCATAAGGGGATGCAGCCACAAGTAAGGAGTTTTCATTTTCTCTCATAACTGGAAAAACTATCACAAGGATGACTGGAAGCTGCACACAATCTCTGGGGAGTCTACAGAGAGTTGTAAAGGTTTCGCAGACAAACTCAAGAACAATTTAATTACATGCCATGTAGGGCCGCAGACAGCACAGAAACATTGATCGGCTCTTCAGAGTAATGAGACAGGATTTCCAGTGAAATGACCACCTCACATCCCTTCTGGAGCTACAATCAGCCAACATCTATTTAATGAAAGATTCATACTGTTTAGTTTATTAGGATCCCCACTACGTGACGCCATGACGTCAGTTAGTCTTCCTGGGGTCCGACACAGAAATCACAAACAATCATACACATTATATACATTCAAACATCACATTACACACCAAAATCCCTGTCCTCACATTACCTTACATAAAAATGATGCTAGTGAATTCCATGAAGTGAGACATTTCAAACCTTTAGACACCACAAACAAAAACATCAGCACGCCAGAAGAATCATTGGCTGTTCGTTCATGCAGTTAATTGCATTAAATGTGCTTTTAATGCTTTCTTGAAAGTGGCCCTGGTATTTGTTTTAATAACATAGCGTAGCCATGCGCACTGGATACGTGCATTCGCGCAACATTTTACGTGCATGCGTGAATTACTTAGAATTAGAATACACAACTGACAGAAGTAGTACATTTTCTATAGTTAAATCTGAAACCGGCATGGAAATAATATCATAGAAGGATAAACAATATGATTGAGGATATTTAAGCCTGCAACAAACAGGCTTAATGGGCTGATTACCACTTACTTTGTGGTGGTTTATTCAATATGTTATAAATGATGCATCATGTTTAAGATACCGTAAATGTCCATCCTGTTTGTCTCCGAATCTGCAGTACTTTCTCTGCGCATGTGAGCATTTTTTTTACCTCCTAATTATTGTACTCCTTCAATGTCTTTATCATAAGAAAGACCAGATTCACATAATGTGCAAGTATTTTCATTACAAACTCACAGCATTAGTGCAGAGCTGGAAGCACCGGTGACGTGGGCTTTCTCCAGAGGACTCTCTTGAATGATGTCATCTCTAGGCGCCAATATATAATTTAGCCTCCTGGCTCGCAGTGAGGTCAGGTCTGCAGCGTTCTGCTCTAACAACCATTTGTAAAAAAAAAGAAAAAAGAGAAAAAAGGGGCTCATGGGTTTTTAATGATCTGATGCTTTGGTGAGAGCCAAGGTGCTGAGGTAACATGCTGGACTGGCTTTGTGTGTGTGAGAGAATGGTTGAGAACTCTCTGGCTGCTTTGATGCACCTAAAGTCAATAGTAAGACTAGAAAATGAACGTGTTTCATCTTCTGTGCAGTCTAACTAGTCAGACTTGGTAATCTGCACACTGTGTTTGTTCGCGTGTCTGAGTCAAATGTTGGGTGTTTCCTGCTGTCATCATGTGGTCTTTGAGGAGCAATTTAAGGACAATTAGTGGCCTCAAACTTCCTGCTACCTTCTTTTGTCAGATAATATGAGCACACACACCGTAAGCACCTGTAATTACCCAAATGTCTCTTCTTTCACATAATCTGTCTTTGGTTTACTCACAAAAGACAGATATGAGACTCATGGGATGTTTGTGAGTGGATTCTGTAAATATATATTTTTACTTTAATTCAAAGGATTAGTAAATTATCACTTATCATGTAGTTTTTGGGATGGTCAATGAAACCACCGGATGCCTTTGCTAACCCACCTTTTACAAAAACTCACATCAGCTTAAATGGGGACAACGACAGGTATAACCCAACATGTGTTTTAAACTCATGGTTTTCATTGGTGGATTGAATTTGCAGTTTCATGGAGATTGAGCAAAATGAGCATATGCTCAGGATGAAGCCCAAAAAATGCAGTTGAAAGCTCCAAGTGAGCAAACTTCTTTCTCTTAATAAAGAGTTAGTGGAAAACTGGAGAGAGTGGACCTCGAGTTAAGACTTTTGTTAAACTACTATTTCCAAGGCCAACAGTGAACTTTGATGCTCAACTGATCAGTTTTAATAATTTTTAAATTAAAATTGGATTAAAAAAAAAATCTGATTAGAGAATCAGATTATAGAAATAGTTTTTGAAAAAAAACCTTTAGCTACTTATTGTTTCTCCAGATCCTTCCAGAGACAGCTAATTTGTTTTTCTCATTTCCTCTTTTTTGGGCTCACAGCAAAACAAACCAGTGTACTGTAAATTGTGGCATCTTCGTACAGCAGTAAACACTGTTGAATTCATGGGCACCAAAAACAAATCCAGATATTTTTCAGTGAAAATCAGTGTAAAACAAACATGATGGACCTTATGCAGTATTTATAAGATGACACTCACTGAAATATCACAATTCTTTGACTGACCATGGGTGAGAAACTTGATAAAGAAAGAAAAACAGTGGTATTGAGAAAGAAGGGAGGGTCAGAAGGGGATAAAAGCAAATTATAGAAAATGAAACACATGGGAAAGATGTGACTCGGTGGTATGGGGGTGATATGAGTAATTCTTTAGCAGCCTTCTACCAGGGTTTTGATACAGTTCTAATATTATTATGACCATGTCAGCATTAAACTAATGCAGTCACCCTTTGGACCAATCAGTAAATTGTTGAGCAAATGGCAAAATGCAAACACTCACACTTAACTCTCACAAAAGTTTTTTTTAATTTCGAGTAACAATAATACCAACTAGAATGTTCAGTGCCAAAGCAGGATTTATTATAGTAAGTAGTTGCCCTCTAGGGCAGTTTAAGCACAAGATACACAACATAAAAACACTTCCATTAAAGTTTCATTTAATACATATTATATATTCAGTTATATTATTTTGTTTATTGTGATTATGTATTTTGTTGAATGGCCAGCTGCCAGCAAAATTCACATACTGGCACAAAATAACTGCACGTCCCCAAAAGCCCCAGGTTCACTGCATATCTATTGGTTTTGGTAATTTGAGCCATTTCAGTTTTGTTAGGGGTTTTGTGCCATTTTCAAGTCCAATATTACACGTGCAGCATTATTAGCCAATTTTCTCATTTCTAAATCTAATCTTTCTGAATCAAATTTTAATGTTAGTCACATTATGCATGTTTCTGAATGAAGTTATGTTTACCCAAATTACCATAAGCACATATTAAGCATTATGGGGTCACAACAGCAACTAACAACATGGCCTTTGAGCTGAATCACGAAAATTTATTATAGAGTTCAGTATTTGCTGATGGGAAGCTGCCGGAAGGCCTTTGAGCTCCTCATTAGAGAGACACCAGATGTCTTTGGCCTTTGGTGTGGCACGGGACTTGGGTGGAGGTTTTTTAGGAAAACGCCTTCTCTGTACCACATCAAAGCCCACGGCCAAGATGTTGAAGCCTGTGAGAACACACCGTCAAAGACAAACTCCTACAGGGGCTCTCATTTGACAGCTCAAATTGATGGAGGCTCAGAGTTGTTTGGTTGTGGTTGTGCAGGCTAACAGTGTGGTTCAGGTTCACATGAGAACATATGACAAGTTGTATGAAGGGTGATTACTTATATAAATGGTGCATATTTATCATGTTAGGTTAAATTGCATTTAATTCCCATGCAATTATTCTCCATTTTAAAGCTAAACATTTCATTTTGCTGTTTCAAGCACTTAAAAACTTCAAAGCGAGATCCAATGTGCGAATAATTCTAATGTTACAACTTCTACAATTACATTTTTTTTAGTAGTTCTAACTGTGGATCTGACCAATATACAATTATTGTTTCTTGTCTTTGTTTACCCCATGACAGATTTAATGTCATTAAAATGAATTACAGTTTGAAACAAAACACCACTGAGAAGGGAAAATGGACAAAATCACACAAGTTAAAGGTTCCAATTTGTGATTAGTTGGGTGGTGACTTGCTGATTCTGATGAGAGGCCTCAAGATTCATTTATACAAACACTTCAGTCTGTGGAAATGGGTAGATGGCAAAAATAACGCCGATGTTGGGCAGGTAGGGCTGTCCTCGACCAAATAAATTATTAGTGGACTAATCAATTAGTTAATTTAATCAACGGAATTTCTCCACAAAGAATCACACAAAATCACCTCTTAAAAAAACTGTGTTTACCAGAGATGTGCTCATAAGTTTCTTGGAAATAAGTCATCTAGCATGAAAATTAGCATAAAAAAAACTACTCGGCTAAAGAAATCTTAGTCGACTAAGACCACAATGACCGATTAGTCAACTAATCGAGAAGAGGGGGCAGTCCTATTAGCTGGTGTAAATTTGACCATGTTCACCATCTTAGTTCAAAGGTATATAAACCAAAGTATTGAGCAAACTGAAATTTAGGTCTGACGAAGGCATTGGAGAAAAAGTCAGGGGATCACAAGTTTTTACGATTCATCCGGTGGAGGCCTGTAACATGGCAATTCATCCAAACCATGAAATCAAAACTAGTTCAGTATTTTTCATTGGGCAATGCCCCACTGTATATTTTACGTGATGTGTTAATGTCAACTCAAACAGCACCAAGATAAATGAAGTTGAAGCTATACATGAAAGCGGTTTATTGTAACTGTAAAGAAATGGCTATTTTTGTGGTTGAAAAATCACATCAGCAGCACATCAGAACTACAAAAAAGTTAAGAACCACTGAAATAACTTAAACATTTGCTTACAAGAAAATGATCCTCATTTGTGCTTTTACAATGTTGAGCAGTAAGCGTCACGTAACATTTGTTCCCAGAATAGTCATAAAGAATTCATATTTTCTGTATGCTATCCGTCCCAAGCTGTGAGTTCAGGATGAATGACTGTGTAATGGCTCTAAATATGTAGTCATGACTTCATAAAAGTGTATGTAAGATTTAAGAATGAGCAAGCAAAGTGCCAAATTATAGATGAGCTTGTCTTGGTTTGTTGTTCGGGCTGTGCTTAACTTTTGATATTAATATTTATCTACTCATTTCTCATTAATACTTAAGAGGCTTCAGTATGTCTGTGTGCATGTGTGTATGGGATAGTAGCTCATTTTGCATGCTTGTATTTCTCACCATGATGTCAAGAGGAAAGCTAGCTTATTGACCAATATAATATAAGAGCATTAAAATTTCAAGTGCAGACTCTGACAACAGCATAAATAAAAGCATGCATAGAAAGAGCTCTACATATGTGCAGTATTTATCACTATTACGTATGCAGCACGTATGCAATCTGTGAGCCATGATGAGCAATGATAAATCCCACACACACACACTACCTGGCTGTGCTTGTGCATGACATGGCTAATAAGGAAACACCCAAAATCAGCTATATGGTAAACAACTTCCCCTTTAAAAGGCTCTGGTGGCACACTTGTCGCCACCAACATGGAAAAAGGTTGAGAAAAAAAACTTCTCTGACAACGGGGTAGAAGTCCTGATTAATGAAGTAGCACAGTTTAAGTTTTAGTAAAACAATTTTATTTGGCACTTTCACTGGAGGACAATCCAAAAAGAAAAAACTTCATGGTTTGTGCACATGTAACAAAAGAAGTCAACGCTGTGTTGCCTGAGCAGTTGCAGAGGTAAAAAAAGAAGTGTCCGGAGGCATTATATTTTCGGGTTGTCCACCCGTTCGTCCGTACCATTCTTGTGAACGCGATATCTCAGGAATGCCTTGAGAGAAATTCTTCAAATTTGGCACAAACATCCACCTGGACTCAAGGATAAACCGTTTCGGTTTTAGTGGTCAAAGGTCACTCTGACCTCACGTCCGTCCCATTCTCGTGAACGCGATATCTCAGGAACGCCTTTAGCGAATTTCATCACATTTGGCACAAACATCCACCTGGACTCAAGGATGAACTGATTAGAATTTGGTGGTCAAAGGTCAAGGTTACTTTGACCTCACAAAACACGTTCTTTGCCATAATTCAATAATTGATATGCTAATTATGACAGTTTCACACACGTCTAATATGATTAAATGATGAAGTGATGGCATTTTAGACAAACATAGATACTGCAACTTGACTGGTTGACGGAGGCGTACAACAGCGAGGCGGTAATACTAGTTTATTCTTATGTTGTTATAATGTTGAGCAATCTCTTGCAAAAGAATTCGGGATTAATGAAGTTCAATCTTATCTTAACTGAAACATAAATGGTCTACTGATTAATTCACCCTCATTAATAAACACAAGAGGCTGATGAAAATTCTTAGAGAGACAGACATCGACGGCCATGTGTACTGTATGTGTGTGGGAGAGAACTGAATTCCTCTAACCCTCTCACCCGGCCTGTCACTTCACCTGTATATGTGATATCTAGTGAAAGGTCATGAAATTGAGTAGGCGGGTGAGGTGTAAGTGTGTGTATTACTGTGGTCAACCAGACACCATAAATTAGAGGCTGGGGCTGTCAAGGGATCTGCAAAACTGAAAGATGGGAGTGTACTGATGGGAAGCAAACTTTATTATGGACGGAGCAGAGATGTTCGAAGATTGTTTTTGCCTTCTGTTTTTTATTTGGAAATACTTTGATTTAGTGAGTAGTTTAGCTTTGATAGACAGAAATCGAGTATAGCCGGGTTGAATTTGGTTTGAGAACTATTGTTTTAACAGCATTTCAGTGATTATATTCCAATGTGAAGCTTGTTGAAATAAAGTCGGTGAAATTCGGTTATGTACAGTAACTGTATGAAACCATCTACAAATCTTTAACTTTTTAATCACCTTTCAGTTTAGACAATTTTTATTTTTAATTTCAAGTGTTCTGACCTGCAAATTACCAAGTCAGTGCTAACAAGGCAGGCAAGAGTAAAAGATTTCAGTTTTACCGGAGGGCAAGAGTATGTACTGTTAACTTGAATGAGGGAGTCGATCAAAGCAGTAGAGGAAAACATTGCAAATCTTTTCTTTAGGTTTACGGGAAAGCCTCCTGCCTGTGCCACTAGCACAGTCCTCATCCTTTCAGAACACTACCAAGCGAGAGACATACCACATCAAAAGCATTCTGCAGCCAGCTCGCCTTCCTGATGCTGGTAAACAGGACCAGTCTGGGCCAGGGGCTGCATCATATGTGTGTACCCACACCTGGCTGCCATATTTACCTAGCGGTCAACTAGAGATGAAAAATCCTGATATACACACACTGAAACATTTCACCAAGTTTTATTTTGAAAACCACAAATAAGATTTGCAGCACTATGCACTAGCCGATACCTTATGTAAACACACTGGAGACATGCCGCTGTTCAGCGCACATCACATAGACTGTATATAAAGATAGACAACATGACAGCTCCCCAGAAGTGAAGCCAAAACATCTCGATCACCCCCTGGTGGCTGGCTGCAGTATAGGTCATAAATCCCATCCCCTCCATGTTAGCGGATGGGACATGGGCCAAACTAAAAAGTCAAAGTACACGTCAAATTCATTATTTCCAAAGATGTCTCTGTCATTTTAGGTAGTTCTTATCTTATTCTTATGTACTTTCAAGTGTTCATTTTCTGATAAGTTTGTTTTTTTTAGTTATTTGATGCTATAAAAAAGGGGTGAGACGTCATGATTGGCAGCTATGACTGGCAGCTGCTCTGAGTGAAGTAGTCGCACAGCTGAAGGCTCAGGATATGTACGAGAGGAGATGTAACTTTAACTTTCCATGACCGTCACCAGTCTGTGTAATAGAACATGTGAACAATTTGATCATAAATGTAGTTATAGAGATATTATGGTTACAGCTACCGTGGTGCTAATGTAGCAGCTAGGTGGGTCACGCTAACAAGCTGCGACAGTGCTCGGTTCGTGATTGGCTTGGGTGGGTGTGTGGGCGAGACCTTGATACCGTGGCTCCAGCCCCCCGATCACTATACTGTACAGACTCTGGCTCCAAATGACGTCTAAATCTGAAGATGGCAGCGCCCGTGTCCGGGATATTTTGGCTTCACTTTTGTACAGTGGGAGGAAGTGGAGATGTGTCGTCCATCTATATATACAATCTATGGCACATGACAGCACGCAGTGGTGTGCTGTGTTGCTGTCACTGCCTTTCGCCATGTTTTCATTATTGCAAAACAAACCCACGTTGCATGATGTGCCTGCGTCAGGGAGACTGTTGCTGTCTTTGGTTGATGCTGGACAGTGGTCAAATCAAACACGGTTTAAATGATTAATATTTGAAACAGTAATACTAACCATCGGGAATTTTACCATGGTTTATCGTGAAACCGGTAACCGTTTCATCCCTACAGTTAACATGCAGACTAGTGTGACACAGTGCTACTCTAGTTCACTAGTTGTTGCCACAAGCAGATTCAGACTGACATGGTTAAGTGGAATTATGGCAGTTCCCATAATAGAAAAACTTCAGCATCTGAACTTATCAAAGCTGCTGTATTTCTGGCAAAAACCTTTAACTTTGAGCGTCACAACCATGAATTTATTGGAGGCATTAAACATTAGATGAGGTATCCCAATATAATTATAATAATTGCAAGGAAAGTTACTCTTTCACCACCAAAGCCTTTGCATTATACTTCTGTGCTCTTATGCTTCTTTCTCTGGATCTGCTTGGCTGCCTGTTGGCAAACATAACTGATAGTAAGTCATATGGATCTTGGTGACTTTTAAAGAATATTATACCATATGGTTTAAATTTTGACAATTTGACAAGAGTTGTTGTGAATGTGTGTGATGCTGTATTTGTTATACTTTCACTGTGAATTTTCTGGATAAAAGTGGTAGCCGGTAAAAGCAAACAATTTCAGAAGAGGCACTTTTAGCTATTTGTTGCAGACCAACATTACAGCAGAAACAACACCATCAGGAAACAATGGAACTGAAGTTGTGTAGTTGGATGAATTGGAGGCAAGACCTACGTGCAGGTCTTTCCAAAGTTTTTTGGGGTCAGATTCGGACCGTTTTGTTACATTAGGCTTAAGGCTTGGGTTAGGTTTGAGTCTGGGTATTTTCAAGTGTAATTTCATGTGATATGGTGCATATGGACACAGATTGCCCAAAAGGAAGAGAAATTGAGAGCAAAGTCTTGGCTTCATGTCTTTGCAGAACTCAAGTGCAGGGATTATATCACATATTGTTTTGTACTTTGCTTTTTGGACTTAAGAATAAGACTTTTCAAGTTCTGAACATGAAATGTGAATTCCAGGGGAATTAAAATCAATACATACTGTATGAATTTTTTTTTTTTTTTAAATGATTAAAGAGACACGCACAAGTGATGTAGGGGGAGACAGAAATGAAGGAGGAAGATTGGTGTGGGTGGGGGGTGTCTGATTCATCCACTCCCTTAGGCTATTTATTTTTGTTGGATGGAACAGCAAAATCCATGAGGGAAGTTTGGATGGCACTGCAGGATGACGTCAACGGGATGTCTGTATTTGGGAGGGTGATGGAGGGGGAGTCACAAACACAAGTAGGCCATCGCCTTGAAATAAGGGAATCCAAAAGATACAATTCTGCACAGGAAAAAACTTTCAGGAATTACCTACCTGCTGTTCACACGACCTACATAACCTCATATCTTTTTATCCCACTGGAAGCACTTTTTATGTACGGTACATTTACGGTATCTACTATAACTAATGCTGATTAAAACTGATTTAGATGTTATTCTTTAGTGAGTTTTTTTTTTTAAACAGGTTTTTCATTCATTTTTATTGATTCAGCCTGCAGAGATTAATACAGTAGTTTTAAAAATGTTGCTGTCCGTCCTTTGTTTGCAAAAACAACATCTCTTTACATACTTAACAATGTATATGCACACACACATACACACAAATATATTTCTACATTTATTTACTGGCCTCATTCCAAATGGATAACACTCCCCCACAGTCATGTGTTCCCGTGTGATGGCCCATTTCTAAATTGGTCTTTACACTGTACTTTCTGCTCATGTGGGACAAGGACAGAACTCGCTGAACTCAGGGACACAGTTTGTTGCACATAAACACTTCCTCTATGGATTTAACATTTTATTGATTTTGTTTCTTTGTGAAGCACTTTAAATTGTTCTTGTGTGAGAGGCATTATAGATTATTATTTTAATTAAAGGGCATGGAAGAAACTCAATCTAACTTCCATGCAAAGTATTCACTTTAAAGGAATAGTTTGACATTTGACAGATGTATTCTTCCTCCTTGTCAAGACCTGTCACCTACATTGCTCACAATGCAACTCAGCCATCGGCAGTTTTTTTTTATACTTATAGTCTTCAGCCCCAGCTGATACTGACTAGAGTGACATCCCTTGAGCAACTTTATTAGATTTCAAGTATTTCTCATTAGATAGCCGTCAGCTTTGTTCGTGTTAAAGAAGAATCTTAAAGAAGAATAAAAAAACTCAGAAAAGTCTTGATGAATTGAAGTAAATGGGGTCCACGTCTAAGAAAGTTTTCTTCAAGAATTCAAGGCAACACGGGTGAGTAATTGATATTAAAATGGTCATTTTGTGGATGAAGTATTCCTGTAATGTGAACGTGAACATGGGCTCGGACCTAGCCAAATTATATCAGTACCCTGAGGTGCTGTAGGGCCCAGTGCGAGTTGCAAAACTCTGCCACCCACATCCAACTGAATCCAGCACCATGTGCCAGTTCGGCTTTAGACCTGCCAATGTTTACCTATGAGGTAACAAATGGTGTAAGTGTGTCTGCAGTGCTGTATTTTGAGGAGGGCACAGTGGGAGGCTTACCGAGTGTCGTTTTTGTGGGCGCTCGCTCACAAGTAATAGGAAGCATTCTCAGACTGGGTTATGCAAGACTTTAGTCATCATGGCGTGATTCATCTCTTGGTTCACACTCTTGGCCCTCTCTTTTATTCTCACTCTTAGACTCCTTTTCTTAATGTTATCTCTTGGGGGGGACAGAAGGTGACAGAATGAGACACTGGCTTCTTTTCACTGTAGATGGAAAAGTCACTCTGAGCTAAGCGAGTTACTAAGTCAGAAGTGTGCTTTGAAGTTGCATCCAAGTTGAATGGATGGCATTAACCTATTACAGAGGACGGAAACCAAATTCATAGGGCAAGTTAATATGACATGTAAACCATATGACTACATGTACCTTTGAAATGGTAAATTTAAAAATAAACAGTTAATGTTTTTTCCTCTTACATAATATTTCATTCTCCGTTGCTATGGTTTTGTAGCTTGCTATCTTGTATTTGCCTCGTACAGTACCAGACCTCTGTTTCGCCACCCCCATCTCTAATTTTGTCAGTGATTCAAAAAGGTCTTGTCTCATGAATGGCTGATTTTCCCTGGCTGGAGAAACTGAGCCAATCAGAGCCTTTGTGGGTGAGACTAACTAAACGTTTCTGTTGTTTTTCTATTGTTAATTTTTTTCCTTTATTGTTTGATGCATTCATGATTTAAAGACATACAGCCGCGGGATGTGCACACACACTTCTGCACATAGATGCGTGCCCGCGAGTCTTCTTGTGTCTTTCAATGACTTTGCATGCAATCGCGTCACCACGAAAATTTGCTTGATATTTGTTCTAACCACACTTAAGACAGTTTAGTTAATCATGAGGTGTTAGTAGACACAGTCTAAAGCCAAAGTTATACTTTCCACGTCTGCGAGTACTCAAGTGTTCACATGATGTAGATTTCGTTATCAGAGGGTGTAAGGCGTAGAATCTGGGTGGATGTCTGCGGACTCTTCTACGCTACAAGTGGTAGCGTAGCGATCTACTGCACATGTGTGGAAGGCGTCCTCCAAGTGGACAGTATAAACACACAAAGTATTTGCGTCTCTGGTGTCTGCAACTGTCCATGTATGCTTCCGTTTGCGGTTACACTGAGGCTTAATGAAGACAGCCTGGCCATGCTTGCTTGCTAACCTTTGCTATCTATCTAATATGTGTTACTGCATACCTACACCTGCCCCAACCCATCTATTTTTCCTCAAGTTATTGCAATAAATATTTAGTTAAGTGACTGTTTATTTTAAGGAAAGAGATGAGAAAATAGGCAACTCGAGGTGCGAGTACGACAGCGGTATCTATGCTGAGAAGTTAACTAGCTTGCAAACAATAGCCGGGCCAGCCTGTGGTGCTTTGTCAGCTAAGGTTGAGCAGACAGTCTGTTGACAAAGCCTGATTATCATGCTAGTTGAGGCTAGTATTTACTTCCAAAATCTTTTCATGTTTGAATCACCATTGTGTTATGTGTTCAAATTCTATACTTTGCATTATTACTATTTTTTTTAAAATGGTAAAATCATGTTGTACATTTCAAATTAACACAATTCAAATTAGGTGTGTCCACATGGGGTGTAGTGGTTTCCATACTGCCATCATAAAGTTTTCCTTCATTCCGTCCTTCTTCGTCTCCTTTCAACATACTCCCCTTAATAACTTTTAAAAGCAGAAGACTGCAGAATGATGCACATTGTGTCCTTGCTTAGTCGTCTGTAGCAATTTAGGAGGTGTGAAGAGAGTTGATGAATGTGTGGGAGCAGTATGCACAGTTTCAGTTGAACTGTATGCCATCTCATGCTCTTCTGCACCTCTTGCTCTTTTTCCTTTCACCTGAAACGAGGTGTGGTGCTGTACCTTCTTGCACTTTACTGTAGCCATTGAGGAGTCCTTGTGCCTTTTTGTTCCGGGGGAAGTCAAATTAATAATAATATAAACAATACTATAGATCTGAACAGGACACGTTCTATGTCCCTTTGTTTCAGTCAAAGTGGATGCAGTTAGGGCTTCCTTTTTTTTTTTTATTGAAGCGCAATGCACCATCATTACAGCAACAGCATCTGTGCTGTATGCACCTCTTCCCCCCTGCAGCTTTGTAACCATTGTGACATCACCAATTACCATCACCATTATCAAACTACATAAATCACATGCTGATAATGATGCTAAGGTGATCGGTCCAGCAGTAAAAGGATGGGATTACTGCAGCCGGATGTATCTGTCTTTTTCTTTCTCTATTTTCGCTCCATCTCCACCCTACTTCACCTGATCTCACCTCCTGTTGCCCCTCCCCCCTCTCACTTACGTAACAGGGTGATCGAGGCTGTCCACTGGGGCCACGGACAATCTGAATGAAGAGGAAGTTATGAATGAATAAGCAGCCATTCTTAATCTTGTCTCTCCCCCCACTGCCTTCACATCCTCTGTCTCTGGGTCTCTCTCTCGCCCTGTGTCATTTTTAGCTTTTCTGCCTTGCGTTTTCTCTTCTGGCATTTCCTCTTTTTCTTCCTCTCATGCTTTTCTTTCATTTCTTTCTCCTCTTTCTCTCGCCCATTTAGCTCAGCATTACAGCAGCATGGGGGCTGTTGCCGTGCAGATTAAGTGCTGTAATCCTGAAGCGCAGGGATACAGCGCATGCGTTGTTCGTGTGTGAACATGCACGATTGTCTGCAGAGGACTGGATGTTTCTGGTTGCCTTATAACATGGCAACAGCAGTGGTTTATGACCGCTGCTCCATTCCGCACCCCTTTTCCATCATCATCAGCACCAGCATCATTATCATCATCGCTCCATCTTTCATGTTGGGGGGGGGGGGACACAGCTGAGCCAATGGTGAGGTCATGGGATTGTTTCACTGCTCATTCAGGAAAACAGCAGCTGGATGGAACAGGGGGAGGGAGAGAGAAGACTAGAGAGCCTGAGCGGGAGGGGAAAGCATGCCGTCATAGGAGGAAATATCCCCATTCAGAAAAAACTGGATTTGACAGAGAGAGAGAGAGTGAATAAGAGAAAGGGAGAAGGGAGAGATACGAAAATGGGTTTATAGCAACAGCCAGCTGTAATAACATAGTGGACTCTCAGTGTTTTGAATGCAGTGGATGGATATGGAGGGAGGGGAAAAGATAGACGGCGAGAGTGATATAAAGAACGAGGGAGGATTTTCAGCTAAAAATGATACAAGCAGAAGGAGAACAGGTGTTAAAAGGAGACAGTAATGTACAAAAGAGGAAGCAGAGGATTATACACAAAAATTCCAGTGCTGTGCAGAATAAATTAAAGAAATCTGAGACAGTAATATTTCTAACGTTTCTCAGCATCATGCATATTTCTTTAGAAGCCAATGAAATGTTACAGGGCGGGCAGTTGAGTGGAGCAGCGCGTTCCCTTGTGTCCTCGCCAGACTTGGTGGACATGTACTGCTGGATTTAACATTATAGACATGACCACTGACTATTTTTATAACAATTTAGCCAGAAATTCACAGACTGACTTTACACGGCCCAGTTATATACTCGGTTTTGACCGAGTCTTGTTTCTTATCATGCTTGTTGAAATAAAATGTCTTCTAATGTAGATGGGTGAGGAATTGAAATATTCTCTAAACTGCTCCTTTCATTGAGTCCAGAGTGAGTTAATGTTTGCTAAATGCCTAAAACATCAATGTAAACTGGGTCAGTCAAACTCACTGAGGCCTGAGGCCATTTGTGTTGACCAGTGCTCGGTCACACACACACACACACACACACACACACACACACACACACACACACACACACACACACACACACAGTGTACAACCACAGGTCAGAGCGGGAGTCAGTGAGTACGTGTGTGTGTGTCTCAGTGTTGGGTTTAAATGGATTGTTCCCCATGGTCCATGTGTTTGCGTCAGTATCGAATTTATGTGTTACAAAGAGATTCGCTTAAATATGAACAATTAAACACCAGAAATTCACAAAACGGTGACAAATAACAGTTAGGAGGGCAAGATGGAGGCAACATGTCAAGAGCACTAACTGTTTTGAGTGAGTGTGTGTTTTTGTGAGAGTTCACCTCTCTCTGATGTTTTTCCGGCTTTCCATTAGCGTTGAGAATTACCACTACAGAGAATACGATTGAGTGTTTGTGGTGCATGTGTGTGGAAGAGAATTATCGGTGGACTAATGGAAAGCCAGCGATAAACAGGAACACACACACACATACAGGCACCTCCTCAATACCAATAGTCACACACAAACAAGTGCAAACACATGCACATACACAGATATACATGCTCAAACAAACATGCCCTCATTTTTGCACACACAATTGACACATAAACACATATAGAGTAGGCTTGCTTCATTTCACACACAACAGCACACACATGCACTAAAACCTGTGTTGACACACAAACACAATTCCAGTCACGTGGCTAGGCAGTCTCTGTTAGCCGCGAGGCCCTAATTAGCCTAATTACTCCTGCCTCTGGGCTTCTGCCCGTTTCCTGTGAACTTAGGCAAATGCTGAGCCATTAGAGGACTATAGCCTTGCCTGAAATGTTAGTAGCATCTCATTGCTGTGTCCCCCCATTTACTTGACTGAGAAGGAAATGAAGGTTAATACACTGTTTTTACCTATTGGTCATTTTGTGTCTGTAGGGGAGTATTCACCGTTCACTGCTGTGAAAGTGGAGTAGATGACCCCAAGGGAGATACATTAAGATTCTAGAAATAAGCAGATATTAGCTGTAGTTAAATGTCATGTAGATTTGTATTTTTTATTAAATTATACTGAAATGTAGCAACCATATACTCATCGATTGTGCAGTGTTTTATCCTGTGCACAGTCTCTTAACATTATGTATTTTAACACATGAAAACAAGAACAAGTCGGAGGTATTTTAAATGTACAAAGTATTCACAGCATATAGCCCTGTGCAATGGACTAAGTATGTGTCTTCGATCTGGTGTTATACATTGGGGTTGTAGCGGTAAATGTATTCATTCCAAACTGTTTGACTTTTGTTGATTAACCAAAAGTGCAACCAACCCTGTCCCCTACAAAATTACGTTCCCATACGACTAAACTACATTCTCAAACGTATTTTCCCCAGGATTACGGTCACAGTTTTAAACACGTGGTTAATGTTGTAAATTTAAACCTAACAAAACAAAAAATGCAACCAAACTACTTTGTTAGGGTTAGTAGAAAAACATCATGGTTTGGCTTTAAATTACTATGATTTTTGTTATTAAATTATGGCCGTAAATTAAAATAAGTGAACATTGACTTTTAGTTTCACATGGTGCACAAACAGCGGTTCCCGAGCGCTTTACAGCAGCCCACCTCCCTAATGCTTAGGATGGGTTAAATGTAGAGGTCAAATTTCATGTATGTACCTGCATGTATATGACAGTTCTAATAAAGTTTAAGGTTAAAATAGGAGTTGAAAACTACTCCGTTTTATGTTATTCCCAAATTATTTTCTCACCTTTCTGTGAAGCTTTCAAACTCTCTGGTCATTTTGGGTCATTGCTGCAGTCATCACACATAGGGGAGTGATAGCCCACTTTTATGAATGGCTTAATTCAGGATCTACATGGTCCAAATCCAGGGGTCTCAGTGTAGGATTACCTTAGATAATCTTCCACTGCAGTGAGATGTAATGACCTCAAGGGGTTATCGCTACAGATTAGGATTTACCACTTTTGTCCTATGAATGTACCTTTGTAAACTTTAACCAATGCATGAATGGGGGGTGTGTGTGTCAATGAAAGGGATTACAAGGGACCTGCACAAACATGGAATTCGTGTACACTGTGATACTCAATCTTTTTAAGTACTGCTGGAGAAGTAGGTAAATGATTTTTGCTGACTCGAGTATGGATTTCATTCGGGGAGTGTGTTTGTTATAGGGGATAAAGGCCCTGTACACATACAGTTATTCTGACTAATTGGACCTCTGCTCATGTTAGTTTGTGCACATGTTTGTATCTTGACTGCTTTAGTGCTTCCATTCCCTTTACCTGGTACCCAATTGTTCAGATGTGATGCGGAACAATTTTTTTCTAATCAGCATAGTGTTTGTGTTTCTCTGTGTATTCAGCAGTTCAGGCAGAGTTCAGGCAGTTTAGCAGAGAACTATCACACTCTGGCTTTGGATATACCGCCATCTTGTGGACAAAAGAGTCTACAGCCTTATAAGTATTCTCAGCTCTGTTTTTTATAGTATGGGGAATATACCTTGTGCTGAAAAGTTGTTTCAAAGAAAATTAGTTCAATTCAATACATCCATTTAATTCAACATTGCACTGTGAAGGGATTTTGGTTTGAGACAAGACTGATTCTGGGGTGTGGATACAATGTGAATACAATAATTATGCTTCCTTTGCCTTGATAATATTACAGTATAACCTTTATTTAAATTTCTTATTTAAGGTCTGCCATGTTTGATGCACTCATGAAAAGTTGTCAGATAGAGTAATCATTATCACCCCCATGAAAGAGCATACCAGTAGGAGATTTTTTTTTTCTGCTATTAAATTATAGGTCTTGATTGCATTAAAAAATGTTCCACTATATGCTCTTTAAAAATAAACAGTTCTCCAAATGATCCAAATGATTTGTTCTCAGTCTGAACAAACGTTTTTGTTCAAAATGATGGGTTGTTGAGAACATATGCTGATGTTTGGAAAGTGATAGATACATCGGAGTGCTATTAACATTTTATTAGTGTTAGTTCCAGCCAGAATGACGTAATGATGGATAAATTCTTTTAATTTATATATACGACATTCAGAACCACTAGATGTTGAATATTAATGCTTGCCCAAGGCAAGTAAACTGTGTTAGGGCAAGTGGAATGACTCGTGTATTTATAGGATCGGGCAAGAAAAAATAAATGTGATCTCCTTATCGGCCGATATTCAGTAAAAATACACAATTGGGAGATCATTAATGCTTTCTATAGTCGCCGATCCCTCATAATGCTACATTGTAAACAACAATCTGGTTGAAAATGACATAAGGAGAGCTAGTTAACGTTAGCTGTTATCAGCCAGTGGGCAGCACAGTCCTCCTTATCTAAATAACGGAGCTAAACTCTAATGTCAACGGAGAGTCCCTTGAGTTACATTATGATGAGTTCAAGCCCTGTTCAGTAAAAATGAGTATTGGGTAATAACGTTTTCATAATATGTTCTAATGCAATCTTGTAAAATGTAGTTTTTGTAGAGAAACTTAATATAAATACAGTTAATAAATCCAGTTGTTTGAAGGAGATGTTTTCACAGCAATATAAAATAGAAATTATAGAGGGAACTATGACCTGTTTAACTTCCTAGCCCTAGTTTTAAGCAGTTTATAATACATAATTCTGTAATTAATTCTGCTTCTCTAGAAAGCAACCAGAGTTCGCGATTGTTGGAACAGTGGAAAGACTAACCAAGACAGTTTTGATGAGTTTTGTGTTGTTTCTGTCGACTTTGAATGAACTGCTTATTACAATGATCAGCAAGGTAAAATTACTGTCTGTCAATTGAGTCTGGTGGCTTTGAGTAGAGCATATCAATTGCATGTTTTGTATCTTAATAATTTATAATAATTCTCTGTCCCTGTTGATTTTATTTATTTTTTAATAGGCCTACATTTTCCATTTCGGACAAGCAAGTTTTTTGAGATGTTACTTGGAGTTATATACAGTATATTATTATATATTGCATGTTTGATATTGTCACCGTTAGTGTTTAAGGACTTCGGTGCTGTCTCGTCATCGTCTGGTCTTAGTAATAAAAATCTCTCTGATTTCTCATTAGAAGTTAGGGTCTGATAATTAATTGCGTCCAAGTACTGTATATAAATGTTCAACCTTTTCCACAAGCTGGTTAAATTGAGTATGAGAGGGAGGATGTTACTGGTTCCACTTGGTTAGTTTATTTGCCTGACATCAGTCCTCAAGTACAGTGACCTGGCTAAAGTAAGCCTCCTTACCAAGCAAATTTTCACTTAATTAAAAACACCTTAATTCGTATTCATTGTCGTTTTTTTTTTGTATTTTTTAACTTATTTTACTTTACTTACAGTGACTTGACTAAATGAAGGTTGACTAATGCTCCTTCAGCACCGGACTGACCCCTGTGATCACTGTGTCAAACCATTTCCGTATGACTGGATCATCTAGGTCAGCCAGTATCACGTACAGGAACGGTCCCCTTATCAGCAGATTTGATCAGTCTAGTCTAAGTTCACGGATCACACAGCATGGTAATATAGGTTCACAACTACATGTGATTGTATAATCATGTTATTATCCAAGATTAAGTTCTGATTCTCATAATAACAGGATTTGAAAATCATTTGTTTTCAGTAGCATACAACTTGGACAATGAACAATGGAGAGCACAACACATCCCATTCATGTCATGTTAGTTAGTCAGTAGCTCGTCCTGAATTGACCTCATCGAATGAGCGAAGTCATGAGCTAAGTGTCAATAAATTAGCATTTCTCTGATAGCCCTTTCATTGACTTGGCTAGTTTCAGTGTAGTTTGAATAAAATGTTAGAACATAAATGCATGTAAATATTAATAATTTTGGGTGGCATTTTATGCCTATATTAGGTAGTGCATTGCAAATCATGATCGGTGTCTTACCTCCCGAGTCACGGCCCAAATGTATGAAAATTTCTTTCTTTCTTTCTTTCGAAACATATGCATTTAAAAGCATGCAGTTTGGGGCAAGTCATAGTCAAGTCAGCACACTGACAGCTGTTGTTGCCTGTTGGGCTAGAGTTTGCCATGTTATGATTTGAGCATATTTTTTAATGCTAAATGCAGTACCTGATCAACGCTGCCTAGTTTGACAGTTTGATTGGAGTTTGTAAATGATTGACAGCTGCTCAGAGACTGCTTGGCTCTGAATGGTTGTTTCTCTTCGGGCGCGGTAGAAACTTGCAAATGCCATTAGGAGCATGAGGTGGAGGCAGAGGAACATGATTCTTTTCACAGATTATCTGTCTCATGCAATACTGTCAGGATATAGTAACACAAGTTTTTCATCATATTTGCTCAAAGTGACCGACTTCAGCTATAATGAGACTGGAAGGTTCATCCATCTGTTTGTGTCATCTAATGAAGCTGTTAGTGTTTCCTCGTTCTATGTTGAATAGCCTGCGTGTTATTGTATGCATGTCTTCCTTGATATGACCTGTATGATCAATATGTATCATAGATCGATTGTCAGTTTCAATTCTAGAAGATAACGCTTTGCTGATGATTTTTATGTCTATTGATTAGAGATATAGGGTGATAGCTGGAGGAAAGAGTTTAATCTTTATCAGGTTTCAGTATTACTGTAATGTTAGCCATGTTCATATGTGGTGGGATTTTACTAGGGGTGTGAATCTTTCAGCATCTCAGGATTCAATTTGATTTTGATTCTTGGGGTCACGATTCGATTCAAAATCGATTCTCGATTCAAAATTGATTCTCAATTCAGTAGGCCTACATAGGGGTGCAAATTTCAGGATCTACTCCAGTCCGCTGTGTGCTCATAAAGGTCGCCGTCAGACAGCCCGTCAACAGCCCTTTCTAACGGGAACTGAAGCACTCTCTTCAAAGCCACCAGACTCCATTCATAAAAACAGTAATTGTACCTCTTAGAACATGGGAGAATACATACAACCCCAATTCAAAAAATCTGAACTAACCCTTTAAGTTATTTCCAAACTTATCACAGCTAACTTTGACTCAGCTAGTGTGCTGACGCTCACATTATTCATGACTTTATTGATTAGCTTCCTTTAGTAACCTAGGTCATTGCTTTTTCCTAACGGCTGAGTGGGCGTTTCTATTTAAAAAAATAACCCGGAAAAGAACGCAAATGGACCCACTCTTTAGGCAATAAACCTGCCAAAGTTAAGGGAAAATATTGAAATATATTGAAAAACTGTTGAGAGGAATCAGAGTCAAAATCGGATGCTTTGTACACACATCATCCACCCTGACCTTCTTTTTATGACTTTTCGTTACGCTATCAGAACATCACGTTACTTCCCACTATGCCAATATAGGTTGTGTCTTTCCGCAGACACCAGTAACACTCATGCTGGTCACTTGCTTGCACATGGGTCACCAGCTACTGTACTCCTTTTGCTCGGTGCGTCACACCGTCACAAGGGTCCACGGTTCATCAAAGCCTGGAAATGAAGCTCTGATCAATTATTTTCGATGGACATCTACTCACATGTTTTATTAGTGACTGTCTACCATATCTGTCTGATTGTTAAAAGTGGTTGGTATTATTAGGCTGCTATGTTTCATAATACAAATACAAACACATCTGTAGTTAGTTTTGCTACCAGCTCCTTATATGTAAAGTATCTGAAAGATCTTTTATCTTAAATATACAGTATTTATAGTATCTGGCACTTCTCGGTTCTCACCGTGCTTTCAGCTAATGAAGCTACAAAATGAAACCAAGGTTAGCTTTTTCAGGATCGAAGTATTCCCACCTCTTTGGTTCTATCACGTGAAAGACTCGCAACATTGTTGTGAACTGTGAGAGGCTGAAGGTACAAAGAATCCTTTCAGTGCAAGTACTACCATGTCAAATCCCTTCAGACACTTGCTGTGCAGACTCTCAGCAGCAACTTTATGGAAAGAAGCCTGTAACCTGAGTATAGAGATGTGTAAAACTAATCAAGGATTTACTGTAGGAGTTTGAATTCTTACAGAATCTGCGACTGCTGTCTTTCGAAAACAGACATGAATGACAATTTTGCACATGAGCAGAAACGACGTAGTGTGAAATACTATTTACAGTTGCAAAGGGGCCTCTTTGTGGTGATGATGTAGGTAGCTAAATGAAGAAAGTGATAAATAAGAAAATCAAAGGGTGGCTGTTTAGGGCAGAACATCGAACGGCTTTGATGTTCACCAAGTTGGCTCAGAGATTCAGTTTCACACCAGGCAGCATTTCTAAAGCGAACAATCACAAACTGTTGTATCTCCTTTGACAACAGTTCCAGCTCTACATGGTGCAATGACACACAATATACACAAGGCTCAGTGTTGCACCAAACTAAACAGAATTTAGTTTCTTCATTCAGTTTCGCTTCAATCCAAACAGCTGCACTTTTTCTTCTCAACAAGTACAGACTTCTCTTGGCTCTACGTAAGACAAACATAAATTTAAACACAAAAAGCAAGAAAAGAAAAGGGTTGTGTTTTGTATAATCTTATAACCTCAAAGTGATTTTTTTTTCCTAAGTGTCCCACAAAAGTCTCAAATTCGACTTTCAACTGTCCCAGACTTGACAACCAATGTCCCAAATTTTTTCATTTTTTTTTTCATTCTACATAATAAATATAGTTTAATTATAAACTATTTATTAAAAAGTATGCGAGTTAACTCGCATCACTTCATTGACTCACTCTGGTCCGCCATGGAAGTTCTGCTAGTTGGTCCCTGCACTTATATCTGAAAAAATTTAAATCACAGGTTTGTTTGGAAATAACAACTCAAAGTTTTTTCCCCGTATCAATAATCTTTCCATTTTATTCTACATTGTGAAGCCATTTGTAAAGTCTGTATAAATATGAGCGCTATAAATTAATCATCGATCATCTATCTGACGTTTATTAATGAGATATCACAGTGATGATGGTTTATGTACATGTGATAAATTAATGGTACGGGAGCTATATATTCACAGGTGTGCGTAATGGTCGCACGTAATGACAGCTGCTGTTCTTCTACTCTTCTGTAGTGCAAGGAGTGTTTCCTGCATCTCTCTGTCTAGTGTACATGACTGTTTTCTCAGTAACTTTACTCATCCCAAAGCTCCTTCAATTCTCATGCCGAGTTCGTTTGCGATTAAACATTACAACGTTAACACAAACTAGCAACACACAGTAACATTCGCTTCTACTACATTGACATAGGTGCTAATATCGCTAGTGCCAATCGTGATTAGCTATGGGCAGAAATATATGTCACTAGAAACTGAATTTGAATCAATTATATATGAATTTGAATTGCTCAACTTGAATAATTGTGTTGAAAATTTCAATTTGAATCACATCATTTGAATTTCTATTGTTTAACTTGAATAATCACATTGAAAACTGAATCTATATAGCATAATTTGAAAGTTCAGTTCAATTCAAATTCAGTTTACTGAGACATGCATCTGGTTGTTGAGGAAGGACAATCGAGTGCAGATTCACAGAACTCCGGTCCGCGTACGTTTTGATAGGTTGTTTATTGGATTAAATCCAAAGTGGCAGAACTACAAGTATTTTCGTTTCGTCCTAGCATGAAGTGACTGGATAAGAAACATGGATCATTATAGTTAGAGTTAGTGTGATGTGATTTTTGGACAAAGCAACAATGTGTATAACCATCTTCAGGTTCCTGAGCTTTATTATAGGCTAATAAATAATGCTCTGACCTGTAACTAAACCTGTGCAAGTATTTGTGGTCATGGATCGATAACAAGCCATTCAAAGAGCTGATGAAGCCTTTTACAAAAAGGTAGACTACTTTCAAATAATAATAATAATAATAATAAGTTGACTTCATGAAAGCTTTACCTTTGTTATAATGAAATAAGCTTGTAAGAGATTATTAATTAGAATCACAAAGTGTCATGTTGATTGTCATTCCAAACAAAACTAGGGCTAAGCAATTAATCACTCTAATCATATTCTTATGTGATCAGTCTTGTGTTTATTGACCCATCTATGCACCCCAACCTCAGCTCCTCCCTACACGGATTGAGTGAACGGCTGGAGCAATTGCTCAGAGAGCGTCTATGTTGCCGTGGATGGGTTTATATTGGAGTTAGAGTTTAAAAGCCGGTTGCGTCCCAAGGGCTGTGAAAAAACGTTGGAATGTAACGACATGGCAATGAGATCCACTGAAAAGTTGTGTCCTGCTCCGGTGCTTGCACGTGTCTACTTTGTTGCAGAGAGAATTTCTGGTATCGTGACATCCCTAGTATTAACTGGTGACTCTCAGCCGAATGCGTTGTGGTTTCTCATGGTGACGGCAGCTGTTGAAAACACGAACAGAACATGAAGATGTCCTCGTAAACTAAACTAACACGCAACAACTATTTTTATGCTGGTAACCATTTTAACTCAATGTTCGAAGCTCACTTAACTCGTGGATGGCTGGGGCAAGATGCCACTTTCGTTGCTAACATGCGTACGTATATTTCTGATGACGTTGGTTGTAAAAGGGTCTATGATATAAATGAGAACCACAAAATTCTAGTTTCAAATGAGTTTTACTGTATATTTACCAACTAAACTACTTTGAGCATCTTCTGCTGCCATTTTCTGTAAACATTCTTGACAAATGTTAACTGTTCGCTAGCCAACGCAGTAGCAGTGTCCGCTGAACAATGACATCTCAGCAGTTATGTCAGCCATGTTTTTTGGGGAAAATCAAATTATCCCCTCAGAGAAAACACCAAAAAAAGAAGGCAACGTCGGACTGAATGAGCAGTTTCTCACGGAAAAGGAATTCACAGCTCTGAATTTGTCGTCTTAAGATCTTGCATGATTAGGTAGGTATGCTGATATTGTAACTTGCTTACTTAAGTTACTCATGGTCCAAGCTTCTGTTGAATTTAGTTTGCGCAAATTTTGTTCAAATTCCTCACGTCTTTGAGCTTATGATTCCTTACATCAAATGTACATTTTCTAACTACCAAGCTTAGGAAAGCATCAGCCCTCAGCTGCTCCTAGCCCAGCAGAACCTTTTCTCAATGACTGCCACTCTCATGACAAGTCTAAATATGCCATGACATAGAAGTGAATTGATTTCTCGTTCCTTTAGCAAGAAAACGGGTTCCCATCTGGTATGCGGGACGGTGATGTTAAACATAGTATTTATAGTGTTTATACATAGTGTTGGTTTTCACATACCCAGAGCGTGTCCAATTCCTGAGCATGCGTGGAAATAAGAACAGGGAGGATAAGTGCTTTTCGGGTCAGATGAGGTTTCAATTGTGGACAAATTTCAAATATCGTAAAGACAGAATTAAAGATTTAGAAATGGTTAACATCCAGTAGTTGCAATGTGAGGGGGCCAGGCTCCAAACTGTGACCACGTATTATTTTAACCGAATTTCCAGAAAATTGGCAAAACATAGAAAAGAAAATTCCAATTAATGCAGATTTGGGTCGTCTCGGGTGATGGTCCTTGTAATAATCTCACTACAGCAAAACTGAATTTGTTGTCTCCACCTCTCTCTCTCTCTCTCTCTGTGTGTGTGTGTGTGTGTGTGTGTGTGTGTGTGTGTGTGTGTGTGTGTGTGTGTGTTTAAGGACATCCAATCACCTTAAAATAGTGTGCCACTAACTTCAAGCAGAACCTAAGTTACGCATTGCGGAAATCTGATTATACAGTCAGCAATTCAGTGTTGAATTATGAGTCAGTTTTTGGGTAACTTCTGTTGCTATGGTGCTTTGCATCAACAAAGCATTTCAAATTTGTATTTTGACATAAGAGTTTAGGATGGAGAAAAATACTTTTTGTTAACATACTTCATAAACATTTGTTAAGAAGACGGCAGCCTAAATAGAAAAATACCCCTTTGACATAGAGATGTCATCACCCTTTTTATTTGTATTTTTTTTACTGTATTACTGTTAGATATTGGTGACAAAACTGAGTAATTTACTTTCTTTACATTTTTAACAAAATCCTCAGAAAAAGACATATTCAGCATCGGGTCAATACTCAGCCTAATCCAAAGATAATTTTAGACGATTATTCATGCCAATGGAATTTTTTTCTTTTGCCTGTAGACAACAACAACAAGCTCTTTCAGTAAATTACTGAAACCCAAGGTGGCACTGAAAGTTTTTTTTTTTTTTTTTTTTACCAACAATACAACTTTAGCAAATTATGACACAACTACTATAATATATAATAATTCTTGGCTGTTAATAATAATAATAATAATAATAATACATGTTATTATTATTATTATTATTATTATTATTATTTTTATAAATACTGTACTATACCATGAAACTTTGCTACCACTTCATAATTAGGTATCCTTTATCATGACCTTATAAGCTGTAATTAAACTGAAGTGGTTAAAAAATTATTTACTTATGCTTTATTAGTTATTTATAAGCATTAATAACTTATGTCTGTGATTCAAACGTTTTTCACTTTTTAATAAGCCATCGTGTCTGCAGTTATAAATGTTAGTAAGTCATTCATAAGTCATTAATAAAGGGTTACTTTCTAATAAGTCATCAAGTCAGTGTTATATTTTGGGAATGACTTATACTTTTGCAAATTAGAGCATGAATGTAATTTAATGGTTAAAAAAAGTAAAGACATTTAAAAATACGTAAAAATAGCAGTTAATAAATAGCAATAAATACTGGTGGTAAGGGAAGATACAACAAAAGATCCTAGGTAAAAGCCAGTATTGTTATATGTTTTAAATGAAATTTTAAAAGTTGTAACAATGGCGCACAATAACACATGTACAGGAGGCTGGAAGCAAAAGACCTGAATGCAGCATTACTGTAGGCTTAAATTCTGGAGCATAACACAATAATCTGTTAGGGATATAAACTGATTCTAATGACAATGTCATCCTACCTAAATGTCAAGTATCATAATGTGACTCGTGATGATAACATGGTGTCCATTGCAGTACAGGTACTACTGTATCATAATAAAAATGGTGAAATAGCCAAGAGTCAATAGCTCTTATTCCCAAAATGTCTTAACTCCAAACTTTTGATAAGAAAAGATCTTCTTGAGTATGACAAATTAAAGATTCATGTGACAAACGTGCTTGTCTCCTCTCATAGGATCCATCGTCACACAACAGTAGGCACATGACCGCAAGTCAGAGTAACTAAAGCCTACATTAGCTTAGCAGCAGACCAGATATGTTTCCGAGTCGGAGAGGAGATTACAAAATAACTGAGCCACTCTCTTTCTGACTGTGATACTCGGTTTCCCTGGCGACGTGAGGCGGTAAAGTTGTCCTCTTAGGTCTGCAGTCAGTCAGAGTTTTACTCCCACTGTGTGTGTTTGTTGATCTGCGTGGAGTCCACTTCGGTCGAGAAACAACTATACACCACCTTGCCTCATTTTTATCAGAATGCGTCTCACTACAGAGGAGAAAATAGAGCTGGGACTCAAGGAGCAGGGGACAGTCAATCCTGCATTTGGGGTAAGTGTAGTGTCATCTTAATTCTCTCTTCAGCTTGGCTTTGTGACACCAACAAAATCAAAGTGTCAAACACTGGGTGAGGGTTTGAGATAAAACCGATTCAAATATTTTTGTTATGAATATACAAGATATAAAAGTTGTTTTTTATTATTATTACTTTGGTTTTACTTACAGACTAAGCGAAAAAGAAGTACAGTGCTATTTTCTTACAGCAGTAAGGGCTAAATGTAAACCCCTGTGGAATGCGAAATGACCAAAGTGTGAATGTGTTCCACAAAAGACGGGATATTTCAGTGAAATCGATTGCATGGTTTCAAAGTATGTGGCAAATATCAGTCTTGAGTGTAGTTGAGACGGATCAAAGAGCTCCAGGCTTAAACTAGAAATGCTCTTTGATAAAACGTCGACCACGAAACAGAAACTGAATATATGATATATGAAGCGGGGATGTGTAGTTTGTGTGTGAGAATGGTAAAAAGGTCTGGCCGCATGGGGTGTGCAAGTGTACACAGCTGAGCACAGGGTTGATGTTTCCCCTTTTTTCTCTCCATCCCAATTAACTGAAGAATTTGGAAAAATGGGAACACCAAACAAACAGCACAGCTTCGTTTGCAGATGGGCAAACACGTCCGTCTGTCAGCATCTGCAAAATAATACAGGCAAAGGAATGGGGCCTCATTTATTATTGTCCTTGTATTGTATACTACCTGACACTCCTATACAAAGGCCCAACATGAGACTTCTACCGTACAATAAATTCAAAGATGTTGAACTAGGATTTATACATTTAATAAATCAATCGAGCTTGCTGATTGACATCCAGATTAAGTTTTCATAATTCATTCTTAGGCTTTCAGCATGTAAATTTATTTCACAATAACCTCTTTTGAACTTTGGGCCCTGCTTTTTGTTCTTCTTTAAATCAGTTGGAGTCACACTTAAGTATGTTGTCCATAAGATGCATCTAAAACTAAGTCTACTTCTTGGAGTTGCCAGATATTTTTAGGCTATTATGGAACAAAATTACCCCAAATTACAGAGATGTACGGTATATTAACATCTTTTAGATACTCAACCAAAAAGATATGTCCTTAATTGTTACAGTTGTGTATGCTAGAAAAATGCTAAAGCTTTTCAAGAACAAAATGCTGATAAGGAAATGGTGTCACTTCATTCTGTTGAAGACGCATTCTGTTGCATTTCAAACAAATAC
Organism: Sebastolobus alascanus; assembly: GCA_916701645.2. Classification (NCBI taxonomy): domain Eukaryota; kingdom Metazoa; phylum Chordata; class Actinopteri; order Perciformes; family Sebastidae; genus Sebastolobus; species Sebastolobus alascanus. The sequence continues at coordinate 651,097 of CAKAOJ020000050.1, forward strand.
AAGATGCATCATCCTGCTGGAAGATATTCGTATCATATGGAAGATTTATCTTAACAGTTTAATACCATATTTATTGCCTTTTTTAAGATTTTATGTAGTGTTGAGAGCTAAAATCGTCAAACCTGTATAGCGTGGGAGAAATCCAAGCAGTCACTTCTTTAGGGTAATAATAGTAGATAACCATGGAAGCAGATACAGATACATGTTGAGACCAAACAATTTCAGCAAATGCAGCAATCGTGTTTTCTTGGATGCTTTTAAATGATAATTTGATAACTTAAGATTCTAATGATCTGATTTCCCAAATGTCATATATATGCCTGGATTGCAATTTTGTGACTGTAAATGGACACAAGGGTTTTATACACAGTACACCTGGTACAGAATGTCTTTTCTACCAGGGCTACATTTAGGACTCGCCGTTGCAAAGCAATGGAATGGGAAAGCAAATGTGTTTTTGGCATTTTTCTTTCTTGTACAAGTGAGCTTTTGTTTGTCACTGCAGCTTTGAGTCCAGTTCAAGGACCAATTTTAGGTTTCAGGTATCAACACAGGATTGAGGCTAAACTCTAAAAACAAAGGCTTGCTTCACGTGAAGCAAAACTTCCAACTCTCTGTGTGACTCACATCTCTTTTTAGTGGGCTTTAGGTTTCTCTAGATACTGGAACACTGTCATGGTACAGTAACTCTGACCCTTGATCTCCTCACTGGTTATTGTTTTTAATGTTGGTGATAATACTTAGGATTTTACTCACTGTAAATTATTAAGGATATAAGGGACACGACTGGCAAACATTGTACATGTTTGTGAAAAACTGTGCTAGAAGTAGTAGTTATAGTGCTATAGAGTATTTTGTTGCAAACTAAATTTAAAACTAGAAAGTGATGCATTCATGGGCAGGGAAGTACTGTATATAAAACCAAACAGCAAAGTATGGCACCCCTAAATAAGTATCAGTATTTAAAACAAGGCAAGGAAATATGTTTTACAGTGGATAGTGGTTGGTGTTATTGAATATGGCAAGTACTGTATGTATGTATGTATGTAGGTATGTATGTTGCATGCATGTTGGTATGAGAGTGTGGAAATCAATAAATACAAACTCAGTCACCTGCTAATCTGCCAATCTCAAGAGAGAGGGTCGTAGAAAGAACAGCTCAGTTTGCTTGACTTGTCTCCTCAAACAGGTCTTAAACCTTTGGTTGAAGTTGGTAAAGACAGTTTTAAATGGAAAATTTGGAAGATAAAAAGGATTAGCATTACTTGTATCGTAGCTATGTACATCACAGTTTTTGTGGAAGAACATGTAGAATGGGTAAGCCAGGTTGATGGCATGTTTTTATAGGTAAAATACATGTTTGATATTTAATAACGGTGAGCTGATGTTGCTGCATTTGCTATTGACTTTATCAGTGCCTGAGTAGGCTTGACCTCACTGTCAGGTTAGATGCTAACAAGTTGAGTGATGAGTGTCCGGGTGTGAACTTGGTTGTTTCGAGGAGGATTTCCGGACAAACGGTGAACTCCCTGACTCAAGAAAAAACACTTCCGGTACAGGCTACTAGAAACCCAACCACATTAACCAGTAATCAACTAGTCTACATATGTAAATATTAAAGCTACTGCATGGAACTTTAATTTTGTGTAGATTTTGGCAGTCGCTGTTGAGAAAAGTGGTAGTGTTTCCATGCACCAGATTCTCTTTAGAAAACCTAATTTTACTGCAAGCAGGGTCTGACAGTCTGCCCTACACAGTACTGGTTCTGGTTCTCCCATGCCTCTCTTCCCTCCAGAAGACCCAGTAATACGGCCTGGGTCTGTCCGGGGTGGGTTGGTTGCTGCAGGAGCCCCTGCTGGAGTCTGAGCGGAGGGTGTTTCTGGTGAACCTGTATGATTTCATCCGATTTTGTCTGATTTTGTGCGAAATCCGACCCGGTGGCGACGATGACGAGCATTAAGAATAACTATATAGAAATAGCCAATCTTCTCACTGATGGTCTTGTTTACTTATGTAGGTCATATAGAGACATCAGTATTAAATTGATACTGTTTCATAACCAGTTAAAAGTTCCTCACAGTAACTTTAACTTGAAAAAATAGGAAAATAGGAAAAACAAGTTAAAGGCCTGGTGATGGAATAAGCCAACCATTTTGGCTTCTAGATTAAAATGTGAAACCATGGGTAGTAGTTAAGTATAGTTTTCCCTTTTTTCTTTAATCTCTGTTTCAAATATGCATATGACTTTGCTGTGTTGCTTTGCAAAATCATTATATTCAACCAACACTTCATAGTTCATGCTCTGACAATAACATTCTTCACATTAACATCCTAAAACCAGTTAAGGATAACTCTAAGGTTAAGGCTTTCATATATCTGCCCATTAGATTAAACAATAATCTCAGTTTGAATCAGCATAACAAAAATCACAGATGCTGCCAACGGAGACAATCAGTCATGCAGAAACTAAAACACTTGTCTTCCTGCTGCATCACAGTGTCATTGAACCATTTCTTTAGTATTCTTCAGTATGCTTTACAGTCACTGACTAAAAGAGCCTCTTGAAGTTCATCCATGCAGCCAGCAAACTGATTGGTCTTCCCACGCTCAATTTATCCATCCATATCGTCACAGCTGTGACGTGGAAGGCACACATCGCAGCACATGATGCTGTGCCCTAAATAATCACACTGGCCAGCATCAGTGATGATTAACCACACGTTTAGTGCCATCTGTTTCTGTCTAGTTGTCGAGGTACTGGTACTCCACTTGAGTACTTTTTTTGGATGACTCAAATTTTGCTTCATTTTAGAGGAAAATAGTGTTGCGATTGGTGTTGTTCTGTGGCGACTACTTTGCAAGTTAGGAAGTTAACTGATAAACAATGAGTCTATTACATTGTTAAAGGAACAGTGTATAACATTTTGAGGGATCTATTAGCAGAAATGGAATATAATATTCATAACAATGTTTTCATTAGTGTATAATCGCCTGAAACTAAGAATAGTGTTTTCGTTAGCTAAGAAGGAGCCCTTCATATCTACATAGGTTACAGAGTCCACCATGTTGCTCCGCCATGTTTCTACAGTAGCCCAGAACGGACAAACCAAACACTGGCTCTAGTGATTCTTAGAAAGGGAGGAGTGAGCGGAGGGGTACTCAGTTGGCTGCAATATGCAACCACACCACTAGATGCCGCCAAATCCCACACACTACCTTTAATGAATCTATCCGTATCAAGTCGCAAAATGTCGATATCTGCTTGTAGCATTATTAACATGTTTATAGATATTTTTAGGCACTCACAGCGCTTAAGGTTAAAGTTAGGGAAAGATGATGGTCTTGGTTTAATATTGAAAAAGTCAATAAGCAAAAGTTAACTCAATTAACATGCAACCAAAACTATAGCCAACTACAGAAAGTAGTGACTGTTTATTGTCTAGAGTAACAGGGACACTGTTTCTGGATAGACAAGTTGATGGTGATTTTGTTTTCTTTAAAAAAACAAAAAACAAAAACACCAAAGTAATTAAAAATATCAGAGGCAATAATCTCAAAACCTAGAAAAATAAAACCATGAAGCATGTCTACATACAGCAAAAAGTAAGTAATAAAATAAGCTTGTTTTTTGTAATTTAGGCGAACTAACCCTTTGTGTAAGGGAAGTAGTAGAAACAGTAGTTCCACCACTGGTTATGTGGATCCCTCCACTTCCATGCCCACCTCTCCTGTGGTTTCTGGATTGCAGGTAGGTAACCACTAGATGGAAGCAAATGGCCATGTAACCACTGAAACAAACGTCTGTGTGTACACTACCTGCCGTGAGAGTAAATCAAAGACAGAGAGGAAATGCGGTGCAGAGGGGTCGGCATTTGCATGGTCTGTGTCTGTCATGTGACTCTTGTGGGAGACAGATGCAATGGTGGGATGCATAGAACAAGGTGTTTTCTCTTGTTTGATGTGCTGATTGAATGTCAAATTCACCCTCTGAGACACAGCAGGTCTCGGAGCGACGGCTGCAGCATGTAGCTTTGTTTCCGGTCGTGGGACCTTGGTGTGAAATATCCTTATCCTTTATCTTGTGTGCTGGCTCTCGTGTGTAATATTTTACATACCCAATGGGAAGGATGAACATAAAAGTACAGTCTATTATAGTTAAAATTTGACTTATCAAATTATGGTTGATGGTGTTTAGATTAGTTTAAAAGGGTTATTGAGTCTCCCACTCATGATCAGCACTGGCATTATTTTCCTATGGGAAGAGTGGTGTCGCCCGACTAGGCGGAAGCGCTACTTTTGGCGTGACGCTCTGCTCGAAATTGTCACGGACCGCTACGCTTAAAGCTTGAATTATTTCAACCTTTCAAAGCGCAACCAATGAGATAACAGCTGTATGTGGCATATAGCCAGAAGCAACACATGCAAGTAGGGGAGGTAGAGAGTGATGAAAGAGTTCTCCGAACTCTATACAACACAACATTAAAAATATACCATGATCTTGCCAGGAAAGGTAATGCATGGCGAAATGTCAGCAGTCAGATGGCTACCTGGTTTCTGAAAAGGCATATAGCTTATGAACTTAGCTAAATCTAACTTCTTGATGACCTATACCTGTGCTGCGCTTTGCCTCTGCAAGTGTTTGCACTATGCTCTGGGCCCTATCTTGCGGTGAGTGAAGAGCTGTAGTGCTCTGTGAACTGAGAAACATAACGTTACTGGTGCTGGGTTTTAAAAGCTATTTTAAGGTTCTGCACTCTAATTATTGCAGTAATATATTTGGTCGTAAAATGTAAACTTGGCTCAGAGGCCAAATAAGGCTGAGATATACAGTACACAGGACAGAAAAGTAAACTATCAGTTTCTTCATGTCGTTTCATCGACGGTTCTAATGGAGTTTGGGGTAAGGGTTGTGTTTGTGGGTCTCAGACTCACATAACAGAGAAGTTCAACCTTTCTCATAGTTCCTATGCTGTTTTCAAAAATCAGAAGTCGGTCGAAATTAAAGCCATGATGTAACTTTGTCTTCTACTCCCAGTTCCAGCATATTGTATGCTGTATATATACACTATATACTGTGTCAGCTTTATGTAACTGACTGTAGGCTACATGACATAGGAGAGCCTTGTCTAATATGGGCTTCTTAATCGACATCTTCAACCGCTAAGCATTTTATGTTAATAATGTAGATATTTTTAGTGTAGCTTCTCTGAAGACAAAGCTCTTCATTCTGAATGAAATAAGTCTAAGCAGTAATTTCTTCTCATTATGGTTCAGGAAGAAATAACCTGAATTGTTGCCTATTTACACTAATATTAAACCAAGTCTTGGCTCCTTGCGAACTTTAAAAAAAAAAAAAGGAAAATCTAATTTGAAAAAGTCTGTAGCTTTTTTTTTTTTTTTTTTTTTAAAAACATTTTTTATGTTTACCCTTTTTTTAAATTTCGTTTTTGTAGAAGATGCCAAATTTGCTACACCTTATCCTTGCAATGTCATCTCATAGGTCACTACCTGATCTCCCACCTGTTCCACCTTTAGAACACTCCTCTGACACATCAAACAGACACATCTTCAATAGAGTTTGTACAAACCCTTTGGAAAGTGATCTGTCCCATGTGGACTGTGTTAAGAGGGAACTGACCTCTTTGCATTTGAATACAGCTCATGGGTCACATGGGGCGTCTAATAATATACTGTGTACACAAATGTATAATAGAAACAATCCTGAAAGCAGAAGTCAGAAGTTTATGATACCAATTGTATTATGATTTATTTTGCTACATATCAGCCAAAGGTGTAATTCTATGACAGTGTGAACGTATATTTATCAACCAAATCAGGAATACTTACACCTTCAAACATCCTCAAAAGTGTTTTTACAAACCCACAGGAAGCTGATCTGCCCCATGTGGCCTGTTTTAAGAGGGAGTTGACAACAGACCCTGGTCTCACATATATCAGGTGGCAAGATCACTATGTCTTAATAGTCATTAATACAAGTCATGCTCACATCCATCATCATCACTTTTACCCAAAGAGGCCAAATGAAAATCCCATTAAAACCCTGGACAGAACGGGCTGCCTGTCCATCACAGGGACATAGACACCTTCATAAATGACCAAATATAGTCTCTAACCTATGGAGAGAAACGGATGTAATGAATGTGTGTTTGATTTTACAGAAATAAAAACAAGACTCACAATTACTATTTAAGAATTTCAGAAATTTTTATATAGCATTTTTAATAAATTATCACAAATGTATTTCACTATCCACTAACAAATGCCACCAAACTTGAACACGTCAAGCACTTTACATACGCTACATATTTTGAACGTTAAGTTCATGAATCCAGTCTAACATTTGCATTTGAAATCCCTCCTCTGCATATTAATGTCTATTTTTACCAGAAGATAATTTATTCGGTCATGTGTGTGTGTGTGTGTGCGCGTGGGTGTATGTGCCAGTGGTTGCGTTAGACTTTCTCGTTGTCCGTCATTTTGATGGGTGGGGTCGTAGAAGTTCCGTCATAATCTATTCTTACCTGTCAACTTACCTGTCATTTTAATTAGAATTTTTTTTAATAATACGACATAGGCATATTCAAAGGTGGCATCTGTGATTCTTATACAATACACTTTTTTGTCATATTCAGTGAATGTCTCCTCACGGTCCGCAGGCTGTCCGTGTGCTAAAAAAAAATCCAGTGTTCATACACAGCCCTAGCTCTGTAAATTAGAAATAAACAAAGTGACTAGGGCTGTACCAAATGTAATTTTTTTACATTCAAAGCTTCTGTTGGGGTTTTCGAATGAAGCCTCGGATGTCTGTTAATAGGCTACAGGTGCTAGCCTCCCTCTGTGTGTGTGCGGCAAATGGGAGAGCAAGCACTTTTTTTTGACCGCAGTGAAAATGTTTTTTTTGAAAGGCTAAACGCCAACAAATATGGATTGAAGCAGAATATATCATTAGATAAAAACAGTTTGTTGGTTAAGGAAATTATTACATCTATCTTTTTTCAGTAACTTTTGGACTGAGACAATTAGAGAGACGCCGCGGTGCTCGCTGTGTGTATGTGTGTGTTCTTTACAGAACAAGTTTATAGATTATGCATTTATAAGTGCATGGAGAAAAACGATTAACAGAGACACTGACCATGCAGTCACTTTTTATGTCAATACACATGAAGCAGATGAATGATTTTTGTCCACAGTGACCGCGGAGGCCACTAAGAACACTGGGGCTATTGTGCCTAAACAGGCAAATATAAAAAAATGCAATTTCACAAAATTAGACTATTACAATTAAAATATGAACAAACCATTTACAAGAATTGACCACAATTGACCTGACGTAGTCCCGCCTGAACTCAAACCTTCCTCCTGGTCCCATGGATGTAAACTGGGTGCTCGCTTGTGCATAATCAAACGTACCAAGGCAGATAGCTGAAGAGTCGATTTTCATTCGTTTTTGCATCTTTGCCTCGGACAGATAACTTCTCATGGTCATTTTAATTTTGTTCTGAAGGCTGAACCCGCGCTTTGCTGCCACACTGGAGACTGGAATTAGCAGACTCTCTGAACGTGGGACTTCCTGATCCTACGTACAAGCACTCGCTTCACCGGGAGGGAATATATCCCGAAGCATGCTCTCCTTCTGCACCAGTGGCGCAGCTGCACCGGCACCGCTCTGTCCAGACCGACAATACGATGGATGGCCTACATATTTTTCCGTCATTGTTAAAAAAATTCTGTCAATAAAGATTTGTGTTACTTTATTTTGCTAGTTTAATGGTCTGCCTCCGAAGAACGAGAGCTACACAGTAGGCAGAGAGAGACAGTGGGGAAAAACAGCTTGTAGAGCCAGCATATTTTGACATCTAACTGTGTGAATTAAGGGTTTATTTGGGTGATTGTTGGAACAGTGGAGAGAATAACCAAGATGGTTTTGGTGTGTCTGAATGAAGCACTTAGCAAATGACAAACTGAACTGAGCGCTGACTACAACGAAGCACGTCTTCTCATGTCGGTTGGAGGAGAGCTATTTAGCTGTTTGGCTAACTAAATACACAGCTGAACTGACTTTTCTGTTCAAAGGAAGCGTGAATCAGTCAACAGGAAGCATTTCACAGTGAATTGCAGTTTAGCTGCACGGAGCCGGTGCAGACAGCTGCATAGATTAAAATGATAGCGTATCTGCTTGCAAGTGAAAAACACGTCTGATTCACTTGCAGTCTAGACCAACACAGACAAACAGACCCCGATCAAAAATTAGAGCCGTCATTGTTGCAGACACGCCTGGCAGAGATCTGCACTCTACTGAGTGGACCTTTCTAGTTTTCGTTTTGCATTGGCTGAATCTGTGAGCATGAGTCACCTGATACATGTGGATCTCTAGATTTGGAGTTTCGAGACTCATTTGGTCCTTCAAATACATGTTTTTAGTGACCAGTGGAAAACTTGGACATCTGGCTTTTCAGCAAAATTATATAGAATTTCCAAGTGGAAAAGCCCATTTTTTTGGTTCCTAAAAGACAATGTATAAGTGTGTATGAATAGAATAATGTCATGGCTTTTATTTTGACAGCTTCACTGACAGTACTGTTTCTGTCACATCAACCAGAGGTTATGCCCCTATCCTGACCAGTGCATGTACATGGACATGCTTAATTTGTCCACAATTTATTTATAAACCATCAAATATATTTATAAAACTTGCTTTTATTTCTGTGTCACGTGTCTCATATTGAAAACGATTTCCCTCCATACTAACGACCTGACCTACACTATTTGTCTTTGTATAGTCGGAAGAAAGCCAGAACGTTCAGTGTTACATACTGTACCTAAGACCAGAGGACCACACATGATATACATTTTTCTCACATTTCTACGATATGTCTTGTCCTTGATCTCATCAAAATGATTTAAATGGCAAAGAAAAACATCTTTCCTGGAACAAGATCCTTTCAAGTAGAGGAAGAAGTAGTAGAAGAAATTTAAAATCTCCGGTTTCAAGGTTCTTTTGGTATTCGTGGTATATTGAGATGAGCAAAGGTTAATGATTTTGCCTCTGACAACATGAGTGGTGAGAGAGTTACGTGTGACATTATTCAGGTTATTTAGTCGACCCTTCAATGTAAAATAGGCTATCTTATATCACCGCTGCACACATTTGTCACTCAGATGGGAGCAGTATCTCTGGCGCTGTTGGCGTCATAAATAAGAGCCATAAGAGGTCCAGACGTCAGTAAATTTCCCCTGCTCGTCAAACCTGAATACAACTTAGTGGGTACACACTCTCATCCCTTCATCAAAGGTTTACTTTTCATACTACTGGTAGCTGCTTAAAAGTATTTCAGTTTTTTATTAAAGCATGTGTATCAAAAGCATTCATCATATAAGTGGTGTTCAACATTCAAGATGTTTATTGTCACGCCGGTTATACAGGTACAATCGTGAGAAATGCTTTTTGCTGGGAAGCTCCATTAAGAAAAGAAACAGTATGTATATATTGTTGCGTGTGTAACAATATATACATACTAAAAAAAAAGTCTCTCAGTGTTGAGATATTCCTTCTATCACTGACGTTGTTGCTGCCGTATTTATTCCTAGATGGAGTGTTATTGGAGCAGCTACAATGTTAGCATAGCCTGGCACTGATCGATCCGAACTCCATTCAGAAAGCAAGCATTTTAAAAGTCTTTTGCTTGTCGTCTTGCGGAAAGACCTGACGAAGCATGAATTCAGACTTTTTACTAATCAGCATCATTATGTAGTTATTTCGGCACACTTTTGATCCGTTTACAACAACGTCGCTGCCGTATTTATACCTAGATGACGTTATGTTGAGTGTTCACGGAGCAGCTGGTGTTAGCATAGCCTGGCATTGATCGATCTGAACTCCGTTCAGAAAACAAGCATTTTAAAAGTTGTTTGCTTGTTGTGTTGCGGACAGACTTGACAAAGGATGAATTCGGACTTTTTTACAAATCAACATCATAATGTCATTATTTCGGCATCATTTTGATCCGTTTATTTCAATTAAATCACAGCACAGTCTGTATATTTTGGGTTCATACCGCAGTAGCGACGTGTGGCTTGCTAGATACTGTCAGTGCAATGGCACTGTATGTGAATACAACTCGCTGCCGGGTGATGTTATGAACCCAGACACGAAGGGGTTTGGTTTTCTGACATATCCGTGACTTCTACAACATGAACAAAGCAGCAACAGTGGTTATTTCTTCCATGGCTGAAATGAAGTGGAGGAAAGCGAGGTGAAAATTTGCTTCACGCTTGGCGTGAATGCACGGTAGCACAATACAAAGCACAACTTAACATAACTTAAGCAAACATAAACAATAGCACATGCACAACAACAGCACTATGTAATGATACATTGAACCGCTGACAGGCTCCCCAGAAAACGTAAACACAGACCTGTTCTCCGCCTTTTCATTTTGAAAGAGCAACGTCCAATGAGGAAACTCCAACAGTCGGCCGACCAATCCTGTAACTTCATCACTCAATCACTCACTCACTCACTTACTCACTCACTCACTCACTCACTCAGTGACAAACTTTTGCGTTTGTAGGGCTAGCCCTCTGCCGTCCAGCCAAGAACAAATGCAAGCACATGGAGCTATAGGCTATTGCATATTTTTATACTCTCCAAACATCCTCTCAGTAAGTTGGACCACACTCATTGCCTCCTCGTCAAAGCCCCAGATCTTCATTTAACACAATAACAAGGATGTTGTGATCTCTGAAGTTGACGGTGATTTATGTTGCATTTTTACATTCCCTTCCACTCATCACATTCAAGTTTCTCTTTAAAAACACGAAATTGGTTGTACCACCAGAGCAGTTAAGCTTTAAGCACCTCCATCATCACCATCTTGATAGGATTTGGGAGATGTTATGTTGTTCACCCTCACCTACCCTCCATTACCGCCCACATGAATGTTCCAATCCGCTCGTTATCACTCACATGGACTCCATTGTGTACAGTCAGTATTTATGCCTTTCATCTGAGCTAAAGTAAACCAACAGCTCCAGATTAAAGTGAAGATAGAAGGATTTCCCTGAACTACCCTCAGCTTCAAAGACAAAGAAAAAACTAAAAAGTTATGAAACCATTGGCCCTGTAAGAGTCTCTGGTATGCTCACAGCAACAATGAGTGAGTGATTGGTTTAAGGTATGCTGGTGTTGTCAGAAAATGGTCTGGGTGTTGGTGTCCAAATAGTTTGGGTGGAATGAAACCAGAATTCATAAGAAAATATTGTTTTTATTTGATGCTTGAATAGATGAACATTGCTGAATTGATGACTTGTTTAACTTAACTTTGCTTCTCTCCAAGGACAAAGACAGTGATGAACAGCCACAGCTGTCCGTTGACATTGGGGAGCCACACACAGAGGCCCTGGAGGAGACTGTGGACAAAGGTGCAGATTTGGTTTACTCCCTCAATGACAGACCACCGTGGTACCTCTGCATACTGCTCGGCTTCCAGGTAAATTATCTCATGGCTTGTGTAGTCCAGTGTGATAGTATTCATTTTAGAAGTCCTGTTATTATCCTCCATAATCTGAATTGTGCTGCAGAAATCCTTCTTTCAAGCTGCATTATTTGATTTTTTTAAAGAAGAATGCCAACACAAATTGACAGACACAAAGCTCTGACAGATTATCGCTTTAAGTTGCTATGGCTAAACTGTGACATTAGTATTGAATTGTAGTAATGTTTCTGTCCACCTGATGAATGTAAATCCAATATTCACTCTCCTCTTAGCTCTGTCTTGGACTCCAAGCAGAATCAGAATCAGAAACTCGTTTATTGCCAGGTGTATCAGGTTTACACTAGGAATTTGCTTTGGTTCGTTGGTGCAAATAAGCAGTAAAAAATAACAGTAGAATAATTAAAGTGTCAGAATAAAATAAGAATAAAAAATTGAAATATATCAATATACAATATACAATATAAGATATAAGATGCTAGATGTTTCTCCATCAGCTATCTGATCGCTAACTTTGCCCGCCCTTTGGTGCTGGGCATGTAGCGTACTGTGGGTTTATCAAAGCTTGTTTGCCAAAACAGCTGCCTGGCAATGGCAATGAGGTAGATGAGAGTAATACGACCATGAACTAAAAGAGGATAAAAAGCTCACTAGTGTTGCCAAGTTGGTGATAATTCTCTGTGCATTTGTCTCTGCAAACAAACCCTTTTAATGTCACATGAAGTTATTTAATTCAAAGTTAATAGAAATAATATTGACTTCTACTACAATACCTTGAAAATGATTCATATTCGATACCATTTTCGATACCACGACGAAAAATAGATTACATTGAGGGCATACAATTTATGATTTTTATTAAAAGATAAAGTGTGTGTGTGTGTGTTTCAATTCACTGTCAGAGAGAAGAGAGAGCAGAAAGCGCAGCTGGTACCCATATACAGTATATCAATACTGCGGAAAATGAGTAAAGAAACCCTTTCAAATATTCATTATCATTATATTTGATACTTTGATATTTTTGACAACACTATTGATTAGTGGAGCTTTAAACATTATGCATTTGGGTGAAAAATGTGTATCTTAAGTTGTGAGTTTGCAATTTTTTTTGTATTGATCAAATAATAATGTTGATTGTACAGTATTTTAGACAAGTATAGTTATTAAAGTGAATAGGCTATGTACAGTATATTATTTGAAATAAATACTTGTACATAATACATTACCTTACAGTATATGGTTAAGCAACAACATATTATTGTCTAGTTAGCATGATACCTTTCTAATTACTTTAAATACATCAGCTGGGGAGCCATGCCTGTGGCATTTCTCAAATTTCAAATCCTATTTTGTCAACTGAGCTGTTTCCAAACATGTGGAGGCTGGACCTTTTTTGGACAAAGATAAGATGTTGAAGGGAATTTTTTTCCCATCTGCTTTTTTCAAAGAAAGCAAGAAATAACTTATCTTTGCTCGTCCTGGAAGAACAGCCCCCTCTTCCTGCTTTGTGCCCTAAAAGTAATCCAGTAGATCTAATCCGGTGGCTCTCAGTGTAAAATTCAGAGTAATTCTGAAGAGTCCTGTTCTCAGCAAAGGTCTAACTCACTCACAACAATGTGGTAATGAAGTGTCAAGTTATGTGGTCATTCATATTAAAATGTTTAAGACTTGTTATACACTACTTAAAATAAGTTGCAGTACTTTCACTTTCAAGTGATTCAAAGCACTTGGTGTTGAAAATGTAACACCCATTTGTAAGCAGCTGTCACTAACATTAAATCAGTAATCCACAGGGATTTGACTTTCACATTAAACCTGACATCCTCTGATCCAGCAGTTGTCAACATTTGACATTATTAATGTCAATGAAATTGCATTTCCACATTTCATGTTTGAGGACAAAACTCTTTTCAGAGCACTTTATTTGGTTTATTATAGGTGGACATCCTGGGTGAGGGAAAGTGTTTTCCACTGAAAAATGAGAGATTAAGAGAATATTTCTAATATACCTAGCAATGTACAGGAAAAGGGGCATGATAAAAAGTCTTGCTTGAGTTGTCATAAGAAAATCAGAAGACCAGAAGGTCATGAGTTTGAGTTTGAACAGCCATGACATTAGAATCATGCAGTCAAATTAGTTACAAGGAAGCCCTGCGAAATGGATAAACTTTGAAGAGTTGATCATGAACAAGAGCATAGGTTTCTGTTCAACCTTGGTGGGGACACATATCAAGTAGGGGGTCTGGGAGACCTCCCCCATGAAATTTTGAGCGTCAAATAACTTCATATCCTGCATTCTGGTGAATTTGTATGCGCCAATTTATGGTGGAAATGTCTATTTATGTAAAGGAAAACGCAAAATTCAGGCGTTCAAATATTTATTCCCCTGAAGAACGACTTTTCATTTAATGTTATCGCTGCTGAGTCAGCACACATGTAGGCATGCTTTACACTTATCTCATCTTTTCTGTCGAAGTAGCCTCTTTAAATGTGCATGTGGCACATATTCACCTCAATGATGTATTAATTCATTTTAATTAATTTATAAACCCTTGGACTTAAGGGTATGTGTTTCGGCAAGATTTCTGCTCAAAACTTTCTGCACATTTAGAACATTTTCCACACATCTGTGTTCTCTGAGAAGTTGTAATATTTTTAGAAAAAGGTATCATTTCAAGAAAAACGTCTTAATATTCCGATTACAAAGTCATCATTTATTGATAATAAAGTCATAATATTTGAGTGTCAGGCGCATGCGCAAGCGGCGACACGGTTCCATGCACGTCTCTGTATGTCTGTTTGTTTTAAGTTAGTACTTGTTTTAGGAGTTATAATGTTTGACCGTGTTTTAGACAGATGATCGCTGGAGGTTAAAGATGAAGTCGGCTCCAGTGCTTTTGCTGCTGTTTCTGGTCACTTTTTTGACCGAACGTGCCAAACCTGCGGCGGGGTTCATCACAAACACAAACAGCGGCTCGGCACTTCAGCTTACCTACACTCGGGATGTCTTAATTAATGTAAGACCCTCCGCAACACGTCTACGCTACAATGACACAAAACTGTTTCCACCTGAGTGTGTCAAAGACAGTACAATCAAAGCAGAAGAAGATTAAAAGCAAGATTATTGAGTGTAAAATAGCCTATAAACACAAATTAGAGGGTTTCTTTAAAGAGGACGACAGGAAAGCATGGCAAGGGCTACAAACATCACAGGATATAAGCCTAAGAGTCACGGCATGATGGTTGATAATGACCTTGATATGGCAAATGATTTAAATAAGTTGTTTTTTTTGTAGATTTGATTCACAAGATTTTAAATCGGAGCAGGATAAGGCCATTATCGAAGTGAGGGACATGGTGAATTCAGACATCGAAATCTTCATAGATGATGTCAGATAACATTTTAGACGTGTAAACCCTCGCAAAGCACACGTGCCAGACTGTATTAGTTGCAAGGCACTACGGGCATGTGCGGATCAGTTGGCACGACCTTTTCAGAGGCTGTTCTAGCAGTCAATAGACACGGGAGTTGCCCTAACCTGTGGAAAAGATCAACAATTGTGCCGGTAAAAATGATAGACCTAAAGAACTTAACAATCTGCGCCCTGTTGCTTTAACATCCGCAGCAATGAAATGTTTTGAAAGATCCTAACCAATTTGCTTACCGAGCAGAGAGAGGTGTTGAAGACGCGGTGCTGACTTTGACCAATAACATCTTTGAGCATCTGGAACAAGCCCAGAGCCTGGTCAAAATTGTGTTCATAGATTTCAGCAGCGCGTTCAATACGATCCAACCCCATCTAATTGTGAGCAAACTGGTGCATCTGGGAGTGAATCCCAAAGTTATTATATGGATTAATGATTTTTTGACCAATCATAGTCAACATGTGAAATTTAACTCTTTTATGTCTTCCTCTAATACTAGTAATACAGGCGCCGCCCAAGGGTGCGTTCTGTCCCCTATCTTATATACTTTGTATACCAACGACTGTCAGGCATCTGCCTCAGCTTATTCTTATTTTAAATATGCCGACGACACAGCATTGGTCGGATATTTAAAATCTGAAAATTCAGCAGTGAAAGGTTCTGAGAGGGAAACACAGCGCTTTATCCAATGGTGCTCAGATAATTATCTTGAGGTCAACGTTTAAAAAACGAAAGAGATGGTCATAGATTTTAGTAGGAATAAGATAACGGTTCCTCCTGCCAAGATTAAGGGAGAATTAGTTGAGCGGGTCTCAAGTTATAAATGCCTTGGAGTTGAAATCGATGACCACTTAAAATTCAGTGTACGTGCACAAGGTAAGTCTAATAAATTACAACCGAGGCTGCTCTTTCTTAGGAAATTGAATCATTTTAGAGTTGAACGTTGTATTCTTCAAATGTTTTATGATACTGTTTTGCAGAGCGTTCTGTCGTTCGGTCTGATTTGCACCTTTGGTAATATGTGTGCTCAAGATCATGTCAAACTGCAGCGCATGATCAAGACAGCAAGTAGGATCATTGGGATCGATCAGGTGTCTGCAGCACAGCTGTATAGGGACCTTATTCTAAAAGAAGCTGATCAGATTCTCAACAATCCTACCCATCCTCTCCATCAGAAATTCAAAAGGAGTAGCAGATCAAGAAGATTCGTGCAGCAAAAAATTAGAACAACGAGGTATAGCAAATATTTTATGCCGACGGCAATTACACTTCTAAACGAGAGGTAAATAGGCTGTAGCCCACCCTATACTGTATATTCTGGATATAGGCTTTTGAACTGTGAATTTTTCATTTCGTTATGCAGCTGTTCATACCCAAAACGTTGGTGTGTGTGTGTGTCTGTTCACTCCAAAGATAATGCAAACAAGTTTGCTCAAATATTGGTAGGGACAATTCTGTCCTCTCAAAATATTGGTAAGGCCATGTCCCTACCGTCCATATGCAAATCTACGCCCTTGGTCATGAATCAGCAATTTAGATATTTGAGTGTAATATTTTCAGTTTTCTTGTGCATTAAAGGCCCTAAGCTGAACCACATACAAAGGAAGAGCAAAGAACATAGTGTGTTTGGGATGGTCCTTCCAGAGATTGTGAAACAAGACACATGTCTGTAGACCGCTGAGATAATTATAACCATTGGTTGCTTAGTTTCTTGTTTTCTCCAGTGTTTTGTTATTATTTATGTGCATTTCTTTGAAGAAAACATTGAGTTAGCTCACAGTTTGGAACACATCAAAGATAAAAGGGACAAATTTACAGTGTTATAATACATTTTTGCATGTTTTTCATTATTGTATTAGTTTAGTACACCGTACTCTTTGTTTTAGGGCAATATTTGTTTTGGAGCTTGCTGTGTGATATGACACCTGGCTTTGTGTAGAAATAAAAGAATAGCGGGCCCCAGTACAAGTTGAAGACTAACTGAAACTACAAAAATGAAAAATAACAAAGAGGAGAAGTAGTACACGCAAAGAAAGTCTTATTTTTCCTAATTTTACCCTTTACTTTTATAGCTGCAACAACCTTTTTTCTCACAGGGATCATTACTTTTCCATTTTTATTGCTCTTTGCATCTGTTTTTGTCACCTCACTTTTTTTACTTGAGCACAAGCTCCATTTCACAGAACGTAGTATCATGACTTCCAGGTGAAGGACTATGGTGTACCCAGCCACCAAAGCTTGTGTTCTTTTGAGCAATTATGTTGATTTTAAAACATATATTTATTATGTTGTATGCAGTATTTTGGTAATTGTTGCCAAAATCATTTTTCAAGCAGAAATAACAAAAGTAGATGATATTAAACTTTCTTCCTGGTTTGGACTGTTGGTCGAACATAACAAGACATTTTTTTTTTGAAGACAGCATCTTGGACTCTGGGATATTGTGATGGCCACTTTTCACAATTTTCTGTAGTCCAAACAAAATCCAGAATCAAATTGTGGGATTACTTTAATCAGTAATTAATGTAATTAATTAATTAATTGTTAGTTGCAGCCCTAATTTGTCTTAGAAACATGATGCCACTGCTAGTTTAATGATGAGGCTCAACTTTTATGGCTGATACTGATCTTTTTGGATTGAAGCCACTGACGGCCACAAACCAAGTTAGCAAGCACTAAGTATGTTTAAAATTCAACATGGCCTTGCCAAATAGTCAGTATTTTGTTTTTTTTGTTTTTGTATCATGTCGTGTCTTGTCTTGAACAGAAGAAAAAAATGGCAAAAACATCCCACTGAAACCCAGATTACAGCAATGACCAGGTTAGGGTTCATTAACAGAGGTTTGCACCCTTTAAAACCGGAGGAGGAACCTTTTATTGGGCACTTTAAAGACTGTCTCTTCTAAACAGGAAAAACATGAGGAAGAGTTTACGAGCTGTATATTCCCAGGTGTTAACGAGGTGTAAATTCAAAGGTTGACTGAAACATAGTCAAAAGAAAATGTGTGTCCATGTTATAGGAATCACCTCAGGGTCACATCAAAAGCCTGGACGTTTGACTTGATCACATCATTAAATAGCATCCAATTATAAAGCAAGGAGTCTGTGTTTGTTGTCCGTCGCATATCTCGAGAACCGTTCATGCGATCTACTTCACACTTGGCGTGTGTAATGCTGGGGACACAAAGACATGCTTTGTCGAAGTTGGTGCAATTTGGACAAGCGCCACGTTCAATATTAATTAACATTGAGTAAATAAGCGATAGTGCTTCGTGCAGCACAATATCAGTTGATATACGTTTTTCAAATATTATTTCACACACACATATGCCTACAGGCATTTGGGGTCTTTGCCATTGTTGCATCGATCTAAAATGAAACTATATAGCGAGAGCGTTCATTGTTTTTTCAGCAGAAAGCTGAGGCTTCTGTCTCTCGGTGCATCACGTTGTTTGCTTGTGACGTAACAGAACTATCAAAACACCTTTGCACTCGATCTGCTCATAAAAATGAGCATATCTCAAAAACTAAAAAATATTCTTAGTTCAAATAACTTATGGAGTGTTAAGAAATATTTTGTTCATGTTTCTATATTTAGAAATCTAGATCATTATGTTTCGTTTGCTTTGTTTAGTAACATTTTATGAAAAAAACATTTCTGATTTTTGTATTGTTTTTATTTATGACACAATTTCAATACTTTTGTCAATTATTTTGGTTTATTGACTTACATAACCTTTTAGCTTCGGTTGTACAGATTTTAAGGATATGAAGCATTTGAAGATACTCCAAGAAATGACATCACAATAAGCAAAAGTACCAGTGTAGGCACTGGCGGACCATTTCTATTGCAGAGTTCAAAGGGTCAACATTGATGTTTACACAGCTGTAAAGAGGAGCTTCTGTCAATTTGAAATAAATGACTAGGTATCTCCCTCTGATTTATGGGATTTGTAGGTTTGAAAATACCCCATAAATCTGTTGAGCCCATCAACATCTGCCTTGAATTTTTTTTCCCCTTTATCCAAATTCTTTTGGATCAATGTATGGAAGTATATTGACTACAAAACATTTGAGAGAGCTGAAAATAAATTGTAAACGCTACTCGGTATGCAAGCCAACATTTGAGAGCAAACAGGCACAGATTTTAAGAGCAGAATCCGATTTGAGCTTGCAATACCGATCATGCGCACACTCATTTCTGAGTCTGCTCTCTCAATTTTCTCCAGCTGGTTTGGCAGCTTCTGACCCATTAAGAAGGCACTGACAAACAATGTTGTGGTGATAGGTGTTGTTTTAGAAGGCGATGACAAATGACTTGTTTGGCTGTTTAGATTGGAGGACACCCACATAATGTGATCTGGCATGATCTGATGTGCCAGGTACAGTATTATCACAGCTTCCCAATCTATTGCTGAGCTACACAGGGTGGCCTCTTTCCTCCTAATCTGAACTAAAATAGCATTGACATAGGGGTGTGTGGTTGCTTAGTGGTTATAATTGCAACATCCCTAGTTTGGTTCAGGCCAGGGATCTTTGGTTCAGGCCAGGGATCTTTGTTGCATGTCCTCTTCATCCCATGTTCCCTCCTTATATTTACTGTCAAAGGCTCAAAAAGGCTTTTTAGCATCTTATTTTCTCCATCATACTGTATCTTGCAAGGAATGACGTGTGGTTTTGAACCACGTCCTTTGCAACAGAAAGCAATTAAGAAAGATGTGTTGGTTTTGAGAAACATACATACTTCCTATTTACATATCAAAATAAAGACCAGCTAAATTCAGAGGAAACCAAGAAGCCAGGATTAATTTAGTGTAAAAGGGAAATGCTTTTTTTTTTGTTAACCCCTTCAAAGAGTCCCCAAATTGATCCATTTTCGTCTGCCTCCGCAGCATTACATCCTCGCATTCGGGGGCATCATCGCAATCCCGCTGATCCTGGCCGAGCCCCTCTGCATAAAGGACAACAACGTCGCCAAAAGCCAGCTCATCTCCACCATATTCTTCGTGTCGGGATTATGTACGCTACTGCAGACAGCTGTCGGTACCAGGTAACTCCCCCTTATTGTCTCACAGCACCGGTAAACTGGGAAGTACCATGCCATACAGAGATTGTGATTTGTACTTAAGAAGTTTTACACATACACATGTGAGATCAACTTCTGGAACTTCTTAGGTATCCTTATCCTCTGTGGCTTTAAGATTTACAACAGGTACAAACTGAAGGAATGCCTCTGTTAAGAGATGAAGGGAACCCCCAGTATATTACACTTTTCACACACCTTTGCCCTGAATGTTTTACACTTCTGATGATGAGGACAAGGACATTTTTAAATCTTAATTTATAGGTGATTACATGACAGTACACTTCTGTCCTCCAACACTTGTCCTACATACACTGCCTCCTTGCAATTATCCTGTGATGGTTTCACAAACGTCATGCTCAGCCAAAGCAGAGCTGAGCTGTATTTGCAGCAGCCTGAAGCTCAGCTCAGCTCACGCAGAGACTCCTGTGGTGGTTCATGCGGAGTTAAACAGTGAGTCAGTCCACCGCCGGGCTCTACGTGACACTAACAGTGGAAATGAGATCTACCCTTCGGGATAAGTTCCTCCTTAAAGCCTTTTGATCTCCAAAGTTTATGTGGCTTAACTTGTAGCTTTCCTTTCATAATAGAGATTTGTGAAATCCTGGGAGCTGTTTGACACTTTGATAGGAAAATCCTTCAGAAACTTGTGCATCAATCCTTATGCCTTACCGCAGTGCAGCTGCCTCCCACACATACAGTACAGTACAATACAGCACAGGGTTCCGCACACACTTTCCTGCCCCCACTGCTGTAACAGTAATCCTGAGCAAATAGCGAATGCTTTTGTTTGAGTTCTCCACCTACACACTTTGGCAAAGGCTTAAAGGGACAAAAGTGGGATCCGAGCAAACACTTTGACATTGAATAATAAATAAGTTAATCTTTATTTTTAAAAACTGTTGTATGAAGGGCTTTGTGAAACAAGAGAATGTAAGAATAAAAACACAAAGACATACAGACAAAAGTGCATAGAAATATAATATATATAAAAATAATACATACATGCACAGTCCACATTATTTCAACTAAAGCCACTGTGAAAAATGTTTCCATTTATGTTTTAAACAACTTGTAACAAAGGTTAAGTTGAAAATGTACAGGCACCTCAGATTCAGTCTAGTCCTTGAGCGCAAATAGTGCTTGAAATGAAAAATGTGGACATATTAACCTGCAAAGAGAGTTCAACATGGAAAACATGATGAGAGATTAAACCTCAGAAATCAGAGAGAGAGCAAAATGTACAGAGGAAACTTATAACCACGCAAAGGACAGGATTAGTGCAGATTACAGTAAATGTTGAGAAACTGCCCTGCAGAGGAATTGCTGCAATGAAGGGTGAAATTACGGTCTGTAGGTCAGTGGTTCCCAATCAGGGGAACCAGTTAAATCTGAGGGTTTGCAAGAGGATTGCCAGGATAGGAAAGCAGAAAAAAACAACATTTATCCTACACAAAATGATATGTTTATGTATCAAAAGTTCCTCTCTTTTCTTTCTTACATGTGATAGATTTACCTCTTCAGGCCTCTAGAAATAATAAAAGTGAAAGATATTCCTCTTTTGCTGACCTCATAACCAAAATACATATGGAAGTGGTGAAAATGGGTCATTAGACATTGCTTTCTTTTAAGGGGTCATAAGCCCAAAATGTTGAGAAGCACTACTGTAGGAGGCCAAAACTGCATCATTTTATTCAATTAGCACCTAAATCTCTGTGATGCTGGTTTGAAACAGTTTCTAAAACTATTATATTATGTAATTCTGCCATTATACAATAATAATACTTAAACTTAATAATACTTAATAACTTTCAAAGTTAACATGATAAATAACGCGTTAATGCAAATTCGTGTTAATGCCACTAATTTCTTTAACGCATTATCGCAGCTTGTGATTTTACGATTGTAGCTGAGTGTTGATGGAGCTGGAGTGAAGATACTGATACGTATTGAACTATAAAATCAAAGGAATCCATTGGCACCAACCATGTCAGCTTGTTGATATGGCTAAATAACACTCCAAATTTTGGCAAGGAAAAACTGGTATGGCCATTTTCAAAGGGGTCCCTTGACCTCTGACCTCAAGATATGTGAATGAAAATGGGTTCTATGGGTACCCACGAGTCTCCCCTTTACAGACATGTCCACTTTATGATAATCACATGCAGTTTGGGGCAAGTCATAGTCAAGTCAGCACACTGGCTGCAGTTTGCCATGTTATGATTTGAGCATATTTTTTTACGCTAAATGAAGTACGTGTGAGGGTTTCTGGATAATATTTGTGATTATTTTGTGTTGTTATACATACATTTGCATAAAGCAGCATATTTGCCCACTCCCATGTTGATAAGACTATTAAATACTTGACAAATCTCCCTTTAAGGTACATTTTTAACAGATACAAAATTTGATTAATTTGCTTTTACTCGCGAATAACTATGGACAATCATTAATCACGATCAAATATTTTAATCGGTTGACCGTCCTAATCGTAATTTAAACATTTTGAGCTGGTTTGAACGTAGGTGCCTCATTTTGCACCGTTTGTGAAATCCTCGATGAGATCATTTTTTAGAAATCATTAAGACTTATCATAGGATTTTTTTAAGTCCACCTGAAAAGTGCTTGCTTCCTGACTGGACTGACCAGACTCCAGGTCTGAGTGAAAAACAACATGCTCATTAAAATTCTCAGTTCTCCTTTCAAACTTGTTTGAAACAGATCATCCTGGTCATCCTAGTCCACAGAGACCTGACATCATTAGGTCCAGTGACCTCTGACCTTTAACCCCGTCACCTTACTGACTTGCAGGTTACCAATCCTCCAGGGTGGGACATTCAGTTTCATCACTCCGACCCTGGCCATTCTCGCTCTGCCCAAGTGGCAGTGTCCGGCCCCAAAAGCATCTGTGATGATGTCCATGCAGCTGCAGAACAGCACTAGCCCACTGCAAATGGGAAATTCTGATGAGGTCTGGATGTCACGAATGCGTGAGGTATGTAAAATGAAAAAAATAAAATTCATTGTCGTACCTTAATGTTTGTATGAACAGTCCATGTTTCATTACTTTCTGTCTATCTGTGTGCATCCACAAAGCTCAAACAAAATGTACCATTTTAAGAGATTTGGATACCAAACTTAGCAAGCTCTGAAATTTAAGGAGCTCTATACAAAATTCAGAGCAAATCTATGATTGAGGGATTTCCTACACACGGCTCTCAACATGGCTGAGCCGGCGGTTAGCAGCTAACGGTACTAACAGCACGAACAGTGCAAGCAACAGCAACAGTGCTGACAGAGCTAACAGTGTTAACGTGGGGGGGGAACCAGAGGGTGGGCACTACGCTTCTGCAACGACGCCGGCGGTTGGGATGGCATTATCAGAGGGTAGCTGACGCATGAGTGAGGTGCAGAGCGGTGGCCATTAGCTGACCAGTGGGACACACAAACGGGGACTCGTATGCACTAACATGCATGCACGGCCGGACCAGAAATGGAAACAAAGCACAGAGAAGCTCGGATTACTACACACACAGATGGAGAGTGACTTTATTCTCTGCTCAGGTAGACATTACTCCTCTACTGTATATCTTTTCATAGCAAATAGTTGTTTGCCGCTATATTAATGTTCTGAATGTCGTATAGAGAACTTTTAAGACTTGATTACAGTTAATGTTCTATATTGTCCTCTCAGATAAGAATATTCTTTTTTTTATTGCAAATGAAAGTGTATTTTTAGATTGATAAAATGTCCAACTTTGGGGTAAAACCTGAAAAAAATGTAAAACAGGACCCGTACTCTCATATATCTCCTGCTTGTCAGCAGGGTTTTCCCTGTGGGAACGTTTACATCTGTCACAGATGTATGTTTCAGAAGAGGGCCGTCTAAAGCGGACTAATCGTACAGTTAACACACCTTTACATAGCTTTCAGTAGGAGAGATTGATGAGTTGCTGTCACTCTGATAGTTTCTGTAGCAGGGTATATATATTACCACTTTGACATGCTCTGAATTAAAAATCACTTTGACTTTAACTTAACACAACTATCACTTTATGAATCAGACAACATACGTATATTTACAAAAAATAAAATGATTAATTATTTCGTTATTTTCACCCTTCACTTAGATCTGCATAATGATAATAAAAATATATCATCTTAAATGTGTCTCTTATTTCACAGCTCTATTAATTCAAATTCCAAACATAAAGGAAAATATATTAAAATGTTCAATTTCTCAAAATCGCACATCACAAATTCTATAGTGCTCAATTTCTGTTACACACAGCATGTTTCTCCAATTCTCCGGTTGTTGTTTTCCATTCACAGTCATGTCATGCTGCAGGAACACCATGCTATGCATGATATATGATACACAGTTGAGTACCAAAAACCTGGCATATGTATCTCAATTATGTCCCTCTTGCCTTGTTGTCCACAGATCCAGGGAGCTATCTTGGTGTCCTCTCTGCTCCAGATCGTCCTGGGTTTTTCCGGCCTGGTGGGTCTTGTGCTGAAATACATCGGCCCGCTGGCTATCGCTCCCACCATCAACCTCATCGGCCTGTCACTGTTCATTGAAGCTGGGAAGAAGTCTGGAGGTCACTGGGGAATAGCTGCTCTGTGAGTGGATGGTGTTATACACCTGTGTATTGCACAAAAGATGTGAACATATTCTCATAGTGAAAATATGTAAGTAGTATGAGGGCCTGTCACGATAACTAATTTTGTTGGACGATATATTGTCCCAGATATTGTGATAAACAATATTATTGTCATTTTAAGGCCACTTTATGCCACTGATATAATAACATAAAAGCATAATAATGCAAGTACTCCCTTTTAAAAGAGCAATGAACTTTTAATTCTTAAGAATATCAGACATTGGAATTGGAATGTGAACAAAATATTAAAATGTTTTAATTAAATAAAACAAATAAAATAAAATAAAACCACACAACCAAAACAATAAATAAAATGGACTATGGGGCTCTGTTAACAAAAATGTGCAGGCATAAAGAGGATCGTGGGTCATGTCCATATTTTGTACGATAAGTTGATAATGTAAAAATGATTGAGGTCATGTCCATATATTGCACGATAAGTCAGTAACGTAAATATTATTGAGGTCATGTCCATATATTTTATGTTTCTATTACTTCTCTGACGGGATGAACACCTTTCCACCAAAAGATAACCCCTCATTTGGTGTTTTTATGATGTCCCCGGGCCAAGTCCATAGTCCCCCACACATGTTCATTTGGTTTGAGGGCCATAGCATATGATTCACATCATTTTCATCCAACAAGAACACTTAATACCCCGTATGAGAGCATATGTATTTGTTGGCTCTCTCAACTCATTTATTCAGATTTTTCCCGTCATTTGTCATGTGTCTGAGGCTGTATGTACTCTACTGTGCATTTCTCCTATAGCTTAGTGAGATTACATGTAGCAGTAATGATACATTTGCACATACATTTGTCTAATTTATGTGCAGCAAAATGTCTGTATTCATTCAATATCTAATTGGCTGTTTTCCACCGACTTTGTTTCCTTATCAAAGCAGTCATGTCCACAATTTGAATTCATCTAATCTCCACAACTGCTGCTACTGCAGCTCACTGTTCCACATTAATGCTCCTCTGATTTACCTTTGCTCCGACCTGTCCGACCCCATGAAATCTGTATTCATTTACCACCACCGTACCATCTCCAGATAATGCAGACTGAAGTCATTACATAGAGTGATCCTTGTGGGTTTTAAAAGGTTCAGCACATCCACCTCCTGGTGCCATATATGGATGGTAATCGGTCATATATCCTTCTTAGCC
Source organism: Sebastolobus alascanus (assembly GCA_916701645.2). Lineage (NCBI taxonomy): Eukaryota > Metazoa > Chordata > Actinopteri > Perciformes > Sebastidae > Sebastolobus > Sebastolobus alascanus. Next base: position 676,956 of record CAKAOJ020000050.1, read on the forward strand.
CCAGTGCCCTGACATCCCCCCCAGCAGTCTATGTGCAGGATAACCAGCAGCTTACAGGCGCAGAGACACAGACACCCTCAACACTCCCAAACTACTGAGACTCTGCCAGTCAGAAGACACAGGGCAGGGGGAAATGAATGGTGGTTCACTTCTTACCGGGGAAGATCGCCATGGTAACTTATGCTGAACAGCTAGCCTGCTCCAGAGCAGGTTATGTTCGAGATAACAGATCAACTCGTATAAAAGCACCGCCTACTGACCAATCAAAACTCGGTATGATAATATTACACAAATACAAAGAAGTCACAGTCATAATTCAAGCTAAAAACAACACAGTTTACACTGACAAATGCAGGAAGGATGTGCTGTGGGTACTTTTATGTTTTTATATTTATTTTTTTACTTGCTCTTGAGTCTGTTTCACAGACTTAGTCATACACACCACAGCCTTGTTTTTTATAGTATCACCGCCCCGTCTCGACGCTTATATCCGACTTTTGAGTATTCAGTTTAATTAATCAAATTTACGCGTTCACTCATCGGCAATTTTTTCTTTTGCCAGCTGTCCTTCCTGCGTTTTGCAGCTTCAACTGTGTTGCTTTTAGTCTGGATTATGTGTTTAACTTCTTCGTATTTGTCTAATATTATAGTTTGCTCCTCCTCTGTAAAATGTGGCGCTCTGCTGATCGGATCACGTTTGTTAGGGTTACTCAAGTCAGATATCGAGAAGATACCGTGGGTACGTTGAACTCACTTCTTAGTACAGGCCTCTGGTCTTTCATACAACATAAAGTAAGATTTCTTAAAATTTACATATTTTCTTTTAGTTCACATATTTTTCATTCTATGGGTTTAGACAGATTTTTCTGCTGATGCAGTCATATATTTAAGCTGGATTAGTGGTTCAGCCACAGTGTAAATGTTTAAATCGGATTTGAGTGGCTTGCTTATACGTGGAACACAGTGGAGCTGAGAGATACAGAAAGGAACGTTTTCACGCACAGCATGAAGCGCTTCATGCGCAGCATGAAGTGCCATTCAACGGCAGGGAACTATGTAAAGTATTTTACAATGGCCACTTGTGCCACACTTGAACTGTTCCTTACCCGTAACACTTTACAGATGACAAAGTATCATGTAGGCATACCTGCTGTGTAACATGGCATGTTTCCACTTGCTCTGACCTCCCGCTAACCGTGATGTATGGAAGCATGCCATTCTTAAGCAGAACTACACTAATAGCTGTGAGCGAGGGCCAGGCCTTTGGGGAATCATCTGTGAGTGACGCATTGTGTCCTGTCTTCTGTCTTCCCACAGCACGGTCTGTCTGATCCTGCTGTTCTCTCAGTATCTCAGCAAAGTCGATGTTCCAATGATTGCTTACAAGGACAAGAAGTGGAAGGTTTTCCAGTATCCCCTCTTCAAGCTCTTCTCTGTGAGTTGCCCACATTATTTTGCCGGTTATTTTCTGTCCTGAAAAAAACATACAATTAAAATTTCCGTACCTATGGCCCATTAAACTTGTTGATAACATCCGTGCCTTGCTTCAAAACAATGCATTTTAATGACGATACACTGCAAAGTATCATCCACTATCACGCCAACATTTGTCAATCCAGCATGCAAAATTGACTTAAACAGTTTCAGTGACGATGTGGATCTTTAAGAGTTTTCTAAACAAGAGAAGGCAATTTGTATTTGGTTGAATTAAGTCAGATAGTGTGCTAGATAATATTTCTATATTCAAAACAAGTGCAACTTGATTTTTACTTACAAAGTCTTTTGTGGGATGATGTGAACCCAATTTCTAAGCCCTTCAAATATGATTATCTAGAGACTACAGTTATTAACTGTCAAGTAAAGATCACCTGTGGTGACGGACCAACAAAGAGTGTTTTTTTTAACTTGTATTTATCTAAGGATGGGTTTTAGTCGAGCTTAAATTGCTCTTTTTAACATCCGCCCTGTTTCACATTCATGCAGTTAAGTACCTGCACAGCGCTGTCAATCAGAACTGAGCGGTTACATATGCTGCTTTGTATGCAAAAGTCGATTACGCTTTGACAAGAGATCCATATATATTTGCACTGAGGATTAATACAGATCAATCCTTTCCCATCAATAAACATGACATATTTTTTTCTGTTCAACAACAGCCAAAATAAACAAGTGGTGGCAGCAGCCTGAAGGTTGGTCGGCCATGCTATGAAGCTCCTGGGTGTGAATTTGTGTGAATGATTAGAAGGATGGTGATAAAAGAGAACATACTGTACATGCTAACAACTTGCAGACTCGATAAATAAAGGTGTAAAAGAATGATTAAAACATAAAACTGAACGCTGACGCTCCTCCAGAGAACTAAAGGCCTCTGAGTCAGTTTAGCTTCAGGGCTGGAATGCTTTATGTATGGCAGCTTTATACATTTTGGCAGAATGACTCACATCTTGTGAAAGCCTAAAAAGCTTAAAAAAAAAAAAAAAACACCCTGAAGGTCTCTTGATCTTACAGTTAACAATGTTTTTAAAACTATTCATCAGTATTTATTGTCCAATCATCAAATGAAGCCATCTACTGTATGCAGATTGCCAACACCCTTTATTATAAAACAGGTAGCTCAAGTCATGTAATCTATTTGGTACATAGCCGTGATATATTACCCACATACCACTATGACATTTGATTCCTTTGCACTTTCAGTATCACTCCACATCTGAGAAAAAAACCTTAGACTAATGTGTTGTCATGGCTGCTTAGCGACAGGGTCACGGGGGGATCACTTCCGCCAACGTGGAACAGGTTACAGATACAAAGTAACAAAGTTAGCTGCCAAAACCCGATATCGATATATTTGCTCCCACATAATCCCTGTATGAATGCGATCAGTGTTGTATGAGGACACATGCGGGCTCAAATTGAATTCGAGAAATTTGCGAAATTAGATTGTGCTCATAATCCAGCATCAATCAGAATGAGAAATACTTTAATGTTCCCTTTGGGGGAAATTGAGACATTACATTACTTTGGCTGTGTGAGTCTAGACATGTAGGTGACTTTAACATTTTAAAAGAACTTCTGTAATGTTTTATGTCTGTTGAATTTCAGTTTAAATGTACTGAGACACTCTGTATCTGATAACAAATTCTAGGCCTTGTTCGGGATGTGTGGTGCCTGGCTGGTCTGCTTCTTACTGACCATCTTTGACGTCTTTCCTTCAAAGTCCGATGAGTATGGCTTTTCAGCCAGGACCGACATCAGCCTGGATGCTGTGACAAACTCCCCTTGGTTCCATGTGCCTTACCCAGGTAAGTGCATAAATAACATACTTTAAAGGGGACATATCATGTTTATTTTCAGGTTCATACTTGTATTTGGGTTTCTACTAGAACAGGTTTACATGCTTTAAAGGTGCTATTGATAACATTCAGCCACTAGATGTAGTATTCTCCCTCCCCCGTTCCATTGCATTCTCTTCACAACAAGTCGCACTTACCATCAGTCTCAGCCATTTATTGTTTTTTTCCACACTAACTGACGACCCAGAGATACCACGATACCAATGTCGTTATACTATTGGCTCACAAGCGTTGTTAGAAGTGGGAACCAAACGTCAGAGATGAACAAAACATTCATTTTGGACCCGCCAAAACTTTTAAAAGGATTAATTCACAATCAAAATATAATAGGAAAAGCCATACTTTTATTCGGCACCTTTTTTAGAAGCTCTGTGGATGTATTATTTAAAAAAATATTTGTCTACATAAAAATGCTAACAATAAGACCTTTAATGTCCAAAGAACACATAGTTTTTCTCATACTGTCTGTCTGAAACGCTCCGTTTTAGCGCCTGTCTCTTTAAGACCCCCTCCCGAAAAGCCCAGTCTGCTCTGATTGGCTTGCGATAAAAATATGGTGCAACTTTGCAAAGGTAGTTCTCAAACTGTGGGCGATATATTTTATTGATCCTGCATGTGACACAGGAAGGGGAGCAAAATCTGAGTGTAGACACTCCACATACTACCCAAATTTATGAGCACAAGCACTGAAAATGTGAGTTTTTCATGACATTTCCCCTTTAACACATACTTTTTATCCTGGATCCTGGATGAATTGGTCAAACCTGGTCATATTTAAAGCTTACAGATGTATTTATCACAGAGCATGATTTTAGTAGTTGCAACACACATGGTACAGTAACTAGGAAGGATAAGTTATTTGCCAACTCTTTTTTTAATTGATATACAGTATATATATACTGTATATATGTGTGTATACAGGATGCATTTTACAATGACTATAGGTACATCAGTGCTGGGGATAAGCGGTTACAGATAATAGATGGATGGATGGACATCAGTGCTGCCTAAAGTTGTGCCACTAACGAACAATCAGTCAATTATTGCTGCAATGAATGTCAGTGTTCCAGGTGTCAACGGTGGTTTGAAACTGCTGAGTACTGTGGTTCCTACAGTTTATTCAACGTGTCTGCCAGCCTCCTCTTAATTTCATCTTTGACAAACGTCCAAACCAAATGCAAACAGAGGACATTCTGCAGCTCAGCTGAGGGTTGCACAACTGCTCTGTAATGATCCGCCAAAATGTCGCTGAATCTCTTGGGAGCGAATGAAAATTATCCGTGTTTGCTTTAATTACTTAAAGTGCATCTCCTGATAATTTAGTCTCTGAAATGGGATGATGGTGATGATGATGATGATGATAGATCAATTAAATGACAGATTTTCATAACCACACTGGGACATGAAGCCTCCTGCTAGTAAGTTGGCTGTGACTTAAAGTTGAACTGGCAACAACTCATGCAGGATGTCCATGTGGAGCACGTGTTCCTTAGTTTCAAGGAACATGTGCCGCTATAATAAAATTATACAACTTTTGGAACTTTTTCAAAACTAATCACTTTAGTAGTTCATGGTTTTCATCGTATAGGAGTGATGTACCCCCCTCCATCTTCTTTGTTCTGCCAGATTTGTGTGTTTGGAATACTCAATTGCAGGGTCATTTTTGTGTCAGTTTTCTTATTCATAAATGTTACTGACAAAGACAGTTTTATGACTTTTTGATTATATGCACATGGCCCCTGCTGTTTGCAGATGGTACATTCACTCGAAACCTGTAATTTTCATTTCAGCCTGAAAACAATCTACAATGATAACAGGAACAACTGTGCCAATGAAACAGATAATCTACATTTTTTATATGATAGCAGGCTCAACACATTCGCTGTTAACAAACTGGTATAATGTCTGTATGCAATGTTTTTGGTAGGACGTTATATTACTCATTGTACATAAGCGGATATGGAATAAGGATATTTACAACAACAAAAAAATAAAACAAAAATCTGCTGGTTTGAGATGAAGCACAAGTGCACAACTACAATTGGCATCATTAGACAATTATAGGCAATACAAAGACATACATATTTGCTCAAAATAATAAAATGAATTACGGTGTCCCCCTCCTCCATCATCCTGTGGTTTGTTCCATTGCGCCTGACAAACTCGAGCCGGCTTGTCAAGACCGCCCGCTTGAGCAGCGCGTGGCACATCTGTAGAATATCTTACAGACAGTGAAGGTGATCTATTGACTGTATATTGAGGTCATACCAGCAACATAACTACAGTTTCAATGTCTAGACATATGTAGAATATGTCACAGACAGTGAAGGTGATCTATTGACTGTATATTGACGTCATACCAGCAACATAACTACAGTTTCAATGTCTAGACATCTGTAGAATATGTCACAGACATGAAAAAAGCGATTACACCTAGGGCACCCAAATGGCTAGCAGCGGCCCTGGTTGGGAGGGTTACTTTAAAAACTGTATTCCATTACAATTAAGTTTAGTTTAATTTATTTGCACATACATAAAACTGCACAAAATCCAGTCAATGAAAAAAAATAAAAATAACAAGAAATGTGTCAGGAGAGGTCAAGAAGCCACAGGCTTATGCAAAGGACCTCCCCCCAACCCTAGGAGAAAAAAGAAACAATAACAAAAAAGGAAGAAAGATCTAAACTAACATAATTTTAAAAACACAAAAAAAGTTAAACAACAACAAGAAGCACACAAAATGAGCAGAAAAACCTAACCAAACAGTGGAAAACAATCCAATAAAAATAATGAAATACGTACAAAAAAACAGTTCAGAAAAAAAAAAGAAAATATATCTAAACATATCAAAAGATAATTAGACATCATGAATTAAATGTGATGATAATTTCCTTTTAAAATTTTCTACGAGCTCTTGATAAAATGTATTTTGGTGTTCCATATTTGTACACCACGATCTCTTAGGGAGTCAGTAATTAGCTGTTAAAGAATTTAGTCAGTAACCTAATTCAAGCATCACAATTAAAGTAAATTAACTTGATTACTTTATTTTTTATGTAAAGCAGAAAAGGGGAACAAGATCACAGTGCGGTGCAAGTTCTGCCTTCCAGCTACGAAAATGCATCATCCAAGGACTCGAATCATTTGGCACATTAGTGTTGCCGGATTTCAGCAGCAGTACCCATATAAATGAAATGAAATTAACCCGGTTTGTCCTGTATTATGTTTGCTGGACCAGAAATTTAAAGCAGTTTGCTAATTTCACACGAACCGACTTTTCACGCTGGGATGCCTCTCGGCAAAAAGAATAACTTGATGAACTTGAAGTGTGCAAACCATCCTACTTTGTGAGAACTTGTACTCTACTGTGATGTTGTTACCCTTTTCTGCTTTACATAAAAAATAATGGCAAATAATTTTTCACTAACGTGGGTCACACCGGCTACCTCTACCTGTACATGGCGGCTACCTTACTGAACTGCTGCGACTCACACGTGTGTAGTGTCCACACAGACGCCGTTGCTGCTGCGACACTGCCTGCCAGCTTAGTGTGAGACGCGTGTTGTGAAGTGTGTGCATGTGCATGGTAGTATATCGTTCTTTATTTTAAAATGTATTTTTAAAATCGTAATCCTGCTAATAATCCCCATTTTACTAAATGTATCGGTAATCTCATTGCGTATTTTTTTCTGTAACAGAATAAAGTTACCTTTTTTTTTGTATCTTAAATATGTAACGCCGTTCCATGTATTCCATTACTCATCAAGTCTGCAAACACAACACAGATATATTACCAGGACAATACAGAAAGTACCCAACATAGGACCACAGCAGTTTACACAATATTCACAGCAAAGTGCCTAGGGATATAAAAATGAAATTCCTGCTGGGTTTTTTTCAGGGACTTTCCAGTACATGTACACATGGGTGGGACGAGGTTTACATTTAAGACTGTAATTACAGTTGGGCCAACAGCTTCTTATAGAGGTAAAGACGTGAAGAAGACCTATAGGAGATGAGACTGTTTTAGAAGTGCCACAGATTTTATAAATGTCATTAAGCAGGAAATGGGCCCGAATCTTTTTTTTGTTTTGCTGGGAGACAATAGCTCAACTGATCCAACAGAGCATGCTCAGAGTTAAAACACTTCTATTAAAGCTGTTGTAAAGGATTGATTGCTTGTGCCGCTTGGCGATCGGATCATATATCGCCATTGAAGGGATGATCGCCGGTCATTTTTTAACCACCTAAGCCTACTATCACATCGAAGATGTTATAAAAAATAATCTGTAGAATAATTTAGAGATGTTTCTGGTGGAGTCCACCATATCCGCCCACTGAGACACCCCGGATTCCACATGTCTCTGTTTCTATATGCTTGCTCACCAAAATTTTGCAGGGAAAAAGTTGTTTTTGAAAGGCTAAACGCCAACAAATACAGATTGAAACAGAACATTTTGTTCGATAAAAACATGGATTTTTGAAACGATTACATTTACCTTTTTTTACAAGATAAATTTTGACTTCTGGACTGAGGACGGAGATACAGACGAGGAGCCGCATCGCTCGCTGTGTGTGTTTGAGAGAGTGACAGAGAGAGGGGAAGAGAGTTTCTATAAGTTATTAATAATAATAATAATAATAATAATAATTTGAATGTCAACGTTATGAATGAAGCTTCAAACTATTCGGTAGAGCCCCAGTTATGGTCGGATATGATTTGGATTGTGATATTCAAGATAAGATAATAGTCTAATGTTAAATGGAACACAATGCTGTGATATAGTTGCACCAAGCACAGACACACAGACTTTAAAAAGGGAGCCGTTGTTTGAATAGAGGAGACATTGGTATTAAATAGATAGTTATAAATGTTTAGATATTTTAAATATGTTCACACTCCTTTATAAATGTTTAATCACATAACTGTAACTGTATTGCTTGCAAAAAGCTTAAAGGTTCTATTTCAAAGCTCCCTGTCCCCTGGCGATCGGATCGCTTATCGGTGATCTTGAGTAACCACAATTGAACGATATGAAAATAGAAACGATCGCCCAACCACCAAAGGAGTGAACCTTCGTTACATTTCAATCCTCTTTTTTTTATGTGCATTTCAATTTGTACATAGAGAATCTTGAGGGGAAAAATTTCAGTATTTAAATAAGTTAAGTTTTACACTTGGCTGAGGTGGAAATGTAATAATAATCACTGATGAAAACAGATTTATCTAATACACCGGGATCCTGCAGTACCTGCTTCTGCTTCCGAAGCATTCATGTCATATTGCAACCCACCGTCACAGGCCTCCACTCCACCAGCGAGACCAAAAACTAAGGTGTAAAGAGAGCAGAGTCCAGATGCGAACCGTGTGGCATGTTACTTCCCTCTAAGTGGAAATGACAATTCAATGCCTTGATGTATCAGTTAGTGATGCTCAATAAATGAGGTAATCACCTGTTGTTAATCCACAGATGTTCCCGCTGGGTCTGCGGGGGATGAGTTCAGTTACAAAATGTTAGGAAATAAATCTTGTCGTCACGTAAACCTTTGGTCTGGCAAATGTTTTCTGCAGCTGCTTGTCTATAAATCCCTCAATGGTTTATGGAGGACGGGATTGTCTTTTTACGTACCGCATGAACCCTCTTTGCCTCTCAGGTCATCTGGTAGCAGCCTTCTAGCCATTCCCTCAGTCAAAACTAAATCTGGAAATCCAATGTTAAAATGTGAAGTTGTGTCTGTATCTATATGGAAACTAACCTATGCCCACTCTGTACACATAGGTCAATGGGGTGTGCCCACAGTGAGTGTGTCTTCAGTGTTGGGTATGATGGCAGGCGTCTTGGCATCTACCATGGAATCAATCGGTGACTACTACGCTTGTGCTCGCTTGTCCGGCGCCCCTCCTCCACCGACTCACGCCATAAACCGAGGTATCGCAGTGGAGGGCATCGGCTGCATCCTGGCTGCCCTGTGGGGGACTGGAAATGGCACCACCTCCTACAGCCAGAACATCGCTGCACTTGGCATCACCAAGGTACATGTCATAACAGTCTCATGTGTTTTAGGTGTCTGCAATATAACATTTTAGCAAACAGTTGGGAACGTCAGTTAGACGAGCTACATTAGCATTTATCCGGAGTCATGTCTGCCGACCTTATGGATGTAATATTCACTCTTCTTTTAGCTCTGTTTTTGTCTCCACCAACTCCTAAGAAAAATATCTGCCCCTTTCTAGATATTCCACTTTCTTTACCAGCTAGTTGCTAACTTTGGCTGTGATCGAATAGTCAAATAGTTTCCTTAACCTAAATGGAAAAACGTCATGAGGTCAAGGAAAGATGTGAAGGAGGATTCATAAGGAAAAGATAACCGCGGTTCTAAGAGAATCCGAATGCACTTACATAAGGCTACGGATGTTTGTTTGCTTTTTTAAAGTAACTTTATTAATAACTTTGGATGATATGAGAAGTATACTTCGGTACCAAGTCAATGCCACAACAATTAAACAGCAACGGCGGACGTTATTGAGGGCCGAATGGTGCCTCGCTTTAAATGTTGCAGCCGCAAGGAATCGTGGGACGGCATAATCTCCTTTTCTTTGGTAAAGGATGGTCCAGCGTATCCTCTGCTAAAAGAGATGAGAAAGGAAGCATTGAAGCAGCTTTTCTTAGCATTTAGAGAATTCGACCAGCTCTTATCATGGCTGCCATTTAGATACTTCCGGGTCATTTCACCCAGTTAGGAACCTTGCAAAAAAGGACTAATCGACAGCAGCCCTTGTCTGCCATTTGCTGCTGGGCAGGAAGAGTTCACTGGGTTTATCTGCTCTTGTTTGCAGCTGCATGCTGCTGCTTGAAATGGGGTTGATGAGTGCACTGAGAGTGAACCATAAAGTAAATGTTACGTAAACCCAAAACAATGAGTTAAAAAAGTCTAAAATCTTTGTAAAGCTGCAGAGTTAGTTAGAATTCTGTTTGAATTTGTCACATTACTCACAGTTATTAGTAAAAAGATTAGTGCAGCTTTAACGTCACTTTGTGTGGGATTTGAAAATCCCTTACATCTGCATCATCTGGTGCTGATGAATAAGAATGACTCTGGCAAATAGAATTTAGATGAATGAGCTGAATGCAAAACATACACCGATCAACCATAACATTAACAACATTATGACCACTGACAGGTGAAGTGAATAATATTGATTATCTCATTACAATGGCACCTGGCAGTGGGGGGGATATATTAGGCAGCAAGTGAACATTTTGTCCTTGAAGTTGATGTGTTGGAAGCAGAAAAAATGGGCAAGCGTAAGGATGTGAGCGATTTTGACAAGGGCCAAAATAGTGCTGGCTAGACGACTGGGTCAGAGCATCTCCAGAACTGCAGCTCTTGTGGGATGTTCCCGGTCTGCAGTGGTCAGGACCTACCAAAAGTGGTCCAAGGAAAGAAAACCGGTGAACCGGCGACAGGGTCAGACCCAAGGCTCATTGGTGCACTTGGGGAGCGAAGGCTGGCCCGTGTTGTCCGATCCAATTGAAGAGCTACTGGAGCTCAAATTGCTGAAAAAGTTAATGTTGGTTCTGATAGAAAGGTGTCAGAACAGACAGAGCATCGCAGTTTGTTGCGTATGGAGCTGCATAGCTGCAGACCGGTCAGGGTGCCCATGCTGTCATAATGTTATGGCTGATCGGTGTAGATTGTTTAATCTTTCTACAAACAAAACCTTATGTTATCCGAATAATTCCAAAGCTTGTATAATCACATACACATTTTCACACTGTAACTTTAAAGGAATAGTTCAACCACAAAATGACCATTTGTATATCAGTTACTCACCCAGTGTTACCTTGAAGTCGTATGCTCAATACTTCCAAACACATCTTCACTTAAACCTAACTATTTAAAACACACGGACGAGTAGTGCGCCTGTGCAAGCGTGAGACTCTTAATGCAGAAGTGTTTTGAATAGTAAAGTTTTAGCGAAAACGTGTATGGGATGTAGTGAGCATACGACTAGATGAATGTGACTTATTATACTGCACGAGTTATGTGAGAGTTTGTAAACGGATGTTTTGATATAGTTTTGCTGTTGTTAAATGAGGCCCCCATTTACTTCAATTAATCAAGACTTACTTCTTCATTCACTGTGGAGGCATGAGAGAAAAAAAAAGTTTTCCTCAAGAATTCAAGGTAACACAAGGTGCGTGATTGATATACAAATGGTCATTTTGTGGGTGAAGTATTCCTTTAACATGACAGTTTAAAGCAGCTAATAGCCTCCTGTTTACATACATCCAAACTTAATGCTTCTGCTTTTGGTTATTGAGAGAGCAGGAACAATTTACTGAGTCTTGACAGACACATGCTTGTCACTTAAAGCCTTTTAGGTGATGCAGAGCGTTGTGATGGTTAACTGCCCCTCGGCACTTCCCCTCTGAAGGATCCCAGCTGCTGTCTTTAGTTCCAATACATTACCATGAAAACTCAAATGGACTTTAGTGAGCTCAGCATTTCACAATGCTTTGTGATCTTCTCTTTGCAAAAAGGAAGATCAAGCGATAAGTGATTGTAAAAAGAAGAAACATATGTACAGGTTTATATTTTAGGTAAATTATTTAGTTTAAAAAAAAATTATAACTAAAAATAAATTAATTCTGAGTAGCAGTAAATGAATCATCATTATTCTCTATTTTTGAGGGCAACTGTGTTTGTCGTTAACTCCAGACTTCACTCACACTGCAAGAGCTCACTCGTGTTCACTGTGTTATGTATTACTTCTGCATATATTGCACACAGTTATATATATTCTATTAGTTATATATTACCAAGTGGAGGTGAAAGAAGGTAGACTAAATGACTTGTGGAATTCGTGATTAATGTTGATTCATGGAGAATTGAGGTGTCTGGCTTAGAGCTTTGCCAGCTTCTCCTGTTATGGCGTTGAGTTTATGTTGATGGTGTGAAATCCATATATACTCCCTCTGTCCATCTACTGTGGGCAGTCCTAAGAATAGAGTATGACAGTATTTAGAGTTATGTATACATAAAATGTCAGCTGAAAGCAGTGGTGGAATGTAACAATGCACATTTACCCAAGTACTGTACTTTATACTTTATACTTGTACTCCACTACATTTTGGAAGCCAATATTGTACTTTTTACTCCACTACATTTGTTTGACGATTAGGGCTGCTTCTCGTAGTCGATAAGTCAATTAATCGGTCGTTAGGTTTTAGTTCACTTAGATTTCTTTGGTCGATTAGTCATTTTTTATGCATTTTTCATGCTGAATGACTTATTTCCAAGAAACTTCTGAGCACGTCTCTGGTCAACACAAAATTTAAAGTGGTGTTTTTGTGTGATTTTTTTTTTTTTGTGGAGAAACTCAGTTTTACAGATCTGTCGATTAAATCAACTAATCGATTAGTCGACTAAGAATGTTTTTGGTCGAGGACAGCCCTATTGACAACATCAGTTACTTTGCAGATTCAGATGATTAATACAAAATATAAACTAATGAATTATGTTGTATTTTTGTAGATTAAGCAGTAGATAAAAAATATATTTTAATTAGCTCCATATTAACAAAATATTATGTTAATTGCGTTGTCTTATTTCTTATTATTAATGCAATATAAGCTGGATTTAGCGCCGTCTGCACAGGTTGCTGATGCAGGCTGCTTTTTAATTTGCAAGAACGTGTCATAATGTGCACATGCCGGTTCAGCCGGTTTGCAGAAAATTAAACTGGTGTAAGCTCGTTCACCGGACTGGACCAGCAAAACCGGAAATCGACCCAACTCTAATCAGCATCACACGCAGCACTCAAATTAGTAAGCAGTACCGGCACCTCTACGTTTAAATCTTTGGCGTACTGTGACTTTTTCTTGCACACTGGCACTTCTCACAAGCTGCTGGTACTCTTCTCATCTCTCTCCACATCAGGTTCTCTGGGCGATTCATAATAGCAGGGTTTCCCCCTCCGTTATACGGCGCAGCGTTTTTGCGCCGCGCCAAATATGCCGTATGAACATAAACAATGTGGGAAGCATACAATACAATGTCAACATTTTTGTTCGTCATAACTTTTTTATTTTGTGAACAAATATAATTAATGAAACATTATTTAAAAGTTTTCTGAATATGAGTATGTGTAAATCACAAAATAATGATTTAACTACAGCAACTTTTGTCCTGAAGCTTTTGGGCGTTATCTATAATGGTCTAAAATTATGTGAAATTGCATAGTTTTAAGTCAAACACTTTAAAATGTTCAGAATGTAGTAGTGATTGCTGATACCAGCTGATACACGAGCCTACATGTAAATAAGAGGAGTATTGGCAATTCATTTTTTCCTCTTAAAGCACTGACCACACAGAAGAGAAAATCTATCAAAATGCCTGTATTCTGTATCTCTTGGCAAACACTGATGACCTTAATCTTGACGTGATAGATGTGGCATGTATTAAGTTGCATTTTTTTTTAAGGAGTATTTCACTTGAATGGTATGTAAAAAGTATATGTATATGTGCAGCACAGCGCAGATAAAAACCTATATACTGCAGTTGAATGTTTTATGGCCCCTGCAGGCTTGACCTGAGCATTCTCTTTCTGACGCTGCTTTCTCTGTCGTCTGACATCTACATGCAACTCAAAACCATCGCAGATGTGATTGATAGTGTCCTCGTTAAGAGGTCTGCATGCTTTTCCCCACACAGCGTCCGGGTAACAATAAAGCTGGCATGGTGAGAATGATGGAACCCATTAACTCATCTTGTATACACAGGATAACTAGTCCCTGTTCTCATTTTATGCCAGGTTGGCAGCAGACTGGTCCTCCAGACGACCGGCCTTCTGATGATCGTCCTGGGGATCTTTGGGAAATTTGGAGCAGTTTTTATCACCATCCCGGACCCGGTCATCGGAGGCATGTTCCTCGTAATGTTTGGAATGATCGCAGCAGTGGGAATATCTAACCTTCAGGTAATCGCCTTTCAATATTGCAACATATCATATTTCATTTGATGGACAATTTTATCCAAATCACCTCCTGTATGGAGAATTGAGACGACCCCCTTCCTTGGGAAAATCAAGACCCCGACGAACAAAACATCCACCCTGTTAAGGGGCCGTTGAACTAGATACTGAGTCTAGCTGGCTCCAGGAACGCTGCTCTGGCACTGACTCTGTGACCTGAAATACAAGCAAAAACAGAAGATTTCTATGGAGATCAGTTAATAAGAATAACCTTTATTTGGGTAGCTCAAAGTGCTGAAAAATATCCAAATAAACAGATTAAATGGTTGCAGACAAACAAATCACAATCCAACAAAACAGAAAAATAAAGCAGTAAAATTAAAGCAGCAGTAGGTAGAATTGGAGCAAATATGATTAAAAAAAGTTATGTTTTTAAAACGATCACTATATCCTGACAGTAGTGCATGAGACAGGTAATCTGAAAAAAATCATGTCCCTCTGTTGTCCTCCCGTGCTCCTAACGGCATCTGCAAGATTTCACAGACCGGAGGAAAACAACCAATCAGAGCCGATCTGGAGCCTTGCCGTCTCTGAGCAGCTGTCAATCACTCTCGAACTCCGATCAAACGGTCAAACTAGGCAGCGCTGATCAGATATGAATCAATATTCTCTTACTGTAATGTCTATTTCTCTCCTCAAATGTTTTCAGAAACATCTTGTAGTGTACTGTTTAGCTTTAAAATGACAAAGTTTGTTCCGGTAGGTGGGCGGTGCTTGGTGTTTCCTCAACTGATCAAAACATGGCTACCCGGTCACATACTTTCTCATTTTACAGCTGAACCGTGAACTACAAGATGTTTCTGATCAGCGCAGCCTAGTTTGACCGTTTGATCGGAGTTTGCAAGTTATTTACAGCTGTCTCCGTTGAATGAACAGCCAATAGAAACACTCTCTCTCTGAAATGACCTGTGATCGGCCAAAGTCTCCCTCCACGGGATTGATTTTTTAAAACCTGAAAACAGGGCCATGAGGAGGTGCAGAAGTCTAGTTTTCTCTCAGAACACTTGAATTATTATATGCTGAAAGGTTATTATGGAATTTTTGCCCAATGATGCCAAAAACTTTGTTCCCACTGAAGCTTCAATATAAAAAACAAGAAAACAAAATACCAAAGTGACTATTTAAAACTGAGATCAAAGCTCAGCTGTTTCTCAAAGGAATTAAATCATTTACAGTGGCATGTCAGATATTCAATGCCATACCATTGCTCTCTCTGCATGCATATTTAGCATGGCAGTTACTGGCCCTCTAAAGGTTGAGTTCATAGGGCATCCATGGGTGTCTTCTCAGGATGGTACACTTTTAGTCGGCAGTGTAGTTGGGAAACCGTCCAAGTAACCAAATGAGCTAAGGTCAACTGTGATCCTGTTTCCTGGCACGAGATATCTGTGTGTGTGATTAGTGCCGGGGCAAGTCTTTGGCACTCTTGCCCATCAAAACAACCCACAAAGATATCTTTTACATTATTAACATCAGAAGATGTGTTTTACTTTGGATATTAGTTCAGAAAATGCCATTATTGTGTCAGTATTTGCCGGGATAAGCAGTTACAGATAATGGATGGATGGATTAAGGTGCAGACATTTTCCTGGTAAAAAACGTCAACAGGGTTCCTTATTTTTATCATACGGAGTGATAAACATATTAATCAAATCTATTAAACTTATATCTTCCTAAAGAAATCTAACAGCCCTCCCATGCCTTTCCAGTACAGAAACACTGGGAAGTGATTTGGAGGGGAAATCTGACTGAAACATTTGATAAAATCTTATACTACATAATATAAATCAGTTTTTTGGCTACAGAATGTAACTTATCCTTTTATGAGCACCGAAAAACTTGAAGTATTCCAGGGGGCAGGAATCTTTAGTTTCCAAGCAGCTGGGAGTTTGAGGGAGTATTTGCCAGGAAATTAAACTGAAAATACAGAAATATTTTTTTATGTATTTTGTAACATTGCAAACACTAAATCATTAGTATATAGAGCCAAAATCCCACCCAGAGAGTGTATTTTTTCCATCATGTTTTTCCCATCAATCTTTGTAAAAAGATGAAATATTATACTAGGATTTTGTGTCCGTATTCCAATGATTATTTTGTTAGCATTGAACAACTACAGCTCCCTCGAGTCTTCGTCATGGGAGCTACGGTATAGCATATAAACAAAAAAAGAAGAGTTTGCAAACACAAGCTCAGATTTAGCTTAGAATATGGACAGAAACCCCTGGTATCATATTTCAGTTTTTCAGAAAGACTAATGAAAGAAAATACGTTCGAGCTGAAAGCTAGTAGAGCAGAAGCTAACCCAGAACTGTGTCAACCCCCCTCAGATATACAGTATCACGGTCATTTTGTGTAATGTGGCTGTATAAATGCTGCTTCTTTATACTTTAATTAATCAGTCAGAGAACATTCATGGACAGGGTTGCCCTCGGGCTGGTCTGAGTTGACCTGTCATGACCAAATAAATGTGAATCCTGGAACAAAATAGAAATCTTATTTGGGGCTGCACGATTATTTTATCAGTATTAAGATCACGATTATTCATTACTTTTAGGGACAAAATATTTTAATTCCACTTTCACTTAAAGAAACAGAGCACTGCTTTCACTTCCATGTTGTGCTACATTCCTGCTAATTAAAACTTATAATTAATTTTCTTCTTTACTTGAATTCAGGGCATTTTGTATCATACAACAGAGAGCAGACGGGCTAAACGAGTAACATAATACAGTATATTACTCTTCAGGTTTTCACAGGCTGGCGCTGCAGGATGTGCACACAGCAGGCATGATAGCTGCCCAAAAGTGGAGCCAAACCATCCCGATCGCCCCCCCCCCCCCTTTCCCGGTGGCTGGCTGTTAGTTTAGGAAGCGCTTGAGTTTACATGCAGCACAGTTTTCCATGAGCGGAGTCAATATCGCAGTCGATCCTGTTCATTTAATTGTGGGAAGCCAAAATAGTAATCAAGATTAATATATTCGATTAATTGTGCAGCCCAAAATCCAGATTATTTCTAATCACATTTTAGTGAAGTTCCAAAAAGTGATGGCAGCCAGCTGAGGCAGAACAACATAATATAGTAATAATAATAATAATATTAATAAGTCTCTCTCTTTCTCTCTCTCCAGTATGTGGACCTTAACTCGTCCCGTAACCTGCTCATCCTTGGCTTCTCCACCTTCAGCGGTCTTGTTTTACCTACCTGGTTTCACTCCAATCCCGGCATCATTGACACAGGTGACTTTCACACACACACACACACACACACACAAACACACACACACACACACACACACAAACACGCACACACACATAGAGTGTTTTCATTGACTCAGCCCCTTAAAATGGGAACAGCCCCTCAGGTTATTAATAAATCTACACGACTATATTCACCGGCATAAACACATTTCTTTAGTCTTGACAGGAGCATAATTGAACGACTGAGGACAAGGCTTTGGGGGAGAGGTAGAATATGATTAGTTAATCTCATGACTGTCAACGCCAAAAGACCTAAACTGGAACGGACTCCATCAGATCAGTCGTAATGCCGAAATAATATTTATAATGAGCCCAACAATCGTAATTTGTTCGCCCCCACTCTTTCTCGTATATTCACACATACTTGGTGTGCCTTTATTTCGTGCAAACCCTTTTTACTGTTGCTGTGAAATGTATCTTGGGTCTCCCCGCCAAAAGCAAAGATAGAATCAGCAAACAATGCCAGAAATTGACACATCCAAGCTGTAAATCGTTACCAGAGGAGCAACGTGGTCCACTGACAGTGAGTTAGAGGGCTGTGTGCTCTCACTGCTCCACTTACAGATTACCCTTGAAAAGATGGCAGCGGTTCTGCCAGCCTAAGCTTCTAAAGCCAAGGTGTTCCCAAATCCCACAGGCCCAGATGGCAAACACTTCGTTACCTTTAGTCTTTAGCCTAGATTTGATAGTGGCATGGAGAGCTTTTTTAGTTGTCTAACCTGATCCTGAACTCTGCATTTGTTTTTTTTTGTTTGTTGGTTTGACCAGAAGTAGGCAGTTTAGGGAAGGAAATGTCGGTCGGTTTGTTTTCTCAGTTGGTCAGGCTGTCGGGTCAAACCACATGGCACACAATCTTATCTTATATTCTAGGTCCTGTTAGGTGGATAGCTTAATAAGCTAAACAGTCAACTGGAGCCATGCCAGAGTTGTAGCTTACCTTCTACACTTATTACACTCTTGATCTTGATTCTTTACACATTCACATGGGATGTTTTGCTTGTCATCGCCTGGGGTATAAGGCTGAGGTTGTCATATTCATTTAAAGTTTAATAATGTGGTTGTTGTGAGTCCCTTTGGGAGTGTGACTGGTAGCTAAGGGCGATTCAAACAGACTTGTCTTGATTATATATGACATTAGCTACCTGGGGAAGCTACAGTTACAGCACCAGGGGTGTGCAGATTGTTGGTGATTGCCAAAAAAGGGAAGTTGATTCTTGAGAAAGCAATCCCATGGACACATTAATAATACACACTTGTCGTAATTGTTTATCACTCATTTTTAGATTACAGGTTTAACTGATTGACTTTCAGGAACTCTTTAATCTGGTCTCAGTTTATTTTGCCAATAAATCTTAATTTATGGGTGCAGAAAAATGTTGATGTTCATGAAAAACTTTGAAAATGCGTTTTGTTTTTGACTGACAGCTGCAATGCTTCTGCCATGAATGGCAGTGGTTGAGGGTGATAATCGATGGATTATGTCACTTAGTTAGTGTCACTACTGGTTGATCAGGTAGGTAGAGGAAAACAGTAGGATACTGGGAAAACCAATCTGTGGAGGAAAAAAGTGGGGAAAAAATAAAGACAAAAAAAAAGTGAAATATTGTTTTGCAAGACATTTAATTCTCCACTTTACATTACAGAAACTTAAAACACACGTGCACTCAATCACGTACAAACATATACGCAACAGGTAGAACCCAATTACGCTAATCCAGCCACGAAACATTAATCCAACAAATGAAATTAGACCATGTGGAGCTTTTGCAAGTCAGATCAATCAGAGATCTTAGAACCAATCAGAGATCAATCACAGGCCATCAGCTGATGATTCCCTACTTTTGATGACACATTGATCGGCTGTGGAGCATCTTTGTGGCCACCGCCTTGAAGCACCTTCAAAAGAGCAATCTTTAAGATTAAACAGCTCCTCTCTGCAGACATAAGACCTTGATCCCATGAGTCGGGTGATGCGAGTGTCTCCCAGGAAAGTGCTAATCCAGAGTTCAACACTGGGCATGAGGGTTTGTCTGGGTCTCTCAGGTCTAGGCTGCTTACCTTCCAATCCTCTTGGCTAACCCCCATGTCGCTGGCTGTAATCTGCCCGGCTCAGATAATGCACTCTTTCCCCCCCGAGTTTTCTCCAGCCTCAACACTCAGCTGATAGCGCCACACAGGAGGATGCCTGTCAACGCTCTTTGTAAACACACTGCTGCTCTTCCAGACTACTTTAGATGTACAGGCTGTGGGACTTAAAACCAACTCAGCGGGTGCCTTGAACTTTTGACTGCTTCCTCGCTAGGCAGGAAATGTGTGTTTTTGTGTGCCTGCGTGTGGTCGGATGGGTGTGTTTGTCAAACTACGTCAGCGCTGTTTGCAATTCTTGATTAAATTCTTTCAACTTCATTAGGCAGTTTACACATGACCTGAGGAAGATCTTGCAGATCGAAACATTGCCTTAAAAAGAGAAATACACTATTAATTTGGAGCCCAACAGTGTGCAGGCCTCCTTTGAAGCCTGCAGTTTACACATGAACCAAATGGTGCCACATGAAAGGCTAATTTAGGACTAGAGGTGACACGGTGGTCTAGTGATTACAGAGGCTGCCCCTCAGCCACCAAGCAACCTTTATAGACCTTTTCAAACAACATATTGACAACATGAACTGATCAAACTAACTTCTAAATGGGCCTCGTTGTATTTCCTCTGTCACTGTTTGTTAATGCAGTAGCTGACAGGAAGTAAACTTGGACCAAAGCTGTTCAGCCCAAATGTATGGGCGTCTGTTGACGTGCAATGCTTCCCTAATGCTCTCCATTTTGACGACTCTGTAACTTTGCCAGGCCTGCCATCAGGGATGTGACGGTGAGGACATTTTCCCACCGGTTAATAAACTTATGACAACACCGGTGTTACAGATTACACCGGACATTTTACAAGAAAAGATGACGGTCAATATGTGTAGCGTGCTTACTTTGATCTTTAACGTCGGGTGTCTGTGTGTCTGGCCTCTCCGGTCGAGCTTTCGCTGCTTGGGCAGCAGGTTTCCACACCGGGTGTCTGACCGCTCCGTCCTCTTCACGGCGATTACCTCATTAACTTTATGGTTCCCCTATAGCTTTGGGTTTAAATCTGAAATATAGCCAAATAGGCGTTTTTGCTTTTCGCTTCGACACCAAATCCTCCGCCATCGTCTTGTTCGTCAACTCTCTCTCATCCCGTGCGTGTGAAATCTGACTCCATGCTGAGACTCCATACGGAGCAGACACTTTCACTTTCAGTTTGTAGCGTCCGTCGTCCGACTATGTATATAATAACACGGCGCTGATACGTGAAAATGAACTAAATGGGTTTTATTTCTGTAAAAAAAAAGCAAAACGACGGTGGGGGCGATGGGTATGTAATGTAATCGGCGTGTGCCCGACCACCCTGTAACACCGTCTACCGCGGCAAGCCTACCTGCCATGTGGCCTTTGAGGGAAGCTCAATGCAATGTACCAGTCCTCTTTGAAACGTCACTTCAAAAGTGTCATGAATACTTTACCCTTACTTACTTAACCCTCACACAACCCTAGTGGTATCCTGCCATGCAGATAGTTTTAATTTTGCTCGGCCAGGGTCGAGATATTTGTCTCTGAGATATCTGCGGCGAGCCAAATAAAATGGAGGCGGTCGGAGATTTGTTTAGTGGTGATTACTGAATTGCAAAATAACATTTAAAAACAGAGCTCCAATGAAAACTGTTCACAGTGAAAGCTGTGGATTATTCAGAGTTTAGTGGGCGATTAGAAGTGGGCTGCATTGGTGGGTTGCTGCAGGCACTGGTGAGATAATGAAATACGATCCAGGAAGTCCAGATTAAGTAGCCCTCTGCGTTGGCACCCCCACTGCATTAAAGAAGTGGTTTCATTCATATGAATGAAGGGTTCTGTGTTTTTTCACACAGTGTTAAAGCCTCACTGAGACACTGTTTAGAGCGGAAAGTAAGTGTGTGAACTTACGTTTTGTGGATGTCCAACTTTCATTCAGGAGTTTGTGTCCCTTTACAGACCTGCAATTAATGTTTGCCACTTTATTAACTCTAACCACTTTAACTATGTTTTTGTCATCTAACCTGAAACCATACCCCACCCATAGTTTATCTGCCATAACCATGATCTTTTCCTAACCTTAACCATACTGTAGTTGCCATGCACAGATCTTCTAGAAAGTGAAAATTTGTCACTGGATGTAATTTTGGGATGTGGGAATCTTTGCTTCATGAATATGTCACCTTAAAGCGATAGGGTGGGTAATGTATTTTAGGAGCATTTTAGTTATATTTCTTGAAATTCTCTTTACATACTGACAGCAATCAATAAATCAAATGCTCTGACAAAAAAAAAAGAAATCATGTATGGTATCTGAAATGATTGGACGGTCCACCTACCTGCCCGTCTACCTTCCTGCTTACCTGCCTGTCTAACTACCTGCCTGCCTACCTGCCTGTCTAACTACCTGCCTGCCTACCTGCCTGTCTAACTACCTGCCTGCCTGTGCGCTCTCTGCCCGTGCACTCATTGCGCATCACTGGAGTCTTCCGCAAGCTGCTATCTTGAAAGCTGTGAGTACTAACAATAGCCATGTTTGTTGTTTATGTTCGTAATGATAATTTTGGGGGACTGGCTTTGGAGGGAGGCCTGAAGGGACGGACTGTCAATGTTGCCGACTTGGTGACTTTTCCTAGAATTAGCGAATTTTGGAGCTAGGGCTGCTAGCTACTTTCATTGGAAAAGAGTTGGGAGAGAGTTTTTAAAATCTAGCTTACTCTTGCTGGTTTCTCCAATGTTACCTACCCAAACCGTAAGAAAT
Organism: Sebastolobus alascanus; assembly: GCA_916701645.2. Classification (NCBI taxonomy): domain Eukaryota; kingdom Metazoa; phylum Chordata; class Actinopteri; order Perciformes; family Sebastidae; genus Sebastolobus; species Sebastolobus alascanus. The sequence goes on from CAKAOJ020000050.1 coordinate 699,460, forward strand.
GTTGCATGCATTTTTATTATTCAAGTTATACAAAATGTTTGATGATGATGACAAGCAGGTTTGAGATCCGTCCAATATTTGTATCAGAGCTGGACTGGGTGTGAATTAGCTGTTAACCGGTCCTACAGGATTTACTATCAGACCCCAGTTGCTGTTGGAGTGAGGAGGCTTGTATTTCTTTCAATTTTAGTAGGCTGGACTTAAACCTGGCCTCTGACCTCTGACCTCTGATATCTGACCTCTGACCTCTGTATGGAGGTGGTAGAACAAAGAGTTTTAAGAAGATTTATAGTTGTTATTTCACAAGCTGCTTACTGGGTAACAAATGCATTTTCTTTACTCTCCTCTCTGTTTGAAGGAATAAAAGAGCTGGACCAAGTGATTGTAGTGCTCTTCACCACACATATGTTCATCGGAGGGTTCTTTGGGTTTATCCTGGACAACACCATCCCAGGTATGACAAAATACTTATGGTAATAACAAGAAAAGATCAAACAAGCCAAAACATCACTATCGGCTAAGCTTGTCTTTTCTTTTCCAGGCACTAGCAAAGAGCGGGGCATCAAAAGCTGGCAAGAGAAGGTGCAACAGGGAAGCAAAAGCATGTGTGACGAGTCGTGCTATGACATCCCTTTCTGCAACGGTCTTCTGAAACGGTTTAGATGTTTCCAGTACCTGCCCTTCCTCCCTTCTTACAAGACCACCCAACAGGGGACATCCTAGTAATGAAGCGTTAACTTATAGGGTAGCATTGATGCTGGTCTATTAGCCCTATAAAACAGTAGTTGAGGTTCTGTTAAATAAATAATATCTAAACTTTAGATCTTCTTTAGGACTCAAAGTTCAGTACTTTTGTCCTTATGTAGAGTAAAACATTGATTTAAACATTTTATTGAATTTCAAAAACAAAGTTGAGGTACTGTCTCCTTACAGTTGGAATTCAACGAAAAATAAATACTCAATGTCTAGGTTAATAAAACATCTGTAGTGCCTGAACAAGCAAAGATCAGCATGATACACTTACGAATAATCATCAGTCTTCAAAGAGCTTGCAAAAACGTTAATTAGACAATCCTCTAATTTGTGAAAGAGAAATTTGGAAGATGAAACATTTTGTTCATCTTAGATAATGCAACTCTTGGATGTGCAAAGTTTTTTTTTAGGCTTTCAGCATGCACCGAATCTTTGCATTACCCATGTTTCACTCGTCTTTTTTGGACAACAGCCGATTGACCTTGAAATAGATGTGCTCAATAAACTGGTGCACTGTTCCAATGCAGAGTCAGGTGTAAAGACTGAGTTAGTATTCAAATAATGTGTCGTGAAGCTGCACAGAACCCACTGTTCAGGTGTTACAAATGTGTAGTAACCCATACGTTTTCAATAGGATAATTACTACCTCATCAAGAACAGTAACTTACAGAAACAGCTAATTAATTAAAAGGCTTTTTCATAAAAATATATATATATATTATGTGATGTCTGTTTTCATTAACATTTCATTATTAAGGTTACTGCTTTATACATTTCATTTTTGTTTTGTCACTGTATAGAAGTCAAATTTTAATTTTTACATATGATGCTTTTACATTTAAGAATATATATATGCAATTTTACTAATTTTTGCACTATAATTTTCAATCAGTCCTAAACTGTGACGGGTTGTTTTTAAATAAATTCTGAAGTTAATAGAGACTTTTATCATGCTTCTCAAAATTATTTCAACTTCAGATATTAGATTGGGTTTAAGTTTGTTTTTGGCAAGTATTTATCTTGACAGTTTTCTAATTACTTTCATATGATTGTGTGTGTGTGTGTGTGTGTGTGTGTGTGGGTGCGTGCGTGCGTGCATGCGTGCGTGCATTCACTTATTCATTTGAGAATGAAAACTACACCACAAATCCATGGAATTCAAAAGCACAGGTTTTAATCTTGTTGCATTTTAAAGAGCTCTTTGGGTATGAATTGAGGGAATTTGTTCCCTTGTGAATATAAAGTAAAAAAGAAATACTTGGTATATGTACTCCATAGGGGTTTAACCTATTTTCCAAACAATGGCTCAGAGTCTACGGCCATGCTAGCAGCTTTGTCAGGCTATACTTAGGTACCACTGTGCTTTAAGCCAAATGCTAACATCAGCGTGCTAACATGTTCGCAATGGCAATGCTACCATGCTGATGTTAAGCAGATATAATGTTCACCATCTTATATTAGTGTGGTAACATTCAAACATTTTTTTAAGTAACACCAAAGACAAAGTACAGCTGAGGCTGACGGTAATGTCATTAATATCTAATCACAAACCAGGGAAGAGTCAGGGGACTACCAAAGTAATTGCACTTTATCCTGAGGGGAATGTGAATGTCTGTACCAATCTTTCATGGTAAGCTATCCAATTGTTGTCGAGACATTTCAATCCAAACCAAAATATTTTAACCTGCTGGTGACAAGAGAGGAAAAGTCAGGGAATCATCATAGTCTGTAAGTTTAATTCTTTGGGGACCATGAATGTCCCTACAAAATTTCACCGCAATCCATCCCATATTTTTTTGTCCTCTTGGGGGCAGTGTAAACAAGTTGTAAACATAACATTGACACACTGGCATCAAATGGTTAGGGCTAGGCATTGACCTTGAATGGTTAAGGTTAGGCATTGACCTGAATGGGTAAGGTTAGGCATTGACCTGAGTGGTTAGGGCTAGGCATTGACCTGAATGGTTAGGGATAGGCATTGACCTGAGTGGTTAGGGCTAGGTATTGACCTGAATGGTTAAGGTTAGGCATTGACCTTGTTAAGAGCCGTGTGGAGGCAATAGATATTATAGAATTTAGAATTTAAAATTTTGAAAAACTATTTTATTAGAATCAAAAATGTACATAATAAAGTAGCCGGCTGGACTTAAATTATTAGTCGACTTTGTGGCCTGCACTTATGGAAAGCTCTGCTACTCCCATTTTTTATGATTGATGATTGATTGATGATTGATTGCCAGCTTGCGATTTAGATGGCACGACGGGGCTGGCTGAAACTCACTATAAAGCTTCATAAACTCCACTCCAAACTGCAAAGCCGGATAATAATTCTGTCTGTTCGTCACAACGAGCGATACCTCTCACACTAGACATTGTCATTTGATATGATATTATTATTAAAATATCAATTATAGACACTTTAATATTTCTGGGTTTGTTGATTTAACATTATACAGAGGAAGTATAGGCTGCGGCAGCTGAGTGGCATGGTGTATGGATTTAATTTCTGTCAACAACCAACAACCTCTCATACATATAGGCGCGCACACCCTGCTGCTTATTACCCAACACACCCAGTGCAATCATTCATCTGCCTCTCAGACGGATACACAGACAAATTGTCATAATTATGCCATTATCATTTTAAGAGCCCTTGATTGCGCTTTAATCTGATGACGGATGTACCATTGAACCACGTGAGTATAAATGCTAAGTCATAAAAGTGAACGCAGGGAGTGTGTACAGAACAGAAATATTTGCTTTGTCATCCGTCTGTGTTATTGAGATGTATCCAAACCCAGTTTTTAAATCAAGAATACAAATGTTAGCATCACTCCAGACTTTGCTCTCTCATACTGCTATGTTCAGCTGTTTAAGCACAGGGAGCTGATATCGATCAGATTTCAGCATCCTGACACTGAAATGCACTCACAGTTTGGAATCATTTTCTATAGTGGGAACAATTTCACACTCACTCCCAACAAGCTGCACCCTATGGAGGGGAACTGGATATTCAGGCTTCTCTGTGCGGTTGTTTGGCACCGCCCTTGTTCAAACGGCATTGTTCTGATTGCCATTTAAAATGCAATGAAATAAAAGGTTGAAATACTTTAGAATTAACCCCAATTGTGGTGAAGAGAATTGCTTTTAAAGACATACATTAGGGCAAGACCCAACACTGCTGGGGGGACAAACTGCTCCACCGCAGCCGTCTGAGGTCAGACAACCTACAAACTATCTGAGGGGTCATCATGCCATCGGTTACTGAGAATGGGGGGTTTTGTTGTTTTTAATGAGGATTGGCAATTTAGGATCAATTATATCAAAGGTGGATTGTTTTAAATTGATATATCAGCAGATACTTAAGGCTATGTCTGCTCAGTTGTCTGCATTCGCTCCTTTGGGCTGCTCGTGTCTGGTGAATGCTGGGGACTTGTGATAGCATGTTAAGAGCTAACAACAAAAATTGCAATACATGTTCTATTTGAAAACAGGCCTCGGAGGATAGTTCTGTGGATGAATTCTCCGTAACACGCCGTAGAAATTTGATTTTCAGCAGCCGCTAATTGGCGCGCAGCCTTTTGTTCTGTTTTCCAGTTGGTATGATGGCTGAGGAGAGGGTTAATCTGGTAACATTAGGCTTCTAGTGGTAAAGGTTAAGTTGAGGCTTAGGCAATGCAGCTAAGAGACCCTCACAAGTATAGTAATAAACAGGTGCCTATATGTGTGTGAGTTTGGATGGATGTGTGTGTCCACATTTTTGGCATTTCAAGTCTTGTCTTTAAAAACAAGCTTTGAAGTTTGTTTGACTGATGTTTTGTCTTGCTCTTCATTCCTCACTGACATTGAACATCTTGAAAATCTCTTCTTTTCTTGGGATTAAGGTCTATAGTATATCCGACTGTACAGATTTGCCTCTCGGGTGCCTTGTCTCAGAGAGTTTAAGAAAGTTTGGGGGACTAAAAAAAGTCTTTGCAGTCTCCTGATAAGGCACATCATCTTTCAACAAAGGTCACAGGTTTAATCCTCTGTGGTATTTGCTGTCTATCTGTTAAGGGCCATGTGTCAGACAAACCCTGATAGGAACAACTATGCAAAACATTGATATTTACGGACCTTTTATACTTTGGATCAAACAAGGCATGCACTGCACCTTCCCAAAAACGTAGATAAGCTGATGTTCCTATGAAATAAGAAAAAATAATTAATCATGAATATAACACAATAATTTAACCATAGATTTCCTGACTATAAAGTGATACTCCATCCAAATCTTTCTTTATAGTGTCTCCACAATCAGGCAATTCATAGGCGGCTAACTAATTTGATCCACACTTATGATCAAGTGGAGTTTGACGTTTTATTATGCCTCCGCGCCTGCGCAACCGTGGCCGGAGGCATTATGTTTCCGGGTTGTCCGTCCATCTGTCTGTATACATGTATGTACGTCTGGACGTCCGTACCATTCTCATGAAAGCAATATCTCAGGAATTCCTTGAGCGAATTTCTTCAAATTTGGCACAAAAGCCCATTTGGACTCAAGGATGAACTGATTAGAATTTGGTGTCAGAGGTCACTGTGACCTCACAAAACACATTTGGTTATAACTTCATATGCTAAGTACTCACACAAATGTCTAATAGAATAGAATGATGAAGTGATGACATTTTGGACAGACATGGATGTAAACTGCAACTTGACTGGTTGGCGGAGGCGTACAACCACAAGGCGGTAATTCTGATTCAATGTGCTTGAAAAGTTTGGATTTAGACCCAAGATCATTCATGCATGGAATGGTACTTTTCCCAATGGCAGCTGTTTGCATAGATAACAATAATGATCAACAATTTGAAGAGCTAACCAAGGCTGTCCTCTCACATCATTATTATTTTCCATTACGATTGAGACAGCCGTGGCAATTCATAGTGATCTGTGTTACAACAATGTTACAAAAATTCATTACTATTATCAAATACAGCATGTAAAAAACCGACTTGAGCAATTAAAAATAGTACACGTTACAAACAGACAAGGGACAACAGATGCATAATACAAAATCCAGGTTAGGAATAGCACTTTTCAGTTACACAGTTTTTTATCAGAGCTTTGAAATCTCCCAGTGAGACAAAATCATGTAGCTGTAGTGTGCTCTGAAGGTTATAACATGACCAGGGCCAAGTTCTGAGCAAATCCTTGGTTACTGGTAGAGCTGCCATTTAGTTGAGGGAATGACGGCACCAGGTACTTGCCAGTAGTTGTGATGTAATACTTGTCCAATGGCCAAACTTAATTATCCAAAATGGAAAATGTATGCCTATTTAAAAATAAATAAAATAAACAGGGATTTGGAAAATTATTATAATTTATTAACTTACAATTAATATGCCCTCCTTTAAGTCACTGGACTCAATTGACATATTATAAGCTGCTTAGAGCTAGTGTTAGGAAGTTAACAAGTCACAATTCCCTCTCTAATAACTATTTTATATTGCTGTAAAAATATCTCCTTCAAACAACTGGATTTATTCAAGTTTCTAGCCCAAAACTAAAATTTACACATTTTAACACATCATGATAACGTTATAATTTACCTTTGCCCAACATTCATTTTTACTGAATAGAGCATGAATGCATCAGAAGGATACTCAATGCAACCTCCGTTACTTTCAGGTGTTAGCATTTTTGTTAGCCAAGCAGGACTGTGCTGCCCCCGGCTGCTCACAGCTAACGTTAACTAGCTCCTTCTGCCATTTTCAACCGGATTTGTTGCTCACAGTATAGCATTATCAGGGATTGGCAACTAGAAAGCATTAATGCCGATCTCTCGATCACATATTTTTGCTGAATATCAGCCAATAATGAGCGGCGGCATCCCTAATGAAGATCACATCTATTTATACACTTCCCCGATCGAACAACTGCACGAGGCATTCCACTTGCCTGAACACAACGTTTACTTGCCCCGGGCAAGCAGGCAAGCGTTAATGTCGAAGATTGCTATACATGGATGATTTGCTTCTTTATTATCAGGTAAATGTCGAGACATAGACAGCTTAGATCTTCATTGGCTTGTCTAATCGCCAACATTTTATCAGGCAGCCAACTCCAAGCACTGCAAACAAGCACGTGTTTTGGATGAAGTAACAACAAATGAAATGTCCTCATATTAAGGAGTATCACTTGTAGCTTTATTGTGTTCTAAATTACACATAATTAAGTTTGCTACCATTTAGTGTAACACACATTACCAACAGGTTCTGTGACATAGCAGGTAAAAATGGGGTCACACACAGTGAGTACCATATGCGAAAGCCATGTGGCTAGGACAAGTGCCAAGTTTGTCACCTGGTCGAGGCCAGTTGCACAGATATAAATTTAAGATGGTTGTCTAGCCTTGCAACTCAGTTGGCACAAATCTAACAGGATTACTAAATCCTAATCAGGATTTAGTTGTATCGACAGATGCAAGTGTTCATTAAGTGAAGAGGCACCTTCAGCCATAATGTTCTGAACTCCAGGTATTAGAGAAAGTCTTTCAGGGCATTACCTGCCCTGGGTTTTAATCATCCTCTGGAAACGTGACTCATCTTGGATGCGTGCCACCTCTGGGCCGTAGGTTTCGGATTTCTGGATGGAGAAGTTAAAGGTGGAAAATACTAAACTAAGCCTTTCAACTCATAAAATCTGATCAAAAAGAAAATCAGCTTCAGTTTTTTCATTGAATGTAATGAATACTAACTACGACAAAAACACATCCTAAATTGTAAAAATACTCCCTATTCATTAAAAGAAAATGTATAATCAACATTTTTCACCTAAAGATAGACTTTGATTTTGTTCTAGTGGCCAAAACTACCCCAAATTCAAAATTTCTCTGCTCGTAGACATTTGAAGCTTGAAGGGGACATACCATGCTCATTTTCAGGTGTTACATGTTACATTTACATGCTTTAATGCTCACAAATGACATTATTTTCTCATAATGTCTTTCTGAATATACCGTATTCACCCTCAGTCTGAAACGCTCCGTTTTAGCGCCTGTCTCTTTAAGCCCCCATCTCGAAAAAAGCCAAGTCTGCTCTGATTGGCTTGCGAGAAATATGTGGTGCAAAGGCAGATCTCAGGCTGTGGGTGGAGTTTATCGGATAGAGGGCGGTACAGTATATTCTAATGAGCCTGCATGTGGAAGGAGAGCCAAATCTGTATGGCTTGATCACAACACTCTTTTCTGATCAAGGCAACCCACAAAAAACTGACTGGGTTGTCTCATTTCACAATTTGTGGGTTGGTAGGAACTCCAGATATCCAAATGTGTGTGCACAAGCACTGAAAAAGTGAGTTTCATGATATGTACCCTTTAACGCTGTTCACAGTTGAAACGGACACGGTGAGCTGGAAGGAAATTGCAATAGTGGTGCACTATTTGGAGTTCAAAGAAAGTCGGGGAGAGTAAAAGAAATCCATCTCCAAATGCAACCAAGACCAATAGATCAGGGATTAGAGCAAAAGATGGTGCAGGTTTGTTTATTCCTGCTTAAGCTACTTTATGCAGCTTTACTCCAGGGTACACCATATTGAATTAGTCCATGGGGCCCAGAAGGCTGAGCTGCTGATATTGGAAAGTGTCCAAGTTGGTCACTATCAAAATGGTTATCGAAATTTTGAGTAGAATATGTTCACTCCCTGATTTTCTCTGGAAATGTTAGAGCTCATTGTCCTGCATCTCCCGTGAACTTTGCTCCTCTAAATCACTAAAATACTTTCAGAGCTGTCTTGTCTCCCACCAAAGTAAAAGTTATTTATTGGTGAGTATACAAAATACATACAAATATTTTACATTTCTGTTAGATTTAAACATACTGAGCTTGTATAGTGTTTAAAAAATGCACTGTTGTCTACAAACTGACACTCAGCACCATGGACAGGGCCCTATAGGGCTTTGAATAAATCAGGAGTGTCCTCATAGTCATTTATTTTACATTTTCAAGTACTTGTACTTTCTGATACTGTATATAATTGTTTATTTAAAGAAGAGTAATAACAAATGTGTATAAGTCACATATTTGTATGGTATGTGCATAGTTTGCTTTTGTCTGTTGTCTACTGTACATCATCCGGTTGTTACAAAAATATCAATACAATGATTACAATACACATTATTGTTAGATAGCACCACGTAACAAACTGATGTGGAAAACTTGTTCTTTAGGTCAATCTTCATTTAGATGGATAAAAGCATAACTTGATGAGCCCCACATGTCCTTTCTTTAATTTACACCGATCAGCCATAACATTAGGTCAGCATGGGCATGACCGGTCTGCGGCTACTTAGCCCCGTACGCAACAAACTGCGATGCTCTGTGTGTTCTGACACCTTTCTATCGGAACCAGCATGAACTTTTCCAGCAATTTGAGCTCCAGTAGCTCTTCTATTGGACCGGACAACACGGGCCAGCCTTCGCTCCCCACGTGCATCAATGAGCCTTGGGTCTGACCCTGTCGCCGGTTCACCGGTTTTCCTTCCTTGGACCACTTTTGGTCGGTGCTGACCACTGCAGACCGGGAACATCCCACAAGAGCTGCAGTTCTGAAGATGCTCTGACCCAGTCGTCTAGCCATCACTATTTGGCCCTTGCCAAAGTCGCTCACATCCTTACGTTTGCCCATTTTTTGTGCTTCCAACACAAAGTTCAAAGTTCAAAATGTTCACTTGCTGTCTAATATATCCCCCCCACTGCCAGGTGCAATTGTAACGAGATAGTTAATGTTATTCACTTCACCCGTCAGTGGTCTTAATGTTATGGCTGATCGGTGTATAAGTTTAGTACAACAAAAATCTGATTTCAGAGAAGATCTTGGTACAGCTTGCATGCATGGACTCAGATATACCAAAAACTTAAAGTAACATTACATTCGCTCAGCTTTGTACAGCATGTCCCACGTAATATAGAATCACATAAAATCACGCCACCAAGGAGGAGGCCAAACAATTGCTGTGTAACCCTTGGTCCAGACTATTTAAATCAGGAAAAATATCAAGGTCTTCATCTTATAGTATCTTAACATCCAGACGCCCAGAGACTCCAGAGTGTGAAGGACTCTGAGGCCTCCCAAAATACCAAACCATGACAATGTCTGAATCACTCATTCCTTTACGTCGAATACCTTTTGTCCTCGACACCAACCCTGACTCCTATACCTATTACATTCATATGGAACTAATTTGCACTGGGAGAAAGTTTAGGGAGAAAATGTAATGCAGCTTGGATTATATTCACTGGCAACATGTCCTATTGCAGGAAAGTGCAAGCTGTCAGTTTGTCCATCTTTATATACAGTTTTTGGCATACTGAAAAGGAAAAGGGGTGAAAACTACACCGAGAAAGGTGGGGGCATTTTTGAATCGTAGCCAGAAAGGTAATGAACCAGCATACCCAACAACACAGTGCAGGAAGAAGAGAAATGTTGTTTGTCAGTTAAAATGCTGTCTTCGTTTGACGAACAAAGTTAGCAGAGAGTGAGAGCAACGGACTTCACGTGACAATATTTACAACTTGGATTCATTTTTATGAAAAAATATTTTGATCGGTGAACCCTCACAAACTAAGGGAATATAAATAATCGAAGAATGGGCACATATTCTGACTTTATGACCGCTTCAAAGGTAGGGAGTCCTTTTTTTTTTTAATTCTCTCTTGTTCACCTTTAGGGATGTACCAAATAGTGTAAAGCTTCATTCATAATGTTGGCATTCAAATTATTATTAATAATAATTTAAAGAAACATTACCACCTTCCCCCCCCTCCCACCTCTATCAAACACACCCAGCAAGCGACTTGTTTCTATAATTGTCTCAGTCCAAAAGTCTAGATTTATTGAAAAGAGATAGATAATAATTTCCAAAATTCACAACATGTTTTTAGTTCATGTCCAAATTGAAGTATTGAGACCTGCGTTTATTTGTCAAAATGTGTACCCGGTGAGTAAAAGGGACTAAAAGGGAAGTTTTACGGTAATGCAGTAATTGGCTCTCAGGCATTTTGTACATGCTTTCAAACATGTATTCTCCTGTAGATCAACTTTTCATACTTAATGTTATCCCGACTTTCACCAGCTAGCTGCTAACTTGTTGTTTGGTATATTTTACATTTAAATTCATACAGGAAATGAAAACACAATTTAGGGCTAAACGTGATCTAAATAAAACATAATCAAGGATAGATTAATTAAAAATGAAAAACTATAATATATATAAATATAAAACTATAATTCTAATTCTAATTAAAAGAAAAGAAAATCAGAGAAAAAGAAACCAAATGGGCAACTGCACTCAATATGTACACAGATAAATAGCTCTAATAGAGAAGAAGCATCTGATTCTTACACATTTTTAAAGCCTATACAGCCCATTATTGTAAAACCCCAATAGTCCGAAAAATGTCCCATTGAACCGAAAGCGCATTTGTCCGACAACCTGTTATCCTGGAAACAAACGCCCATTGTTCTGAACGCCAATTGCTCCGAAAATACAACAAACAGAAGCACATGGCTAACTATTATGCTACAGATAATATGATGACATCGGACCTTCCGGTCACAATATTTTTTTTTTCCTACTATGGCGAAAGGCATGACCTGTCCTACTCTGCCTCTGATTGGCTTACCCTGATATTCTCACCCTAACCAATCTCACACCTCATGCCTAAACATAACCAACCCGACCAATGAAGGAACAAGTAGTCGAGTCGTAGCCAGGCTGTCCGTCTGTTATCAGATATTGTTAGCGCAATTATCTCAAAAGGTTACAAGGGGTAACTTTCAAAAGGAACGTGGGGTTGATGGATCATACGGCTGAGGGAACATAGGGCCTAATTTAGATAGGGAAAAAAATCATAGGTGCTGAGGGAACATACGGCTGAGGGAATAAAGGCCTGACCCTGGTATCATGTATAGGTCTTTTACATATTCATTTACACTCTGCACCCCACACAAACAATGAATGCCTGATGTTACACATTAATATTGATGTTGTCTCTTTCAACCTTTCTGTGCCACTGACAACATCCCAGACAGGAAACTATAGCGCAGCATTTGATTCGCTCACTTTTTTTAACCTACTTTATAGGTTTTAATACGTAAAATAAAAAGAAAGAGTAGCACGAGGTGAATATTTTATCCCCCACCTCCCCCTGTAATGTTAATCTGGACCAAATAGGGCTTAAGTCAACTAGAATTTTAAGAAAATAACACCAGGGGGCAACCTCTAACTCATCCAGTAGAGGGTGCGATCTATGTAGGCTGAGTCCTTGACAGCGGTCCGGGTTCGATTCCAACCCGTGGCCCTTTGCTGCGTCTCATCCCCTCTCTCCCCCCTTTCCTGTTATTCTTAAGCTACACACCAGCAATAAAACCTGGAAAAATAATCTTTAAAAAGAATGAAAGAATGAAAGAATGAAAACAACACCAGGGATAAGTAATGATAACTTTGTGGCTTTTTTTTTTTTTTTTTTAAGAGAACCTGTCCAACCTGTTTCCTTTGACATTGTATTTCATAAGTAAATCACCATAGAAATGGCATTCACCAAACAACCTATCATTGTTGGTTACCATTATAAAAGCAGACAGCATTTTACAATGTGGTTAAACCGACTCCTGGAGATAAGATCTATTCTCAAGAACTCTCTTTCCCTTGAAAATGAATTACAACATATTGTGCAAGTTGTTGAGGCTTGCCCAATTTTTTACAGGTGATACTGTTAACGGGGCTAACTGGCATGCTGTTGGGTGCATAAAAAAACATAAATACCTCCGTTTCTGGTTATTAAAACATTTCACAATAGCGTTTCCAGTCACGATAGGTGTGCCAGGGTGTGTGTTTTATTGATATTTCACCATAACAGATGGCAACTTTAAACGGTCAGTTGTTAATTGTCTAATTTTGTTCTTAGTTCTTTATATAACCTTACTAACCAAAACTGAGATTCAGAAAAGTGCATATATTGTAGAGATGATATATTGTGTAGCACATGTGATTTCTAAACTTTTGAACAATTGTCAGTGCGTAATCACGTTTACTGTGCAAAGCATTCAGTGGGGCTATTTAGATAAAAACATCTAGTCTGGCTGACCTTTGTTTGAACTCTCTAAACTCTATTTTAAATACTAGTCTAGATTCCAAACATGTCTTGTTGAGTTGCATAAAATGTGCATCAGATATCCACCTAGTACTTTATGTTTGATTAGATTCACATGTTACATGTAAAACTGGGTTTCACACATAACATGTGCACCAGTTACATGTTGAGTCATATAAGTTTGGATTCTCCTACAACCAGAATCAACCCCGTCTCCTACAAAATTATGTTCCCATACAACTAAACAAACTATGTTTCGAGGTAAACGTATTTTCTCCCGGATTACAGACGCAGTTTGAAACACTTGGTTAACATTGTAAATTGAAACAAAACCAAAAATGCATCTAAATTAGTTGGTTATGTTCAGGCAACAAAACTACCTGGTTAGGTTTGGTAAAACCTTATGGTTTGGCTTAAAATATGTATGTTTGTTACGTTATTTATCTGTAAATAAATGATGGTCCTGTACAGAAAACATAATAGAAGAATAACTAATTTCATCAAACTTTTTTTTAGCAAAATATAAGGAAACTAAGAGACCCAGTTACCATATTTGTTATCTAATTTTACATTTACACAACATATGTGGATACCACAAGAGTTCAGGTGGTTAACTCAACACAAAGTGAACAGTAAGGGGAAAATAAGATGAGACACTGGCTGATTGTCAAGGAATCCACAGCAAAAATGATTCCTTAGAAAATGTTCCTGGAACAAGAGCCGTATCTGATGTCTAGTCATCAGTCTGCCAGACACATGAGCATGTGAGTTACAGGAAACTGGCAGGTAAAACATTAAACTATTATCGAAGGCATCATAAGCCTTGTAGTTGTCTGGAGCCAGTAGTGATTAGATAAAGTAGCTTGCAAGATTTTTTTGTTGAAAAACCCTTTATAATAGGCTATAATGCAATAACTGGATTATAATGATTAATTTTGTATGTCTCCAACTTTGGTCCAAAGATCACTCCCAGATTTGATGCTAAAGGTGAGACAGTTGTGGATAAACAAATCTTTAGATGACAACAGTCAACATAATGGTAAGGTAATGTTACATTTTGTTTACCTCCACCCTGGCATTTTGTTCACACAAATTTACTTTGCCGCTGCAAGCAAATCCACTGTGGCGATTCCATTGGTGTGGCATGAATTTGCCGCAAAATTGTGCTGTTTTAAATGCTGGTGTGTCAAGGCCTTAACAACTAAAGAGTCAGATTTTTTTCTCAGGAGTTGGTAGAACCAAAAACAAAGCTATAAGGAGATTGAATGTTGGTCTTACATTCATCAGTTTGCCAGATAAATTACTTAAAATTATCTTAACGTTGCTCCACTAGATGGTTAAACAAGTAATTGATGGCTAACATGTATGTTTGTGATTTTCATCTTATTGTGGATTTCATCCAACAAGTGGAAAAAAAACCCGACAAAAAAGATCAGTGAAGATTTAAGGTTATCCATAAAAATGTTATGAGGAAGGGTAAATTTATGAGGGTAAAGCTATTTTTTGTTGTTGAATATAACAGCATTTTACTCAGCTTGCTTGAAGTGGAAAAAAAAATAAGTGGTAGTACTACCCTTATTCACATGTTGGCGTGTATATCGGCCAGTATCAGCAAATCATAATTACATTCTGATTTTCTACAGTGTATAAAAGATACTAGGAGACATTGGGTTTGGGAGTTCTCCCCCAAGAAAATCTGAAGGTTTTTGACTTAAAACAGCAATTTCACATAATTTTGGACCATGAGATCAGGCTGTTCACAACATATCCTTAATTTCTTCCAGTAAGCCTTACCAAAGCACCAACATCTGTGTGCTATTTTGCTTTTGGAAGACATGAAAATAGAAAATAGAACATCACTGTTGCCCTTGATTCAAATGAAAATCAACAGTTATATTATGTGTATTTAAAGCGTTTGAATGTGCAGAGTGGCCTCAATTTGGCAACGATTTCTAGACTGAATTGTTATTCCAGACCGACCCTGGACTATGTCAAAAGCAGTTTGAGTAAAAGAGTATGAAAAGAATCAGTCTTCCGTCCCTTATAAAGTCGCCTGTTGTTTCTCCCTTTTCATCCTCTCGTTGTCACAATTTCTTCATTTTTACACTAAAGCCTTAATACTACGTAACAATGAAGTACATCTGTAGTTAACAAGCTCCCTGTCCCAGTCACAAGGACACGCAGTGTGGTTTGCAGACATAACAAGCTACTACTACTTCAAAATCTTTTGACCCAGAACCATTGCATGATGGGTAAGAGGCCCAGTGGGAACATGGTGTGCGAGGCCCTGATTATTGGGTTTTTGTGGGGGAGGAGTTATTCCTTAACCGTATTAAGGTCCACTAAGGACAGATGGTGTCATATTCTGTGCAGATTGTAAAACCTCATGCGTGCACACCAGTCACAGTATGACACTCACACTGCAGCTGGTTCAAGCTTAACTAAAAAACAGGTCTTGGCCACTTTCACACGGTAGTACTGCCAGCATCAAAGCTTCTTACTTACTATTCTTACTTATCTAATCTACATTCACAATGCGGGACAGGGGTGTAAAGTGTATGGGGGGGGGGGACGCTTCGTTTGTGGTGAGAACATGATCCGACCTCGATCCGGCCCAACTGGAGAAAGCATTGCGCCTTTTTGGATTAAACCAGCTCCGGTAGCGAGCTGCGCTGTGCATGTCAACACCAGACACCAGACAACATTTCTACAAAAGAGCCTACGCTTGCCCTCGCTATTCACATCAGTACTAAACAGGTGTAACATCAGGCTGTGTTGAAGACCACGGGCATACCTGATGGATCTTCGGAAATATTTTCGGCCGATGAACAGCATCACAGGAGGGTTAATGCACTCCTCCTCCTGAACTGTCTTGATATGCACCTTCGCCGACTCCAGTGCATCAATACATTGTTTTCCAGTCGCAGCCACGCCTCATTTTCAAACTGTATCGTTTGCCTTGAGTGAAAAATTGCTACGAGGTAAAAAAAAAAAGCTGACCAGGGCCAAGATCAAGCCGCGGAGTTGTCCCTCCATTGTGAAGAGTGTTGCATTCTGGAACTCTGCTCTTCTTTGTTTAATTACGGGAGTTTTTCAGCATGGAAATCTGACCAATTAGAGAACAGTTTCTCCACACACAGAGAATGGAGACACGAGATGCTGAGGCAGAGTGAGACAGTCAATTTCATGATGTGAGAACAGTTATGAGCTAAATTGAGATGATGTTAACTGAAAATATAACACCCTACAAAAGGGTTATGATACTGCATATTTCTCGACTAGAAACCCCATAAAAGGATTGGCATAACAGGTGCTAACATCAAACCTACAGTGCTCTCCTAAATCTCAACATAAAAGTTGTTTTTACTTTTCCCTGCTCAAAAGTTACAATAATTCTTCTTTCAAATCTTTTCTTTATTGGGTCTTTTATAGACCAAGCAATAGTGATCTTAACAAATGTAGAACAAAACACATTGTCCAAAACATGAAATAAAAAACAGAAAAGGGACCACTGACTGTCAGATATTTCAATCCCCAGATCGTGCTCCAAGGAGTCTTTGAGGGGCGTGGTGGGGGCCGGATTCAGAGAATCAATTGTATTGTATATGATGGATATCAACGGTTTTGCTCTAAATCCAGGGTGAGAAATTGATTGATTTTTGATTCGTGGGGAAATGGGGGAACTGTTTTCGGATAAGGTGTCTTATTTAACTGACAGAGAAGCGAAAGAGGAAAAGACCCCATCTTCATATAGTTGATTAAGTGTTGACCATTAGTTAACACCATTGTTAGACCAAACATGGAAGGCAGGGTCAGTGCAAGATGGTGAGAAGAGATGGTTGTTTAAAATCGGCGCAAGAATCGAAGCTCTGTGTAGACGGTGTTGTTTCCTGAATTGGAGCCAGATCTTGATTGTGTTAATGACGACTAGGTTATTTGAAAATGTGTGGCTTGCTATGGGAAGCTCAGAGTAAATTACAGAGAGCAGGGAGAAAGAGGAGGAACATATTTCAGTATGTACCCAGGGTGGACGGGGGCTGGAGGGTTTGCAATTGATCCAGTAAAGCAGCTTATTAACAGTACAGGCCCAAAACTAATTGCGGAAATTTGGAAGTCCTACTGTAGCCCTCCTTGAGAGTTGGGGAGCTGAAGAATTGACCTCCTGAGGCGGGCAGGTTTATTATTCCAAATAAACGTATTTAATATGTACCATACTTCTTCCAAGAACCCTTTATGGATTTATTGTACGTTGCTGCCCCACATCTGTTACTTGACACTTATTGCTCCAATTATAAAGATGCAAGTGTACCTCTGTTTACCATCGATGATGTCAGCACACACTGCTTTTCATGATACAGTACAGGATACAAACATTGTTTGGAGAAATTGGTGTGATGTACTCCACTGGGTGCTTTTTACTATCATGGTAACCGCTATTTACAAATTTACTAGCTTAGTCTCATGCCTTTGATGATGCCATCTCGACCGGTTTACAAGCCAAATAACAAGACAGCAAAGCAGCAAGAGCAATCTATTTTAAAGGTAGACTATCTAGTAAAGTGATACGGGCCAATAAATACTGTTTTGTTATCTAACAGGTTAGCCCACAAGCGGCTGTGGCGCCACACCAGCGCCTGGGGAAGGCGTTTACAAATGTCTCGTCAGAAAGATGCTGTAGATCTGGTCTTGGGATATTCGACATATCCTAGTTGATATTCTATTGGAACGTCCACTAGAAATTAAAATGGTGAAGGTTCATTCTTGACCTTTTGAAAGAAAAGAAGAAGGATGTTTTATTCGTCAATCAACACAAGGCAAATTCACACAAGGCAGTTGAAATGTATCTCTTCGCATATCCCTCCTAGATACCACACCACACATTCATTTTCAGGGGTCATAGCGCAGGGTCAGCCGTAGTACGGCGCCCCTGGAGCTGTTGGGGGTGATCTGCAACAATTCATGAAATCAGGACAACGTGTCTGGCAGGAAAACAGACACCGGAAATGGCTGGACAACTAAAAGCAGCTTGTCATTATCGGAAATCTGCATGTTGAAAATCAATCAAACAATCAAACTTTATTTATATAGCACCTTTCAAACAAGTCAAATGCAATTCAAAGTGCTGTACAGACGATTGACAATGTAGAATGTTAAAAATGGATTTAGAGACTAATGCACACTGAAACAAGCAATATAAAAGTTCATTGAATAAGAAAGCAATAAAAGATGGGTATTTAAAAGAATAAAAGATAAATAAAATACAAGGAAATAAAAATAACAGTAAAAATAAATAAATAAAAAATTATGAAACTACACAAAATGAGCAGATTGTATTAAAATAATGAAATTTTAATAAAATAAAATAGAATGAAAGAGATAATAATTATCAGCAATACAAATGTCGATTAAACAAAATAGAGTAAAATTAACACTATAATGATGATGATAAATAAAATAAGGAGGAAATGTGTGCTGTAGGAGGCGGATGAGGAAACTGGAGACAGCTGAGCAGGCAGGTGATTGTGTCAGGTGATCTCTGGAAGAGAGAAACTCAATGAGGGCAACTAGAGGTTAGATGATGTATGACAGGCTCTCAAACTTCAAAACACACTATCGAGACAGAAGAGAGGAGTCAAGGCAATAAGCATTTCACAAAATAAGACATCTTTGCTTCAGAGTCATCTTTTTAAAGCGACGTCAGTTAAATATGACGTGTGGCACAGCTGCATCATATGTCCGTTGTTGTTGTTGTGTCACGCAACGTCTGAAAAGACTTGCGCGCAAAGGATACATCTGTGTATCCTCGCTCATAGCTCTCCCGGCAAGTCTCCTCTCTCCTCGAGATGCATTTTGGGAATTGAGACATCCTTCAAGATGGCGTGCTGACATTGACTTACGGGTCACAGCTAGGAGGGCGGAGGAGATGAGGAGGCAAAAAGTAGAGAAATGAGAAGAGCGGCAAGAGGCTGAAGAGAGGAAAACGTGATGATAGAAACATCAAAGTAATTTACAGCTCAATCAAATCACCACATGAGACTAATTTCACGTCAGAATCAGATAAAGCTAAAATGAAGTAAAAACAAACCGTGAACATTCAAATAGTGTGTGGCTGGATTATTTTTTATTTTATTCATCACAAAATACTTTTGAATTTATGAGAAATAACTGTCTAAACCTGCAGAAAATAACGGTGTTCATTGCTTTCAAAAGATTCGGTTTTTCTTACTCCTATAATATGAGAAGAATTGGAACCAGGACTCGATTAGAACCGAAATCAGGAAGTACAAAAGCTTTTCCAAAACCATTCCAGGAATTCGAATTCAAACATTTCTATCACAGGTGCCTCTCTATTCTCCCTCGAGGTAGGGAGGTCAAATAGGTTTTCATTGCGGCCCTGAGTCGGCACTATTTAGTCACTAATGCTTCACAATGAGGAGATAATTGCCTCACAATCTTTGGAATATTCATGACATTTTTAGTTTAAATCGCTGTAATTCAAGATAATCCAATTGCACCGACAACAGTAGTGTATTGATTCAGGCACAGAAGCACCAAACTGGTTCATTTGGCCACTTACAGTAATAATCTATTTTCAGTTTGGGGGGAGTCGGTCATGCACCTGAATGTAAAACCCTCTGGGGGGTAATTAAAGGATTGCATACTGATGCTGAGTTGGAATTTCAGGACATGCTGCTGCCCTGCCCTGAAGGTAGCGTGGTTTATTTGTGTGCCGTTAATCCTGCCACTCGTCTAGTATTGGCCTCACTAGCAGTACCACTTCCTGTTGACAAGAGAAAATAGGTTATAATCTGGCATAATTATAGACATTTAATTGTAAGGGCATCAATACATCTTTCCTTTTTTAACTTTATTTTCATGTGCGCTGTGTTAGAATGTAGGTAATGCACAAAACGATGTTTACAAACAAATGTCTCACTTGATTATGAATGAATAAATCGTAGCTTGTGGGAAGGCACCAGCCCTGCAAGTCTTGAACTGCTGTTCGTGGCTGCGTCTTGAGTAACAACCTTAATTTACTTATGCAAACAATTGGCCACAGTGCTGTAAGCGTTAAGTCTCTGTGTAATGGGTTCAGACATTCAGTGAACGCAAACCAGGTGTACAGCAAGTAACCGCAATACTGAATCTATTTAGCAATATAAACATGCAGCCAAATCGATCATTAAATCATGATTGAAGGTCACAAAGATAATTGGATCAGTTTGCAGTCTTAATTCCTGCTGGGCTATCCCTTCCAACCGAAGCTGTGGCTTCTTACCGTATAGCAGGCCGGTGCATCTCTTCTTGGCATTCATCCTGTGTCTGACAAAAAAACAAAACACACTAGGGCTTTAGGTGAGGCTTAAACA
Source organism: Sebastolobus alascanus (assembly GCA_916701645.2). NCBI lineage: Eukaryota > Metazoa > Chordata > Actinopteri > Perciformes > Sebastidae > Sebastolobus > Sebastolobus alascanus. The sequence continues at coordinate 719,717 of CAKAOJ020000050.1, forward strand.
GGAACCTATGAGCATACAGCAAGTATTGGTTAGCTAGTGAGAACTGAAGAGCTGTTTGGGTTGGCGTGAGAAGGCCTTTGCACACCAAGTCAATTTGTCTTCATCCTAAAATGTTGTTGAGCATTAAAATAAAAGAACTTTAGTCTATTGGGTTAAAAGGTTTCATCAGCTGTTTTGATTTTCTTTATTTTTCTGATCCACCATGAGGCTCAAAAGTAAAGTGAACTCTGTATTTATGAATGAACTTCAGTGTCATAGAGATGCAAGTTAATTTTTTTTTTTTTTTTTTTTTTTAAAAGACTGCCTGAAGCAGCATGCAGTGTAGCTGTGTGCATGTGTGTGTCACATTGCCGTCGAGGATTGCCTGAATCCTAATTGGCAAGACTCTGTTTGACATGAGCCTGTATAGTTCCTCTATCAGCTTGTAAAACCCTCCCTTTGATACAGCCAGAGGGCTGCATGTTATTTCAATGGGTGAATTTTTTGGAAATTAAAACATTTTACAGATGACAAAAACACATGGCGAGGGGACTATGGAATACATCAGCGAACCCCTCTGATAAATGTTGGATGCTCACTTTGCATCCAAAGAACCTCGCTTAAGCCTGCAGGTGTCTTATCAGGGCCTGGCTGTGATTTTATTTGTGATTTTATTTGTGATATTGTGCGTCTGGTGCTCCTTGTGTGGGGAAAAGGAAGCCAAAGCAGGGAATGCCTTAGACCTAATGACCTACAAAAGATGAGACAAGGATATTCCTGTAAAGAAACACAACTTGGGGCATAACCGGGACGAGCTGGCGGTGATTATGGTCTCTTATCTGCATTATATCATATTTTAGTTTAAAATTCAAAAACTTCACAGAACAGCCGTGAGCAAGCGCTCAATCTCAATGAGCTACACCAGAAAAAAGACCTGATTCTCAAAAGTTTCGATTTTTAGGGGTTTTTTTTACACCCATTATAAGAAAATAGGAATTTCAGGATTCAATAATAGCCAAAAATGATTAAAGATGAAGAGTTTTGCAGTGTGAAAGATAAACCAGACACAAAAGTTTCAAGTGTATCACTTGAGAGATATACATTGTAGTGCGGGTGTACTTGTGTGGTAGCTGTTGCGCCACCGTTCACTGAAGCTTGCTATTAATGCTGACAATTGAAGTTTTGTCTGTTCATGCATTTAATTTGAAGGTAGGCGCACACCTTAGGGCCCAAATATTACTTAAGACTGTAAACACTGACATGCTATGTACAGTATTTGATTACAGTCTGACGGTAATAAAAAAGCAATGATTTGCAGTTGTGGAGTAGTAAAGACAGCTCTTGCAGGAGCATTACAATGGGCAAATAAATCTTGCAGTCAAAATCCCAAAAATTTTAACCCTTTAATGTTCCACTCGACTGTTTGGTAGAGCACATTTTGAGTCACTTTATCTTATTGAATACTGTGTTGAACGGCCACTCAACTCGGTTTAGGTATATTGTGCTATAAACAATTATATCAGCATGATTTTTCACTATTTCGGAGATGTTTTCAAAGGTTCAAATTACTGTCATGATAACAGTTTTACCATGAAGGACACATTTTTGGTAGAGGCCTATTTAAAAAAAGAAACATTTATTGCTGTTATTATTGCCGCAAGGATATAAAAAATGCAAAGAGAATTTTTATCCCATTGCTTTTTTCTTTGTGAGGACGTTAAAGGGTTAAGTATTAAAGTATTAGCAGCAAAACAAACTCAAATATCAAAAGTACTCAACAGAATGGCCGCTTTTATATATATATATATATATATATATATATATAGTGTCACCATGACGTGGTTTGTGGTCTGCTGTTTTGAAGCTTCTAGTTCAGCATTTTGGCTGTCGCCATCTTGGTTTTTGGCCATCGCTAACTTGTTTTTTTGGAACCAGAAGTGACACGAGAGGGTGGAGCTAAGTACAAGCGAACGCTGAATAAAACATTTTTAGGCGACCAAAATGTTACAATTAACTTTCATGAACTGAAAACACACACTGTTAAAGGGTTAAAGTTGTAAGACGAAAACAGAAAACTCCCAGACCGGACAACGCCATGGTAGCGACCTGTCAATCACAAGATAGCCACGCCCTAAAGCATCCCCTGCTTTATGGTCTTTTTGACTCTAAATGGAACCATAATTTACTAAATGAACATCATGCTGTATTGAAGAAGACTTGAAACTAGCGATTGAGACCATAAACTCATGTTTACAATGTTTACTGAGGTAGTAAATCATGTGAGAAGTAGGCTCATTTTCTCATAGACTTCTATACAATCAGACTTCTTTTAGCAACCAGAGGAGTCGCCCCATGCTGACTATTAGAGAGAATGCAAGTTTAAGGCACTTCAGCATTGGCTTCACTTTTCAAAACCGGAGGTTGCCGCCTGGTTGTGTTTCACAAAACAGCATTATTAAAGCTCCACGTATCGATATTTTTTAATGTTAACATTACAGTGTTGTGTCAACGTGGCGTGGTACTCTAAAATGCATACCTCGTAGCTGGCAGGCAGCGACCACTGTATGCTATCTGCCCAGCACCCAATGCAGACAGACAATGTTAGCAACTAGCTGTTGAAGAAAGAAGAACATCTAGCAGCTAAAGAAAAGTCAGATATTTTTCTCGGGAGTTGGCGGGAGAGTGAATATTAGCGCATTGGGGGAAAGAAACGCAATTGCATGAAAATGTTGCTCTGTGTTTGCTAGATTTGTTTGCTAAGATAATGTTTGCTAACAAATTAGTCACATCAGCTTTACAAGATGATAATATGCCAGGTCTGTGGGGTTTTTTTCTGGGCCCTATAGTGGCCAAAAATCTATTAGTGCAGCTATAATGTAGATACAGTGGCCAGATTCTCCAGACATTCCACAGGGGACTCTCATTGTAAGTACAGGAAATCCTGTTTCTTGCATATCTGGATTACATTCATTGATAAATATCAGTGGAGGCGTAGTATTTTACAGACGGATTTGCACATTATGCAATTATGCCTCTCAGACAGCAGCTCTACGTGAGGGAGCCGGTCATGCAGTGAACAACTATGCCTCTGATTGTTTAATCGTATTATTTCTCTGCAATCGGTCCAAGGTCCAAATTCTACTCCCACCCACTACAAAAGCCTTTGGAAGCATGAGCATAAAATATGTGATCACCTGCACTCAAACCACACACCCACCTCATTCTTCTCTGATAAACCCCTGAGAAGCAGGTGGTGACAGGACTGTGCTTGAAGCCCTCACAAACCAGTTTACTTTCCCCCTATAGGTGCTGGGTGCTCCTCTGCCAAATGCTTGTGTTACGAATCCTATCATTAGAGGTTTGTCCCCAGGCACGGTAAATAGAATCTGCCTCCTTAAAGCCCCGATAGAAAAATAGAAGAGACATACATCATAAAAAAAATTATAAACTTGGCCCATTGTTTTATGGTAATTTACAAAAGATTCATTCATTCAGGTCTCATGGAACTGAAAGTAGCTGTTGTTCTTTTAATTGTCCCAAAAAAAAAAAAAAAGAGACCGATGTCACATGCAACACAAGCATGTTACCACTGGTTGAAATTATCAAGCACAATAACCAAAGAGAGCACCGACGGGAAATGCTTTTATAACACAATTAGGTCACTGTAAAATCAGAATTAAGCAATGATAACAAATGACACACCCATAAAATAAACCCCACCATTATATCATTACAGTGAGCACCACTCAACACTCACGTAACAAGATAATCTGACTTCAAATGTCCACTTACTAGCTTCCAGTTTTTTCAACTCTCACAGTCTCCATTCATGTGTTAAGAAAAAAATAGCACAGAGGCATTTAGTGTAAAGAGATGACATTTTGGATAATAATCTAAAAGGCAGATAGGTGTGTATATCAAACGTACTTTATTAAACAGTTTGTGTTTACTAAGGTTAAATATATATTACAAACTGAGCGATACCAGTCATGCCATATACATAACTCATTGAAAGTTGTTTAGGGCATTTTAGGGTTTGTTTTCTATTTAGTGGGTTGGTTTGACGGGGCACTAATTTAAGCGGACCAAATAAAAAAAGATAATTTGCTGAAGTTCGTGTATGAAGGAGCAAATTTATCTTTCCCACCTTTAGAGCTGCCACTTCAATGCAAGGAATCGCGAACATTGATGCTGTCGTTCACTTTGACTCGTCGCTGATCGACTGCTCTCCTCTCCTCCAGTTTATGGCTTTATAAACGGCACTATATTTGTGGACTTTATTCAGCATATTCGGTGTGTTCTCTTCGACCCAGATGTTATGCAAACAGCTCAGTCCTCTCCCACTCATGTTAACCTGTTATTTACCTGTGTCCATCTCAACAAATGCCCACACAGGCAGCCTGCGTTTTGGTTCGCTTGGAAACGGTCCGAGACCACCTCTCGCAAGCCATCTCAGACCAGTTGTTTCCGCCCTGGAGTTTGATTAATGCGCTCACAACCGCCCAAATGAACCGCACCGGAGTTCAATTAAAGTGGACTAAATGTTGGCTTGTGAAACCCCCCCTTAATGTCTCACTATTTATAGTTGTTGGTCACAATGTCCTGAATTTGGCCAGAATATTGTGAAAATACCCGTGGTTTCATAGATGCCCTGACTCACACTTTGACTCATTCAGTTACTGAGTCACTCATTCACTAAGTTACACACACAAAAGAAGGGGAGGGCACAATGTCACAGTTCAAAGGCTTTTCATGTAAAATCATTTTTGTTTTAGCTTTTTTTAACCAGATAAAACCAATTGTTCTATTAAAATGGTGAGCTGGCCAAGAAGGCAGCAAAGTTACATTTCGCATCAAGACATGACAAAATTGTTATGCATTGTTGGAAGAACAGTTTGTGTTAGAAAAAAAAAAAACTCTTACTCTTAACTTTTGTTTAAAGACGAGGGACTCTGGGTGGAGTCTAGCCTGCAGGTCATTCCAAGACCGAGGCCCATAATAATATAGACTCCTTTTTCCCGTGTCATACCTTAAAGCCTAGCCAATTATTGGACCACCAATTAGTGGACCTTAGAGGTATTTTCTACAAGTACAAACTTGGAGCATATTATGTACATGAGTAACCTGCCAAGAATGTTCTTGTACATTAAAATATACCAACGCGCATATGGATGCAGCTATTTAACAATTCACAACCAGAATGTTGTGCTTTAGTATAAATGATTTTCATTTCTTGAAGAGAAGAGTCCCCTACTGTATGTCAGTTGGTGCTGAGGCTAACTGCCCCCCTTTTCAGACTTTAAATGAAAAGCCAACGTAGGTTAGTACTGTATGTTATCTGGCCCTAAAAAGAGATTATGAATACGGTCAGCGATAGAAAGCAGAGCAGATCCTAAGAGCAGGCTCGGTGACAAACGCAAATTGGCAATCGAAATAGGAAGACAGCAAAAAATCCTGCAAACCAAAAGAAAACAGAATACGTGTTCACTGTTTGAAATGTGAGGCTGAGGCAGAAATGCACTTCCTCCTACGATGTAAAACATTCAATGAAATAAGGAATTTAATTTATTTGACAAGTTCAACTCTGTAATCTCAGAGTTCAAATAGCTTATTGACTTCTTAAAATTAAAAAATACTCCTAGGAAAGGGAGACAAGTCATATCTTGCTGCCCGATAATGAATGTATCAACATGCTACAACTTAGGGACAGTGAATGATACAGAAGGTGTGATGCAATCTGTTGAAACATTACTGTTAACAGGTCCATCTGCGGTTTTTTGTTTTTTTTCTAATTGAAACGTCCACTCAGCCGTCAGCAAAAAGCGGCGACGTAGTTTACCACAATAAGCAAATCAATAAGGTGATGAATAATGTGAACGTTAGCACTAGCTGAGTCAATGTGCTAAGTTTGGAAATAACTGAAAGGGTTAGTTCGGATTTTTAGAAGTCCTCATACTCCTCATACAGACTGCCATCTAAGTTACTGTATGTAACATTAATACACTGACTATAAGAATGTATATATACTGTACATGTAGCAGCGTCATCATAGCGAAACCTACGTCAGGTCACGTGGGAAAAGCTTTTTAGAAGTTCTTGGGAAAATAGTATATTGATGCTAAAACAAATGTGAATGTTTGGATTTGAATATATAAGGAACACCAGAAGCTCCAGAATGATGTAAAAACGTTAAAAAAAAAAAATATTGAACCCATGCTTTTATATTCATATTACTGTTATTGTGTACTTTTGTATTTTGATGCTTTGGCAACATTGTTCTTGAAACTTTCATACCAATAAAGCCCCTTTGAATTTGCATTTGAGAACATGAGATATTTTTAAGTTAAAAAAAACAAACAGAAATAGCCTAAATGTCAAACTTTATGGGTACTTCTGGGTTAAATGTCTAGTAGTGTTAGGCAAATAAAGTCACCATGGATCAACACAGAGGAACCCATTTTCATGTGTGATCTGGATGTGTTTCTACTGGCAGTAGTGGTTTTGGAGTGGCGCTCTCGTCAGAGGGCGGCTCTTTCACTCCTCTTTACGCATCATTATAAAGGCTTAACTCCCTCCCTCTGCGCGCTGTCCCGCTCCGCCGCTAAGAGCCCTCAGTGTCTGGATCTATGTTGTAGATAGATGGGCTAGATGCCACACGCCGTTAGCCTGCAGCTTGCAAAGGTTGAAAGTTTGATTTCACATTTTTTGCCGTTCTTCTTCTCCTTCTACTTATTCTTCTTGGGGCTTTGTTTCTCCTCTGCTTGGATACTGCTGACTTAAGCATTGGATATGTGCACACAGGATGATGACAACCCCTTTCCTCCCCGTAGAAGTAAAATAAAATAGGCTTTCGCACACACTGGATTTACTCCTGTCGTTCCATATGAAGAAGCCAAAAGTAAGTGATTGTTTGTTTATTTGTTTTGTACTTGAGGAAATAAAGGGTTTGCGCTGCGCGTGACGCAGAGCAGCGGGGACACGTTCCTGCTGCTCGAGAGTCCTTCAAACTGAACCAGTCCAGTAAACCTTTCTGGATTTGTCTTCAATTCATATCAGGCTTTGACTGCACTTTAATGAGCTATTTAGTTCTAATGAACTGGGTAGACGTGGCAGCAGGATCACAGCTGTTCGACTTACTTTCCTGTGGCTTAATAGACACTTGTGGTTGGAGAGGTGTTAAACCTGCTCTCCACCTTTTAACGCAGCGTTTTCCACAAAGCTCCACAGTTATTACAGCGTGTATCCACCTTTTCCCTCTGTCGTCGGAAGAGCTCCTATAATGCCTCCTCGATCAATACGTTCATATTAACGGCGCCAGTCTGGCACGGTTTGCGTAACTGCCACTCATTTACTCTTCAAATGATTGCATTTGTTATGGAGGAAGGTAGTAGAAGAAGATAGACTCACTTTACTGCTTTTTACCTGCGGAGAACAGACACCCGTCCACAAGGACTTGATCTGTATGTATCCACCTTTCCAGGCTGGCACAGATCATTAGTGGCTAAATGAAGCTGCTGTTTAATCAGCTAAACTGTGAGGTCAGGGTGTCAGTTTATGCTTCTCAGAATACATTTCTGGTTGTATTGGTGGAGCTGATTGTTATCCATTTAGAGATTCGAACTATACGTTTTCATCCACCTGGTTCAGGCAGCCTACTTTTGCATCGAGAGCAGCTGCAGGGCCAGCTTAGGCTCTGTGACTGCAAGCCCTGACACCATAATCTGTGGCCTCTGACGTGGCTGACCCAAAAATTTACAAATTGACAACTACAGGCTTCTTTTAACGCCACTCTTATTTTTTGTTAGCAAAGAGAGCCAAAGAAATGACAGCAGCTGTCATGATTTTTATCTCTGTGGTGGAGGTATGTCGACATGAAAGGTTTTATCCTCCACGATCCACACCAGCAGGTGATCACCTTAAGGCAACCAGCTACTATTAAACAGAAAGACCTTTTTTTTTTTCATGTCTTTTAAGTGAAAACATGCACATTTGGGGAGCTCTCCAATGTGACCATTTGCTTACATAGCGGTATATTTAATGCATGTGTGTTTCAGTTGTGCGCATTAGAAGGTGTGCTAACTAAATTTAGGCAGGTTTAACCTGTCTTACATCCCCGAGGCTGTTTTACTGAACCCTGCGTTTATCAGGTTTTTGACTAATCTATGCCTCTCTCTGAATGGCAACTTAAGCTCCTTTCAATGACTAAATCAGATAAAAATAGGAAAGGATGTGAAACATATTAATACGGATTTCACAGGGTGTGTGTGTGCATCTGGTAATACAAGTCTTTGAAGTTTCCTGGAGGAAGGGTGGGAATCCCTGCCGCTGTTAATCATATTCCGTGCAGAGTTTCCTTTATGCTTTTTTAATGAAGTTATACACTAAGTTGTGCCTGGCTGCATCAACCCACACCTTTCATCTTTTATTTACTGTCCTTGCCGCCGCTCCCGTGCTCGGCACTGTCACGTAATCACATGTAGAAATAGTGAATTTGTCCCAAGGATGCCCCGATCTATTTAGTCCTCTCATGAATCCACGGAGTCTTTTTTTTTATAGTGAACTGATGACAGTATTATCTTTGGTGTTTGTAGTTATAACCAGGAATTAAGTGGTTTAGATCCACTCTAATGAGGGCGATTGTTCACCAAAATTAAAACGAGCATTCATAGATAAGCTATGACACACGAGGTGTATGAGTGTGTGTGTGAGAGAGAAAGTGGAAGAGCATGTCTAGACCTTCACAGAACATTTGTCACCAGTAGGGAGCACTAGTTTTCTGATGCCTGCACAGTGTCGGAGCGACCAGTCACTCAGGTCTTTGGTCTGTGGGAGGTTTAGAGAGACATCACATGTTGGTGCCACCCCCCCCACCCCACCTTTCTGTCTTCCTTGAACAGAGACACAGGACACAGATGTGTGAAAAAGTCATAAATGGTTATTTACTGCTGATATCTGTCATGATGTACAGCTCACTGCTTGTTGACAGGCTGGACTATTTACTCAGGTTAGACAAGTCCATCGAGGAGAAGTGACACACGGCAGGTGAAGAGAAGCTTGAGTGTTTTATGGTCTAGCAGGAGGTGCCGACCTCTCACACAGGCTGTAAATCCACAGGCCAACTGCTCACATAATGTATAGGCTCGGTTGGCTTCTGCTTTGTTGTTTTTGCTTCTTACCAAGCTTACATTCCAGGAAATCTTCATTGTTTCAGATTTGGAAAGCTGCGGATAGGTGCCGACCAGAAGGCAGAGAAACGACAGACCGCTCTGCATCATTAGACCGATTATGTCACATACAGGAGGTAGGCGTTGTGGCGAGGAGGGTGTTGATGTGTCAGAATTACACTCTCCAGCAATCACAGCTGAATGAATCGGTTTGAGGGGAATTAAAGAAAGCACAAGTAATATAGACTTAAATGTGCTAATCAAGTCCCAGGTTAATGGTTTGTATTAATAGTTTGATAACGGCATCACGTCAACAGCAGGAAATGGAAAAACAACACATTAAAACAGATACCATGCTGTGTGGTGTAGTGTGAGGATGGTGTCGGCTACCTGCTGCTGAATCAAATAATGATTTCCTCCTAAAATGTAAAAGCCCCATTAAGACATTGTTTGCTACACTTTGCATTCCACCAAGTGCGGAGCCAGTAAATATTCCCTGTGACGCTATCAGTTACTAACGCTCTCTCATTGTCAACAGATATATATCAGCAGCTCGCATCGGGGATTAACACTCATTTGTCAATGATGCATATTAAATAGACCCGATGACTCGTGTTTTGATCACAGATCATGCCTGGCTGCATATCTTTATCATTATCCGCTTTGTTAAATGGATCTTTCGTGGCCACGTTATTGTGCGTTACTTGAATCTTAATGCTCCAAATATTCCTCTTAAGTGAAGATATCGCCATGAAACTTCCACATTTGATTACTCACATTAAGGCAATCATTTTTTTGTATTGCATGTTTTCTGAAATGTTATGTTTAAATACACAAATGAGGCATTATCTTATTTAATATGTGTTAATTTGCATGCATTTTCAGAACAGAAATCTGAACATTGGATAAAGCCAGGGTCAAAATTCTTGTTTCATTTTGTTGACATATTAGAGTCAAAGGGTTTTACAGAGGGGATTTTGTAATCTCTTTTTATCACTCACAAAAATAAATTTTCGCCATATTTTTTGGAACATAATGTTCTATAAATCAGGCTATGAATGATGTATGAACAAACCCCTCTGTAAAACCTTCAAAATATAGATAGGAATGAAACTGGAAAGTTTGGTGGATGTAAGTGCTACTGAAGTGGAGATTTCTGGATAAGACTGAGGAAAAACTAATTTTGAGAAAACCTTTAAAGATTTGTTGTCAAATGTATTACATTTTGCAAGACACTGCAGGTGAATAGGGTAAACAATTTAACTAATAGATGTCACCATTAAATTTAATGTTTAAATTTGCAAATGAGGCATTATCTAAAGATATCTTTTGGTGAATTTAGGAGAAATCTACAGACGCATATACATAAAGTGTAGTAAAATAAACACCTAAATGTGTGTTTGGGATGTTTTCTTTCTGCTAGTCTGAAAGAAGATGTTATGGATGCAAAATAGCCGAAATCTTAAAATTGAGCAGTGCATGAAAAACCACGTTTTTGCCCGGGGTGGATATACTGCAATTTTAGACTTCCAGTCAAAGCTCTGTGGGTCTGAATTATTGTTCATTAACCCGCTCATCGGTTGTGTTGTTCTTTACCGAAAGGTTGTGTGGGGTTGAAGAGGTTCAGTCACATTAGTCTCCAGGGTCACATGTTACTGGTAAAACTAAACACATTTGGTTTGGTAATGTGATTTCTTTTCATGCCTTCTGGGAAGTCTGAATACTTTAAGTGTTTCATATTAATTTGTAGTATACTGGAATATTGTAGAGGCTGAAGCTCAGAATCGCCTACATTTCAACCAAATACTAAAATCTGACCTCCAACAGCAGAGATTCTCATCAACAAGAATAATACTTCAAAAAAAATTCAAGGGCTGGTCTCTAATGAAAATAGCCGACAGCGATGTTTTTGATGCAAAGCCGCACCGTTGTGGAAAAACCAATTAAGAGCCTCCCCGTCCTTTGCACACAAAGCTGATGTTTGATCTCAGAAGCAGGACTCTGTCCTTATTTGCACTATCCAGGTCAGAACAGGAGAAACTCAATTTTTTTATGAAATACAAAAAGAAATGATTGTGCAAGTCTTAATAATATACACTTTTCAAAATTTTCCCACATCAGTTACATATTGAAGAAAGGCCATTTGTCAGGGATGTTCACAGTGTTGTAGTGTAGTAAAGCAGATGCAAAACAACACTTCGGTAGGTGGTCTCTGGTGATGCAATGTTGTGAGCTACATGTGTTTGAAAAATCATAAAAAATACAGTCTACCAAACTCATGTTTTCCCTAAGTGTTTCGTATAAAGTGCCATTATTTTTGCTCTAAAGCTTTGTGCAATCACAGCCTTAAATCTTGGCCTTTTTTCACAACTGAAAGGCATGCAGAATCCATAAAAGCAACAAAGCGAACATGGTTTGGGTTACAGGATTTACTTCTGTCACGGAGCCCAGGCCTCGTGTCCTGAACATTTGATGTCTTAGTTCTGCAGCAGCAAGATGTTCAGTGTGCTGTCGCAGATCCGGAGAAAGGCAGTCATTGGACTACTAGCCCAGTCTAACCTTAACCCTCCTTAAAGGAGGCGTGTCTTTGGGTGAATATATTTAGCAACAACTCTGCAGATGCGCCTACTTGGAAATCTAAGACCAACAAGAACTCATCTCTCATCATCGATGTGTCAGATGAGGTGAAGTGTGTGATTGCCAGGGGTTTCAGAATACACCCACGAAGCGGGAGATAGAAAACACACTCGAGGAACTCCGAGAATTTAAAAACAATGTTTTTGATAGTCTAGACCTGCTCTATATGAAAAGTGTCTCGTGATAACTTCTGTTATGATTTGATCATATATAATTGAATTGAATTGAACCTGTAACTGCTACACGCTGATATCTGTCAGTTATTAATTCCTGCAGGCCGTTTCATCCTGAGCCAGCCAGCTTGAAATGACTGGTTGGATCTGTTCAAAGATATATTAGACTTTGGTTCAGGCTTGTCTTTGGACAAGAGGCGCAGTGAGTAGGTGTCATGTGAATGCAAATATTAGTGGGAAATCACTGTCACATGGATGCAGTACACAACCGGAGCCAGGCTCATGGGTCTGTTCTGTGGGTTGGCAGGAAGTGTGAACCTGAAGCCACAGTGATACTTTTTATAGAGGCAATTACCAGCACTTCACATGGCAATATTTCATTTTCTCTCCTCTGAACTCCAAGACTGTGTCTCAAAGCACTCCCTATTTGCTACTTAGTACGCTATATTACATTTTGTAACATATTTGAGTCTAAGATCATAATTTATGCTCTACTTGGGGCCTCACATGATTTATGAGTGTCTTAAATCTCTTTATTAATAAATGTTTCACTATGGAGTACCCTTTAAATTTTTTAATGCTGTATGTAATAATGATTATACATTATAAGTGCTTTTCTAGATCAAAAGCCCCAGACAGGATACAAAAACAAAAATATTTGGCATGAAAGCACATAACATTGCAGGTACAGACAGTGATACAGATGAAAACATCAATCATAAGAGCAGGTGTTGTTAAGAACATGTTTGAAAATGTGGGGTTAAGTAAGGAGACTGGGTTTTTTCCCGAGCTCATCAGGGGGCACTGCAGCTGAAGGCTCTGTCGGCCATACTTTAAACATTGCAGCGGGGTTTGTGGAGAACGGGTAGGCTACTTGAGCGAAGTGGGTGGGAGGGTGTGTAAGTATGAAAGAGGTCACAGTGATAATGGGGTGCAGAGCCGTGAACAGCTTTATGTATGTCAGCGTCAGGATTTTGTTCTCAATGCGGGAGTGAACAGCAAGCCAGTGTAAGTTAAGTAAGATCAGAGTTATATGTTGATATGGGGAGGTGCGTGTGAGAATACGGGCAGCACAGTTTTGAACACATTGAAGTTTTCTAGTGACAGATGATGGGAAACCGGAGAACAAAGCATTACAGTAATCCAGGTGAAAATGACATGAACCAATTTTTCCGCATCAGGTGGTGACAAGGTCTTATTTTTAAGATATTGCGTAGATGGAAAAATCAGGTTTCCTTCCCGATATCGATTCTGATAACTGAACTTGAGTACCGATCCAATACCAGTGCGTTAAAAACACATCAGCGTTTTACTGGTAGGATTTTCCAGTGTAAAATTGCTGACCTTTTGCTAGCTCTGGCTAACATTACACTCTCCGCTAGCACCTGTTAGATCAGTACTACGCATGTACACCTGTCAACAGAGATGAGAAAGAAAGGAGATGGCTCACTCGTTAGCTACTTCCATCAGCTCCTGAAAAAAACGATCGTTGCGTCCAAAATCGACGATGGAAGTAGCTAACGAGTGAGCCATCTCACTTCTTTTTCATCTACGTTGATTGTTGCACATGTGCACTACCGATCGGGCAGGATGTACGGATTGGATAGCGAGTGACGCATGTTATTCCTGTGTAGCGTAAATGAGCTGATAAAGGATACGATAACGTGATATTGGATCGGTGCATAGACTCGTGTACTCGCTGATACTCGATAGCATTTTAGGCTGTATCGGAGGCATTTCCCATTATGGTATCAGAACAACTCTGATTGAAATGTGACACAAATGAGAGCTGACTGTCAAACATGGCACCAAGGTTTTGGGCGAAAGAGGGCGGAGATATTGGAGCTTTCTTAAAGGTTATCGTGAGGTTGTTTTCTTTATTTACCGTTGAGACCGAGAACAGAAACAGTTGAGTTTAAGGAAATTGTGCTGCAAGTTTTGATGTCATTCAAACAGGCAGAGAGGAGTCAGAGACAGGTCAGTTAACTCCGGCTTGGTTGATACATAAATTTGAGTGTCGTCAGCGTAAAAGTGCAATCCTAGCCCATATCTCCGTATCATGTGTCAGAGAAGCAACATGTTAATACAGAATAAAAGTGGGCCAGGAACAGAACCTTGTGGGACTCCTTGTTTTACAGGCGCTGATTAGGATCGACTGGCCCCCAAATGATGACGGATTGTGAACGGTCGGTCAGGTATGATGTGAACCACATCAGTGCAGTTCCTGATACGCCCAGAACCGCGGTCAAGTATAATGGAATGAACTTAAATCCAGGAGGATCAAAATGCTCATGGCTCCAGAGTCAGCTGACGCCAAGATGTTGTTGGTTACCCTGACTCTTTAGCCTGACTGAAAAAGGCTGTGGCGAGTGATGAGCGGAGAGGTATTTATTGAGCTGCTCAAAAATTGTGCATTCAAAGATTTTGGCCAGGAAGGGCAGATCGGAGATAAGTCCGTACTGTAGTTCGTGAGATCGTCACAGCAGTTTCTATTTTAGAAGGGACAATACCAGTTGACAGGGAGTTATTGATGATGGTGGTTATATGTGGACAAACTGCAGGTTATGAAGTGGGAACAGGTAGTGGCCCTTACTGGTAGGCTTTAAGAGCGTTTTGATTGTGGAGAATAGGAATTTGGGGTTACCAGAGCTGTCATTTATTATTTTTGAATAGTATGATGTCTTTAGCAGCTTTCAAGGCATTATTGCAGTCGATCTATTATTGCTGGTATATTTGTAGATTGGATAGTGAGTCCGGACTTTTTGTGTTGTCTGTCCGGCTGACGCCCTTTTGGTTTTGAGGGTACGCAGTTCAATCGTAAATGTAGTAAATTCTGAACAAGGGAGAGATTTCTGTGTCCAGTGTTTTCAGACTGCACCACTGATTTAAAGACGTGAACAATATTGAATGTATTTCTTAAAACAAAACAAAAAAAGCCAACCATTTGCTGGTTCCAGCTCCTCAAATGTGATTTTCTGGTTTTCTCTCTGTTTTGTGTCATTGTAAATTTAATAGCCTTGGGTTTTAGCGCGTTGGTATGACGGTCACTGTGGGCTCTGGAAAACTGTAATGGGCATTTTCCACTGTTCTTTGTCATTTTATAGACTAAACCATAAATCATTTACTTGTACAAATAACAAATGATTATTGTTTAATGCTGCCCCAGCCAACACAGTAATCCACTGACTGTTGATCCCTGTTCGGCACAGCTGCACTGGAGTACAGGAGCCATAAATACAGCAGCTACTTCGAAAAAAATTACGCTTTCCTGGAATTTTTCTCTTGCTTGATCTTTGTAAAAACATAAATCCACATAGGAAGTTCAAACCACACAGTCAAGCAAAGTCAAATAAGTCGACATTTAGGGGTTTTGCAGAATAACCACATCTTTCAAAGTATTTTCAGGAAGCTGTGCATTTAACCCGTCACACCCTTTTAGCATGTAATGTCCCCCTAGAGGCTTGATTATGTTTAGTTAAAATAAGCTTAAGTGTGTTTGACATATAAAAGGGAGATTTTTAATTGATTCGGTTTCACTTCTGTGTAGTAGCCTGCGGTCTCAGAGCAAGTGAAAACACATATTGAAGACAAGTTCATGACATCTGAAGCAACTTATGATTGCTTGATTACTCCACCCTTTCTACGAAGAAACATAAAATTTAATTTGCACATTCGTCATGTTGTGGTTGTGCTATCCGTGTGTGTTCTGGCTCTTTTAAATGCCTCCGGTCTGTATGAATGGAGTTTTGCCTTAAACTCACATAAATTAAGGAAGCTTACGCATATTTTTACAAGCGTGAAGTCATCCCAGTGTACATCTGACTCAGAGCAGCCACTGCTGGAGGGCATTTAGATGGGTTTGATTTGTTCAATGTTCAAATCTTCATCTGTTCGCTAAGAATTTGCAGTTTCCACATGATCAGTTCTTCCTCAAGCTACGAGAGGCCACGAAGGACAATTGATACAGAAGTCAGAAACTGTGTGCTGTTCACATGAGTGCACGTGGGTTTTGTCATAACCACGTTGCTCTAAGCTTGACATCCTGTGCAGTCAACTAAACCTGTTCCTTTTAAATGCAAATTTTTGACAGTTTTAGCATGACTGGTCTTGTGAATTGTTATCTCCTTAACAGTGGCAGCCATAATTGGAAAGGTTGTGATTTAAATCAGAAACTGTCATGACAAAGTAAAGAAGACTTTAAATTTGAGGAAGACTTCAATGCCAGCTCTCATTTTCAACCCTCTACTTTGAATCGGACAGTATTTTATCTGCACCAAAAGGTGGCTTGTAACTGCATCTTACAGTCTGAAGGAAGACAAGTTTGTTATCTTATAAGTGAGTGGCTCAATCTTTTCCTTCTTCCTTTACCCCAGTCTCAGTCATGGTGCTGTAGCATTCATTACCATATAAACCCTAAAACCTCTGCTTCCTGTCCTCTAACCATGTCAAGCACATGTTGCTGATCAGCACCTTTGCTGTGCCTTGTGTGATCAAAGCAGACAGCATAATAGACTTTTGTATTTATTAACTGGTCCACAATGAGATTGTTAACATCAGCCATGGCCGACCACAGTCATGCATATCCGGGGATGACTCACAAGATCAAAACTTCACCGGTAATTTTTTTTTACAGTTCAGTAGCAATTTAATGATTCAGGAGTAAAAAAGGTACAGTACAAATTTAGCTGAGCTGTGGGTGAGAAGTTGTGAAGGTAAAAAAAAAAAGTTGGCAAAACATCAGCAAGGGAATCTGATAAAACAGCACAGTTGCACAACTCAACTTTCTTCCTTATTGCTCAAGCTAAATTCCCCTCATGCAGCTAGTTTATATTATATATATATATTAATATTAACGTCATCGCAGTCATCTGTTGACATAGGAAGTGATTTGGCTATATAAAGGGACTATAAGGGGATCATAAAATACCGCTTTTCCTTTCCAAGGAAAACAACAGAGAGCATACAGTCATCAAATGCATTTTATCTTCACCCTCCCCTTTTCAAATTTGCTCTCAGTAGCGAGATCACATTTCCTGCTTGACACCAACAGGAAGACTAGTATTTGGGTTAATTATGGCTGGGTTTTCTCATGACTTTCATACTGATGAAAGACAGCAAATTTCACAGTGAAAAAAGAGATTGTCCATCCAGTAAGTTGACATAAAGATTCTTCAAATCACACAACGGGACTTTCGGAGACAGTAATCTGATTAA
This sequence comes from Sebastolobus alascanus, assembly GCA_916701645.2. Taxonomy (NCBI): domain Eukaryota; kingdom Metazoa; phylum Chordata; class Actinopteri; order Perciformes; family Sebastidae; genus Sebastolobus; species Sebastolobus alascanus. The sequence continues at coordinate 736,884 of CAKAOJ020000050.1, forward strand.
GCCACTGCGTCATGTCAAACAACAAATGTCAGGAGAAATTCCTGCGAAGAAATGTGGAACAACAAGATTTCACAGAGCTAAAGGACACTTGCTGGTTCAAAGTTTGAAATACGAATCTTGCGTATGTCCCTGAAAATAGCATCTCTAGACTGTGTCTCCTCTCTGTTCCCATTGTTCCCTTAGTCACATTTTTATTTTTGTCTTTTCCATTAAATCCTCTAATCCTCTCCAGCTCACTGACACTTTGATGTCTGTTGGTTAAAGTGCCGCAACATTTGGTACACACTAATCTAATGTTCTCTCTAATTTCCTCCAAAGCCATGGTGAGGACATTGGAAACATTTGTTGAAATGAGCCATTTCTCAGTTGTTCAGAGGGCCTCGCTTTAATTTAGCCACAGCTACGTGTAGCAGTTTGCTTGTTATTGTGAGCACTAGTGCCATTATGAGGTTTAATTGATCTCAGGCCTCAAGGTCTCTACCTCTGTCTGTCCAGCTGTTAGCAACAAATCTCTCCAGACCTACATGTCTTTAAGACACCAGTGGAGGCCATCTTTCGGTGTGACGTTGCCCATGAAATGCCCGTCAATCGCTTCTGAAATGAATATCTTTATTTCAAATTTGTCTTTCATTAAGGCATTCATGAATGTCTCACGCTCTGTTTTTCATCATATTCGTTCACTTCTTGCTCATCTGTCCTTCTAGCATCTCACCCTTTGCGAGTCGGGATGCACCGATCCAATCTGCCGTATCATGTTCGGCCAGATACTCGCCTTATTATGTGGTTGGGTATTAGCCAGATCCATGTTATTGTATTCATGTTGTCATGGCAGGCCAGCGACACAATCTTTAGGGCCACAGCAAACCCTGGTGCAAAAATATGAATCCCATTGAGTTTCATGCAGTGAAGTAGCCGCATTACCTTATTAACTGGGTCGGGTATCGACCAGATATGAAATACAGTTTCTTCATTCATTCATTCACGGCTAGCTGTCGACTCAATTTGCATTGTCTAATTTATCGCATTTAGGAGTTCCCTGCAGTGAGGTAGCTGTTATTCAAGGTTATATATTTGGGGAAAAAGAAAGCAATGGTGTTGCATCAGTACTCACTACCCAGAGTTTAGGTATCGGTATTAGGAGAGGAAAAAAAACTGTTTATTGCATCCATATTTGCCAGCGACTGCCAAGTTTAACTATAAGAAATATTTCCAAAAACCCTGAGAATCAACTGAATAGTGTTTTTTGTCTCGAGCCATGCATCACACTTTATGTTGTCAGTCTGTATAGGAAGCTTTCACTGGTGAATTTGAAACTTAAGACAGTCAATCTGAAAGGACACGTTATGCTTTTCTAATACACAATAATCACCATCATCCAGAGATAATACTACAGTGGGCAGTAGTCGGTACTACAAAGAACAACCCCACACTTAGTTCAGTACCTTCTTTGCAATTTAATGGTTCAGGAGTAAAACGAGTTGCTGTAGAAATTTGGCTGAGGTGTGGGTGAGAAGTTGTGATGCTAAAAATAAATCACCGTGTTCATCCAGAGATAATACTACAGTGTGCAATAGTCATTACAGCCAAGAACTACCCCACACTTGTCAGAAAAGTGCCTGTTAAGCTTCCGCACAACCACTTTGATTCTATAAAATCAAATTGAATCATAGAATAGCCGGGCTCCTCTCTATTACCTTGAAGTGTATTTTGTTATTGGTACTTCTAAGTACACCTCTGCAGGCAGCAGCAGCAGACCGAATGTTCTCAGATGCTAATTTGATTTACATGTGAAGTAAGTGAACTGTAGTCGCTTGGAAAATCTAGCGTACTTCCATTTATTGTGTGGGGGCTTTGTTATTTTAGCCTCTTTGTTTGCCGTTTTATGGTCTGAAAATACATTTAACAAGTCATTTTCTCATACATAACCAAGGTAATGGATTTGGTGATAACTGCAATCTTGTTTGACGCCTTGCAAGCTCAGCACAAAAGTCTAAAACGACATTTTGATGAGAAATACTCCGGCAGCTGTCTTTGTAGTGTTATCTTTATGGAATTTATGAGGCAAAAGCAGCCGCTGAGGCCTCTTTTCTGTGCAGTTTATTCATTAAGATGTGAACCTGTGAATGTGACTAAGGTGCTTCCTGATGTCCTGTGACCTGATGATTCTTTACAGTGTGGTCTGGGAGAGAAACATGTCAGTAAACAGCATGAAGCAATAGAAAATGTTGGCGCCGTGTACAAAGTACTGAATGATATAAGCATTTAACTTCATAAGAATTAAATATTGATAATTAGGGGGATTTGATTGTGACTAGTAATTGAGTGGGAATGTTCAACACTGATGGTTTGTATTTCAATAAAAAGTAATGTTTTGATATTTTTCTCGACAAAAACAATTAAAAAATAACCTGATCAAAAGGGCAAAAACAAACCTCTGAATGAAGCATTCATTTGAAACCACTGGTTAACCTTAGCACGGATCATTTCTAGAACATCTGGACAGCACCCTGGTGTTTTTTTTCTTTGTACAGCCTTTATCATCTGCCATGTTTTAATCCTCACATGGGAACTAATATCGCTTGGCAAAATTCAAAACAATTATCCAGGCAAAAGATTAGGATAAAATATCCCATCTCTCTGACAAAACCGGCTGCATGTTGCTATGGACTAATGTCATCCAAGGCCCTGTGTTCCACTTTTATGAGATTATGTGGTTAAGAGGGCCACGAGGCCGGCAGTCTGGAGAGCCTGTTCAGCTAATGATGCCTCGGGTTCAAAGTGTGGTGGAAAATGAGACGGGATAATCATCCTCAGCATCAATATGATGAGGGCGAGCAGGCCTCGAGAGCCGTAATGCACCTGACGATGACGGACAAGAGGGCTTTAGTTTGGAGGGTTGCACCTGACTGTTCAACACTTTGGGTTTGATATCAGCTCGTTCTGCTGTTGTAGAGTAAAAATGGTTGATTTGCTTTAAGAAGGACACAGCGACAGCATCCTTTTTAGTGTTCCAGATAGACATGGGGACCGTTTTCAGCATGGGCATGGGCAGCATTTCTTTCCGTGTCAGTGCAGCTGTGACTTCAGTCTCGTAAGGTCACTCAGAGAGTGTCAGGCAAACATTCAAATGAGTGAGCTGAAGTCATCTCGCTTTGTCTCACTGAAGCCTTGTTGTTTATTGATGTATTTGCCTTAAGCTGTGTGTTGAGCATTTTTTGGAACTCGTAGAAACAAGATGTGTTTGTTTTTGCACGGGTACTGTTTAACTAAGATGTTTTCCCATCTATTTCCTTGTTGAGATAAGGCGGCTCACGATAAGATAAGAATTATTGCTCCATTTTGCTTCTTGGTTTTAGTTGGGTTGTTAGGTTTAGTACTGCATCACATAACATTATAATAATGTTGTAAGCATCGTGTGAATTTGGGTTAACCTCAATAATAACAGTCTACATTTTGTAAGTGTGACAAATAACATTGATAATTTTACAAGAATGTATCTACATTCATAGACTGCAAAAACTACAATAGATAAGATAAATCAAAGTAAATTACTTACTTGTGTAATCTACTTTATAAAGATTTAGAGTAGGAGACTACATTTCAAATAGATTTCTTTAAGCACTGTACCTTATTTTAGTAAAACCAAACTGAAGTGGCTGCAACTCCAATTAGTTATCTTAGTCCAGTCTTCTCTAAGTAAAGTGCAGCCAATAACCTGTACAATAACATGTATACGTTGTAGCACCATGACCACGGAGTGCTGATTTTTAATTCCATGCATGGTAGCAATGAATATTTCCATATAAATATTGCTTTCTGCATAGCATGTTAGCTAAGACATCACCCTGCCTAGCTTGCGAAGCCACCCATTACAAGCATAGTTGCACTTTATTTAACTTATTGGGACATTCTATTAATGATATGCAAACCTAATAGTTTACAGCTACACAGTTGCATTTTCATGGATATGATAGCAATTGCATGCATATTATTGCACCCCTTATATGTTGAATTTCCATACGGTTTGTATAAAAGTGGTTGGAGGCCCATGATGTTGGTTTGATAATCTATTGCCTGCAGCTCTTAATAACGATAATACTAACAGCTCACTGTGCTTCTATTCTTTTCTCCCTCGAAATATTCAAATATGATCCGATGACTAAACACAAAAAAAAATTCCATATCTTGATTTAGACCATTTTTCAATTGCACACTGAGTTAGCACAGGCGCTAGCCTCCGTGAATACGCCTGCACTTAGCCTAATTATTGCTGCTTCACAGTAAAAGCTTCCAGTGGATGGCTAGTGTAAAGGTGTGTTCAGACTGAATTTGCAACCTGTTATCACTCCCGTGCGTTATTATTAGACTGTCAGAGCAACCGATGTAGTAGGCTACAAAGAGCTAGAAAATCTGCATAGGGTGGGCAGAAGGGTAGGTTGGATGGGACACACAAACACAGGACTTTCACCCAGTGTCTTTGTGTCTTGTGTGAAACCAAGTCAACGTTGACTAATTTTACTTTTGTTATGTAACTTTCTGACTTCACTAACGCAAGTTACGTAAGAAGCGCACTTATTTTACATAAGAAACATACTTATTTGAACCCAAACCACAATATTTTCCTAAACCTAACAAAGAACTTTTGTTGTGCAAGTATTAAAAATTAAGTAAACCTACACTGGAAGTTTATTTTTAAAAGAGACCATGTTTGATCCCCGGTTCCTACTGTCTGCATGTCGAAGTGTCCTTGAACGAGACCCAAGTTACTCCCGGGCTGTTTTACAGCAGCTCACTGCTTAAATGCAGAGATCAAATTTCATGTATGTACCTTTATGTGTGTAACAAATAGCATAGTTTATGTAATGAGCGGAAACTGACACGCTGTCTCTGAAACGTCCAAAACTGATGCTAGAGGGTTACTTCTATTTTCATAGCTTAAAGCTTAGGGCCACTGCCCAAGCTGCGATATTTGATGAGTTGGGAGTGATAAGATGATGGAATTTTAAGTATATTTTTGCCCCTTGTTATTCACGAAAGCACCAGTAGTACAGATGTTAGCTGTGGCTAGCTCACTGACAGTATGTGCATGGAGTGTGTGTGCATGTGTGTGACAGCTCTGACTTGCACAGATTTCAAAACTTACCAGCAAGTACACCTTTGTCAGCTTTTCCTTCAGTCTTCTCTCATTTTCCCGCCTTCTCTTAGAACATGGTGTTTTACACAGGCGACAACCTCCGTTTCCGAAAAGTGAAGCCAATGCTGAAGTGCGTTAAACTTGCATTATTTCTAATATCCAGCAGGGGGCGACTCCTCTGGTTGCAAAAAGAAGTCTGATTGTATAGAAGTCTATGAGAAAATGAGCCTACTTCTCACTTGATTTATTACCTCAGTAAACATTGTAAACATGAGTTTATGGTCTCAATCGCTAGTTTCAAGTCTTCTTCAATACAGCATGATGTTCATTTAGTAAATTATGGTCCCATTTGGAGTCAAATAGATCATAAAGCAGGGTATGCGGGTCTGGTAGTTTTTGTCTAAGAACTTTATCCCTTTCACAGTGTGTTTTCATTTCATGAATGTTAATTGTAACATTTTGGTCGCCCAAATTTGTCTTGTTCAGCGTTCAGTTGTACTTAGCTCCACCCTCTCGTGTCACTTCTGGTTCCAAAAAAACAAGATGGCGACGGCAAAAATACAGAACTTGAAGCTTCAAAACCGTAGTCCACAAAACAATGGGTGATGTCACGTTGACTACGTCCACTTCTTATATACAGTCTATTGTTTTACACAATAGAATAAAGTTTTACTAAGTCCAACAGGAGCCGTCTAGACGGATCAGTCTGTGATAGCCAAAGGTTTGCAGGCAGGTGCTGAGTCGGCAGAAGTTTTTGTGTGAAATCCTTGATGGTAGGTCTGCTCTTGAACCTCTGGTGAGTAATACCAAAGGAGATAGGCGAACAATTTCCTGAGGAGTACAATGAATGTAAAAGCAAATTGTTAGATCCAATTAACAGGTTTTAGGTTTGGCTCTCAGTTCGTCTGTCAACATCTCATAAACATATTAATGGATTTCCGTGAAAACTAGAGTAGGGATCAGCCTTGGAGCAAAGAAGCAATTAATTATACCGTGTTGGCAATCCAGATCCTAGGAATCTTGCCATTAGATGTTTTTTTAGCTATAACTTTCAGTCATCGTCATCAATTACTTAATCAATGTAAAAGAAAATGTTACATCCTGGCATGTTTTGATTGTTAAATTAAACAGTGTAGAAAAACACAAGATTATGCACTCGCAAAAGTACTGTTCACAACATTTCCCTTCATCCATTTTAAGACAGGCCTTTCGTAATATCATATGATTGAATACTAGAAGGCCCTTGAAGAGTACAAACCTGCATCAATGCTGTACAAGTAGTTAGTGGACGTAAAGGTCAAAAGGCAGAAATGTCAGACCTGGACCACCATCAAAATCAAATCCGCTGCTCTGTTCCCCAAGGCCCATCTGCCCACCAAATCTTATGAAAATCTTTTCACGTTTCAGAAAGCCACTTCACAACTTGTCAGCACCAAAAGCTCCAGTGAAATTAGAACCTCGTCAGAACTTGCGGTTCATCTAACATCAGTAGCTTTCAGCTGGCTTCTTTCATGGGCTGTGAATCTGTCTTATAAAGGCCCGGGGAATGTTGGCCGATATCACTGTAGTCACTCACATATCACATCCTGCTGTGTATACTGCTGTGTTTACTTGGCCATACTTGTTCTCACAAAAAAGCCACAGGGATGACCATAATTGTTAAAAAAATAGTGGCAGCGAATGGCAACTATGAGCTCTGCAGGCCACTCATAGCTGCTCGACTCACAGCATTAAGAGTGTGCACATGTGTGCAGAGCATGTTGCCCATTTACTCTACGTAGTTTAAAAACATGTTCAGAGAAACTTCATTGGTGGTCTGTTAATGTTTGCATGTGGTTTTGTTGAAGATTTTCATAGAATTGAAAGAAGTTAAGTGCCTGACGATGTGGGACCAACATGCGTAATGTTCTAACAAGCACACAACATACACCAGGCTTTCGGAGTGACAGCTCTTCTTCGTTGGTTTTCGGCTGTATTTCAAGCCTTTCTGCACTGGACTCTGTCCAAACTAAATTGGCGTGGTCGTTATTTATTTATTTTTCCACTCATTTTGATTTTGATATGATTTTCCAGCCCATCTAGAAAGCATATCATTTCATTTTCTGACTGGATGTTTGTTTAACACGAAGGCATTAGTGGCCACCACCTACTGAATCATCTTTTAAACAAACTTTGCAGGGTTGTGCCGGAGAAAGTGTTGAGTGACATTCCCATTCATTGAACCAGATCCGGTGAAAGTGTCATGAAGCTATTAAATAAACGTCAGCTCTTGTGCCTTTGTTGCAACTTGAAGCAAAATTTTAAAAGCTGGACAATCTGGTGGCCTTTTCTAAAATGTAAACTTGCACCTACCCCCTATAGACTAAAGCAAGGATTTTGACCCACTGAACTGAGACACAAAATTAAGTGAGTGTCGGATCACATGGAGAAACCACATGGATTAGTTCCGTCCATAAGGCTTCCAGCTGTGACACGCTTCCCTATGGAAGTAACTTTGATATTTCACAGCAGCCATGCCACCACATGTCAGCTCAGACTACACAAAAACAGGTCAACATGCTTGTTTCTCAGTCAGTCACTTCAAGTGTTGAACGCTTACTGCGCGTTTGAGGTAGAGATAATATAAAGAATAGTTGCAGGAGTTTGATATAACAAGGAACTGTCAGTGAGTTTGGATATCACTTGAGATTGTTTGTTTCTGACTGGTCACGTGTGGAAGTTTCTGAATAACATTTTTTTAAGCTCCACATGTTTTGGAGAAGAAAAAGATCATCAATGTAGAAAAAGCAGATTAAGATTTGTTTAAGATTTTGGGGGTTCATTTTTTCTTTGCTGAACAACTTGTTTCATGACTGCTTGCAAAATCCTTGACCTTATGTAGCCTACTGTAGTTGTATCTGGGGCATCTCTGATTTCATACACTGTATCCTGTACAAATGTGTTCTTGACATGCAGGGGGTGAGGCATAACTGATGAATTTCACGAGACCCCACTCATTTGTCTTTTGCTGATCTCTAATCGTCCCTGTCTGCCATTGAAAGACGATTAGTTTTGGTGAGCAGTAGAAGCCTGGTGGAATCAAATTACATCCCATCTGAGCTTTACATGCCACTTTTCCTTCGGTCTTTCCTGCTGTTGATGGATCATTGTTCAATTCTCTTCCTGTTGTGGCTCCGTTTGACAAATATATAGTAACAGGAGGAACGTGGGTGGTGGACTTTGCTTTGCACCTAAATGGCCAAACTGGCAGGGAAAGTGTAGACGGCAGAAGTATGAATGTAGAAAGCAACAAGCTGCTGCAGAAGCGCAAGCATGGTCATAAAGCCTTTACTTAAATAAACTACAGAACAAAATCCTGTTGTACTGGCTGAAGCGCCTGAAGACTAGACATGGCTCAGCTCGCTAGTATATTTTATCCCTCTTACTGAGTCCCATTTGGGCAACACTCTAAAGCTTTATTCACCAAAGAGGAGGTTGACTTTCAAGGTTGCTGAATTGTTTTTGGGTTAGGCTTCGGCTGGCCCTAATCTCTATTAAGAGGAGAACTGCGGGTCCATTGCATAATGTGGTCAGATTGGCACAGAGAACAGATAGGAGGTCAGCCGAATGAATGGCAGCTGTTAATGTACGGTAAACCAACGCAGCTCCATTAGGCAGTAAAATACCTCATCTTAAAATCTCCTTGTAAGCAAAAAAAGTTTTGTTTACATTCAGTGTTCCCTACTAAGAAGCACTGTGTGTATCCTAAAGGTCTAACAAACATGTTGAGTGCATTGGCAAAGGTGATTTTTAAATTTTTAATCTGTGCATTGTTTACATCCAGCAGTCTTCCTCACTGCCTTTTGTTGGCGCATTGCTACGTTTGCATTAGGGATGTTAATAATTAACTGTTTAACCGACATTAGGCATTTTAACCGATTAACACTATCGGTTAAAACGGTTAAAAGAAATGTTAATAATTAATTAACAAGCTGAGAACAACTCGTCACTTAAAGGAAAAAAGCTGGTCCACCTTAAGAGAGTCTGAGCCGGCGTTACAGACTGTACACACACTGTCTGCTACACCTACTGTACGTTCACAGCTATAACGCCACCGACAACACAAACGCGGTCTCTCAGAAATTCGCTGAAGTTACGCACAATGGTGAGCACGAAGCTACCAGCAGAGCTACAGATGCTAACGTAGCACCAACACACACACTGTTTGTCGGACAATCGCTATCGTTAATCCAGGCAGACAGAGTGTCGTTACGCCGGGCAGACACACAGCAGACAACCTGCTGAACTAAACTAAATGTGCGGTGGAGACTTTTACTGGGAAAGTGGCTGCATGTCCACGAGACTACACGAAGCACCGTGGCTGCTAAGTTAACGCTCCCTGACGGTGAACTGGGGACTCAGTTGTATGTTGTGCTCCTTAAACTGCAGCTGGCGCACCGCTGCATGCGAGGCACATTTTTTTCAAAATTAGCATCACTAGTTTGCATTATTATCAGCAGCTGTCAGTCATCCACCCACGTGCTTGTGCAATTTTGTCCTCATGCACATGCACGACACAAACAAAACAGGGAGCCACTCGTAAAAACGTTGCTCCATAGTGCTACTAGTGGTCAAAAACTCCACAGGATAACGTTAAGGATTCATTCATAACTGCAAAACCCATTTTGCAAATCTTTTAACATTTAAAAAAAAGGATTTATCCCAAAGGTGCTCTTAGAAACGATCATAGATTATAGGCTGATTGTAATTCTGTAGTTCAAAGATTGATAATCACTTGTGACTGCATTATCTTAAATTTAAGTATAACTATGGGAACTGAAATTCACTGTTCCTTTCAATGCTCATTTGCTTATCGACCACTTTAAGACCTGGCAAACAAAACAGGCATCATGTTGCTCTTTCTAAACTGATACCGTCCTGATACAGACGTCAGATTGAGGAGTCGTCTGTCTCCGGGCAATGCTGGTTATGGAACAAAATGTGACAGATTACTAAACACCCCACATGCAGATCCATATTATAATAATATCTTCTGTTATTCAAGTGATATCCGTCTGTCAGAGATGAGATCTAATAGTGTTGGATCACTTACCTGCATGTTACAACAACACCGTGTTGCGACATGACTATCCGATCTTCAAAACCTACCCTTCTCACGGCCTAAAGGTCGGCCGAGCGCCAGCAGCGTGACAGCGACCGAAGACATCTCACCGGCGCTCTGAAATATGCTGATCTGACCACTTAAAACAGATGAAAGCAGCTAGTTGGTCAGTTTCAAGCAGCCTCTATCATCTGTATGAAAGGAGTCTCTGCGGAAGACTAATTTTTACACAGACACGAGACTCCTTAATAGTAATTTAAGACCTGAGGGTTGGTCCACAACCAAGACAACACTGATAATTAACTTCACTTCTTTTACAATACCGGTATGCAATGACATTGTGCGTCCTGTTTTATTGCCGGCTATACCTGTAAGTTGCTGTAAAATCACTGTAAATCACGGCGCCACATTGTTTATTGCTGACTTGCGTAACCGAAAAGGCTCATTTGCAAGGCCGGGCTAAAGTTGCCCGAGCAACAGCCCGTCTGAGGCTCTTTGGCTGAGCTGCCCGTCTGGAGGAAAAAAATATATATTGTTTTATTGTTGCTGTTGGGGTTGCATAAATATGAATAGCCCATAATTGCTAAACGTAGACCAAATTACATTTTATTACGTTATGATGCGGCACACAGAGATTAAAAAAAAAAAAAAAAAAAAAACATGACGCAAAGCGATGCCCTCTGCCCCGTTGTTATGTGACACTGTAGCGTCCAAACTTTTTATTGTTTGCCGTTGAGGGCTCCGGGTGAGTCTTTTTAAGATGACGAATGGTATAACGAATGGGATGCTCTGTGAATACAAATCTCTGCATATGCTTCCGAACAATGCACAGCTTGTCACGTTTGCATCACGTTGTGCAATGTTGCCTTATATTACGCTACAGCATGAACCAATCTTAGCTAGCTAGGGTGCATTAAGTGTGCGTTCTGTAGAGATACAGGGATCTGATGGTTTTGACTGTTGAATCATGCTCGATTAGATGGTTGCCCTTTTTTTTCAGATTAGAGCAACAGACTCTCAAAATGTCTGTGCACATCCCTGCTGCTCTGTGCATATAATGACAGTCCGTAGATACGGTCAGTGGTTTGGGAAGGCTGATAGCTGTTAGGTGTTGCCACACTGATGACTCTTTTAACAAACCTGTTGGTGAGTTGCAGTGTCACCTGCAAAATCTGCAAACTTCTCTTCTGTCTGTGATTTACTGCGTCATTGTTGTGTGCAGAGAAACTAGCGTCCCCTATTGACATGCTGGTTACAATGAGTTGATGATTATCTATAGATCGAACAATCATACCGTGTTGTTTTTGTTGTTATTTATTATGTGTAAGAAGATGTGACTAATTGTCAAAACGCCTTGTTTGTCTCTTTTGACCTACAGATTTGGATACGCGTCTGTGTCCATTTACTGCTGTTCATCACGCTTGGGGTACATTCAAGTAAATTTGACGTCAACCCAGTGACAGATGACATCTCGAGACTCTCTGTTTTGGTAAGGACAATATTGTAATTCAGACGTTTTAAGCTAAAGCCCCAGTCTTATTATGGGTATCATATATATATTCAAGCCGGACTATCACTTTACCATACGATGAGTAACTATCGGGTCAGAATCATGACTGCCACTACTGAACCAACTCTGTATCTGGAAGGATATATCATTTTATTATACATGTTCTTACATTTTTGTGGCGCTGTGTCAGCCATTTTTCGTAGCTTCCTCTTGGATGCGTGCTCACAATCTGGAACCTGGTCGCTACGTTTTTATAGAGGTTGACGCCAAGTAACGCCCCAAACACAGCAACATAAGAAAATACAGCCAGAGGGCTGGGACACTGAAGATACAGACAAAAGAGAGTGGGAAGCAAACTTGCTATACATTTGACTCACCAAATGAAAGTGTTGTCCTGTTTTGGCAAAGAATTAAGTGACTTTTTGTCTACACACTACACAATTAACTTGCAGGTATATTCACTTGAGGTGTTTGCAGTTTGTGCTGTATTGCTACTTTTTAGGATTTAAATGCAATTTGTCTGTAATTTAATGTTTTTGTATTTTTTTTTTTCTTTCTACAGAGACAAAATATTCCTAAAGATTACAAAATTCCTGTACACTTCGTTCCAAAAGAAGAGGTAAGATATTGTGTTATCCGCCCGCAGTAAATCATGGGGAATAATTAATTGGGGTGATAATTACCAAAATCTAATGACCAGATTTGTGTGAAATTTAGCATATTCACACTTCCGACTTTTCAGTAGAAACCTTTGAATTTGCAAATGAACAGAACTTATATTATCGGCTGAACTTATAATTATTGTACAGTGTGTTTTGTCATCTGCCAAGTGCAGTCTTAACTGTGAAAGTAACATCTGACTGGGAGGATTATTAGACTAAATCTAATTAGCACCACTATGTATTCAATTATCACACAGTACTCGCTATTGCTCATTTTATGCCATATCTCTGCTCTTTTTCTTCTAGGGAGGGATGTGTTGGGTGAAATTAAACGTCTTCTACTTGGAGGCGAGTTTACAAGATTTAGCACACAAGTTTGGAAACATTTCATCCAACAGAAGAGATATTAGCATATTCATCCAAATGCTCCAAGAACTGCGGCTCAACATGGGGTCTGTGGTAAGTTCATGTTGTGGTTGTACTCTAGACCTACTGAATATGTCCAATAACAGATGGACAATCGTAAATTACATGTCCATTGTTGCTGCTAAGTATAGGTTTGAAGTGTTTGAATTACATCTTTTGCTTTGATTTAAATATTTAAAGCTGAAATCCATAAATTGTCGACCTTTATGGCAGCGAGAGGTCATTTTAGATTATGTTCAAACTACGAAAAAATGATGGCAGAATATCCAGAGTTGCACTTAACAACATTAAGTAACATCTTCATGTATGCTAATGTCATAGCTTAGGGGTCACACATCATTGATGTAGCCATGTGGCGAGCACAACGTGTAAAATAGATCCCATCCATTATCTGTAACAGCTTATCTCATTCGAGGTCGCGGGGGGGGCTGGAGCCGATCCCAGCTGACATTGGGCGAAGGCGGGGTGCACCCTGGACAGGTCACCAGACTATCACAGGGCTGACACATAGAGACAGACAACCATTCACGCTCACATTCACACCTACGGCCAATTTAGAGTTGCTGTGAGGCGACAGTGCTAACCACTGCACCCTAAAATAGATCTCCTGCAAGGCAAATATACAGACTATGGCTTCATGAGGCCGACAAACTAGCGTGACTGACAAATGCTCCCAACATAGTGGGTAACAGAAAAGGCTTCTTTGTCCATATAATATCAGTCTGTAGATACGGTCAGTGATCTGGGAAGGCTAATAGCTGTTAGGTGTTGCTACACTGAGACACTGGGAGTTTTATCAACCTGTTGGTGAGTTGCAGTGTCGCCTGCAAAATCTACAAATTGCCGTTGTGGCACTGCAGCATTGTTGTGTGTAGAAGAACCAGGGCAACAATCACATCATGTGCTGTTTTTGTTATTATCTAAGATGTTGTCAAAACGTCTCTTTGTTTGACCTGCAGATTTGGATGTGTCTTGTGTGGATTTACTTACAGCTTTAAAGCCAACTTAATCCTCTCAACTACACCCTTGAAATTAACTGCTTAAAGACGAGCACGAGTCTCTTTGAAATGTGAGTCTTTTTGTCTTCGCAGGAGCCGATCATGTATGATTTTGAGTGCCACTACAGGGAAGAGAGATGGCCCACAGCGCGATACTTTGACTTCGTCAAAGACTTCCTTATAGCTGCACAGAATAAAGAAGATTCAGATGACTGTGATCCTCCTCCCTGTCCCACAACACCATATACAGCAACAACAGAAGCATATTTAAAAGGTGAATATTTATTATATGGAGTATTTTTATGTTGTGCTTGTTAACGAAGTCAACTCAGATGTCCTAAAACAAGACATTTTTGTTAATAATACATACTGCTGAAACATTTAGGCGATCAATCGATTAGTTTAAGGAGAAAATGTATCAACAGTTTTGACAGTCGAGTGGTTGTTTAAAGGGGACATGTGATGCTCATTTTTAGGTTCATACTTTTATTTGGGGTTTCTACTAGAACATGTTTACATGCTTTAATGTTCATACTGTCTGTCTGAATATACCTGTTTTCACCCACCGTCTGAAACGCTCCGTTTTAGCGCCTGTCTCTTTAAGCCCCCCTTCTAAGGAAGTCCTGACTGCTTGTTTAAAAGGCTCAGTGTGTAGTATTTAGGGGGATCTATTGGCAGAAATGTAATATAATATTAATAAGTATGTTTTCTTTAGTGTATAATCACCTGAAAATAAGAATTGTTGTGTTTTCGTTAGCTTAGAATGAGCTTTTTATATCTACAGAGGGAGCTGGTCCTCTTCACGGAGCCGGCCGCCATGTTTCTACAGTAGCCCAGAACGGACAAACCAAACACTGGCTCTAGAGAGGGCCATTCGCATTTTCTATAGTATAGAATTTCATATAGTATATCTATAGCACCTGGACCTGCTTTATAATAAAAAAAAAAAAGACATGGAATCTCACTTTCTACAATATGGGACCTTTAAGTCTTCATCAAGAAAAAGCACCAAAATATGAGGATTTCCTGCTCAATGCTAAACAGTCTTTGGACTGTTGGTTAGACAAAGCAAGAAACGTGCCACGTTTGAGAACAATAGATAATGAAATTAGCCATTAGTTGCAGCTCTATTGTGTCTTGCTGCTATGGTTATGGATGGATGGATTTTGGTGCCTGGGAGAGCTAGTTTGTTGCTGGCGCCACTATTAACTCCACGGCCTCTTTCAGAATCAGCTGCAGATTATTTTCACTGCCTAAATATTTTTTTACTGAGGCCTTTACTCTGCATATTGCAGTACTTTTATAACTTTCTCCAACCACTTGTGATTTATAGATGTTCGGTCGTCTGTACATTTGATCACCATTGGTTCGAATTCTCGTCAAATCAACGGTAAACTGGGCAGACGTTTGTTGTATTTGAGCAGGCGGGGCCGAGGCTGTTAAAACAAAAACAAGACACAGCTGTGATTTCTGCCTCTTTTGGAGAAAAGCTCCGACATGACCTGTTTGAACTGGCATATCGTAGGTGTTAACACTGTGATTTGAAATGCTCCAGTTGTAACTTCCAAACGATGAACTGTACACTGAGCACTCCTGTTCATCCCATCAGGTGTGAGATGTTTTAAGCCACAGGATACTACAATAATATAACAAGACCAGTAGAAGATAAACAGGTAGTCCAGCTTTCTCTGGCAGAGACGCCGAGTGTGGTTTTGTCTCCTCATGCGGCATGAGAGGGGGGGAAGACTCAACACCAACATTGTATTTGGCGAACAAAGTGCACCTGTGGTGTCGATAAGTAGGATGGGATGGAGCCCAAATATTGTGATAGAACTGCTGTATTTTTCATACAAATACAACATTAACAATCCACAAAGACTGTCTGTGAGTCAGTGAGTTTCAGTTTCACAGTTCAGATGGGTTTGGAATGAAGCCGGCCCATGATCCTGTCAGGAGCGAGATAAGATCACCTGAATGTCTGCCAACAATGTAATCCTGAGAACATTTGCTCAATATTTTGTCACATTAACACCAGCAGAAGCTCAACATTTACCATAGAGCTGCAAGAGCCTTGAGTAAAGCTTTGAAAGAGTAAAAAAAAAACACACATTTTGTCACTTACTTCTGGTTGTGTCTAGTCATGCAGACAGTAATGTATCTAGGAATCAGATAAAAGTAGTATCAATAAAATGAGTTTACATCGAGGTCTGTGAGTAACCACAGCATTGTTTCTGGTGAGACGCATGACAATGTGGATATATCAAAACCTCAGCAAATAAATTCAAATGATCTCATAACGCCAGTGATATGTGAGAAAATATGTTGGGGGTTAACCAACTTTTTAGTGTTTTAAAGGGCCAGTGTGTAGCATTTCAAAGGATCCATTGGTAGAAATGTAATATAATATTCATAACTATGTTTTCAATAGTGTATAATCACCTGAAACTAAGAATCGTTGTGTTTTCGTTAGCTTAGAATGAGACGTTTATACCTACATAGGGAGCTGGTCTTCTTCACGGAGTTCGCCATGTTGCATCCATGGATGTATAAAGAGAACTGGATACAGCGTTGGAGGTGGGCTCCTGTTCATTCCTAAGAGAGAGGCGCATGAAGCAAAAATTACCCCGATCGTCCAGCGATCTTCTGCATCCATTGGGCCCATAGAGCAAGCGCACTAGTGTTTCCTTTTCCCGCCTCCCAGCTGCTCAGTCACACAAACGGCAGCACGAAAATAACTCTGGATTCAGCTACAGATAGATATATAGATAGATATAGACATTGAGTTACAGACGTCTCTTTCCCAATGTAAGTCTATGGGAAACAGTCTTTTTTGGTCCAATGGCATCACATGACGGACCCAGAAGTTGTAATTCCATGGTTTGGCCACCACGGAAAATGGTTTCAAAGCCTGGCACTCTTCCTGGGGGCTTGGTTGCTCCGCCATGTTTTTACAGTTGTGCAGAACGGACAAACACAAACACTGGCTCTAGAGAGAGCTATTTGCATTTTTACTTTACCTGAAGGCCACTGTAGTTCTCCAACACGCTTGTGAAACTGCGTTAACGTGAGGCACAGAGTGCAAACGTTGGTACCGCCAGCTGCTGTTTGAATTTCGTTGCTTCTAAAGTAGGCGAGGCGAAGGTCCTGAAAGATACGACAGCGTTAACTCGGTTACGGACTCGGTAGCTCACGTTACCGTATTCTTAAAAAGGGAGGGGTGAGCGGAGGGGTATTCAGTTGGAACCTCACTGCTAGATGCCACCAAATCCTGCACACTGGACCTTTTAAGTGTTTTGTTGTCGAAAACATTAGCGACAGTTGACGATGTAGGTCACACTTCCCACACTGAGCCGGTGTACAGATTCAAACCAGCAACATTCCAGTCACAAGTTCCCTTCTGCTTGTAAAACCCCCGCCACCCTCTTTGGACTATTGTGAACAGGCTCTATTGAGGACAGATCTCTTGTGGCCGTTTCGAGAAGCTTTTAATCCAGGAACCATTATTTCTTCACAAGAACTTTGCGAGATAAAAAACTCCAAACGGTCTCAGTGCTTAGACGGCCCATTGAGACACGGCTGAGTCACAGGACCGAGGGAAGGTGTCCCCAGGTAGCGCATGTGAAAGGGAAGAAAAGGGCCGAAACCTGATTGTGTACGTGTTGATTACAGAGCAATCTTCCAATCTTCCCAAGCGCTTGGCTTTTCTTTGCCAGAGTGGTCGGATTAGATCTTTTGTGTGTGTGTGAGGTGGGGAGGTAAAAAAAGGCGGCGTTGAGTTGACTCTTTAGCACCTGACAATGAAATGTTTTCATCATACAGCACTAACACTCCTTTTTCCCTTTTTTTTATCCCCCCCTCATTTTTGCTCATCTCTTCCCGTAACCCCAAACTCACCAACTCATGTCTTCTTTTTTTTTTTTTTTCCCAGAATCACCACCATCCAGCAGTAAAGGCTCAGACTGTGTGACAGGCTGCAAACCACGTAAGTTTTCAATTCTCAATCAAGTGTCAGGTCTGTGTTCGGGCTGCAAAACCAGTCCAGCTGGTGTGTCAAAGCGGCAGCTTTTGTCGGCTAAAGTATTTTTGCCATATTCTGCAGCAAGTAAACCCATTTCCCCCGAGCTGCTGTCACTTGATTGATGGCGCTCTGCGGTGCAAATTCCTCATCACGTCTTACTGTATGTCTTATCTTGTCTGGCTCTTCTCTACCCACCTCGGTGAGGCCCTTGCAATTTGCTACACTTTTAAAAGAATGTAAATTATTTGTATAGAAACTTACTAGGGCTTTCAATCGTTTCAAATATTTAATCCCATGATTAATCGTGATTAATTGCAAATGAATCACACATTTTTTTATCTATTCAAAATGTACCTTAAAGGGAGATTTTCAAGTATTTAATACTCTTATCAACATGAGAGTGGACAAATATGCTGCTTTATGTAAATGTAATCGCGATTAATCGCACATTATTTATCTGTTCAAAATGTACCTTAAAGGGAGATTTTGTCAAGTATTTAATACTCAAATATGCTGCTTTATGGAAATGTATGTATATATTCATTATTGTAAATCAATTAACAACACAAAACAATGACAAATATTGTCCAGAAACCCTCACAGGTACTGCATTTAGCATAAAAAGTATGCTCAAATCATAACATGGCAAACTGCAGCCCAACAGGCAACAACAGCTGTCAGTGTGTCAGTGTGCTGACTTGACTATGACTTGCCCCAAACTGCATGTGATTATCATAAAGTGGGCATGTCTGTAAAGGGGAGACTCGTGGGTACCCATAGAACCCATTTTCATTCACATATCTGGAGGTCAGAGGTTAGCGTAAGTTTGGAGCGTTATTTGTCCTCCTTCCAGACAAGCTAGTATGACATGGTTGGTACCAATGGATTCGTTAGGTTTTGTAGTTTCATTTGATACCAGTATCTTCACTCAATTGATTGTGTTAATGCGTTAAAGAGCAGCCCTAAAACTTACACAATAATACTGTGTAAGTGCTTAATGAAATGTTAATGAAATCCCAGCATACTGTAAACATGTTGTAATAACACAGCAGCTGCATTGAAGTGAGTTTCCCCTTTTTATTCAAACAGTGGCTCAGCTGAGCACTTAGTCTCTTGAAATGGAAAATAACTGATGAAAGATATCATTCATAGTCGTTCTTTTGTGGCCGTTTGGTGTCATGTATTTGTCAGCATGGATGGATGACAAGAACATGGTCATCTGACACAACTTGAAAGCCCCTCGTCACCCAGAAAGGTGTTCTGTGTGTTGTTATTTCTCTTTGAAACTTGTGTTTGATATACAGTATGTGCAGAGTTTGACTCTAGAAGGCATTTTTCACGTGGATCTGCTGACGGTTTTCTGTGATCAAGTTAAAGCTGCATTAAACACGTGTACGTACCAGCGTGATTTTGTGACATCACAACTATTTTGGAAGTCAGTCGTGGTCCAACATGAGATTTAAAGCTGCAGTATGCGATATTGGCGCAAATATGATTTAAAAAAGTTATTTTTAGAAAACGACCGCTATATCGTGACAGTAGTACATGAAACAGGTAACCTGAGAAGAATCCTGTTCCTCTGTGTCCTACTGTGTCCTCCGGAGCTCCTAACGGCATCTGAAGGATTTCACTTACCGGAGGAAAACAAGGTCCGCTGCCCAGCTGCAGTCTATGAGAGCCGGCTGTCAATCACTCGCGAACTCCAACCAAACGGTCAAACTAGGCAGCGCTGATCAAATATGAATCAATATTCTGTTACTGTAATGACTATTTCTCACCTCAAATGTTTTCAGAATCATCTTGTAGTTACTGTTTAGCTGTAAAATTAGAAAGTTTGTGACCCAGCCGCCATTGTAAAATCTGTTGAAGGAAGCCAAGTTCTGGTCACATGACCAGAGCACAGCCAATAGGAACGCTCTCTCTCTCTGAAATGACATGTGATTAGTCAAAATCTGCCGTCACGGGCTAGATTTTTCTAAAGCCTGAAAACAGAGCCATGATGAGGAGCAGAAGTCTAGTTTTCTCTCACAACACTTGAATTACAATATGCTGAAAGGTTATTATGGATTTTTTGCCAAATTATGCCAAAAAAAAGGGTTGCCTACTGCCACTTTAAGTGTTATGTGGAAAAGTGTTTAATGTGTTCTTTAATGTCCACTGTCAGCTGATAAACACTTCACACATCACACTCAGAAAAAAAGGTAATAATTACTGAAATATAGACGTTAAAAGTTGGATGAACAATGAAAGCAGAATAAAGAATAAAACAATCCCTTAATCACCAACCTAACATGTTCGGGTCAAATGCATTATTGCCGGGGAGTAACAGACAAATATTTCAAAGTTTCTTGCATTATGATTTGTTACTAAAAATATTCGGAGGGGAGAATGTGATGTTTTGTTTTTTCTCTTTTTTTTGTCCCAGGTGAACCGAGCGCCCTGACTGAGGTGGTGGAGCGAAGCCTTCTCTCCTTACTGTTCATTCCACTCCTAGCTCTGGTATTCCTGCTTGTGTGGAAGGTGAGCTGACCTTTTACCCCTAAGCTGTTTCATTTCATGAGGCACTCTGGAGATAAGATTGTTAGTGGCCTGTTTTGTTGTCGGGAGATACCGCTTTGTTCCGCGTAATTTATGACAGCCGGACGTCATCCTTTCAACTTCCTGCAGATGCTGTGCAGACTTCGTAGATCTGAGTCGCGTTAATTTCAGCTGGAACTGAGTTCCAAACTGAGAACTTTGATATTAAAACTTTTTCCCGAAACAGGTGCGATCATGGAGGAACGAGGGGGATCTTCAACAGAATCCTGGAGAAGGTGGACTCTTCACTGCACCTCCACTAGATGCTGAAATATCAGAAAAGTGAGCTGTTTTTTTTCTCTTTGACATTTACAGTCAAAATGTCAATAGAAAACTTTTCCCTTTTTATGTAACTCATTGAACTGTTCACACTGCAAATTGATTAGTTGCTTCGTACCAAATGGCTGCAGAAAGTGGGAGAGGCTCTACTTTTATTCAGTGGTCCTGTAAAGTTTAGATTAATATTAGGGCTGTCAAAGTTAACGCGATAATAACACGTTAACGCAAATTCGTTTTAATGCCACTAATTTCTATTAACGCATTACCACAATCGATCTTTCGGAGGTTGTAGCGGGCTCAGTTTGAAAGCTAGAATAATACTGGTATCGTACCGTACTAGTGTCATATGAAACTAGAAAACCTAAGGAATCCATCGGTACCAACCATGTCATACTAGCTTGTCGTGAAGGAGGTTAAATAACGCTGCAAACTTGCTAAATTTTGGCGAGGAAAAACTGTCATGGCCATTTTCAGGGGTCCGTGGACCTCTGACCTCAAGATATGTGAATGAAAATGGGTTCTATGGGTACCCACGAGTCTCCCCTTTACAGACATGCCCACTTTATGATAATCACATGCAGTTTGGGGCAAGTCATAGTCAAGTCAGCACACTGACACACTGACAGCTGTTGTTGCCTGTTGGGCTGCAGTTTACCATGTTATGATTTGAGCATATTGTTTATGCTAAATGCAGTACCTGTGAGGGTTTCTGGACAATATCTGTCATTGTTTTGTGTTGTTAATTGATTTCATTTAGCAACACTATGCGTTCTTCAAATAGTAGAATAACCCTCATGATGTCATCAGGGTTGTTTCGGTTTGGGCTTGAGGCTTAATTGAATCTTAGCTTGGTTACATTTTTTTAACAGAAAGCTTGTGTCACAAAAGAAAATGAAAAGGTTTAAAAAAAAAAAGTGGCAACAGAGATAGGGGCGGGGCTAATGACAAATGATATCCAGTTGCATGAATTGCATGGGAATTGTAATATTCAGAGTTTTTGGAACATGAGCCATACAAGGGATCAAAACTCGTATTATGATATTTTTGGCTCTGCTGCTTCAATTTTATGGAACTTTATGGAAGTAAAATACTAAATCACAGTTTTACCCCTTTAATAGGGCCCCACAGCTAAATGTTAGCCCCAGGGTCCCTCCAGGAGGTCACTCTGGCCCTGGACATAAGAAGTATATGCTTACATAGAAAACAGTCAGATTGTATACATAAACCACTATGGCTTCGGCTGTTCAGATAATAATAATATGACTGTTTTTGCAGATTTTATACCTGCTGGTACAGAACTGAACTCTTCATTCCATTCATTTTGTCCTTGCCAAGCTGAACTTTTATTTTACATGAATTCATAAAGCAAAGCAACGACACCGTCCGCATATCAGCCAGTCTTTGCTGATTAATCAGCCATGTAGGAAGTTAAGTTTACTGTCTAATCTTTAGCGTTTTTATGTTTTTAAGACTGTTTAATTATGTCTTAATGTTCTTTTGCAATTTGTCACAATGTTCTTGAATGTTTGTGTGAAGCACTTTGAATTGCCCTGTTGCCGAAATGTGCTATACAAATAAAGCTGCCTTGCCTTGCCTAATATTTTTCTCTCTGTTTTAACTACAGAAACATGTTGAACGTCATTGAAATAGCGTAACGCTTCTACGCTTCCATGTTCTTCACCGTAATTGGTGAGATTTTTCATATTGCGTTAAATTATCATGACAAAAACAAAAAAAAATCAGTTTAGAAAATAAAGCTGTTTGAATCCTTTCGTGTCACTGAGCTCTCAAACCTCTCTCCCCACACGTTTCTCTCACAGGGACTCTACTCTTTTCTCATGTTGGTGTCCAAAGGTGATGAAAAAAACAAACATGAAGCTGAATTCCATAGCGAGATCTCAAAGGTAAAAAGGCCTGTTTTTGACTGCTCTCCAGATTAACAATGGCATATTCATGCCATGCTCGAGATTCTTCTGGATAAACCACGCCTGCTGCCGTATGGATAAGCTTGCCTTTCTTGTAAGACTGCATTAACCCCATGCTTCTGAAAAAGACTGAGATTTTAGCAGAGAGGAAAACCCCCCGTACCACACCCCCCCCCCACACTGGATTCTCTGGCTCCCGCAAATCGTCCATCACAACCTGCTGCATCATGAACTCTTTGGGGGGAAAACTTCCCCCCTCAGCACGTTGCTACAGTCTGCCTGTGTTTTGGGGCCCACCAGTTCATCTTCAAATAGCAAAGCAGAGAGTGACTGACACTGGTTATCTCTTGTATGAACTGAGGCATGAATTACTACCTCCGGTGACCCTCACGTTAACCACAACAGCTCTACAGTTTCCTTTTAGTCCAGGGTTTCCTTAAGAATATAATGTTAAACATTGTAGTTCCAAGTTGTAGTCACATTGTCTGGTTTAGGCATGTACCCATGGGGATGTATGATGTATTTATTTATTGGTGTCAGCACTGAGCTGCTGCTGTTGATACAACTGAAATGTTTCAGGCAATCATTTAAGAGCACCTCTACTAATGGGTCACATTTAAAGAACAACCTATATACTAACACATCGTAAACCCCAAAAAACACACTCCTGAACAAGTTACATTTCCTCGTATGAAGTTGTTGTTGTCGGTATATATGACTCGATTGATTTAGGTTGTGTGAATGGATTACATGGAGAACAAAACACATATATACAAAATATGCTGCTTTGATTAACTTACATTTAGACCATTGCAATCTGCAATGACATTCTGCTAGCGAGTATCAGGGATGACTTCTGTGGATCCAGGATTTTTTTTTTTTTTTTTTTTTTTCTTGAAAATAAGTTGAATTCAGAACGTAGGTGTTAGACGCATGTAAGGCAACGATGGGCCTCCCATATTAAACGTTAGCTCAACAATGCCTTTATTTTTTTTTTTTTTACTTATCTCACCTTTTATGCTTGCAAAGCAAAAACTGTTACAGGGGAGATTTTTGATGGCCATTCCTCGATGAAAGGAAAAGAAACTAAATCATTAAAATTTGTAAAAGTAAGAAAAAGGTGTGTAAAAAGAGAACGAAATAAAAAATAAAAAATAGACCGAATAATCAAATGCTGAATAGTATAACATTTTAAAGGAACAGTGTGTAGCATTTAGGGGGAATCCATTGGCAGAAAATATAATATTAATAAGTATGTTTTCTTTTGTGTATAATCACCTGAAAATAAGAAACATGTTTTCGTTAGCTTAGAATGAGGCGAGCGGGTCCTCTTCATGGAGCCGGCCGCCATGTTGCTACGGTAGCCCAGAACGGACAAACCAAACTCTGGCTCTAGAGAGGGTCATTCATGTTTTCGCGTCGGCCACCGTAGTTCTCCTATACGCATGGCACACGGGAGAAGTTTCACCGCTAGATGCCGCCAGATCCTACACACTGCACCTTTAAATCAAGCTATCAATTCTTGGCTGTTCACTCAATGACCAAATATACTCGCAAATCAAACCCATTAGCTCAGACCTGTCACTCATACGGTTTAATCTGTTCTTACTAACTTTGCCTTTGTCCAGTATCAGTGTTGTGCTTGTATAATAAAACCCACTATAGACAATCTGACGAAGCTTGTTAATGCATTTATCCAGATTGGAATGCTAATGAAATGCTGAAGGATGATACCACTGTTTATGAAATTTGCAGAAATGCACCTTAGTTATTTTCACGATCCACAAAGCTCGCCACATGGGAATGCCATGCAGACCTAAATATCAATTTTGCCTTAAAGTTGCGCCATAATACACTGTCAAAGGAAGTGCACTGTCATCTCCTTCAAATACTGAGCTGCCGCACAATGGTGTAACTTTCAAAAGTTTTTTTTTTTTAAAGAAGCGTGGTGGTGAGTTTTAGAGTTATTTCTCTCCAGTGTACAAAATATCCATGTGAAGGGCAGGAAATCATTTTACTGGTAGTCAAATCCAAACAGCTGGCGTGAGATTGTTCAATGCATATGTATGTAGTCATAGCAATAGCAGAAGCCCTCCGATAATAAATCAATGTGCCCCTCCCTGCCTCCTTTCCTTTATGCACTCTCAGATCTGATAAGGTAGGAGCCGGAGGTGCTCCCTGCCTCAGTGATAACAGATCTTATCAGAGCTGTGAGGAGAAAGGCAACGGTTTTAAAAAAAAAAAAAAAAAAACATCTCAACTGTGGCAAGCTGTTTTAACATTTATTAGCTAAGTTTGACTATCCAGAATCAACATTACAGATATTAACGTCATTTTGACTTGTTATTGCATTGTGACTCGTCCGAATTTGTATTCAAGATATCTATGACGTCATTCTCACAGTCCAAAGGACAGTTATCTGTAATTCAGATATCAGCAGTGCTGTCACTGAAAACGACACTTGAGTCGTCACACAAATCCTAAATGAAAACTGCAGATGTCCGTAATTCAGTTCAAATAATAGTTGCAGATATCTAAAAAACGTCATTATGACTAGTGGATTGGATATTGGCACCAGTAAAGCATTTGAACAGTGTTGGCAGAAGCAATGGCGGTCGCTGTCGTCGATGATACCATGGAACGGTGAAGAGCTGAGCATCAAGGAAGTTGCGGCGAACGAGAGCTTCGTTCACTAGAGAGCCGTGGTAGAAAGTTGCAGGGTGTTGTATATTTATTGTGAAAAGTGCCACATTGACATTGCGGATATCTGCAACTGAATCGTAGATGTATCTTTAATGAGAAACCCATGAATGGCAGAAGTAGTTTGAATTTTACAGTAGGCTGCATTCACACCAGATCAGGCGTTGCAGCGATTTGCCGCAGGGTTGTGCGGCGGTGTGTGGGAGTGTCAGTAATGACCCATTGACTGCACAACGATTAACATCTTTTGTGCCCTCATGGCTGGGCTGTACGGCTCTGGATCGCCGGTTATGTGTTCGGGGTATGAACGGGAGGACTGGCGTTTTCGCCGCACCGCCAGATCTGGTGTGAATGCAGCCTTACTAGTCTGTCATTACAGATATCATGACTTAGAGCACTGACTGGGCAAAATGACGTTGCAGATATCCGTAATGAATATCCAGTCTAGCTAATAAATGTTAAAATGGTTTGCCATACCAAACGGGATAACTCCCACAAAGCCGTGCCCATCTCAAAGTAAAGTAGGTCAGTAATGGATAATAGGTATTGATATAATTATGGAGATCATTAATGGCGATCAGTAAAGAGGTAGGAGTGTGAACAGGGCACGCTGGCTGTGACCTTTCCCATCAGGCCGCCCTGCTGCGAATAGCTGACAAATGACAAAGTGGCGGGACACAAACATCTGTTTCTATATCTAGTTTGAGTATTTCTATCATGTTTGTGGTCTTACATTGTACCATGTCCATTCTTGGTTCTGTGCCTTGTTTGATTAGTGTGATTGACTCTGTGTGTAAATGTCAAAAGCCTGTCTATGTTTCTGTGTGGTAGCAGAAAGTGGAGAGATCATTACAGCGCAGATTAGAATAATCTCACCACAATAACCCAACACATATGATCCCCGATGAATGAACTCGTGACATGTTTAGTTGGCTCGACCTGTGCCCAGTTATGATTCGGAAGACGGTTTTCTGGAAAAGCAGTGCTTCAGTATGTGAAAACTCTTTATCGGCAGAATAAACTGCAGTGGTTGTGACATTTCTGTCCATTTTAGCCTTTGTAACCTTTAGGAAACAGTTCAACTGGTAACTCTGCTTGTTTCATGTGTATTTGGGACTTAGGAGGAGTATATTGTGCAAAATTGAATCTGTGTTTGAAAAAAAAAAAAAAGTATACCACATTGGTGTTCATATAGTTCAGAGCAACAGTACCTTTCAGCATCAATAGCTGGAATACTTTGGTGTGGTAAAGTATTGTTTATGTTGAACTGCAAGATAATTTCATTCATTCAAAAATGCATTTTTGAAGAACACTCTATTAGTATTACCTGTGCCATATTCTCTATGGCAGTGAGAGTCTGTGTTAGAAAAATATACCACATTGGTGTTCATATAGTCCACAGCAACAGTCCTTTTAGAAGGAATATCTGGAATTAGTGGTATGGTAAAGTACTGTTATTTAAAAGCTTTTAGTCAATTCTTTCTATGCAAAAATGCATTTTTGAACAATATTATCCACGACAGTCTAGACCTGAGACTTTCACTTCGATCATCTTTAGGTTTCGCTTCTCTACATGAAGACTATTATGTGCAGTCCCCAGTATTCTGACAGAGACACAGGCTAGTCTAGCCACAACCAAACTAACAAACAAGGTATACTCTGTCAAACGTTGCTTTTTATACATAGTCTATGAATATCATGAGCTGCAACAGGTCTAAGCTGTGAACAAAAAAAACAAAACAAAAAAAAAGAAATAACATGGTCTCCCATTTTCCTGTCTATGCGAGAGCCACAAACAGTCCGTATGTCTGATGCATGGAAGCCAGATTCCAAGCAATTTCATGCATTAGTCGAGAGAATGACTGCCCTTAAATACTGTTCCTATGTGGGTTGTTGTTGTGTGGTCTGAGAGTGAGCAGAGCTACATCCTGAACAGTGCTTTCGGGCTCGAGTGATCCAATCCATCCCACTTCAGTGGGTGAATCAAATGGCTCTAGGCAGGAAATAAGTCTGGGTGCCAAAAAGCAAATGTAATTATTGCCCGGTTGGTATTCTGGGTGAAAACTCTACTGTTTTCTGTATTTTTGTATAAATGTAAAGAAACATATATGAGATATGAATAAAGTACACGTATCCAACTGTTCTTTATTGGTTTGTTTCTTGTTCGGGAATCAAGCATCTGTGCGTCTTTTTTGGGCCCATCAGGGGGCAATGTTCCAAACATTTGCTTTGGGCAAAATAGCTTAGCTGCTTACGTGTATGGGGTCTGTAATTACCAAGGGGGACCCTAGGTAATTACAGTCCCCATACATGTCTTCAGAGGCATGTGTGAAAGTCTCAAACTGCATGTTTGTAGCCATTTGAAGGCATTTTAAAAAATGCACAGTATGTCTGTCACGTTAATACTAAATTGAATGCATTCGTTAGTTTCTAAATGACATTATTAAGGAGATGTAAAGTGATTTTAGGGGGAAAAAATGGTTGTTCAGAATAACCTTTTTTTTCTCTAATATCACAAAGTGACAGTTCAGAGCTTCGTGGAAAACTTGTGTTCAAGAAAAGCGTGTGCTCTTCAGCAATGTGCTTGCTATGCTGTGTTCACAGTACGAGCAACGCAGCAACAGGCTATAAAATATTGTCAATGGAAGCCGGTGACATGAAGCTACAAACTGATGCCCGACGCTACAAATCGAAGTTGAGCTGGGCTGCGTCCAAAATCACATACTGTGCACTACATACCCAATATGTGTATTCTCGATCAACATACTTGTGTGTGAAAAACAGTAGTATGTATGTTTTCAGATGCACTGAACTTTAATTACCACGTCACTTCTTGAGAGCCTCCTTGCCGGTTGGAGACGCGTAACCATGGTGACCCGTAACAACCTCGCGACCAAACAATAATTTGTGAGAACCATAAAGTCTGACTTTAAAAACTATATAGTACGCCTGTAGTAAAGTGAAATCTTATACTTGCACTTAAATTGAAGCGTTATTGGGTTACCGCATTGCATTGTGGGATATTTATGCTGGCTTCCAGTGTTTGCACACTGTAATATTTCACTGGAAATAGTATGCAATTCACGTGCTATTGGTTTCATACTAAGGTTTTGGACATACTAAAAAAATCTCACCTATTGTTTTAGCGTACTAAATAGCGTGTTAGTGTGGAATTTCGGACGCAACCATGGTTTCAACTTTTTTCAGTGCTCCAATGATGCGTCAACCAATCATATGTTTTTGTTTCACCCTGTTCCGTTCAATCTAAAAAAATAATGCCGTTAGCAAGTTCCCTGTGTTATTTGACATAACTACGTCAACGAGCGCTTGAGCAACACCTCAACAGCGACTTGCCACGCTGGCCGTTTTGTTGCTTTTGTTCCTCGAAGTGTGAACACGGCATTAAAGTCTTATGTGCACTTGACTGCTCGAAAAAGACTGCCAAGAATAATGTGTTTCGTGACAGGTTGATGAGATAATAAAGACAGGATCGCTTGCTTTGAAGGTTTCAACTCTTCCAGAAGCGTATAAACATACAATGCAGGGGTTTGTAGCTCCTTCATGACCATGTTTTAATAAAGCAATAATGCCGAAGGCCTTCAGTCTTCTCAATGCCATTATCTCACTGTTAAGCGTGACCTTGAGTATATTATTGATTTTATGCGACTTTTTAGCATATTCAGCATTAGAAGATCTCTTTAGTTTTGCTAAAGAAAGAATGAATTACACATCCCTAATGGTCAAAGCGCTGAAACGTTTTGCTCTCCGATCGCTACTACTTTCAATACGATCAATCTGTCATATTACTTCAGTGACAATGCTTTGATAAAAATGTTCTGAACTATCCACCGAATCCATCTCTGAGTAAATTGTGCTTGAGCTCGTTAGTTGTAGTCTGGCTTCGTGAGGCTCACGTGGTGCCGCTGAACGTGAAATGTTGTTGAACCCTGTTCTTAGAAGAGCTTGAAGACATCATTACATTGATGGTAGGAGCCACTTTACACAGAACACTCATAAAGAGCTTAGTGCGTAATGATAGACCATCTATCGTCATGTTCAGTCTTGACGAAATACCAACCAAAGTGTCCCAAGCTAACAGGACTCACTTTTGATTGTCAGCAGTTCTGTAGGCCTATTATAATACTGTTTATACTCAATTACTCAATATTCAATTATCAATCCATTTAAGGCCATAGTTAGGAAACCCTAGTAGTGTTTGGATTAAAAAAAAAAGCATATTTCAAACTTTTTTTCCAGCACAGCACTGACGCCGCCCATGTAGAGGAGGTTAACTTGAAGAATGTTAATGCTCTCAAGTGCATCTTTCTGTAAGTGCAGCATCGTAGAAACATGTTAATGGCTTGGTATTTCAAGGACTGTTATTTGACTGACAGGAAAGTGTCCATTTCTCTTGTACATCATTGATCAAGTGGTATACCACAAGGCTCAATTCTTGAGCCTATGTATTTTCAACCCGTCAAATACAGATGCTTGGTCAATGCCCCTCAGCGTCTGATACCGACGCACCGGGCTTTCAACTAACTGCAATGTAAATCCAGTATAAATAGCGAGAAACGTTGCGTAGGATGGAGGATGGGTGGGTCAAACAAACACAGGACTTTCGCCCAGGAGGCCGCTATTGGTGTCCCGTGTGAAACCAAGCCAACGTTGACTTATTTTACCTCACCTTTGTTACGTAACTTATGCACTAATACCAGTTACGTAAAAAAAAAACATAGTTATTTAAGGTAACAAACGTACTTATTTAAACCAAACCACCGTCTTTTCCTAAGCCTAACCAAGTAGTTTTGTTTCGTAAGAAAACCTACGTTGGAAGTTTATTTCAGATGGAATTTCATTCTCACTGTGCAATATAATTTTTCCACTTGTGCAGTTTTGTTAATTGTCTGTTTATTGTCAATACTGTATATATGTTGTTCCTATTCATATTTTGTTTAGCTCTTTTTTTACTGTGTTAGCTGATGCCTCTTCTTTCTGTACTATCCCCTTTGCTGCTGTACACTGCAAATTTCCCTACTGTGGGACTAATAAAGGAATATCTTATCTTATCTAATCTTATCTTATTTTGAAAAAAAGACTGTATGCACGTTACGAGCGGAAACTGTACGTTTCCTGGGAACACAGACGTTTATTTTGAAAATACACTGTGCTTTGTAACAATCGGAAACTGACACGCCGTCCCCGACACTTCCAAAACCAACGCTAGAGGGATATCTAGAGTATCACAGTTTGAAACATAGATAGAAGATAGAGGATTGTATCTGTTCTAGCTTGTACCAATTCCTCTGCATAGTTTGCTAATACAGCACAATCAATGGATTATTACTTGGTCCATGGTCCAAAAAAATTTTTTTTTTGTTTAAAATTGTTCCTTTAATTCAATTCAGTATTCACAAAATAATATTCAAGCTAATGCATGTTTGTCAGACAAATGCCTCAGAGAACAACTGGTTGACTGTGTGATGTTCACCAGGTATAGTTGCTTCAGTTACTGCCACTGCTTATAGACTTTTCAGTACAGTATTTTTCAAACTATTGTGACATACAGTGGTTTGGGATTTCCATAGAATTGGTTTATCAACTGTTTTGTGGATGCCAAGAACATACATCACACTGACCAATGTTACAATTTCGTCTTTGCTATCGGGAAACAACAGGAAGGCCGCGACAAGTCCATTGTTCATAGACATGTTAGGATGAATGTGCGATTGTGTGTCATTATGAATAGGCACGCTGAAGCACGCCTTTACGCGCTGTGTGCGACGGGACATACACAAGTCGACTGACCTCAGCCCGGTGGCGTGTATACGGACATGTGGTTCAGCTGCTTCCCAGGGTCACACAGGTCTCTCCTCCATCATGCCGTTCCAGTTTAGTGAATCTCACAGAACAGATGATTGGTTCAAAGGGCACTCCCATGACCATGAGTGATTCAATTGCACTTTAATAATTAAGTCCTGGCAGCGACCGCAGCTCCATGACTTTGGTTTTTCCCCTAGTGCTATATGAGGAAGCTGATTCTTGGGTCAGGAGGTCAGGATTGCAACGAAGCAGAACAAGGAAGCATGGCAAAAAGAAAAAGAAAAGAGACTTCAGCCTCGAGTGATAACATGTAAAATACAGCAGATTTATGTCATCAGATTATGTAAGAGTAAATGTTTGAGTTAGTATCCACGGCAACAGGTGTGTCAGAGCAGTTGTATGAATACGAATCCAGGCATGCTCAGCGAGATCCTTCCCTTGATAAAAAAATGGAAATAATAATAAATGCTTCATAAATCTCTGAGTTCGTGTGCTTCTAGCACAGCAGACAGGACCGCAAGGATCTGGGAATATGTTTACTACCTCACAGCCAGGAGCTTCCTCTTTCCCATCCTTCCCCTCAGACGGCTCCCAGCTGCTCAAGCTGATGGAGGAAAATCATTTAGCAACCCAGAAACCTTTTTTTGTTTTCGTGACTGTAAACCGGCTGAACTTGGATCACAGTGTGTTGGCTCTTTGTGTGGGTGCACTTGATGGATCTGTCCCTGACGTACCCATGAATGCGACTTAAAAGGGGTTTGTTTTTTTTTTGTTTTTTTTGAAAAAAATTGTTTGTGTGCTTTGTCTCAGGCGAAGATAAATGTGCCTCGTGTTTCTCCACCAGTTCTGGCTTAGATAACTGTTCTGAAATATAATTAAGAGCAAACGACTCTATCTGACAAACAGCAGTTCAAAGTGGAGTCACTGGAAAAACGGATTTAACTGTGAATCGTGTCCAGAAATAACAATGCAACTGTAGAGTGGTAGCTAACAGCTTGAAAGCCTTCACTGCCGGCATTACAAACAAATGGAGAGTAAACACAATGAGACGTTGTCACACTGCTCAGACAAAGCCTCAAGTAATCTCTCCTGGAATATTCATGTATAATACAGAAATGTCAAATGAAATGAATTTTTATTGAAACAAATTTGGGGGGAATGTGACCTGTCAACATCTGTGACATTGATTGTTACCATTCATGTGTGTCCCGTAGATAGCTCGGTTTGATGTGAAGGTAACTTACAGAGGTACATCATCTAAAGAAACATGTCTTTTCTCAATCCGGATCCTACACGAACGCACACTTTTCCGCCAAAGCTTAGAGCGGTTTGGGTTATTTCACATGAGATATTACTGTATTTGTGTTTTTCTTCAAGATTATCTCACTGCTTTGCATTGGGCGGGGCTCAGCTGGAAAAAGATGGTGCCACTTACTTCCATGCAATAATAATATGTTAACAACATTTGAATCAAAATCAGATGGGTTGTTTTTGGTCACTGTCAGTCAAATCCGATCAAACCACACTGACACAAATCACATTAGCTGATTTGAGTGTTTAACGCTTAATAAATAACAACTTAAGATGTTTTCTCTTTTACTTTGAATGTTGCTTATTTAGTCATGAATATTTGCAAAATCCACTCAACAGCCCAGACGTTATCTGGCTAAACGAGTCTCCGAGTCTCTCGGGTTAAACGGGCATCTGCCACGAAAGGTTCATCATGTTGTGCCAACATTAATGCCTGGCAGGCTCAGACATGCCATTAAAATGAACTTCTAGTTAACAGTTTAATATTAGTCCTCTTCCTGAGTCGGGAGATGAATGAATCCAGGTGACGTAAACATTGGGCGCAGTATCTGACATGCAGGTCAAGATCCACAGACGATCTATCTCCAGTCCATCTCACCGGATTTTGCAGCTTTTAGTCTAACACAGGGTTATTTAGTACAAGTTGAGCTTTAGGGTTATTAGGGTGAACGCTTCTTGAATGCAAGAAGAGATCAATTGGTCGGACTTGTATAACTGCTGTGATGTAATTGTACCACTTTGTAACTCTCAGCCAGCCCGTCAACATGTGGCAGCATGTGTCTTAATTTGAACATCGAGCCGCTCTTGTTTGTGCACAATTTTCTCACATTTGTGTCCTCGTGAATCACGCTAGTGAAGCCTGTGTTTTTTGCAGGTGCGTCCAGGTGTTTATGTGCACGAGCCAGTGTGTGTGTGTGTGTGTGTGTGTATGAGAGGGCAGGCAACAACTGAGTCATCACAGGCAAAGGCAGTGAAAGGGCGTCATGAAGGCAAGGTTGTGAATGCTCCCTGCTCTACTGTGTTGGCGCATACATTAACAACAACACACAAAACAAGGTATTATCCATTCTCTTGAGTGCATGACAAAGCTCTTTATCGTCATAAACTGTCTTTTTTTTTGTGCGTGTCCCCTCCCACTCTGTCTGCGAGTGTGTGTGTGGGAATCAGCACAGGACCCTAGTCACAGGTCAGGGGCTCTAAGGTTACTAATAGCCCACACCAATAGACTTGTGATCCACGTCTTGCCCTTTATGGCGCTCTTCCCTGCGGCCAGAGGAGAATGCCTTCCCCCCCAGGTGGGGAGCGCGGGCCTGGCCAGCCCCGTCCCGAGAGGACGTAACAGGAGGCTTATCGGAGCGCCGGGCTGTGCTGTAATACTCCTGTGAAAGGTCTTTCAGGCCGCCTCCCAATATTGATTTTTCTGGGCAGGAGGGAAATGGAGAAGGCCCCCCCTCAGTAGCACTGGAGCTGGGGAGGAGGAGAAGGAGACAGGTAGAGATAGAGGTTTAGGAGGGGGGAAGAGAGGGGACGGGGAGAGATAGCAAGAGGGACAGACAGTGAGACTCAGAGATGAGCCGCTTGCACACCCGGCCGTTGGCCATACAGGGTTAAGGTTTTAGTCCTGTCTGTTTACGTAAACAAAGCACTTGTGTAACCCGGTCACCACGGGCTATTTACAGCTAGCAGACTACAGGTTGCAGACTAAAAAAAGTGCATCATTAGTCTTATCATTTACAACCCCTGTTCAGACTATTAATAAAAACAAGTTAATGTATTTATTGCGGGTGTGGTCTGAATTCCTCCACATTGTGCTTTCAACTTTTGGACTGCGTGCACTGACCTCTGGTATCCTGGCAATGAATCTCATTGTTGCCATAAATAAACCAGGCAGCAGAATATTTCTTGACCACACCAATTCAATTTAAATAAATACGTTTCATGTCCGCCTCGTATCACGCTTCCAGAAATACACAATGCCACATGCCTAGGGTTGTGAAACATTTGGTCAGGTTTAGACAACAAAACTGGTTAAGGTTAGAAAAAGGTTCATGTTTGTGTTAAAATAATAAGGTAACAACATAACTTAACAACCGTAACCAGCATAAATAAATACCCGGCTCATAGCAGATGGGGTGAAAGTCCTGTGTTTGTTTATACTACGTCACCTGACTTCCTTAGAGGCAGCCCTGCACGTCTTGGTTCACGATTACGTGGGTTTTATACGCAGGGCCGGCTTAAGGCATGGGCTATATAGGCAGTCGCCTAGGGCACCACCTTCTGGGGGGCGCTGGTTGCCCTCTAAAAAAATTATAATGATAATAATAATAATTTTTAATTAAAGAAATACACTTTTCACCCCTGAAACAATTACCTGTTAATAAAAGTGTAAATTGTAGTGAAACTGACTAAACACTTTTAAGCCAACAATATCAGGTACCAATTGTTTATTTATAATATAATAAATACAGTTATTTATGAATATAAAAATCTAAATTTTTTTCTTAAAACCATTAAAACCATTAAACCTAACTCTAGAGCGCCGCCGCCACAGGGGGGGGGGGGGGGCTCCAAATCCGAATTTCGCCTAGGGCACCAAAAGGACTAAAGCCAGCCCTGTTTATACGAATTACAGTGCATTACTTTCCGTATGTATAAGTACGAACAGTGAATGAATTTCATACAGACACACATACTGTAGATATTTGCAAGCAATAAAAAAGTGAAATGACGCAATATATTGTCATTGGCTATGTTTTTTATTTTTTATAATACAGGCTTTTGAAAAAGGAGATTATTCATCTTTGACAGTAAATTACTTTTAATACAGGACAGAGAAAAGATGATGCTTGACGGTAATGTTGGCCGCCCTAAGTCTCAGTTTGCAACAAATTCTGTGAAAATGTTTCCGCATCACAACAACCCATTGAAAATTGATCATAAAGCAGGAATCTTAACCTTTTTTTTTTAAATTAGAATTTGAGCATAAATTGAACATGCGTAACCTTTGCTGATCAGAAGACACTGTGGCCACAAGTGACTATTGCAGAATTATTGAATTGTCCTTCATTTCCCATGATGCTCTTGAGTTACGCATCATCATTAGGCGACCTTACTGAGAGCAATGGGTCCACAAGCAGGAAACATCAAGCGTGCCTACTGGTGGGGTAAGGCGTGTTTACAACTTGTTATATTTGTGGTGATATTTATCTGTGACGTGCTGAAACATATTTTAACAGTAGCACAACAAGAGAACTGTCAAACTGACTCAGGAATGTCAGCAACTGAAGCCACTGATCACACCAGGTCAAGTAAGGTTGAATGGGCAAACCCCCTTTAGTTTATTTAATCGATTAAGAGTGTGTTTAATTAGTTATGACATTTATTTTTTTAGAGGGAGGTTGTGTTATCTCTTCTTTTGCTGTGTTAATCCTTGAGATTATCATGCCCAAATGCCATATTTGATTTGTCTCGTCATTGGTATTTACTGTACGTGGCTCCACATGAAGGAAGGTGCAAGGAATATCATTTTAATGTGTTTTTTATACTTGGTCTGTGTATTGGTTTTGAGGCAGCTGTGGCTCAGGAGGCAGGTCCACTAATCACAGGGTTAGCAACTCGGAGTGTCCTTGGGCAAGACACTGAACCAAGGTCTTCCCGATGGGCAGGCCAGTGCGTTGCATGGCAGCTCCGTCGCCATCGGTGTGTGAGTGTGTGCGAATGAGATGCCGATTGTAAATCACTTTGTCCATTAAGGTAGAAAAGCGCCACATACTGTATAAGTGCAGTCCACCATTTAGTTTCCATTACAGATAAGGGTTGCATGCCATTCAAGTGCAAGATTTGATTCTGACAGGAATTTATTGGAGATGATGGATGTCAAGAGCGGGAGATAGGGGCCGGTAGCAAAAGAAGCAGCAGCACATTCTCAAACTGAGCGTTTGAATCGTCTTAAACTAGCTGAGCATTTAAAGTAGGGGACATTAGCCGCTGCACACAGTCTGGCATCGATATTGGAAAAACCTTTTTATTTATATTATGATATTCATTTGAGATATATAGCCCAGCACTATCCCGTAGTCCCTCAATTTTTAACCCAAAACAGCCTTAGGATTAGAAACGAGTGAATGAAATGGCTCGGCAGAGAGAGTGGGAGACTGAACAAAATACTGTAGAGACGGACAGACAGTGACCGAGGAAGATGGATCACCTGTGTGGGAGGAGGCCACCCAGGGGAGGAGGGGGGGGGGGGGGTGTGTGTGGATGAATCGGCCAGACAAGGGGGCCTTGAGAGCTCTTGTTCGGTGTCACCTCGGTGCAGAGTGAGAGTGCGCGACTATTCCAGCCCCCGTCATCTGATCTAAGGTCATCCCGCCACAGTGTGACTCAGTGGCTCCTGAATGCTGCTTTCAGGCCTGTTCAGCTCTACTTGAGGATGAATCACTTAACTCCAGCCTTTTATTTCTGGAGAGGATCCCGTTTCTATGCGGCCGTGTTTCCGCTCCGAAGGGAACATTGGTCATCGCCTCGCCCCCACACGAGGGCTGCCGTAGGTTTGATCAGACCATCTGGTGAGCTGTTATTTTAATCAGAGTGGGATAAATGAACCACACAGAAGCTTCCATACCGTTGCACAATATGCTTTGCACTGGCTTTATTCTTGTGTTTACCCCCTGTGGAGTTAAAGAGACATACATTATATTCATGCGCTCTCACTTGACCTGCATACAAGCATCTTTAGGCACGTTACCCGAAAGTCGTGGCCTTTATCCTTAAAAAGTCTTGAACAATAATCCCAAATGGAAGAACGCCTGTACACTTTCCAAACTTTTTAAAGTATGAAATAGTTCTGCCAAAACCCAAATGTCTCCCCTGAGACACTTTATTTGCAAATGCATCAAACAAAAGGAGTTGGATGGGTGTTGCCATATTATCTAGACTTGAGTAACGCGCCGCTTCCCTATTCAGTCTTCCTTTTGACAGATTTCAAAGGGGTAACATGATAATACTGAAAGCTAACTGACAAAAAAATGCAAACAAAAGCTACCTCCCTCTTTTAGTATTATGACATGAAAGACACCTGTTCTTTCTCAGATGCGGCACAAAAAATATGAAATGAATACTGTAGATAAGCGCATCATCTGGCAGATTGACTTGGAGATGCTAACGTCCAGAATGTAATATACAGTATGTCCAGGCGCTGTATCTGTAAAGGCACAAAACTAGCTTTCTGCTAAGTAATCAACTCAAGTCCACTTAAACATAATTAAGTTTGTTGAATACATTTTATTTTACAAGCCCATGTACATTAAAACTTTGAGGTAGAAGTTAAATACGACTCCCCAAGTGCATTTCAGCAAGAAACTTTCTTCCCGGCTGATAAAAAGACCAGGAGTCGCTGGATAAAACACATCATAGCTAAGTTAGCTAGCTAGTGTTGGTGACGTATATTGTGCGAGACGAGAGATGTAGTTCAGTGAGCGGTTTTACACAAAACTAAATGATACTACGACAAATCTAAGACAAATTGCGACTTTCTTGACTTGCAAAATTAGCTTTAGTATTTGTCTCTCGCCGTTGACTACCGTACATATTTTTTCCAAAATAAGGTCCCATGGTCCATGTTAGCAGATGGGCCAAACTAAAAAGTCAAAGTACACGTCAAAGAAATTTTTCCCAAAGAACGTTACTGTCATATTAGGTAGTTCTCATCACGCTGATGTTTGCTGTGTGTTCAAGTGTTAATTTTTCTGATAAGTTTGGTTTTAATTTGTTATTTGATGCTATAAAAAGGGGGTGAGACGTCATGATTGGCAGCTGTGAGTCTCTCTCGCTGACAAGCTGCGGCCGTGCTCGGCTCGAAATTGGTTCGGGCAGTTGACCTCGATACCGCGGCTCCACCGCCCGATCACTACTGCGCAGACTCCGGCTCCAAATGACATCAAAATGTCAGGATGGTAGCTCCCGTATCCAGGATATTTTGGCTTCGCTTCTGTGGGAGGACGTGGAGACGCGTCGTCCATCTTTATATACAGTCTATGGTTTTAACACAAAAATAATCCCTTTGGTAAAAGGTTGTTGGGCGGAACAACCTATCAGCCTTATCCCTTTCACTTTTCTTCCTTTAGGAGGACATTAAGTTGTCTTACATTCATTCCTTTGAGACGAACCCTGACCTTAACTATCTCAACTACATGCCTAAGGCCAACCTTAAGTTAATAATAAGGTGGCGGCTGTGACTCAGGGGGTTCCTTTAATGACAAGGTTGGCGGTTTGAGCTCCTCCTGTCTGCATGTTGAGGTGTCATTGAGCGAGACACTGAAAGTTGCTCCCCGGGCGCTTTACAGCAGACCACTGCTCCTAAATACTTGGGATGGGTTAAATGCAGAGATAAAACTTGATGTATGTGTGACGATTGATATAAAGTTTAAGTAGTTAGTGTTGAGGATTTCCCACCGGCTTAGTGATCTAAGGCTCTCGCTCTCCTATCTGCAGACAGGAATATTGATATTGGATGATTCTGTAAAGATCCCGGACAATGTTCAGTGACAACATTTTTTAATATCAAACGCCAAATGTTTTTAAAACTGGCAACTACGGTATGGTCAAGGTTAGGGAAAGCTTGTAGCTATGGCAAATAAAGTTTGGTTAAGGCATAGCTCGGGTTATGCAACTACAGTAAAACCCTTGGTTAGAAACATTGTGGTTAGAGTTGATAAAAATATGAATTGCAGCTATGAGACGGGACACAAAATCCAGTCAGACATGCTTCATGCCCATCCAACCACCTGACCTACACACTCACAACGTAAAGGCCGCAAATCGTGACGTTCAGAGTCGTCCAATATGAACGTATTTCCTAGGATGATCTGAATGTCCCCAATGGGAGATGAGTCCCCATAATGTGGTTTTTGTGAACAGATTTTTGTGGGGACAAAAATGTTAATGTTATATATACATTCATTTGAAGTGGT
The DNA here is from genome assembly GCA_916701645.2 of Sebastolobus alascanus. Lineage (NCBI taxonomy): Eukaryota > Metazoa > Chordata > Actinopteri > Perciformes > Sebastidae > Sebastolobus > Sebastolobus alascanus. Next base: position 776,319 of record CAKAOJ020000050.1, read on the forward strand.
AAGTGTTGTGTATCCTGATTTAGAAATAGAAATAAAATCAAATAAACAAGACAGGATGTCTACTACAGGGACTGTTGAGACCACACAAATACTGGGTAGAACAGGAGAAAAAGACACATAAAGCATCATCCTTGGATTTGCAGGATTCTTTCCATGGCTACAGTTAAGAATTTGTGATTCTCCAATCAGATAGGAGCTTGAGGTATTCATGTCAGAGTAGCAATCTCTGCTCCGTGATAAAAATACATGCCTGCTTGTCTAATGTTGGCCAAAAAGCACATGATGATCCTCTGGAGCATTGGCACAATGTTCTACGGAAAGATAAATTAAAAGCGGCTACTGGAGAAAATCCATCACTGCATTCCACAGAAAGTAACTCGAACAAGTCAGCGGTAGGATCCCAGTGACAGTGGTCAAATTGAACAATGTTCTGCTGCTACATCAAGGCCTGAACAGCTTACCAGTTTGTGACGAATCGTGAATCTAGTGTATGTATCACTGGGTCAGTGCCAAACCACTGAACTGAGGCCGAAATGCCCCCGGGCTACAAGGGCGCTTTCACAAGCCATATCCGTTCGGCCAAGTCCGAAGCATACTGAAATTGATACTTTCGGTTCGTTTTCTATAAAGTCTAGTTCAGTTTCACAGTGTAAAAATTAAAGCGGACCAAATAAAATAAAAAATAATTTGCTGAGGGGCGTGTAGGGAGGAGCGAATAAGAGATGCCACTTCTATGCCAGGAATCACAGACTTTGAAATATTGCTGTTTTTTTCACTTTGACTCGTCACTATTTTTGTGGACGTTATTCCAGCCCAGTCACACAGCAGTTCGTGAAATAGTCACGAAATTTAATCTATTGATTCGTGTACATAGACACCTAATCCACGTAACTGTGAATGGGATGTATAAAGAGCGCCGGACGCCGTGTAGGGAGGAGGTCGCGGTGGATGTGTGGGTCAAAAAACGCAGGACTTTCACCCGTTCGTGTCCTGTGTGAAACCAGAAGTCACAGTTCATTTGTTTGTCACGTTACGGCACTTCCGGAGTTATTTTAACCCAAACCACCATCTTTTCCTAAACCTTACTAAGTAGTTTTGTTGCCTAAGCCTAACCAAGTTGATCTATTCCTAAGCCTAACTACGTAGTTTTATTTGAAAGATCGGAGCGGAATTATGTAGGAAAAAGCACGAAAAATATGTTGTTGAAAGTCGTGCTGAGTGTCTGACATGACTATTTCACAAACTGCTGTGAGACTGTGTTGGTTATTCTGTATGTTCTCTCAAGCAAACATTTGACTTCTGCAGAAGTCCAGGTCAGTCTTCACCCACTCCCTACTGTTAACCTGTTGTTTACCTGTGTCCATCTCAACAAACGCCCACGGAGGCAGCCCATAATCCCCTGCATTTTGGTTCACTTCCTGCAGCTGGGTCGGAGTATGTTCTCACTGCCATCGAACTGCACTATATGGTTGGCTTCCCACTGAGCAATAGGCATCTTTTCAACATAGCCTCTATGCTTAAGCTCTGATATAGACCACAGGATTTATTGGCTACATATAGCCCGGTGTTAGATCATATTTTAAAAACATCTTACATATTTTTAAAATGCATAAAAACCTTTAAATAACATAACTGCTCAAACGAACCTCACAAGCGTTCGATTAAAACGGACTAAATGTTGGCTTGTGAAACCACCCTAAGACACAAACACAAGCAAGTCTCCTTTTATTCTGTTCGGTTTACCCATTGCGTGTTTTGACAGTTGTAACATATTAATGATGTTATTGCAGCAATTTTAACCGTCTTAAACAAACATAACAACATGCTGGAATAAATGAAGTTGTGGGGAAAAAGTGAGGGATTCACTGAATGATATTTTCCTTTTGGTGACATTTGTAAACTCACACTGGTGAATCTTGATTTCAAAGATTAGTTTTGGATTTTTAATTTTCCTTCACGCAGCAGTTAGAGGAATTTCTGTTGCCCTCAGACTACACTGCTGTTAATGCCAATGTCTTACGGCTAAAGGTCAGCTGCTGGCAGTGTTCACTCTGGAACAAAAACACCATCACTGTGTGACAAACATGGAAGGACAGAAAACGAGGGCAGGGACACTGTTTCTTTTATAATCTGGCAATCAATGAGGATAATGATGATTTTCTTTACCACCATAACCTATTAACTATGTCAATGTGAAAATAATGAACTATTGATAACATTCAATGCCAAAAGTTCAACTATTTGATACTGGAAAGAGAGCAGTGATTGATTAAAAGCTCTTTTTACCGACTCACCCTCCTTACATGTTCCCTCCCAACGAATTCCTCAAAATTTCTCAACATTTATTTTAAGATATGCTGGTCCAACGTCTCTGGGTTTGCATGGGAAGCTCGCTTGCATCTTTTCATGCTTGACAAAGTAGATATGGATGAATGAGGATTTTTCACATGAACACAAAGTCAAAATCCCCTAATCAGGGCCGATAACAAGGATCCAAAACAACTAAAACATCCCAATGGACCCGTTTGTCTGATTACTGACAAACTGTAGCACAGAAAGGGAACTTCTAAGGAAAAGAGCAGATAGAAAAGTGAAAGGAGAAGACTTCAACCAGCTATCAGAGATCACCAGACACAGGCGGGTTCAATTTTCTCACTAAAAAGAAGCATGATTCCTCACGCATGTTCTCACAGGACGCATTCAATGAGAAACCTTTCACAGTGTGCAGTGTAGTTCCATATACTTCACTGCTAAACCACAGCATTACACAGAATTACACTGAATAATTAGCAAATAAAAGTTAAGATCCATAGGAAGAGTTTAAGTTAGGATTTTTCCCAATTCGGTATTACAGAAGCAATTCCTAACTTTTGTAATCTTATCTTATCTCAGGTTAGGAAATCCTAAATACTCAATCCAACATGTATGCATTAATTTTTGTCATGGATTGTCTATGTTGTATTTTCATTATGTTGTTACTCTGTACACACGACATCTATTGCACGTCTGTCCATCCTGGAAGGGGGATCCCTCCTCTGTTGCTCTTCCTGAGGTTTCTTCCATTTTTTTCCCTGTTAAAAGGATTTTTTTGGTTAAGTTTTTCCTTATCCGATGAGAGGGTCGTACTGTAAAGGACAGAGGGGGTCGTATCCTGTACAGATTGTAAAGCCCCCCTGAGGCAAATTTGTGATTTGTGATATTGGGCTATACAAATAAAATTGACTTGACTTGACTTGACATGATGGCTGCATGGTGACCAAAGCCCCATATTGACCCAGTCATCTCAACTTAGGTTTGACCAGCGCCACAGTGTTGGACTGAATGGAGCATAAATGTACTCCAAAGATTATGATGAATGAACACAAGGCTGTGTTTTGAAATGGACTATGGACTCTGAGGGGCATTGCAGAAGGTGTGGATAATTAAAAAAATCTAGAAGTGGTGATATTGCAAATAGAGTTTGGCCTACTGGACATAAAGCTACAGCAACAAAGTTGCACGGAGCAGATCCCAACGGTAGAGAGATTTATATAACCTAGATATCGAAAGAAATGTCACCTTTAAACCAAATTTAGACATCCAGGTTTTAACATGGACATCAAATGACCAATGCCATACTGGGTTACTTTCAAACCTTTGCATCATTTTTTTTTATTTGATGTCAGTTTTTACTCTTAGCCAAACATACTTCAAATCAAATTGCAGTACGTCTTTGAAGCACCTCAGAATTTTTTTTTTTATCACGGAGCAGAATTTCATTTGCAATTCATTATATTTAAGAGATAAGCATCAGTAATTTTCCTTTAGAGGTTTGCTGATCTTTCTCAGACTTTTTTCCTTTTTCACACTGCTGCAGATAAACACGTTCATTGAGAGTTACATGTAAGTTCACTTTTAGCACCTGGGGCTACGAACATTTTTTTTGTCAAAGTCAGGTGTTTGTGTGAGTCAGTCGGTGGGTGAGTCAGAATGAGCTGGCAATTACAAGACACACACAAACACCCACGCACACAATGCACAAGGACAGAGGAGTACCCAGAAAGTCGGAACACTAAATCCATCATCGAGAGATCAGAGCACTGTAATCTGCAGGGGATTACACTGCGGGAGATTAAACAAGCAATGACTTGGCAAGAACTCCTTGAAAAACCCGTAGTGGTGTAGACAACTCATGTGGCAAAAACCACAAAGATACATTTCACTTACAGTAACCTGCACTGTTGGGAAACCTTCAAACATCAATCAAATTTATCAGTATGGGAGTTATTTTTCCCACGAACGTAGACGTCGGTAGCCAGATTTGATCATTTGACCCCTGTGGCACATGCAAACTGATTTTACAAAAAAAATTGTTGCACAAGTTAAAACTAATCTTTAACAAATTGTTGCTGTAGCATGGTTACAGTCTCAGTCAAACTCATGTTGGACAGGTTGCCAGCCTATCACAGGGCTGACACGTAGGCTGTATTCAAAACCACATACTATAGTAGTAGTACGTACTGATTTGGCCAAAATGTAGCATGTAGGATGCAGTATGCGAACAAAAGCAAAATCTACAGTATGTCAAAAATACATACAACAACAACCGCCAAAAACGTTTTTTACATTTTTCGTAGCTATTTCATCACTAAATTCAATTCTGAAAATTTTTGAGGCGAGTAATAAACTGTGTAGATTTTGAATAGTTACGGTTTTACAAAATCAGATGGCGAATCGAAACATTTGCTCCGACGTTTTCAGAGTTTAGAAGCTCCACAAAATGCCGTGAAATGCCTGCCGGGGTCGCTACCACCCAGCCGAGCAGTCACGCTCAAAGACCGCTATAAGCTGGCTGAGGTTCTCTAGAGACCGGTCTGTAGACGAGGGGCTTTTATTTCCTTGTTGACGGATGGTGTGTTTAAATATCGCATGACAAATGTCCGTTATAAATTAACAGGAACCTGTGTTTATCTGCCTTTTTAGAGTTGAAATGTTGTGTAACTTTCAGAGACATATATCAGGATGCTGACAAAACCACAGGTGATGTGGACAAGAGCCAAAAGCAACAGCGCTAATTACCTGTGTGCTTTTGAGACATTTCCCATGAGGCACATGGTATCAATCCCATAAATCAGGCTTCCATGTTGTCAAACTCATCAGACAACTACAACTCAAGCTCTCCCTCTCTTATGCAAGTAGTTAGATGCTGGCAGATGTTGAGTTTTGTTCCAAGTAGCATCACTCTTTCACCTCTTTCACCTCTTTCACCTGCAGCTGCTAATCTCAGTGGTGTAGTTTGAGCAGAGTCACAGTAAACGGCCAGTGGGCAGACATTGGACTATAGGGTGCATGCTACAATGCATGGTTGCTTACATATATGACATTTTAGCAAATTGCTAGCCTTTATTTTGGGCAAACTTTACTGAGTATTGTGTAATTCTCAGGAAAATGCATCAGGTAGCTGACAAAACAACAAGTGATCTGGACGTGGAAGCGTGCAATAACAAGGTTTGTTGCTTTTTTGCGTGTGATGTGTATGCCATGTAATCTATAGGCTACTGACTGCAATGGAAATGCATCTATGTGAATATGGTATGCTCAGAGCTAGTGACGTAGAATAATAAGTCAGAAAAACTGCGGGTGGGAGGGGACGTGGATGGGTCCAACAAACACAGGACTTTCAACCAGGAGGCCGGTGTTCGAGTCCAAAAGTGTTGAGGTATGTTGAAGTTACATTTGTGAAGTATTTTCTGTACTTATGTTACATTGTTTACGTACATATTTTACTTAGTTTACGTACTTATTTGAAGCCCAACTGTGATGTTTTTCTAAATCTAACTGGGGCCGTTATCGTAGTTTTCCTGCATAAACTTAACCGCCACCATTTCACTTTAACAATGTGGCGTATAAATGACAAGTGAAAAGCCTAAAATGTGATGTCATGACACACAGAATGTCCTTAAAATATGGTGTTATTTATTCGCCTTCCATGAGATCGGGTAGATGGCTCTTGTTCCCTCTGACTTTTTATAAACACTGGTCTTATTATCAGTTATTTAGAGTTTTTTTTTTTCTGGGATTGTGCTTTTCATTCCTGTTTAGTGTTTCCTGTTTTATTCTGATACTCACCTTCTCTTTCGTTGCAGGCCACTTCACTTCCCTCCTGTGTGATTGTCTGCCCCGCCCTGATTGTTTTCACCTGTCCATCATTAGCTCTGCTGTCACCTGTCCCTCATTATCACCCAGCTTACCCTTTGTGTTTAGTCTCTGTGCTCTCCTTCTCCTTGTGCCAGTTTGTCATTGTTCTTTGTTTCTTGTATCAAGCGCTCCAGACATTGTTCCTAGTGTCAAGTTTTCCTTGTTTCCTGTCCGTGGATTTTCCTGTTACCTGCCAGCCGGACCTACTGCTTCATTTGGACACTGTAAGCTTTATTTAATAAATCACTGAACTATTCCACCACTGTTTTACAGCAGCATATTTAATTACTTTTATAGAATAGGTCAGATTTGAAAAAGTGAAGTGCCAAGGGGCCGGGCATTTACATTTCCTATATGTCTGATCTGCAAAGCTAGGAATTAAAATATGAAAACAACACATATTTTTAATTTTAGTAGGTTGTTGTTGTTTTAATAAACACAATGTTGCATTTAACATCTTTTTCATTCAGTTTGGCTCTCCTAAACAAATCCCCTCTGCTTAAACAGATGGGCTTAAATCTTTTTAATGCAATAAGTATTTCTGTGCTTAACAAGGCATAACTAAAGAATGGACTAATTAGCCTACTAATAAAATTAGGATCTTCTAATAATCAAAACATGGAATGTTAGCAGGTTATTTAAATAAAAAAACAATGATATTGCTTTTAACAGTCTCTCTTATCTCTAACTCTCTTATTGGAAGAAATTATTATTTTTTATATTAATATTTTTTTTTCATATTTATTAAAGGGCCAGATTGAGGTATTTAAAGGCCCGGATTTGGCCCACGAGCCGCTAATTGAATGGGCCTGTCACAGTGACAACATGTCACCTCGCGAGATTTCAGAGTGAGACTTCTCCCTGAGCGAGACTCTTTCCATAATGTTATCACTTATAATAACAATCAGAGCCTGTCATGGCAAAAAAAAATAACTTTTAATGGACGTAAATTATGTTACCAACTTGCCTCAATAGGATTACATTGCAGCTTGTAAGTAGCTGCCGTCTACAGCTTCTTCTTCTTCTTCTTCTTCTTCTTCTTCTTTGGGGGTCGCCACAGCGGATCATCTCTTTCCATCTCTTCCTGTCCTCTGCATCTTCCTCTGTCACGCTACCCACCTGCATGTCCTCCCTAACCACATCTATAAACCTCTTCTTTGGCCTTCCTCCTGTCTGGCAGCTCCAGCATCTCTTCTTTGCACATGTCCAAATCATCTCAATCTCGCCTCTCTCGCTTTGTCTCCAAACCATCTAACCTGAGCTGTCTTGGTATCTTCAACTCTGCCACCTCCAGCTCCGTCTCCTGTGTTTGTCAGTTCCACTGTCTCCAAACCATACAACATAGCTGGTCTCATGGTACATGTCCGCAGCCTTCGTCCTTTCCACGCTTCCCATTCATGTAAGCAGCCGTGCAATGCATTCTGGTAGCGTGGCGACGCGATGAGACGGACCGTCACGTCGCCCGCACCTTATTTGCATAAAGTTTAGATCTAGGCTACTTTATGCAAATCAGGGGCGTCCGACACAACTCGCAGCTTATGGAAACTCCCTAGAAACTTTTAAACTAAACGTTGTTGATCTAAAATAAAGACAGATTTAGCAACTGCATGGCTTAGTTTCATAAAATAAGAGAGGAAAGTTTCCAAATGAGCCGCCATGTTGGTTCCGGTTTGAAAGCTTGGAGCAGCAGCCCACGAGGGAAAGTGTTCATCCAATCAGGTGCCTTGTGTCTGGTGGCAGCCCATCAAGCATCCAATGCTGGGAGGAGAGGCGATCCCCCGCGATTAAAAAAAAACCCGTGTGGACACGTATCATCATTACAGGTAAGACAATAAGATACAAGAATCCCTACACTGGGTACATCAAAGGGGCGGCGGGGCACTGAATGTTTCGGACTCGGGTGGGGTAAACAGCTGTGGTCCGAGCAATTACAAGATACGAGAATTAACATGCTGAATTTTGGGACAATTAACCTACCTTTGTAGTTCTCAAACTGTGGGTGGAGATACTCCAATGGGGGGGCAGAGTATTCTAATTAGCGTGCAAGTGACATAGGAGGGGGAGCCCTATCTGAAAGACTTGAATCACATATTTTCTGTCAAAAAACTGACTGGGTTGTTTTATTTCACAGTTTCTTTGGTTGGTAGGCACTCCAGATACCCAAATGTTTCACGGGCTGCGGTCGAAAAGTTACATCCTAATGTCTTTGCCTAACCACTTTTCCTTGATCTCGATGGAAAACGTCACGAGGTCAAGGAAAGGCGTGAAGGAGGATTCAGAAGGACTTAGAAAAAGACAACCGTGGTGTTGAGAGAATCCGACTGCACTTTCACTAGGCTCCGTAATTACGATGCGTCGTTGGCAGACGTTAGTGACGCAGGTCTGCCGTGGTGAAACTACAATGTTCTGAAGATGGACTACAAAAGGCAAACACTCGCCCCATGCGGTGTTAAATATCTCCTTCAGTGACAGGCTGCTTCACCCACGGTGTGTGAAAGAGAGATACCGCAGCTCCTTCTGCTGCTGGAACACTTTACGTCAACATATAATAAAGGATTATCTGACCTAAATGTAGACAACCGGTGGAAAATGTCACTTCATTACCAAGGTTGAAAGGAATAACCTACAGGCTACCACAAAAAGTTATATGATAAATAATGAGGGTTTTTTTTAGCGTTATGGAGAAGTTGTAGAACCATTAAATGTATACTTCTTCCTGCTCCCTTTTGGATGTAATATTTATTTATGTTGATTATTTGTTTGCTATATGTTTACTGTTCATTAGATTAGTTATTCTTGTTTAGTTCTTTACTTATTTGTTACTTGTTCAAAATAAATAAATTGAAATAAAGTAAAACGAAATGGACATCAGTGTCCACTCATATTTATCAACACGAATCCCAATTAGTATATGACTGTATGAAAATAATATGTAAGATAAGCGTGTCGTTTGTTATTATGAACGGCTGAATGGTGCGTTGCTTTAAAAGTTGCGGCCGCAAGGAATTGTGGGATGTTGTCCTTTCCTTTGGTAAAGGATGGTCCAGTGTATCCTATGGTAAAGGAGATAAGTAAGGAAGCATTGAAGCACCTTTCCTTAGCATTTAGAGAATTCAAAGCGCTCTTATCATGGCTGCTACTTAAGACACTTCCGTGTCATTTCACTCCGTTAGAAACCTTGCTAAGAGGAAAAAAAAACTTTTCGACTGCAGCCATGATATGTCCCCTTTAAACATGTCCTCTGCACTCATCACATAACACCAGTAAGTATTGTAAGGAATATGGAAACATGCACACATTCAAATTAGATTGACTGTCAAAGTTGGCAATTTGGCATCGTCTGTTTTTTTTCATGGTCATCCAGCTCTCTAGGAAAATAATTTTCTGTCACGTTGTGCATGCATACATACTGTTATCAACTCAGCTGTTCAATCACAGCTGTTTTGCATGGTGGTGGGTTAAGTTTAAAGTGTATTCATAGGAGGAAAACTACTGTTTTTTTTGTTTTTAATATGCTGAGGAACAAGAGAAGAAAACAGGTGAATGAATGCGTGTAAGCTAGTGTTCGATGAATTAAACATTCTCAGAAAGGATCCATTAACAATGCAAAGAGCTTCCCCCGTGGAGCCAATGAATCTTTCTGATAACAGATTTACTTTGACAGTAATGACTAATTGCCCGGGGCATCGACGGATCGAGGAGATAACGGAGGTGCTTCTTTGAAACTCCCACAATTAGCTGTGTTTGATCTGAGCGAGAACCATTATATATGCCTGTGCCTTAGGCATGAATTAATCACAGCTTTATGAGCTCATACAATAAACAGGGAGAGGAGCCAGATGTATGAAGCAACTGTTAAGCTCAAAACAGAACAGTGTTATGCAACTGTCTTGATAATTGAAATACAAAAGAAAATCTACCTTAAAACATACATTAATGTTTCCATTTTCATGACAAGCTGGAATCACAAAGTAAAACATGAGACCAAGGCCCCTTGTTAAGTTACTCCAGAGATAAACCTAGAACATCCCATTGTGCAGCCTGGTCTAACTCCCAGGGCGTCAAATAAGCCGGAGGCTTCTGCCAAAGCAGCAAAATATGATGAGGAGACATGAGATCACGTTGCCATGTCGTACAGTAACCAGGTCACAGTTTGACAGCACCTTTAGGCGTATGCCAGTGTGGATTATCACTCGTCTTCACCTGGCTTTGCGCTGCAGGAATCAGAAACAACAGTGAAATGCTGAGTCACATGTCAACGTGATGGAGATCTCGGGAGCCCCTCTGTTTTATCTCTGTACAGTAGTCAAGACAGATCTGAGCTCCAGTTCCTCTAATGACAGTCCTGGGGCACCATGTAGCACGCATGAACAAACCTGAAACACATGATGAGTCACTTTCTTTGACAAAGAGTTGAGTAAATACTCATTTACTTTTTACAGCAGCACCATTTCTTCAAACAGCCCAGCAGCTTGGTTACATTCCTTGTGTTTTGTTTTTTTTTTGGTTTCAAGGGAAGGTCAACTGTTCCAGTTCATTTCTAGAGCAAAGAAATTAACTCATTTGATATAGTTTGCAGAATAGGCGCTTTTCACAGCAGCCATTTTGACATGCCATTGCAGGGTAAACACCTGTGTAATTAATAGCATTAATTGAGGCCCCGATATTCTGCATGCTGGCTCACTGGAATGGATGTGACACACTAAATAGAACGGGACCAAAATACAAGTATAAACCTGGAAATGAGCATGATATATGTCCCCTTTAAGTCCACGATTCTGGGTCAGGTCCACCTTAATTTACTGAATGATTTTGAAGATGTTTGGTAGGACCAGTTCTTTAGAGAAAATGAGTAACTAATGCTGCATCTTGAGTCTGGCTGATGAACCTGAAACTTACTGACTTGATGGTTCCATCGTGTAGACAGTTACTTTAGGAGGGATGTGTATTGCAGTGAACAGTATATCAAGAAAGTATATAGGCTACTATATAAATTAACGGTAACGGCAGTGAGTGGAATGTTCAGTGTGTATCCAGCAACATAAAAATCACTGTTTTTTATGTACTTACCTGTGAATTAATTATGGCAGTACTTTTATTAGTAGTATTCTTACTGTGTGGCCATGTTTGGAGGTAATAAATATATTTTACATTCGTCAAGCAACTGAATTGGCGTGTCCAACAGGAATCTGTATCTCATTCTGAACCGAACAGATCGATGTCATTTAGAACTGCATCATCATCATCTGTTGGTGCACTTTTTGTTTGCAATAGTATTAATTTATTTATACGGAGCCCCCCTAGACCCCCTTGGAGAACATTTTTGTTAGTAACTCAAGGCTAGCGGTTTCCCCCCGTCTTTAGTCTTTATGCTAAGCTAAGTTAATTGGCTGCTGGCTGTAGCTTCACATTTAATGGACAGATGTGAGAGTGGTATCGATCTAATTCTCAGTAAAAAGGGGCTATAAGCTGTATTTGGGCCTTTTTTCAAGAGACAGTCCCTATTGAGACAAGAAAAATACAGCATCTTAATTACAGAGCTTTGTTGGGTGAAGGTTGTTAAAACTGAGCTTCAGTGGCTGAATCATACGACTGGCTTGAAAGAATTAGGGCCCACCCAGACAACATCACTTTGAGGTGAATACATGCTGTGCACAAAAGAATCCAATGCGAATATGTTCCCTTATTAATTAAAGAGCAATTAAAAAGAATCAAAAGAAGAATCTCCAAACATGGTATTTATGTGGCACAACAAAACATCACAGTCATGTCAGTGAAATATTCAAAGGAACATTGGAATTGACAGAAAGCTGTTTTAGAGATTTTAATCACCCTTCAAAATCAGTTCTTCCCGGAGGCAAATTGTTCCAAAGATTAGGAACAAATGTTCCAACTCCTTTGCAGTTGACCTTGGAGCAGGTATTAAAACCATCACCCACAGGCGTGAGGCTGTCTCTGAAGGCTTGTCAGCTCAGGGGCAACGTTAGAAACAGCTAATGTTAATCTATCATAACTGTCACTTTCAAAAGGAAACCGCAAACATTGCTTTAAAGCATTGTTTGGCTTATGATTAGTTACTCTATTATCTACAGTATGTGTCAGAGTATGTCTGTTGTTCGTGGTTCATGTCTGTGTGGTGGTGTTCCAGTCTGTCTTTGGGTGGTTGAGTGGCTGTTGCTCATGCATCTTAACAGGAAGCACATGGAGTTTACTCGTAGTAAAATGTGCTATAAAAATAAAATAGGGCTGCAATAAAATCCTTAATATACGGAGCTCCCCTAGACCCCTAGGATAACATTTTTATGAAGTCGTTTCCTCGAGTTACTAACTCGTAAGTCGAGGGAACGAGTTTATTCATAGAGCACTTCTTCCAATCATTCCTGACAGTCCACGCATTGCTGATGTACGGAGCCCCCCTAGATGATGTACTTCGGTAAAGTTGGAAAGATATTGACAGATTCAAACTTCCTGGATCAATAACTCATAACAGAAACGTTGTTAAGACACACACGATGGCTATTTCTAACCGTAGTAAGGTAGACAATGAGCTACAACCTCATTTTAATCAAAATTATAAAGTGTGCTCCGGCTGGTGGGCGGTGCTTGGAATTTCTTCAACTGTTCTCAACATGGCTGCCGGGTCACAAACTTTCTCATTTTACAGCTAAACAGTTCACCACAAGATGTTTCTGAAAACATTTTATGCGAGAAATAGGCATTAAAGTAACAGAATATTGATTCATATTTGATCAGCGCTGCCTAGTTTGACCGTTTGATCGTAGTTGGCGAGTGATTGACAGCTGCCTCAGAGACAGCAGGCTCCAGCTCGGCTCTGATTGGTTGTTTTCCTCCGATCTGTGAAATCTTGCAGATGTCATTAGATTACCTGTCTCATGCAATACTGTCAGGATATATATATATATATATATATATATATATATATATATATATATATATATATATATATATATATATATATATATATTTTTTTTATTTTTATTTATTTTTTTAATCATATTTGCTCTAATTCTATCCACTGCAGCTTTAAGTATCGCCTCCTCCAGTGAAAGACCAGTGGAAATAAACACAAAACCTGTGACACTTGCTACACGTTATGGTTGGTTGAGTTCCTGCCGTTTCAAACGGCTATTAGTGGTCAGTATTGGATGGCTGAGATGTTTTGAGAATGTGCTAGTGGTCAACAGATCTATCAAACAGAACAACATGATAAATCTCACAAACAGGCTTTGAAAGACAAAAATTTCCGCTTAGAAAATCAGCTCATCTCAACACATTCCTCCCATTAGTCATTGGAATATGAAACAAGTTGAATCATTCATCCCAGATTTATTTGTTAAGAAAATAATCAAACATGTGCTCCACTGTTAATATAATCTTGCATTTGTTATGTGGTTTGAGCAACAAAGAAACAAGCAGCAGTTTGGGACAGAAAGAGAGCCGTGCTGTCTTTTGCTTCTTATAAATCTTATCTGGGATAAAGGATATATAGGCCTATATATGTCCAGCAGACCACATGGACTTCACCTGCTACTGTAGAAAATAATTGAATGTAGAGTTAAGACTTGGAAACATGTCTGAAGGTTTATCTGGCTATAGATCTTTTCATTGCCATTCTGGTGCCAGGGCAACAGCTTTGGTTCAAGTTTACAACTTGTCAGCTATTGCATGACAGGGCATGAGGTTTTAATATGATTCTCTAGCTTCCCGGTGATGTTCTTTATGTATTCTAATCCCAACATTCACATTTTGGTCAAAGTGCGTATGTTTTAGTGTCAAAATTATATTTTCCCTTCAAGCCCTTCTAAAAACTTTTTCCCACGTGACCTGACATAGGTTTCTACATGATGACGCTGCTACATATACAGTATATATACATGCTTATATTCAGTGTATTAACGTTACATACAGTAACTTAGATGGCGGTCGGCATGCTCTCTGTTTGGAGAAGCAGACAGGAGTACCGGCACGGAAGGAAAGCAATTTACTGATAGATGCAGCGGTAGACCAGCGACTCCTGTGTTCTGCGAGGTAAAATGACTGTTTTTGTGAATGGAGTCTGGTGTGGTAGCAGTTTCATTATTATTATTAGTAGTAGTAGTAGTAGTAGTATACTTTTTTTTTTAGGCGGATAAAATACTTTTTTCTGCTGCTCCCATCCACAGCCACCTTTTCAACGGGGAACTGAAGCCGTTATATCACCTTCTTCAAAGCAAACTTATCACAGCTAACTGCTAGCGTTCACAACCTTATTTATTAGCTTCAATTAGCTTACTTCGGTAACCTGCGTCACTGCTTCTTTTCAACAGCTGAGTGTACGTTTCAAAAACAAAGGGTCCCATTTAGAATTTTTTTGTTGTGAGGTTTGAAAAGATCTATAGTTTTAACCCTGACCTAAGATGTTCCAAAGAGCGTGTGAGTAAAATAAAAAATTATTTAGCTCTAAATAAAGGGTTGATTCATAAGTCAGACTTATGATAAAAAAATAATGAGGATCTTATTTGAAAAGGTTGGTTTTATTTCCGTCGTCCTCGAGGGCTGAGGGTCGCAGCTAAAAAATAAGTGGATAGCTTTGACTTCAAAACTCCAGAGGCATTATATATTGGGCACTGTAGACAGTGGTCTGCATTCAAATGCCTCATTTATCAGCACACAGTACAGTTTGTTTAAATACATGGACGCCAATGTAGTTCAATGTTTCCCTTTGTACAAACTCCATACAAAATTCAAATCAGTTAGGAAGGCAAAGCCGGGGAGTGACCTCGTTGTTTGGCAGCAGCGGATTGGACACGACTCCTAACAGTCCTGGATTGAAGCCTTCACCTCGTTAAGACTGTATGGAGCAGAGACAGTTTTAGTCTCTTTAGCAAGTGCTGTTTAATGAGTGAACTTACCTGTGTGCATTTAATGATGCCATGTAAGTACATTTTCATTATAACAACTGTTAGCATGTGCTTTGAATTACCGGTAGGTGAACTAGTACATGTTACACTTTGATTCTGTTAGCAATTTACTAACGAGCAAGTATAGCCTAAACAAATTACATACAGATGTTAAAATACTAATTAGACACACTCATGAGCCATAAAGTCATAAAAATGTTGTCGGCCCACAATTTATGAGTCATTAATTAGATATTTTTATTACAGTCTATGATCTATGATCAGTCATTCAGACTAATTATACACTGTACAAACTTGCATTTGAACCTTAATGATTATTATCTTAATCTTACAATCGTAATGATTATTAGTCCTTTTCATGTTCTGTAACTTAAAATTCACAACTCCAATAAGTTGATCAAATGTGCTTCCACGACTGATACCAGTTTTCACAACTGCTTAACATAAAATATACACTATGATTAAAAGTGTGTCACATACAGGTATAAGCCCCATAGTCCCAATTAAGGTTTAAAACTAAAACAAAAAAATAATTGATTTAGACAACAATGTGCTTCCAACTATGTGCTGAAAGGCCCTTTCCTGTCACAAAATGGCAAAGCCAGGTCCATAAAGAGAAACATTCCCAGTCTTACTTGACTGAACCATGCCAGCATCCCCAGAAATTACACTCATATTGGACGAATCAGCACCTCAAGATCTACGCCCATGTTGCCCGGCGCTAACGTTCAGCACCAATGCAGGAATCAGAGTGCCTTTTATGTAGTTTGCATCCTGTTAGAGACCTGCAATTAACGTCCGTCCTTTTATCAATTGTATCCATGACCTTAATGGTGCTAAATTCCAAATTCAGAGCATAGCCTATCTATCATTGAGGGATTGCCTCCACACGGCTCTCAACATGGCGACGACTGAGCCGGTGGCTAGCAGCTAACGGTGCTAGCAGCTAATGGTGCTAACAGCGCAAACAGTGCAAACAACAGCAACAGTGCTGACAGAGCGAGCAGTGTTAACCCGGGGGGGTAAATGGAGGGTGGGTGCTACGCTTCCGCGACGGCATTACCAGCGATAACCGCCGTATGAGCACAGTGCAGGGCGGCAGCCATGACAGCCGGACCGGCTAAGTAAACAAAGCAAGGAGGATTATGGATTACAACACACACAGAGGGAGAGTGACTTCATTCTCTGCTCAGGTAGACATTACTCCTCCATATATTTACATAGACAATCGTTTTTTGATGCTGTTTTATTCTCTTAATTTCGAATTTAGCACCTTTTAGCACCTAGTTGCTTAACCCCTAACACACCTTAACCATAGTTTACTTGCCATATAATCACAACCCTTCCCTAACCTTAACTCTACCTTGTGCTAGATATTACAAAAAGCAAGAATTCGTCACTGGATGTAAGGAAACATTTTCACTAAATGTAATTCATAGTTTTCCAGGATTGTTTAATATTGACATTCTTGCCTGGCAATAGAGTTTGGAAAACCTGCAGCCAGGTTCCAAACTCTTGTAGAAGAGTCTATAGGCTGTTAAAGCAGATGTTAACAATTACATGTTGCTGTAATGTTCAGGTGTTCAGGTGTACATATTTTCCCATGTAGTGAGCATTGAGATCCGTGAATTCAATGTGCTCGCACTGTAAATCACTTTTAGACAGGTGCACACAAAAAGCTAGTAGGCACGGAAGCAGGGACATTTTCCAACATAAGTGTTGGCGAATAAAATTTGGAGACAAGTTAAGATAAGTATAAGGTGCAGCAGTGTGTATGATTTGGCGACATCTAGCGGCGAGGTTGGAGATTGCAACCAACTGAAACTTCTCCCAAGCATGTAGGAGAACTATGGTGGCCGACGCGAAAACGCGAATGGCCCTATCTAGAGCCAGTGTTTGGTTTGTCCGTTCTGGGCTACTGTAGAGACATTTCGATGCAACATAGCGGACTCCATGAAGCAGGGCTGTAGTCAAGACCATATCAAAGCTGCAATGGGTAGAAATGGAGCAAATATTATTTAAAAAAGTTATTTTTATAAAAGGTCACTATATCCTGACAGTAGTTCATGAAACAGGTAATCTGAAAAAAAATCATGTTCCTCTGTGTCCTCCGGTGCTCCTAACGGCATCTGCAAGAGAGCTGATCTGGAGCCTGCCGTCTCTGAGCAGCTGTCAATCACTTGCGAACTCCGACCAAACGGTCAAACTAGTCATTACTGATCAAATATGAATCAATATTCTGTTACTGTTATGTCTATTTCTCACCTCAAATGTTTTCAGAATCATCTTGTAGTGCACTGTTTAGCTGTAAAATGAGAAAGTTTGTGACCCGGCAGCCATGTTGAAATCTGTTGAGGAAACACCGAGCACCGCCCACCAGCTGGAGCACAGCCAATAGGAACGCTCTCTCTCTGAAATGACCTGTGATCGGTTAAAGTCTCCCGTCACGGGCTATATTTTTTAATGCATGAAAACAGAGCCATGATGAGGTGCAGAAGTGTAGTTATCGCTCAGAACACTTGAATTACAATATGCTGAAAGGTTATTAGGAAATTTTTGCCCAATGATGCCAAAAACGTTCTGCCTACTGAAGCTTTAATCGAGTCCAAGTCAAGTCAAAGATCAGGTCCTGTCGAGACCAAGTCAAGACTGAGTCCAGAGCAAATCGTGTCCTGTTTAACACCATAATTGGCAATAGTGTGTGTCTTTCCAATGCTAATCCAATCTGCTCTCCTACACACAACTCAGACAAAATACATAGTGGATATTATAAATGGCAAATGTAGCAAAGTTGGTTAGTTGCCTTGTTAACTCATCGTAAAACACACTTAATTCAAACTCGCCAGAAACAAAATAAAACTGTCTGTAAAACTGTCTTGGTTAGTATTTCCACTGTTCCAACAATCACCAGCACCGGTTTGGTTGAAATAACCCCTTAATTCATAGAGTTAGATGTGAAAATATGCTGATGCTGTTTTTCCCTACTGTCTCTCTCTCTCTCTGCCCGCTGAGCAGCCAGAAACAACTTGACCAGTTCTCAATAGCTGAGACCAAGACAAGTGGAAGGCTTCAAAAAAATTGGTGTAGAGTCCAAACTCGAGATCGAGACCAGGCTCGCGTACGACAGCCCTGCCGTGAAGAGGATCAGCTCCATATAAACGGCTCATTCAAAGGTTATAAAAACACAATGATTCTTATTTTCAGGTGATTAAACACTAAAGAAAACATAAGTTTTAATATTATGTTCCATTTCTGCCAATAGATCCCCCTAAAACACTGTTCCTTTAATAATAAACTCCACTATTTACAGACTTCCTGTCTTCCCACATCTCTAAACTATGTTATTGTTAAAGCTGCCAACTTTCCTTAGGCACAAACACAGTCTTAAATAAGCAGGTGGTGATTTGATACCTGTTCTAAAGTTCATATATAAGTGCGGTCTGGACCCCTAATTCACCCGAAGGCATTGGAACTGATTCTACTGAACTGATTCCTATCAGTGTCATTGTTTATATATTTCATGTCATGCCATATTTCATATATGTCATCTCATTGGACTGCTTGTTTGCTGCTTTTTTTCAAAATGCATCCATAAATCAAAATATGATTATCATGTTTGGATATTCCTTTTCTCCACTCCAGCATCCAGGCGTCGTGTCTTGTTTGAAATGTCGACAACACTGAAAACTGAAACTGTTTATTTAACTGCTTATTTTGACCAAACACAGCTGTGTGTCTTGTAAGACTCTGGCATGGAGATGTTTTTGTTCCCTGAGATACACATCAGGAGTTTAAAATATTTTACTTTCTGCCATAACTGATTCATGTTAAATAATATTTTTGACTAAATCACAAGCAGAATATATTCCAAAACCATCTCCCTCCTTCAAGCAACACTTCCGTGACGGAGATTCACCACCGTGCCCGCATCCTACCTCACGCTGAATGCAGCAAGTGATTCTTGTCATGTGAAAATGGCTTCAATGGATATTTTATCAAAGCTTAATGCGGTTAAGTCATGTGTCCCTGGAAATGCACAATCTTCATAATTATTGGATTACATGTCCGATTGATGGTTTACTGAACAACATACCTTCCTAATAAGAGAAATTAAATGATTGTCTGCAGTTGTCGGTCTTAAACCGGTTCACATCCTGCATTCTGCACACATACAGTGGGCTGAATGAGTCTGTTATTGAGCGCTTTGCACTGTACTTGAGGTCATTGTCCTGCCTTTGGCCATATGGACTCGACTACAATACTATATTGTTTATGGATGAGACCCCAATGCCATTAAGACAGATACCCAGAAATTCTTTTTAGATGGTCAACCTATCGTCTGTTGTCAGTAGTGGCATTTTATGCTACTTTATATACATATAAATTTCAGATTAAGATTTTACATACAAAACAAGCAAGTAATTCAGTTCAACAGATAAATTAACCCAGTAATGGCTTCTATCCGACTACAGTATAGTGGTAATTAGTGAAAAAAAAACACATGTATAACTTAAATTTGTATAGTTCGGTGTTCGCCGTTTCAATCGCAACCGCTGCTGCTTCCTCGCCCACCATTTTTACAAGTTTGATTAGGTTGGTGGCCCCTGCCCTTACGCTACATAGCAAAATGGAAACCATTGAGGGTGAGAAGCGTCCAGTATTCCACAATCAACGTTTTGACCATTTTTAGTACAACATCCGGGTTCTGAGAGTGCACTGCATTTTGCCATACTTCTCAGTGTGAACGCACGTACAGTATGCACTCAAAATAGCAAGTGTAAGTACGGAAGTACGCAAATTGAGACACAGCAAGCGTGTGTGCCCCACTGGCTAGCTCATGGCCGCCGTTCTGCACTACGCTCACACTGCTGATAACGCTGTCCTGACCCACGGCGTTGCCATGGAAGCGTATAGCGCCCAACCTCCGGTTCTCCCTCAGGTTAACTCTGTCAGCACTGTTTGTCATTGTTTTCACTGTTAGCACCGTTCGTTGCTATCCGCCGTCTTCAGCAGCAGCTGAACATCTGGCTCTTCAGCAGCAGCTGCACTATGTTCACCAGCTAGTTGCTCACTTTGTCTGTCTGCAGTTTGGGAAACATGAGGTCGATGAAAGCGGTGTGACTCGGTCAAAACAGTAATTGCGAGAGATATAAAACCAAAACATTGAGCTGGCAGTCGCTAAAAAGCTCTGTAGAGCTGAACTGGGAACTGCATAGTCAGGTCATAAATCTCTTTGTGTTCATCATGAGCGACCACTTTCACATTATACATAGTCATTTGATTGATTAAAGCAGCTTCAAAAAGGGGATCATATCATGAAAAACTCACTTTTTCAGTGCTTGTGCTCATACATCTCGGTATCTGGAGTTCCTACCAACCCACAAACTGTGAAATAAAACAACTCAGTCAGTTTTTTTGTGGGCTCTTTAGATCAGAAAACATGTGATTCAACAAGCCATTCAGATTTGGCTCCCCTTCATATGTGACATGCAGGCTCATTAGAATATATCGCCCACAGCTTGAGAACCACCTTATCAAAGTTGCACCATATTTTTCTCACAAGCGAATCAGAGCAGACTGGGCTTTTACAGGATGGGGGGTCTTAAAGAGACAGGCGCTAAAACGGAGCGTTTCAGACAGACGGTGAATACAGGTATATTCAGACAGACGTTAAAGCATGTAAACATGTTCTAGTAGAAACCCAAAATGCAAATATGAACCTGGAAATGAGCATGATATGTCCCCTTTAAGTGCAAAATCAAAAAAAGTTATACCACCACTATCTACTTTAATGTCAAAAATTACATTCTTCTTTTACTCTGTCTTTTTTTAATAGCACCAAGAGCTCCCCAGAGGCACACTGATGATAGTGAAGCATCTCATTTTAAATTCATAAAATTTCACTTCACTCACTCAGTACTCACCTCTTGGGCCTTCCCACATTCAGAGCCTACAGTACAGAGCTGTTCCTCTTGTTGTTTGTTGTGTCTCATTCCACGTCTGTTGCATATTATCACATTCAACATCGGGGGTGCAAACATGCCTACTTTGATTTAGTTTGCCATCCATTACATTCAAACAGCTTTTTATAGTTTGTGTTTTTCCTGTTCTTTTTAGGTGTTTGTAGTTTGTAAACTTTGTCAACAAGAGTACACCAGATTAGTTTTGAAAAACAAAAAAGAGATGAAGTTCGCAGTAATGAAGAATTGAGCAGAAATAGCTCCAGTTGTATAAACAACTTATTTATTAGGATTATATAACCATTGCGAGATTTAATTCTCATTTCACATTCGATATGAATCTTGAATTCTTCGCTGAGATGCCTCTTCTCTAGGTTAACAGATCATAAGTATGCAATAAATCTGGATTGTGATCGTGTAAACCATTTGCACCCGTGTAAACCGTGCCCATCTGTTGTGCAGAGATGACTAAGATTGAACTCTTCCATGTGGGACCAGCTGCTACATACACTTCCTGCTACATTTAAAGGACTTGACTGCACTGTATAACACTGTCCTGCACATACAGTCAGAGGCAGGATAGGCTAATGTTGCAACTTCCCTTTCAAACGAGCCCCTTGTGCTCTGTGAGAAAAGCTATATTTAGCCGTGTGGTCACTGGCCTGGTCCGATTTTTTTTTAATAGACACTCGGGGCCAGAACAATGGTGGGAATTTAGTAAAGAAGAAATTGGAGCAGAGAGGCCTGCACTCAGTTATTGTCATGAAACCAGACTGCACAGCCACGGGTCAAAATATTTCAATGATTGCTGGTTTTAAGTGCTTTATAGTCATCTGTGTTACACAAGCCTATAATTACAACAAATCTTTACACATTCTTTATCATACTGATCAGATAAAGCCTCGTCAGTTGCTCTACTACAGAGCAACATGCAGGACCATACTTGCCAACCTTGAGACCTCAAAAACAGGGAGGATTTTTAACCCAAAGCGGGGTTGGTCTGTGGGTTCTCCCCCAGAAAAATTTGAGTTTCAGAGACTTTTTTTCCTGCAATCTGGTGACTTTTAAAGGGACTATTTGTAACTTTTCACGCGCATAAATCATAACGGGTCGGAATCCCATGCGCGCTCGCGTGTGGGTACGCGAGCGCGCAGCAGCTCTGCTCCTGCTGCCTGCTTGCACACCGCGCTCGTTCTCACCTGCTCGGCTCGCTCCAACTCCACGTGCACGCGCGCACACTGCAGAGAGTTAGTTTAGCTCTGAGAATATCTAGTGAATGTGCAGTGGACGTTTTTGCAGAAATAAATGCTGCAGCTCCTCCAGACCAACAGAGGTTTCCCGTGTCTTGTGAAGTGACGGAGCTCCGGAGAGAGTTACGTTATCGTCCCGACCGGTTGTCGGTCTCCCCCACCCCCACCCCCCCACCCCCTCCGTTTCCTCCGGGTCGGCGGGCTGAGACAGGAAAAGCCAGCACTAGAATCAGCATTGATCCATGGAGAGACCTTCATCTGGTCAGCTAACATTACTGCCAAGCAGGTGAAATATAGAGTGATATTGTGTGTTAGCTGGCGTGTGTCGCCTCATTGTTTAGACCGGTGCTCGTTCATGTCAATGTAGCGCGAGCACAAGCGCGAGAGCGAGCAACAGGACGCTGACTTTCGTTGACATTGCGGCCACAGGTGTCGCTGTGAACAAGCAATTTCTGATTCTTACATATAGCCCCTTTAAAGAATGTAATTAACAAAATAATAAGTACACTGCAACGGCATTTTTGCTAAATAGGCCTACTTTTAATTTGACTAATTTTCAGGAAAGAAAACTGAATAATTCGCCCCTCTGGCGTGAACTAATATTCATCAGTTTTTATTCATTTTTTTGCCCCCTGCTTGAGTATTTCTTTCTCTTAGTATTTTCCTTTTCTCTCTCCGTCTCTCACTCACTGAAGGTCCTTTCAGACACAACGCGACAACGGCACCACTGCGCTCTGAAACCCGATGGCTTGCATCGCACCACGACGGCTTTTCGCTGCGTCGAACAAAGCCCGACTTTGGTCGCTGCACGCTGTGATGTGTGGCGAGCTCAAACCATGGATGTATTAAGAGAACTGGAAACAGCGTTGGAGGCGGGGCCCCGTTCATTCCTAGGAAAGTTGCTCAGTGGCGCATGAAGCCTAAATGGCTCGACTTCCGTCTGGAAAAGTACCCGGAACTTGGGCACATGCAACATGCGCAGTAGCGTCCACTCGGTCACATGACTTGGTCACGGGGTCCCAACGTCACGCCGTCGTCACGGCTTGCGCTCCAGCATCGATCTGGGTCTCACTCACGTGAACGGAGGAAGGGAAATAACTCTGGATTCAACTATTAGGGCGTTTTACAACTTTAAAAACTGAATTTTTTAAATAAGGACTATTAGAGTGTTCATACTGGGAAGTTGATTTTAAAAAAAAAATTATCCGCTGAGTTATAGACATTTCTTTCCCAATGTAAGTCTATTGGGAAAAGTCTTTTTGGGCCCAATGCATCATGTGACTGACACGGAAGTTGCAGTACCGCCGTTTGGCCACTACGAAAGTCCGGATCGCCGACCGGCGCTCTTCCTGGGGGCTTGGCTCAAACCGTGTTGTGTTGCGAGCAGCTCTCTTCCGCCGGGAAATGACATTAGGTGTAGCCGTACTGTCGTCCGGGTGTAAACAATAGAGCTTTATACCCTCTGTACAGTGCCAGAAACAGATTGTGATAACGAAAAGGAAAAAAAAAGGTGTGAAAATTGGGAGAATTGTGACCCCGGGAGGAAACCGGGAGAGGGTGATGAAAAACGGGAGACTCCTGGGAAAATCGGGAGGGTTGGCAAGTATGTGCAGGACTGAAATTATCGGTTGATGAATTAATTTGACAGAAAATGAATCAACAACGAAAATGTAGAAACACTGTAACTAATCAGAATGTCAGATATCATCAAGCAAAAATGCCAAACATTCACTGGTTCTGGCTTCTCAAATGTAAGATTTGCTGCTATATATCATATTATATAACGTTTAGATTTATCAACAATTTTTTTATGACAGATTAAGAATGAATTGTAAATATATTCAGGGTCAAGCCAGAAAGGAGCTTGGCTGAGGAGCATAAAAGTAAATCTCATATTTGGAATCACTTCATCAAATGGACAGTATAAGTGTCTTAACTCCTCCATCGCCTCTCTAGTTTCCGTCTCTGAATCACTCATCTCTTCTCCTCACTCCTTACTTTCACCCAGTTCTCATCCAACACATCCATCACATGCATACCAACCTCCTTGCCCTTTTCCTCAGGGGCTGCCATCAATCTCTCTCTCGCTGAATCATATGACTGCTTCACTTCCTTAACTGAGTAGAGCTGCACATTGACTTTGCATTAGAGCAGGAATTGGAATCAAACTACTGGCCTGTGGTAAAAAGGATTGCTCTTATCTCGTTAAAGACAGCTCCCGACTGGGCTGCTCTGTGTTGAATTAGCTGTGACCTATAGAAAATCTTTTATATTTTTTATATCTGCAGCTCGAGCGTGCATGCAGATGAACGGCACTCCTTTGCCACAGTTGCTTTCCCCCCAAGCGCATTCTTTTTTCATTCAGAGAAATTCCTTTTCCCGTGATGATTTCAATGTGCACGCAGCGCCAGCCTCAGGTATCCAGCTGGAAAAGGCAAAGTATCAAGGGCGTAAAGAAAAAATTTAAAAAAAAATTCAACTAACGTTAGTCTTACATAGATTTAAAATGTTTTTTCATATGTTGTCATGTATGAAAAGACCAAAAATGAACACTGTAAGCGGACTACTTGATTACTATAAGTGAATTATTTAAACAGCATTAAAAATCCTAGATGTTGTTTTTATTATCGTTTTTGAGATTTATCCACTCTGTTATTTCTATATTAATTGACCTTTAAAACCGTTTTGTTTTATTCGCTAAAGGCATAAAGCTTGCTCTTATCTCTATTTTGCATTTTTAAAATACATTTTAGTATGATTACTTAGAGAGCAATGAAGGGTGTGACCCATTTATATTCATGTTTATATCCATGACTTTATTTAACATCCTTAAACTGTCATAATGCTTGTCATAAAATTTCAATATTGGCTACTAAAACAAGAATACGGACGCTTGCAGAGTTGCCAGATGTATGATAATTAGCGTATTTGTATGATAATTTTGTCTTCTGTACAATGTGTGATCAATAATGCCAAACGTTTCGTATTGTACAATAATTTACATAATGTGTCGCTTACAATTAATAGTTGGTTTTAGTCTACGCTGTCTCATTTAAATTCCTTTCCGAATAGCAAAATATGGATCATACGGCTCTGTTTAAGCATCTGTTCTCACGTGACCTCTTTCCAGCCGGTCATGCTTGGTGTAGGCTATGATGTTGATGAACGTGACTCGCGACAGAGAGCGACTCGGAGGTGGAGCTTGAACTTTCAAGCAAAGTTGTTAAAATGTTTTGTAAAATTACACATTTACATCTATATTTGTTCTCGTGGTTATGACTCCGTATTTTTCCTCAAAATATGATCATTTGAAGCCTCTGGTACGATAGTCTAACATGTCCCATCTGCTGGCCTCTTAACATGTCCACAGTCTGTTGTGCTGACTCGATCCAATTGGTAGCTTCCTCATCAGACTAATCCAGTCCAAGAATAGTAAGCGGCACTGCAGGGTCATTATGATAAGACCGTGGCTAGACTATTGTTGGCCCTCAGAAAAGTACCACTACTAGTACTGCAAAATACTTCATCGTCTACTCTATAATTTAAGCATGCCTGTGACTAAGATTCATCATAGTTGCATAATGTTATCAAAATAGAAAACCTAACACATTTACATGAAAATTATTTGATTTGCTTCATAATTACTGTACATACAGTAGTAGTAGGCTTTACCAGAAATGGATGCTTTTTACCAACAGGAAATGATATGCAGCGCAAGTTAAAGGATAGGTTTGGGTTTAATATAAGTTTATTTTATTTTATTACACGGCTTTGTTGAACACTCGATTCTGATTGGTCAATCACGGCGTTCTACGGTCTGTTATTTCTTTATAGCAGACCGTTGCTATGTATAACAGACCGTTGCTATGGGCGCAGTTCTAATCTCGGACTCTGGCGGACCGTTTTTGTGTCAGATTATTGATTACTTAAGTAAGTAGCCGTGTAACAAGCGGGATAAAGTACAGCGAGCAGGTCATTGTTGTGAAATAAACCCCTTTAGGGCGATGTAAGTCGGGGTCCACGTCGGGGTTTATTTCACAACAATGACCTGCTCGCTGTACATTGTCCCTTTCTTATCACTGAGGCCGAATTCACACCAGACAGCGGCGAAGTGCAGCTCACCGCAATAATTAAATTTTTCTGCAGCCATGTAGGCGTATTCATGTGTTTCAGGCGGGAAGAAATTCTGGTCAACGTGTTACAGAATCTGTTTAATGATTGGCTGCGGGTACTCTCTGGCCACACTTTGCCGCAGAATCAAACGGCCGCTGCCCGCTGAGCTCTGGAGCGGCAGCCGCAGCGTTTCATAAACGTTGCATGGCAGCTCGCCGCAGGCCGCACTCTGCACTTCACCACTGCTCTGGTGTGAATTCAGCGTTACATGTCATATGTATGTTGAAATGGTTAAAGGCTGCTGTAATCATTCCACCTTTCTGTAATTGACCTTTCGCTACCATGGAGCCCACACTGACACTAACTGCACTCCCTGCATAAATATCTAATATTTGGAAAAACGAAAAAGTGATTTCAGAGAGAAGCAGACAAAGGGGTCTACAATATGTGTTTGAAGGATATATCTAGGATGTCAAACTGATCTTTGTCCTCGTAGTCAAGTGTTGGTTTATATCTGGTGTTTTGTCCTGGCAACAAACAGCACTACATGTGACCACCATTATTTATCCCTCCAGCTAAGCAAAGAAACACTGTTCCTTCGAAACACTAATTTCGTACTAAAAAGACTTTAGAAGATACCCACTCGATTTGTCTAACTCTAACTGATTTATCGCCTGTCTTTTACAGAGTATTTGCACTACAGGCATCGCTATTATTGACTGGAGGAATTATTACAGCTACCAACTCTCAACCTACTCACAGGCAATGAGTTGTCTGACCAATGCTCCCAGTGTAAGTGTTTTTTCTTTGCACTAAAAATTGTTTGAACAAAATGTTCTCACAAAATGAAAATACATTGTGGTACTTGTGGCAAAGATAGCATGTGAATTCTGTCTATCCAACCTTTTGTGTTATACAAAAATTAGTCTTTTGATTCACAAAGGCAGCATAAAATATGTTGCAGATTTAGATTTATTTGTTCCTTTGTCCAAAGAGGGATATTTGTACATCCAGTACACAGAAACATACAGAAAAACACAGTATTTATTTAAACCACACAAAAAATAACTGATTTTGTTGCCTAAACCTAAAGAAGTTGTAGTTTTGTTGCCTAAGCCTAACTGTTTTTGTTGCCTAAACCTAAATATGTTGTAGTTTTGTTGCCTAAGCCTTACTGTTTTTGTTGCCTAAACCTAAAGAAGTTGTAGTTTTGTTGCCTAAGCCTAACTGTTTTTGTTGCCTAAACCTAAATATGTTGTAGTTCTGTTGCCTAAGCCTTACTGTTTTTGTTGCCTAAACCTAAAGAAGTTGTAGTTTTGTTGCCTAAGCCTAACTGTTTTTGTTGCCTAAACCTAAATATGTTGTAGTTCTGTTGCCTAAGCCTTACTGTTTGTGTTGCCTAAACCTAAAGAAGTTGTAGTTTTGTTGCCTAAGCCTTACTGTTTTTGTTGCCTAAACCTAAAGAAGTTGTAGTTTTGTTGCGTAAGCTTGTTTTTGTTGCCTAAACCTAAAGAAGTTGTAGTTTTGTTGCCTAAGCCTAACCGTTTTTGTTGCCTAAACCTAAAGAAGTTGTAGTTTTATTGCCTAAGCCTGTTTTTGTTGCCTAAACCTAAAGAAGTTGTACTTTCACCTCCTTATCTTGCCGTCACACAGCTCGTTGTGATGGGGAACTGATGTGAAAGTGAAAATCATCTATGCTCTCTTCAAAGCCACGAGACTCGAGCCAGACTCCATTGACAAAAACAGTAAAGATAAGTTTCACTTTCAGTTCAGTTCTACATCAGAAAATATTCTAAATATTGATTTTTTTTTTTTTTTAGTGAGCATTTCTTTTAGGTGGGTAAAATCTGCTTTGCTGCTGCCCCCATCCACAGCAGTACATTGTTTTGTTCCCGTGCTGGTACTCCTGTCTGTTTCTCCAAACTGGGAGCGTGCCGACCGCCATCTACTATAGGTAATACCCTAACTATAGATAAGTACCTCATACAACCCCACTTCAAAACACCCAAACTATCCCTTTAGAGTGAGTCAAATTGTTCTTTGAAGGACAGTTATGATTGACATGATGACATGTTTACGATAACCTTACAAGCTCACCTTAAAGTGATTCAGGTAGTTCTTTGAAGTGAACAACAGACCGCCAGAGCCCTGAATCAATCATTTTAACACTCTTCTTTCCTCTGCAGGTTCAAACATAACTCAACACTAACTCAACAGTGCTTCTGCTCACACGTTTAAGGTCACTCATGACAGCCTGTAATTGGTCAAAATGCACAAAGGCTACGTCCAGAAGGTCTCCAGCACACCTCTGTCCATGTGAGGAGTAAAACTTTCATGCTTAATAAAGCACAGTCTCTTGGTTGTTGTCGGCGACAGTCAGTACAGCAGAATGATTACGCTTCTGTTGGTATCGGAGGGCAATTTGAGCAAAGGCTCCACCAGTCGGTGTTAGCTCTTGGCACCTCCTCGGCTTCTCTCTGCTGCATTTCCTCGGCCGTATACTCTGGCTCGAATAAATACGGCTGAATATCCGAGTCAGCCACAACACTGTAAAATATATCCTCGTCCATAACGTTCTCTGTACTCATATTTTCGCTGTTAGAAATGCAACTAGTTTTTGCAATACAAGCGAAGAGAAAAAAGAAATTCCGTTTTGGAGCGGCATCTGCAGCACGCCTCCCGGCCTCATAGACGTATCTACACCGAGGCGGAGACCAGAATCCAATCTGAAGTAGCTCGTAGCTCATCCGTGCCCCAAGTACGTCACTGTCGTGTCACTGGGGTTTTGCAGATTTTGCAGCTGCGCCCACACAGAACATTAGTAACAACTGCAGGCTTTTTCACACTCGCATAGATAGAGGTAAGGTTGAAAATCTGCAAAATTTCCCTTTTAAAGTGAGTCGAATAATTCTTTGAAGGACAGTTATGGGTTTTTCTCATGTTTGCGATAACCTTACTTTGCCAGCTCATCTTAAGTGAGTCAGATAGTTCTTTGAAGTGAACAACAGAGCCCTGAATCAGTCATTTTAACACTCTTCTTTCCTCTGCAGGTACAAACATAACTCAACACTAAATCAACGGTGCTTTTGCTCACTTGTTTACGGTCACTCATGACAGCCTATAAAAGATAAAAATGCATGTAGGCTATGTTCAGACCGCAGGCAAAGGTGTGCTAAACCTGATGGGTTTTTTTTTTTGCACAGATGTGTTTTTTTCATAACAGTGTGAACAGCAGAAATCACACGGAATCTGAACTTTTCAACTCTGATTTGGGCAACTTTCATATGTGGTCCTAAATCAGATGCAGGTCAGACTTTTTGCAATGCGACCTCAGTCTGAACTGTCGTATCGGAATTCATGCGACATTTACAACACTCTAGATCACTGGTAATCACTACTAAAAATAACAGGAAAGCTCATCTCTGATGCAATATTAACGGGAAATAATCTGCTCAAAATTCACCCAAATCGCTTGTTTTATACAAACTTCCTGCAGTTATTGCGTTCACTATTTGGGTTGATTGTACAGTTTATCAGTTGTTCTGTATTGTTATTGTTAGGCATTGAATACAATGTGAAATATCCATAAAATATATAACTTAGTCAGGGGTCGTCAGTTTACTCAATGATAGAAAAGGGGTCCCCTAAGGAAAAAGGTTGGGAACCACTGCTCTAGATTGACATTTGTCACAATTCTGCGCTGGTGGGAGTCACTCTGTGAGTAGAAACATGGAAGACAGCTGCGATGGAGTCAGTGGTTAGTGGAGGGACAGTGATATCGTTATCATCTGCTCACGAATTTGCTGGCTATCAACCTATAAATGAAACCTTAAAGATTGACTTCAGTGGCCTCCATGTTTACTTCCGTACAACAGCGTACTGCGTGTGGCGTCTTTGTTATTGTTCTTATGCGGGTAAATTCAGTTCACACTGGAATTTGATCTTGGCCACATTTTAAAA
Organism: Sebastolobus alascanus; assembly: GCA_916701645.2. NCBI lineage: Eukaryota > Metazoa > Chordata > Actinopteri > Perciformes > Sebastidae > Sebastolobus > Sebastolobus alascanus. The sequence goes on from CAKAOJ020000050.1 coordinate 806,700, forward strand.
AGTAATGTGAACAGCCAAACAAAAAAAATCGTATCTGAGCAATAAATCCGAATTGAGCACTAAGGCTTGCAGTGTGAACGTAGCCATCATTACAATGGGAAACCCCTTATTTAACTCCTTATGTAGCCTCTTGAAAGCCAGTGCGATATCACCACATTGTTATTTTTATTCTTCGAGACTCCAAACTACCCATTGACTTTATTTATTTAGTCATAGTCTCATGGGTATTATGTCAAAATTATGTCCTTTTTAGCAGAAGCTACGACTTTTAATGAACCTTGCTGGTTGCTGCTTTTACGCTCCTATTTTTATGATGTTAGCTTTTTATCTGTTTTTATATTGTTGATTTTACCTGCTTTTACCTTGTAGCACTTTGAGATTTGTTTCAAATGTAAAGTGCGTTACAAATCAAATTTATTATTATTATTATTATTAAAAAAAGTCAAAAACCTGACTCATAATTTTCTTCCAAATCTGAGAAAGGGGCTAAGCTGTCATTAGAGGATTGTTGGCAGTTTGAACTGTGTCTTGAAAGTTTGTAGCTGTTGCAGGAACAGTTGGAATAAGAAGTTGTGGGTATTTTATAAATATCCTGCTGAAAGCATGTCCCTGTTTTACAATGCATCCCGACCGCTGAGAGCCAATTGGCAAACATTTTAACTTCTGGATGGGATGCACTGAATGATCTGGCAAACTAAACTGCAATACCAGCCAAGAGGAAACACTAATACATGAATCAAACGGTTCCTATTAAATTTAACTGCAAGAGTGACAGAAATATCAGTTGATAATGTTTTCAGATGTTAGAATATCAGGCTCATTAGAATATACCACCCATGGCTTGAGAACTACTTTTGCAAAAGTGCACCATATTTTTCGTGCAAGCCAATCAGAGCAGACTGGGCTTTTTCTGGAGGGGGTCTTAAGGCCCAGACACACCAAACTGACATCAAAGCACTAGCAGCGATGAAGGACGACTGTTGTGTCGCATCACGTCTTCTTTGTCTTGCACTCAAACACACCGCAATGACGACAGCCGACGGCCAACTACCACTTACGTTCTGTGCCTGCGTGAGATGAAATAACTCTCCACACCAACAGGTGGCGGTAGTCTGTATTCTACATTCAAAAAGGGAAACCGGAAGACCGAGGACCGCAGATGTAAAAGCCGTTGTTATGATACGTAAATGAAACAAAGTGGCCATTTTCACACCACTCTCACTCAACACTTAGCTTTATTTCAGATGGCCATGTCGCCACCTGATTTGACTGTTATCAGGCCATTAAATAGGAGTTATCGGTCGCTACAAGCTCCATACATGTGGGTCATTAGGGGCCTGCTACCTCTACTACGTTGTAAAAGTGAAAGTAAAACTTAAAAGCAACACGTTCTAACATGTTGTAAAACTGAATGAAACATTACGTTTTGAACGAACGCTTCTGCTCCAGTTATAATTACTACAGTGGCTGGAGCTCGCTGTCGTGTTCTTTTATACCTTGTTTCGGTGATCTACCATGAGAATAGATGTTAAAACCTACTAGTAGTGTAGTAGGCCCCTACTGACCCACATCTATGGTGCTTATAGCGACTGATAAAGACCATTTGTGTGTTGGAATGATCAGATGTGATGAAGATGAAAAATGAGAAGAGCCTTCTGTGTTTTTCTTCTTGTTTTTACTCGTTGGCTTGCTTTCATCACTTCCGTTTCTCTTCTCGTGCACTGATTTGTTTAAGCTGAACAGCCAATCAGAGTGATTTCTCTCACAGACAAGCTCCACCGCTGATTCAACATGCTGAATCAGCCGAAAAATCCTCTGACACGGGCAGATTAGAGCCGACGGTTCGGGACACACCGCAAAAACTAGGACGACGGACGCTCACCAACGGCCCCAAACTGTCCGACCGTCAGCTTGGTGTGTCAGGACCTTTAAAGAGACAGGCACTAAAACTGAGTGTTTCAGTCAGAGGGTGAATACATGTATATTCAGACAGACAGGATGAGAAAAATAATGTATTTTTGAACATTAAAGCATGTAAACATGTTCTAGTAGAAACCCAAAATACAAATATGAACCTGAAAACATAACGATGATATGTCCCCTTTAAATTTGTCTCAAGGTTCATGATCAGCAGTGGTTTATGGTCAATGAATAACCACTGCAGCTCTTTATTTGTAATTACACTCCATTAACATTGCTGATTTGCTGCCAATGCCACTCAACAACCATAATTGACTATACATGTTAGAACCATGAGCTACCATCAGACCCGAGGCCCCAAATCTCTTGAGAGACTGACATTGAGTTATTGCAGATTTAAGACGGTTAACAAATAGACAGTCAATCCCTCTGTCATTGTGGGTAATCTCCTGGAGGCTTTAGGGCCTGTTTAACTTGCTGAGACCCACAATAGACCCGTTTTTGTCTTTTTTTAGGGGGGTACCGGGGTATTTAGGGGGAGACAGCAGGTTAACAGTAGATGTCACGTAGAAGTGGTGTGCATCACCTGAAAGCTGGGAACCTGAAGATTAATTTGAGATGCAGCCCAACATTGTGTGTCAAGTTGTTCTAGTCATAAATCAGAAATATATACAAACTAATTAATTTATTATTGTTGTTGCAGCCATTTTTGGGTTGATACCATTTGTTACACAGATTTGGTGCTAAATTTCGAGAATTGATAGAAATGATTAACAATTCCTCCAAAATACCACATAAAGACACCAAGACCTTGAGGAACACCATAGAAAAAGCCTTGCTGTGATTTGGTTTCAAAAACTTTTGACATTTGGAGATTACTGCAATAATTGCGATAGGATGGCGGGCACTTCTGTTCTGTAAACTGCTCAGAAACCCCCTTATTGTCAATCTAGCTAGGAAAGCCATCCATCCTCTGAATGCTCTAGGTCTCTAGTTTGTGGCTGTAAAGTTTCATGAAGCTTTGATTATCCTAGAGGTCACCACAGGTCATTTTATACAGTGACGTCAAGTTTTAAAAAAAATGGTCTCACTACAATGAAATGGCTACTATGGGGACTAACATCATCACACATGAATACAGTTGGGCTCATTGGATCCACAAGAGTCTCAGCTTTACAGTGATACCCAATAAATGTAATTCAAGACTGTTTAGGGACCCCAGTATGCAGAAATATTCAAATACATCATTTTTAAAATAGGCGAAAATAACATTTATACTGCATTCAAAAAAACTGCATGGTCTTTCCCCCAAACTGCATGTTTATCATAAAGTGGGCATGAATATAAAGGGGAGACTCGTGGGTACCCATAAAATCCATTTCATTCACATATCTTGAGGTCAGAGGTCAAGGGACCCCTTTGTAAATGGCCATGCCGGTTTTTCTTGCCAAAAGTTAGCGTAATTTCAGAGCGTTATTTAGCCTCCTTCTCAACAAGCTAGTATGACATGGTTTCATTTGATATCTGAACCTGCTACAGCCTCTGAAAGACAGTAAAGTCGGTCGGGATGGGTTCAGGGGGTTAACAGCAGGGTAAAGTTTATTGGGTGAAGGTGTAACTCTCTAACATCAAGGTGACAGTGATCCAAGCAGCTCCATTTACAAAAGGAACTCATTACTTGTTTTTGTTTGTTTGCTTGCTTGTTCTGTCTCCAGGGAACTCCCTGTAGCTCCTCTATTTACATATTCCCCTCCCTTCAGAAGAATGCCAACAGCCAGGCCTTCTTAAAATCAGACAAAGACAGCTTGAACTTTTGATCCAATTGTTTGCAGTCGTTCCACCTCCACCGGGCGCCACCCCATTGACTTGTAAATTATCCCTGTAATTTATAGTTGATGACCGAGCAATTAAGTGTTCAAGCCTTACACGAGGTTCCCTCCCTCAAAAAAACAATTAAAAGTTTGCCTCCACAGCTAAGTGTCTTCTAAAAGACTATTTTTAATGGTTTTATTGCATCTTTAAACCTGTAAATTTTTACTTTTAAATGGGTCTCGTTGAGCATATCCAGGTGTAGCATATAGCTTGAAGCTAGTTGAACCTTCTCCCACCTGAGTATGCACTGGTGGACTCAGGGGTTGGGGGTTGAGGGCCGGTGGGGATGCCCTTAGAAATCAAGATGAAGTGCCATATAGGCTGCTCTACATGCTAGAAAACTGTGGTGCTTGTAATCATTGATTATTATTAATATTTTCTCAGTATTTGCTCAATGTGTTATGTGCATGGGCGAAGAACTATCAAAGGTGGTGGGCATTTTCATGTGAAGTGTCTTTTATATCCTGACGGGTTTCTCTCAGGTTAGTCCCTTAATTTCATGATTTCTCCATCAAGTTTCTCTTTACTTTTACAAGAATCATACCGGACTTCAAAGAAGTTTGTATGTTCATGACATTCCTGACTATTTATATCCTTTAACTGAAGTCATCTAACTAAGCTTTTATTATTAATCCATAAAGCAATTTTCTTGATCTAAATCCTAAGTAAACTTTCCTAAAAAAAAAAAAAAAAAGATCAAACTGAATCTTGAAATGTGAAGTTTCTGTATCTTGTATCATGTTTGTCTTCTATATAAAAAAAACTTTCCCATGTCTCTTAAGATATGTGGATCTTAGGCTGAAGATTTTTTATTTTATTTTGGAAGGTAAAACAAAAGTTTAAAGAGCAACGTTGTGGTTCAATATATTTTTCTTACCTGTCTCACTTGCTGTTCATTTCTGTCTGACAGGCTGCTGCAAGCTTCGGTTATACTTTCCGCATGGACGGCTGAATTGATCTGTAAAAAAAAAAAAAGATTTTTTAAGATACTTTTTAAATATCATCCTGTCCATTTCGAACCTCAAAAAATATTTGGAAGGAAAGTATGAATATTTATTTTTTTAATGTAGCTTATTATAGAGGAATGAATAGAAGTAATCAGATGCATGTCTGCGATGGCTTGTGTTTACGTGGAATGTGAAAATCTAGACCCAGATGACATGTCGCCTCTGTTCTTTTTTTATGGTTTTCACCCGCCCGCAGTTTGATTCAGTCAACATGTGCTAAGTGAATAAATAATAATCTCGTCTGTATACATAACAGACTCCAATTTTAGCAGTTGAATGATTAATATACTGAATTAAAAAACGCAGACAGACTGATTTTCAGAATCACTCTTGATGTCACTGCAGTTGTTTTGGGAAGGGTTGGGAACTTGACTGGATTGGCAGTTCGTGAGAGAACATGACTGTAGAGATTCAGAGAAAGTGTTTTGTAAATTTGCACATCTTGCATAATACAAAAACAATAAACCTTTTTTTTTCTTTCTGAAAAAAACAACTAATATGTAGTGCATTTATTTTAACTAGCTCGTTGGGTGGAACACAAATGAGGAGCATCGGGATACTCGATATAATCCCAAATAGATGTTGTTTTTGTTGTGCTGTTCCTGCCACAAAAGTTTTTGATATGAAAAGCAATAGAGGAAGCACTACTTGGATATATGACAGTGTGAAACACAAAGCAGGCACTCACGACACATGGATCCTGTTTTTAATCACATAGCCATGTCAACAAGACAAATGAAGAAATGTGTCTTGACTTTATGGGAAATGAATTTTCTCTCATGATTTTTGAAAATGGTCTCACACTAAATTAGGGACAGATCCACTCAGTTGTTATCGGGAGGATCAGAAGCAATCCTGATCCAACAGTACTGTGGGCTGATTATTGTTGGCTATAATAACAATATTGAGTCTTTCTGGGACTGAGCTGATAGAGCTGTGTTAAATGGGACATATCACGAAAAACTCACTGTTTCAGTGCTTGTGCTCAGACATTTGGGGAGTGCCTACCAACCCACAAATTGTGAAATGAAGACAACCAAGTCAGTTTTTTTGTGGGCTGCCTAGATCAGAAAACATGTGATTCAACAAGCCATTCAGATTTGGCTTCTCTTCCTATGTCACATGCAGTAGAGTTGGGTCGATATCCGGTTTTGCCAGTCCAGTACGGTGTGCAAGCTTACACCGGTTTGATTTTATGCAAACCGGCTGAACCGGCATTTGTCATTATGATACTTTCCGGATAATTAAAATGTAGCTGACGTCACCAACCTGTGCCGACGCCATCACGGCACTAAAGTCAGCTGGTATTTTTAATTTTTAGTTCGTTTATAAACGGACAAGCGGAGATCAAATTTCAGAGGAGGTGGGAAGAGCCGCACGTCGTGTTTGATTACTTGAAAGTTCATGTGTTTTTTTTGGGGTGACGAGACGAGAGGGGTTTCCGCCAGCCAGTGTATTGCAAGCCCGGCAGCCTGTAACGTTAGCGAGTGTGTGGTCGAGAGAGAGACAGACAGACAGACAGCGAGCGTGTGTCACGGACCAACGGCGAGTATGACGTTATCAGTAACGTTGTAGCTGTGAACGTAGCAGTGCAGTGCGGTGAATAAATGCTGCAACTCCTCAAGACCCAAGCCAAGTTCCTGTGTCTTGCTTGTCACCTGCGAGCCCGACACTTAAGGTGAGCTGTTAAGGTGGAACAGCTATTCTCATTTTGTGACAAGCGGCTGCTGAGTCAAATGCGACACCTAGTGGTAAAATTCAGTATACTGGTCCGATCCGGTCTGTGGCTTAAATATCAAACCAGTTTGAAATTTTTTACACCGGCCAAAACCTAACACACAGACTCATTAGAATATACCGCCCCCCCCCCATGTGAGTATCTCCGCCCACAGCTTGAGAACTACTTTTGCAAAGGTGCACCATACTTTTATTGCAAGCCAATCAGAGCAGACTGGGCTTTTTTTCGGGAGGGGGTCTTAAAGAGACAGGCACTAAAACGGAGTGTTTCAGACAGTTGGTGAATACAGGTATATTCAGACAGACAGTATGAGAAAAATAATGTGTTTTTTGAACATTAAAGCATGTAAACAAGTTCCAGAAAAAAACCCAAATACAAGTATGAACCTAGAAATGAGCATGATATGTCCCCTTTAAAGGTTAAAGGGTCTGTTCACCCTAATAAATAAATAAAAAAACACATTTTTCTCGTGGACACTTTCGGTTTGGTTTTCAGATATCCAAGTCAGAGGTTTTTGTTGTTTTTATTCAGCAGCAATGTGTGACTCCAGCAATATAATCCCATGTGAGCAGGATAATCCGCAAACCTCACTGTGAACAGTTTTCATTGGAAGTACTTAGTTCTGAAGGAACAGTTCCAATAAAAACTCTTCACAGAAATGTTTTTTTTCAATTGGAAGCAAAATTATCTCGATTCTTTTCACATATTTAGAGAAAGAATATACAAGATATTAAGACTCCAGATGGATTTGGATGTTATTCCAGTGTCGGAAACTAAAACTATGTGATGACTTCTCATGTTTTTAAATGTGGTATTTTGTCTTTTTCGAGGACTTCTTGAAGTAGAATGTTGTTTTGGCTGATTTTCCATTGAGTGTCATTGTATTTTTGTCGTTGCGGAGCTGTGTCACATTATCAAACACAGGGGTCAGATGTTTATTTTTAATACTAACATGAACTTCCCTTCGCCCTTCCACTACCCATGGGCTTGTTTAACGTTCAGGCTGGAAGTGAGTCCCACATTCTGCTCCCGGGCCTGCTATAAAACCTGCCGGAGCTGCACAAGCACTTCCTCTGAGGAAAGAGCTGTCGTGTTTGAGCACAATTAAAGTGGTGCAGGTTGGTATGATGTCATAACCTTAAACAGTCGGTCTTTTATTACTAGTTGTAAACAAATGGCAAATGTATAAAAAAAAAACATTTCAAGTGTTGAATCAACTTTTGTTTTTGTTTTTCCACCATTTTCATTAAGCACATGAAAGAGCACAGACATCACATAAAAAGTCAATATGTGGTGTCTGCTCTTTCATGTGCTTCATATGAAAAGTCTCAACTTATATTGCTTGCAGAGCTGTATCTTCACTCCTCATTCCAGTGAGCAAATCGGCTGGAAAATTTTGGTAACTTTGTGTTTATCGCATAGGTGTGCTTTGCCTGCGAGCTTTGGTGTCCTGAAGGGTTTGACATGACACTTTGCGCTACACTGTTTAAAACTCAAAGGAGTTCACAGTCAGACTCTTGACAGAAGTTGACACGTTGGAGAGACACAAAGTTTTCACCCTAAAGCCAAATTCTTTCTGTAATTCTCTAAAAGAATTCCCTATAACTAGGCCACTCAAGTCTGTCTCAGAACAGGTTTCCACATGCAACAGTTTACAAGTATTTTAAAGCATCTTAAAATCCCATTTATTTATTTCATTGATTTTATATCTATTTTTGTGGGTTATACACTTCTCATTCTTCTCATCAATTCTCATTGTTTTCATAGCAGCATCTTACACTGACAAAATATTACATTGGCAAAATTACTGCTGGCATATAAATAGATTTAATCACTTAATAATTTGTAGTGAGGATTTGCATGAATCCTAGCCGTAGTTTTATTTGTTTTGCACTTGAACAACAAGCCTGGACCCCCTAAAATGCAGTGGCGAGGAACCAAGGCAGGGCAAATGACACTTATTATTCAAACTAGATATCTCTCTCTCTCTCTCTCTCTCTCTCTCTCTCTCTCTCTCTCTCTCTCTCTCTCTCTCTCTCTCTCTCTCTCTCTCTCTCTCTCTCTCTCTCTCTCTCTCTCTCTCTCTCTCTCTCTCTCACTCTCTCTCTCTCTCTCTCTCTCTATTTATTGTCATGTAAAAAAAAGAAACTACATTTTATTTTGTTAACGTTACTTATTAAAACTCTTAAGTAAAAATGAAAAATGAAAATATAAATATATATACATATATGTAGGCTATATACTTTATATATATACATATATATATAAATATATATACATATATGTAGGCTATATACTTTATATATATATATATATATATATATATATGTAGGCTATATACTTTAAATATATATATATATATATACATATATGTAGGCTATATACTTTTTATATATATATATATATATATATATATATATATATACATTTTTATATGTTATGTATATGTTTTCTAAATAAAATGTAGTTTCTGTTTTCTGTATGACAATAAAATTTGACTATATATATATATATATGTATATATATATGTATATGTATATATATATATATATATATATATATATATATATATATATAGTCAAATTTTATTGTCATACAGAAAACAGAAACTACATTTTATTTTGTTAATGTTACTTATTAAAACTCTTAAATAAAATTTATGAAAACTATTAAAATATATATACATACATCTGTATGTATATATATATACATACATATGTATATATGAAGAAGAAGAAAGGCAATTTATTTATCCCCGAGGGGAAATTCAATTCCATTACTCTGTTATTTTTACATATACATAGACACACAGGCCCGAAATTCACACACATGCACAAACAGGACCTATATACATGCATTAATGGAGAGATGTCAGAGCGAGGGGGCTGCCCCTGACAGGCGCTCAGAGCAGCTGGGCTTTGGTAACTTGCTCAAGGGCACCTCGGCAGTGCCCAAGAGGCAAACTAGCATCTCTCCAGCTACCAGTTCACACTCAGTACTTGGTCCATGCGGATACTTGAACCGGCGACCCTCCGGTTCTCAAGCCAAGTCCCTATGGACTGAGCTACCTCCGCCAAAATAAAAAATGTAGTTTCTGTGTTTTTGTATGAAAATAAAATATGACTATATATATATGACTATATATATATATATATAGTCATATTTTATTTTCATAAGTAGTATATATCTATATAGTCATATTATATTTTCATAAGTAGTATATAATATATATATATATATATATATATAGATATATATATATATATATATATATATATATATATGTAGGCTATATATATACACAAACACACACATACATATATATATATAGTCATATTTTATTGTCATACAAAAAAACAGAAACTACATTTTATTTTGTTAACGTTACTTATTAAACTATATATATATATATATATATAGTCATATTTTATTGTCATACAAAAACACAGAAACTACATTTTTATTTTGTTAACGTTACATATTAAAACTATTTTATATATGTATATATATATATATATATATATATATATATATAGTTGTATAGTTTTAATAAGTAATGTTAACTAAATAAAAATGTTTTTTTTTGTATGACAAGGACTATACATAAGAGCAGTTCATATTTGATATATGCATTAGTAATTTTTTACTGTGAACACACACACACACACACACACATTTATTTATTTATTCATATTTATATTTATTATTGCATTGTGTTGCTGCAGCTATCTCTTCCACAGTTTTATTTGTCTTTCATTGCAGTGAGTGAAACAGCGCCCCGTCTGGATTGCAGCGCTACTGTGTGTGGAGGAGAAAGGTACAGCCTGCAGCCTGAGGTCAGGTGTGAAGCTACAGCCTTTAATTAACCAAATACTAATTAGCCTCACCAGAAGTCTGCGCTGTGGATGCCAACTGCCGTAAAACCTCAAAGCAGAAGAAGAAGACTGACCCTTTTGAAGTCAAGCCAGAGTAAAACTGTCAAAACTATCTAACTTTAGCAACAATGCAGAGTATAAACAACTGGTGTTAGCTACTTTTTTCAGTGTTGGTAATGATATTAGTTAATTAGGAGTTAGCTTGCTATCTTGGCATGGAAGGCGGAGATAACAGAAGCATTGGGGCCTGGATAAAAACCACTACACCTCCATTAAGGTAAGAATAATGGCCACTTCAAAGAGCATGACCCAAACCCTGTTTTTATGGCTGTCTGATGTGGCTCCTGAGGCTTTACTGGTGGCTAAATGCCCGCTGTGGCTTTGTCTATAATTTACTGGTTGTTAATTTGTTGATGTCATAGCATTGGATGTCTGTATATATTGAAGCTGCTGTTTAATAGCCTGCAGTCAGCAGGGACACAGTCTACTGGGGTTCTGACTTAATGCATTTATACAGTGTTGCTCTTCTCAGTAGTCATTGTGTGTGATTTGTGGTGGAGCTGTGCACAGGGTCTGTCTGGCTGCTTTTGTTTCTAAGCTGGATGTATAATGACTTTTAGTAATTAAATAATTTGTATGACAAGGAGTAAACATGAGAGCAGTGTGTAAGTCATGTATTTGATACATGCATTAGTAATTTTTAATGTGCATGCAAAAATCTGAATCAAGATTGATTCAAAAAAGAGTGTAAGCTTTTCAATACTTTATACACCCTCAGTTTTTGTTTAAACTGTTTTGTTTTTTTTAATAATTTTTTTAATTGGAAGAACATTGCAAGGCATATAAATTACAGAACAAATAAGTAGTCTTCTATTTTTAATTAATTTTTCCCTCCCAACCCCCACAATAAAGGAAATAACCAATATAACACTAATAGTTACAAGACTTAAGGCAGCAATGACACCAAAATTAGAGAAACACTAAACACATGAAATAATAAAACACATACAATATTCACATATACACAAACAAAAAAAGAGATTAAAAAAATATCGTCAATCCAACAAAACAAATAAGGAGGCTCAGTTGTCACAACCAGGCAAGGAGGTCAGAGATTCAATATGGTTTTGAAGAGGTTCCCAAGTCTTTTCAAAAGAACTGAGGGAACCCTTAAGGGAAAATCTAAGTTTCTCCAAATCAATGGACAGAAACATATCTTTCACCCACCTATTGTGAGTCGGAGGTAGAACATGTTTCCATTTCAGAAGAATAAGTCGCCTTGCCAATAAGGTGGTAAAGGCTGTTTAAACTGTTTTAGAGTCGTGTTCAACTATGGTCATTTTTTGAGGCTGTAGTTTGTGGTGCTACTGAATTGCACTGAGAGGTGTTTCTAATATTTTGTCTATAGATGCACCGATCCAACTTTTTCAGTCCCGATACCGATAGCGATACCTGGGCTTTGAGTATAGGCCGATACCAGTGATTAATTAATGAGCTGTATGCCTCACTGTGTGGAAGTGACTGGGGTCATTCTTTTAAGTGTAAGGAAACATCAGGGTTGGCTTAAACATTGCTTTCCTAACTTTGTCAAACAAAATATATGCGATCGAGATGTTTTGGCGTCACTTTTGGGGAGCTGTCATGCCGCTGTGCGTGCACTAGGCTCTAGATCTCATGCATGTCTGCGGCGATGCCGGCAACACACCCAACCCATCTTGAAACACGGAGCCCGTCACGTTAACCATTCATATCTATACAACCAACCAACCACAAGAGCACACAATTCTTAATTTTGCACCAGATTGATGCATTTTACATGAAAATGTAGCCTACAAAAGGGTGGGGTGAATGTTCTGTATTTTTCCATATTGCATTATATATATATAGCAGAAAAAAAATATTGCAATGCAAAGTTTTTCCCAACATGGTGCAGCCCTAATTTGTACAGTACATTAGCAGGGATGTAGCACAGTGTAAAGGGAAAGCATGCTCTGTTTATTTTAATGTGAAAGTGCAATAAAAATATGCTATTGCTAAAATCAATGAATAATCTTGGTAAATAATCGTAAATAATCTCAATATCATTTTGGCCATAATCGTGCAGCCCATGATTCCTATGTAGAAAAGTATTTCTGGGAGATTCTAGGAAGAAATGACAGTTTAACCAAATATAGTGATGAAAACAAGAGTTTGTCATGAAAATAAGCTCAGAATGAAAATCTGCTGTTTGGGCACATTCTTATCAATCTAATCAAACTATGTTGTCTTTCATATTCATCCAGTTTTGCATCCTGTGCAGAAATGTGTTTCTGGGAACTTCTATTAAGAATTGACAACTTCATCTAGTACAGTGATTTAAACAAGAAATGTTCATAAAAATAAGCTCATAATGAAAATCTGCTGTTTGGAGGCACGTTCTTAAGACACCTCCCAACCAATCGGGAACATTTATTTTCCGTGGATATGGTACAAATAAGATGACTATCTTTGAGGAATTGTCAAAACTGTGAAACAGATGAGGGAAACTTAAAAAAGAAATGCAAAATAATGTTTCAAAAAGCATGAATCAATCACAAATGGCTCTTTTTCTGTAAGGCTGGTTAGCTCTTGGTTCCGCCAGGCTTTGCTGTGCTGCATTGATTAGGGAAAACGAGCCGAACGGCGCCGGGTTTATACGATCCCTCCGCCTGCGGACAAGCTAACAAGCTAACTAGCCAGCCAGCTGTCTCTGGGAGCTGCGTCCGTTCTCTTCCCGACGAGCTGCGATAACACACTTTGTTGTCACCATAACAACTAACAACAACCACCATTTTCTTTTGTGCTACTAGTCAAATTACCCCATCAAACTGTTCAATGACCCTTCTACTCCTATTTTATTTCTATGCTCCACACACACCTCCCTTGTTGCTAAAAGTTGCAGATTGATGGATGGATGGATGTCACGATATTATTGGTTGAAATTGGTTCGTAGTAACTTGTACTAACCATATTTTGTTTCACTGGGAAAAAAAGATGATTGGATTTGGATTTTTTGTGCACATATTGTTAAATAAGTGCACTATATAACCTCGGACGTGATCTAAAAGGGTTTCAAAGGGCATTTTTTATTTCATCTCGACTTTAACACCAACCATTTTGCTTAACTAAAAATCAATTCTAAACCCTCAAACAGCCCTTTTGAAGAAAAAAAAGGTCATCACTTTCAAGGTCATAAAGATAAAGATAGAAGTAGACTACAATAACAGACGCAGAGCAATGCACAGTTTTATCTGTAGTAGCAGACGAATGCCTTATCAGTAAAAGAAAGTACCGCGATGTGGATTACGTTTATGATATTCTCTTATAGATTGCTGCATAGTAAATCCTTATCTGTTTGTGCGGGCAGCCTTCCTGTGTCGTGCTGGCGGTTGGGTAAATTAAATTGCGGCTTTGATTATAGTTTCATGTGATTCAGTGAGACAGACTACTGGGCACCATGTGAAGATGTCTGACATTCCACTGTGTGACATTTAGACTTGAGACCGAAAGAAAAATCACATGGTTGAATGGTTGTTCCACAGCTTTGTTGTGCTGACATACGTGATGAGGTCATCCTCATAATGTGACTGAGGGCATAACATTAGCATGGAAATCTTCGTCAATGGTCACCTGTCATCGCATACAGTTGGATTAAAGATTGAGAGAAAAACGTGGCTGACTCATGTGTTTTGTCTAAAATGGATGTTATTACCATTTTCCAAAAGGTGTGGCATTCTGCACGCTATAAATAAAGTGTCTTGTCAGCGTGCATTAGTGTCTTCTCAGTGCACATTCTTTTGAAGTCAAGTCCTGTGAGATTCTGATAACATCTGCAAAGAGAGCAAAGGCAAGAAAATATCTAATGATATGGCGCAGTGTTTCAATGTGAGCATCTGTTTCTTTGAAGGTCATGATCTTCATTTGTCTTGCATTCATGCAGTAACAATGATGAATCTGCTTTTCTTCTGAGCTGCTGTTATTTTCTCTGCTGTTATCTGATCTGCAGTAGAAGTCCTTGCAACTTATTTTCATTATTGGTTTACTTGATTTTAGTGAACAATGAAAAATGCCCATTACAATTTTCCAGAGTTCAACTTATGATGTCTTCAAATTGTTTTTGTCTGACCAACACTCCAAAACCCAAAGTTGTTAAATTTATGAGTGCTTTTGAGCAAGTTTTTTCTTGCTAAAGAGGACGTTCACATGCCGCGTCTAAAAACACGTGGAAAACGCCAGCCGTGCCGCTTTCATCCTTTTATCCAAGGTGCTTGGGAGGTTGCGCTCCTGCCGCGCCTGCTGTTACTAAGCAACCAAAACATACGTGCTGCGATGACGAAGTTGCGGTGATTTAGCAGTAAAAGCCTCAATATCTAAACTTAACAAAGTCAAAACAAAGATAAATGGATTTCCTCCACCGTAAATCCCTCACAGTAACGTTACTGCTCGACCACAGTGTAACACCGGTAACACCTTGTAACACCGGTAACACCGTCTACCACGGCAAGCCTACGGTGGGACAGATGTAAAGCTCTGAGTAGCGCTCCACTAAAATTATTAACTTCTCCCCCATATATTTACCGTAGACTGATATTTGTGGAAGAAACAAAAGACATCTGCCAGCTGTGATTGGTTGTTCCTCGTCACATGACATGCGGTGCAGCATTTCAAAAGTTTAACGGGACACAGCCATCTCGCCGTGAAAAATAGGCGCATGGGAAACGCTGGCTCACGTTTGAGCGCGCCATCCGCGCATCTCCATTAAAAACGGTGGATTCGAGGGCACAAAAACGTGGAATGTGAACGGCCCAAAAAAACACAGCGGTTTTTGTTGTGTGCGCCCTCTTATAAATAAATAAATAAATAAATAAATCAAATAATAATAATAATAAAATAATAAGAAATAAAATGATAAATAATGAACATACAAAATTTATAATAAATCAAAATAGAAATTTAATAAATGAATAATTAAAACATGTTTTCAGTTTTATCTCTGGTAGCACTACTTTATTTCTCAAGCCATCATATATATGATGTGCAAACCAGATCTCTGTTGTTGGTGTGTGTGCACCCTCCTGCCTCACACAGCGTGTTCAGAGATCTTTGTCTTTGCGTTGCAGTGTGAAGTCTAACGCCCAGGGTCAAACGGAGCCGAGCATCCAGGTGGAAAACTTGGCTTTAAAGTAGACAAGATGAGAAGTCATGTTAGCTCCAGGACTTAAAAGTGCTCTTAGTTGGCGGGCTTCACTGACACTTGAATGATTTATGGTCTGCCGTCCCAAAATAAGGTTATCTGCCTTGTTTGTTGTTGGCCTCATCAATGAGCTACAAGTGTAACGGGGTCAAAGGTACCAGGTCAAGTAAATGAACAGGGGTGACAGCGGTGATCTTTCACCACACAAGCAAAGCTACTGTTTGACGGTTGCTGGGAAACTAGACTGCAGACCTCCAGCAGACACCCGACCTTCTACCTTTAACCTACAGGGACCTGAGAAGGTTGGTAACATCCACGTCAGGTCAGCCTTCAATCAGTCTTGTATTTGTATAAACTGAGAAAGCTACAGAGAAAGTTTGGTTGTTGGACTCATTGAAGAGTTGAATCTTTGTGAAATGCAATTTTACAAATTTGCACTGAGCACATTCATACCCTTCCTAACAATTTAATTGCGCCACATGTGATTTTGCGCTTGAATGATTTGTTTGTGTTTTTTTTTATTTTGGCAGTTGACAGATTGTCAGAGAGATACAACTTCAGCCAGTAGGGATCTCTTTCAGTGGCTCAGTGGTTTCATGCCAAACTTTTGCATAAGACTGTGGCCTTGCTCAGACCCGCTATTATGGTATTAGACGGCTTCTGTGCGAGATGTGACATGTGTCGGTGTCACACACACCATCACACAGTTGTTTTGAAGGAGATGTTTTCACAGCAATATAAAATAGATAATAGAGAGTGATTATGAACTGTAACTGCACTATACTGACACTAGCTCTAAGCAGCTTATGATACATAATTAAAACTACTAATGCAAATATTTATTTTAATCAAAGCGAATGTTTAAATAAAAAAACAATCATTTATGTCCTAATAGAGGTCAACCGATTAATCGGCGACGATAGGACGTTTTAACACCAGTCATGCGGGGACAGTTTTGCAAGGATTCTCAGTCCACATAATGAGGGCCACTTTTGTTGAAAAATGTGTGTGCATGTGATTAACTCCTGATCATAATCTAAACAACTGTTAAATACCCCATGAAATTGCACTTGTATTTCAAGATAGTTTTCTTTCCTGAGAATTAAAAGTAAAATTAAAAGTAAGTCTATTTAACTTAAAATGTTAATTGCAGTGCACTTATTATTTTGTTATTTTCATTCTTTAAAAGTCACCAGAATGCAGGAAACAAAGTCTCTGAAACTCGTATTTTTCTGGGGGAGGACCCACAGACCCCCAACCCCCCCTTCAGTTTTGAAATCCTCCCTATTTTTGAGGTCTCAAGGGTGGTCAAGTATGATTTCACATACTCCATCTCCTGGCAAGAAAGCCTCAGATGATATCTGCACAGCAGGTATGTGTGACAGCAAAAGCCCTGAAGCAAAGTGTTCAGGCCAACAGCACATCGGGCTTCATTAAAGGCATATTGTGACTGATTGCTTGACAGTTTCACTCGACTCCAGTCAAGCTGACACATCAGCCACTGGCTCGGCTCAAGTTCTCACTTTGATTTCCTGTGTTGCTTCATTCCCACACTGTTCCAAAATAATTCCCAGATCGGCTGCTCCATCTGTCCTCTTTGTCCCCTGATTGCCCCGTCACGAAGTACTCAATAAATGGTAAATGACTTGTATTTATATAGCGCCTTTCTACTACCTTCTTCCTACACTGATGTCAGAGGCTGCCATGCAAAGTGCCAACCTGCCCATCAGGATCTAATCTATAAACTCATTCACACACCGATGCCTCAGCCTTCGGGGGCAATTTGGGGTTAAGTATCTTACCCAAGAACACTTACACGTGTACTGGAGGAGCTGGGGATCGAACCGCCGACCTTCCGATTGGTAGTGACCTGCTCTATCTCTGAGCCACAGCCGCAATGCTGCAAACCAATCCATTGTAATAGGGACACGGAAGTACTGTAGGGTGTAATGTTATTCACGGATTCATGTTTTTAGAACATCTGTTTTCTTATGAAAGATACCTGTTCATTTGTGTGCCAGATGCTCACTATATATGGTAAACACTTAAAGACCCAGTTTTAATCCTGTGTACCTGTGTTAACTGTTGATTTCTCATTATATGCCAAAAAAATCAGTATCAGAATATTTTTATATCAAAATCCCTTCTTTTCTTTTCTGTAAAACAGTCTCAAATGTTGCATCCTGCACTTGGGGGCATTTGCAAAAATACATCCAATCAAATGAGACTTTGGGCGACTAGCTAGCCTCACGGTCATATAAAACGTGGATCGTAGTAGCTAACAGAGTAATATGGAGAGATAGGAGGAGATGTATGTTTGTGTTTGTTTTCATTCCCAAAACAATGTAGCTGAGGTCTTATTCATCCAATAGACCATATCCAATTCAGCCATTTTCAAAGGGGTCCCTTGACCTCTGACCTCAAGATATGTGAATGAAAATGGGTTCTATGGGTACCCACAAGTCTGCAGTACAGATGCAGTGCAAATGTGTTATTTTCTCCTATTCTAAAATGGTGTATTTGAATATTTCTGCATACTGGGGTCCCTAAACAGTTTTTGAAGTGCATAAATTGTGTATCACTGTAAAGCTGAGACTCTTGTAAATCCAATAAGCCCAGTTGTATTCATGTGTGATGATGTTAGTCCTCATAGTAGCCATTTCACATAGTGACTTTTTTAACTCCGATTTTATACATATGGTGGGTTCTTCATACTATGAAAGTCTTCCTAAAATTAGATTTGAAAGAAATCGCAATATATTGAATTGCACCCCTGTATCATGATACGTATCGTATCGCCAGATTCTTGCCAAGACACAGCCCTAGTTAGAAACTGAAATTTCCCCACGGGGATAAATAAATTGCTATCCTATCCTATCCTATCCTATCCTAGTTGAAAATCTGCAGTTTCCCTGTCATCTCTCCCTCATCCTCATCTTGAACTAACAACAGGAGAGGAAGGTGTGTGTGGAGCCAACAGTCCTCTGTAGGTTCGTATCACGCAAAATTCTAACCACGCCCACTTTTTAGCGGTCCAATCAAATGCGAAGGATTTGATTTAAATCCCTTTTGTAACTGCACACTGCTCAAATATTCAGTTTCACTATGAAATACGTCAAAGTACAGAAGCTAAAGACGTTATAACTTCTTTAAAAAGACTTTAAGGGTCAGTTCAATTATTCTCATTTACTGCTGTGGTATTTAGCAATGCAGCTTGATCTGTCAGGTTTTGAGATACACAGGTATCTCTGTTGTCATGTGTCCTCCGGTGCTCCTAATGACATCTGCAAGATATCACAGACCTGAGGACACATGATTTTTTTTCAGATTACGTGTCTCATGCACTACTGTCAGGACATAGTGACCGTTTTATAAAAATAACTTGTTTTAATCACATTTGCTCCAATTCTCCCCACTGCATCTTTGCCTGACCTTTTTAAAACTCCCTATCCTAGAGCAATACTTTACTCCGTCTACATCTCCGGCTTTCTCTTAATGTTGTAAATGGAGCATAGTAAACACATTGTTACAAACAAAAAAAACCTTTTAATTTTCTTTACATTTCCTCAAAGACGCCGCAGCAGTGCAGGAAGGAAGTCGGAAGATGTCAAGGGGATAGATAGCTGCATTAGATGCCGTGTATTTGTAAATCACATTACATCGAAAATGTAATTGGTCAGTCAGAGAGACTAATAACAGCATACTTTTGGTACATTGGATTTCAATTTGGAACTCAATTTAGGATTTGAAATTGGATTGGCACCGGGCTTGACATTCTGCGAGGGATGGCGCAGTGTGCCTGTGGTATGACATGCACTAGAGTACACTATGCATGTACTTCTGCAGCAGACCAACATGTTGCAAAACAGACACAGCAGAACAAAAGCAATGAGGTGTCATCTCACTTTATTTAATAACCTAGACCCCCCCCACCACCAAGGGTTATTGCATAAAAAAAGAAAATCTTAAATTGTACAAAAAACCAGCCACTCAGCAAAAAGAGGTGAAACAGAAAATGTTGCAAACTGGATGTTTCCTCGTCCAAAGCTGTACCTACTTTTTGGGGGCGGACAGTTGATTGAATATGTCATACATGTTTAACACTGACATGGCTCTGTTGTTTAAAAGTAAAGAAAAAAAGACATCTATGACATGTACACATATTGAAAATTAATAGAGACCAAATAATGCACAATGGATTTAAAGCATACTGTAAGTGGTAAACAAAAAACAACTACAGCATTTGCAGTGCATATAAACACAATAAATAACACTGGATACAAGTACGCTGTAAATATATGTACATAGAATTTCAGGGCTGAACAAAATCAATGCATAGCAAAGCTCCTTAGTACCACCACAGTGCTGCTAACTTACAGTAATCAGTCTCGTCAAGAATTGCACCGAGCAGAGGGCCGTCGTACTGAAACAAATTATTGCACCGTGAAACAAAAACAGGAACATCAGGGTGAAGACATTAAAATCAGCTCGTAAAGTAGGAATAGTTCAAACTTAATTTGCTTTGTAATGAGTGTGATGTATTGAACGTTGTTGACCTGCCTCACAGCCACAATCACAAGTCTGCTCACGGCTTGAGTTCATCACTATCAGGACTTCTGCTGTACGCTGTAAACCATCTGTGCAGTAACACAAGTGCTTCTTGATAAGTCCTCTTTACGTGCTCTCAATCAGAGCAGAGAATCGTTTGCTTTAGGTTTTGCAGGTGAAAAACGCGAGGCGCACCGTACTGCCTTATTGACAGACAGAGTTTTTTTTCAGTTTGCTGCATCTTTTTATTCTATATGTTGCTAGGCAACCATCAAATGAGCACGAACATTACCTTTATGGTGCATTCAAATAGGGTCGTATTTACCGTGTTCACGAGGAGAGTCCATATGAACGCCCCCCCCATCTTGTGGTACTCATGACATTGTAAGTGGAAAGTTTCTGAAAGCTCCGAGTTCACAAGTTGTGACGTGTTTGTTGACGTTGTCAGAAATGGCGGAACATGGAAGTTAATTGTTCGGTGCATAATAAGCTAATATATTGTAATTTTAGTCGTATATTGTTTTTCTTCGTAATTTTATAATAAGTCTGAGGAAAATGTTGATGTTGCATTTGCTGCATCATGTTACCCACTTGCTAGCTTGCTAAATTGTTAGCCTCTGTGGCTTCTAGACGCCGAACGTAACGTTAATATTGCCGTTGCTGAGCAGCAGTGTGCTCACGACTTAACCACTTGAACGCCAAGCATATTGTGTACACTACTTCCCATGTTGTAAACACCGGCTCCCGAGGTTCATTTGAAGGCTCCATCATTACAAACCATGAACTGTACGTGACCCAAATAGTTAATAGTAGAATTTAAATTAATGAAAACAACTTACCCGAAATCTCAAGTACAGCGCTAATTTGCCTCTTGCTGTTTTCTGTTCAGATCATGGTAACTACGGTTGCTAAAGTCATAAAGCTCCGGGTATCCAGCAAAAATCACCACAATGAGAAAAAACGCTAATGACGTCGGGCGCTTTTCGGCTTTAAGTTGACTTGTTTTTTCAATTCGAGGCGCTCAGGGCGCTCCTTTAACAACGCGAGGCACTCAGCAATGCAAAAGCAGCACGCAAAACGCTTCAATCTCATTGAAAACAATTACAAAAAGCCGCCCCAGGTTGCTAAAACACACTCCGTCTGATCGGGGCCTTATTCATCGGGTGCTGGGTTGAATTATGGTCTTGAGGAAACGAGCGCGAGAGATTTGAGCATGTCTGATTTCTGTTCAAGTTTTAGTTTGTGTACTCGCTCTCAGGAGGCTTAGATGACGGTAGTAAGCTACAGAGAGATGCAGAGTATTTCTGCCTCAGAGTGATCACAAGTGTAACAGCTGAAGAAAGTGAATACAAAGGCTACTACAAAACCTTGAATATGTGGAACATCCCAGTGTTATTTTCGTGCCAGTAAGCTAAAACAACATCGTCACCGTGGAGCAGGATGAATGCGGAGATCTGTTTTCTGCAATGAGCTGTGAAAAATTCCCCCAGTAAAGTGGAAGGAACATGAAAATGAGGAACACATGATGAAGCCTGATGCTGAGGAAGAGCGTGCGTCATTGTTGGTTGTGGTCCTGGTCAAAGCGATGTGTGTGGGGCGGCCTATTAACACGAGCAGGAAGAACATTCATCTTTTAATGTGGCTGTTGTGTCTAAAGGCTGGGAGACAGCCGGGGAGATGTGAAAGGGTAATGTGACGAAGGGAGTGAGATAATAGTCTGTAGATGGGATCCCGATGTGATTTTGAGGTGAAGGCAGCTGTGAGCAGAGGCTGATGATGTAGTGGCAGGAAGTGCCGAGCGAGATCAATGAAGATTAGACGACGTTGCTGCAACAGACCAGAAGCCTGGTGTTGATGCGCAGTAGAGTGGAGGGTTATTTTGAGGCCCAAACTCTGCAGATATCATCCTGCCTTGAGGAAATCTGGGGAACATGTCATTTCCTCTAATTGTCCGAGATACAATCATTCTGTTTTTAAAAACAATAACACACAGGAGTGAGTCACATCTTTAGTGAGGAAAAAAAAAATCCAGTGATAAACAATGACTACACATAGAAAAACAAATATTTATACTGCAGATCTACGATATGTGAAATAACATTCAGATGAAGCACACACACACACACACACGCACACACGCACACACACACACACACACACACACACACACACACAATGGCATCTGCCATAAGCTTTAAATAGATTATCCCAAATTGGCTTTGTGCTTATTGTTACATGAGTTTCGTGTGCGGATCAACATTTCCCTTCGTTACATGATTAGTGTTAAATCAACAGGGCCATGCCGAGCAGCCTGCAAACAAGTGAATAAATCAAAGGAGTAAAATGACGATTGATTACACATTTCTAAGGGGGGAAATGCAGTCTTATCCTGGAGCATTAAAGAGCTCTATAAAAGTAGTCCAGCTATAAATTACAACAATGTCAATCACCACTTAATATGCGCTCAATCTCCTCTAGTCTCTTCAAGGCAGCTGCCCTTTTTTTCTCTATATCTTTAATCTCTTTAGTGGACTTACCCTTAGTCCGCTTGTCAGACTGGCTACTGTCCAAAGACTCTGATTGGTCCACGCCCGCACCTCCGAGGCTTTCTGGAGAGGATTTCCGCACATTCTTCTCATCCCCAGCCGCATTTCCAACAGCATCAGCACCCCTCCCTTCCTCCTCAACCTCCTCAACCTCAACAACCTCCTCCGCCCCCTCCTTCACTCTCTCCGGCTCTTCCTCCTTAGCCGATATGGCGGCTCCCCCTGCCGTGGCGGTAGCGGTAAGCGGTTGCCCTGCCGCGCTCATGGCAGCCATTTTATTTCGTACGATACTCAAGTGACGGCGCACGTACTCCTCGTGCGGTGCCAGGGCCAGCGTCTCCTCCAGGCAGCGCTCGGCACGCGGCAGGTCGCGCTCCTCGAAGTAGACCACGCACAGGTTGTGCTTGCCCTGCACGTTGGTGGGGTCCATGCGCAAAATGCGCTCAAAGCAGGCTTTCGCACCACGCGTGTCCTTCTTGTGGTTCATGAGGATGTCCCCCTTCAGGATCAGGCCCTTGATGTGCTCCGGGTGGTGACGCAGCAGCTCGTCCAGCGCAGGCAGCGCATCGACCTCGCGTTTGGACTGAGAGTAGAGCAGTGCCAGGTTGAACAGGGCACTGCGGAAGCCTGCCTGCAAACCAATGGCTTTACGCATCCACCGCTCAGCCGCTGCATTCTCATTGGCATCCATGGCCAGCATGCCGAGGTTGAAGTAGCCGTTGGCATCTTCGGGCTCCTCCTCCACGTAGGTCAGGAAACGGCGGTTGGCCTCGGGCCAGAACTTTGGCTCACCTGCCACAGAAAGAGGAGTTATAATTAGGGCTGTCGACATGATTATGACGCGTTAACGCAATTTTTTTTTTAACGCCACTAATTTCTTTAACGCATTAACACAACTCGTGATTTTTAGGTTGTTAGTTTAAAGCTAGAGTGAAGATACTGGTATCATATGTAACTAGAAAACCTAAAGAATCCATTGGAAACCATGTCATGCTAGCTTGTCACGAAGGAGGCGAAATAACGCCCCAAACTCTGACCTCAAGATATGTGAATGAAAATGGGTTCTCTGGGTACCCACGAGTCTCCCCTTTACAGACATGCCCACTTTATGATAATCACATGCAGTTTAGGGCAAGTCATAGTCAAGTCAGCACACTGACACTGACTTATGAATCAATGTTACATATAAGGTCAGGGTCGGGGCCACCACCACGTTAAAAAAAGCCATAGAGAATGGGGGAATTAAAAAGTGTAACTTGTTGATACAAGAGACATTCAGAAAATAAAATAAAATATTCACACGTAGCACACGTAGCCGCATTTCCTGGTGTCTATTAAATACCAGCTCTGCCACTGCAATTAAAAAACCTAGAGAGGTTTAGGGAGAGACCGTCTATCGACATCAATCTGTCCCGTCTATTGTTCAGAACCTGAATCGGATTTCAGTTGAGAATTTAATTAAATCTTCTCCTATAGTGGACCAACTCTGTAATTGCTGGAGGTAATTGGTGCGATTCAGGTTTGTGAACACATACAGTAGCGGAAGTAGGAATGTGAGGAATGAAAAAAAAAAGAATCTGTGGCATGTTTGGAGCTCGGCCCACTTCAACATGTGTGCACCGGGCCACCTGCTGCTGAAAAATCCAAAGTTAGACGAATTAGGTGACAGGGAACCCAGCTGTGGATATTCAAAGAGCTTTAAGACCGTCTGCAAAGCATTTCTGAGAGAGCTTTTATCTGCCGCTAGGGTTACTCAGTCTGTAGTGCTGCAGCTTGTGGTCGAGTGACCCTTTGTTGAACTTTGACATCTGAGAGATTCACCTATCTCCTAATTCGATACTATCACCATACTTGGGTGCCGATTTAATATGTATTCTGATTTTTAAGTATGGAGATTCTACAAGTATTCCAATTCGCGATACATAAGTAAATAACTTTTTTTTCCCCCCACCCCTAAGAGATAGAAAAGTATAAACAAATAAATAGCTACTGGAGAACGCTGTGAAAACAAATATCATATCGCATGTATATGTGATGTTCTGCATGTGTTCTATATCCACTTTGAAAAATGTTTTATGTCTATACAGCCTCATACAGACGATTTCAGGATTCAAGAAAAGCTAAACAAAAGACTGTGTTCATAAGACTGCAACTGAAGACAATAATATAAAGATTGTGATACATCCTTTCAAAAAACTAATAAAAGCAGGCTGTATGAGTTTGGCAAGCATGGAGCATGTTGCGTAATGCGATTTAGCAATTTAGAAAAAAAAAAATGTTATTGTTATGAATCATATTTAAGAGTAGATGTCACTTTTATTAAATGGTGGAACAAACCGACTCTTAAAACTCCCTTGATTGATGGAGTAGCAATGAAATACCTGTGGTGACATATCAAAGGTTGACCGGTCACAGTCACGCTGAGGTGAGCATAATGGAAAAAGGAAAACACGTTCTGTCGACAAGAAATATTGCTACCGTAGTGACTCACCTCTCTGTCGATTTAGTTTGATCCACCTTGATGTTTATCGCCCCAACAAAGTATTCCTACGTATATACGCTGGATTAACCTGCAGCAGGAATGTGCTGGTAGTAAAGAGTGCACCGCGGCAAGATTCACAAAAGCAAAGAAACATGGGTGGAAAAGCTAACATAAGCTACCTAAACCTCCAGTCAAACCTGCTGTAAATATAACTGCTTATTAAATGTGTTTTTTTGTCACCGACAATGAAGCGCGTCCTGACAGAAACTTGGCCATGAAGTCTCTGCCGGTGCTCAGCGGGTTCATTGCCACATAAAGACCAATTCTTAAGAACCTGGTTACACCCTGAAGGTAAAATCAGGTTATTTCCTTTTGTTCCCACCAGTTGGCGTTGAATAAGGCCGATTAGGGCCTTTAAGAAGTGCCCAAGTAGTGCTTTCCCCTACTTTACCTCCAGCCGGAGACCGGATTAGATCTATGCACTTCCTCTGTAGCAGACCTGGCAGACTTCACTCACCAGACTCCTGCATGAGAAGTGCTGAGTTGAAGAGTGCCAGCTTGTGGCGTGGGTTTAGCTCCAGGGCGTGGTTGAAGTTCTTCAGGGCTTCTGACGGGTCCTTCATCTCAATGTTGACGATGGCCAGGTTGTACCACAGGTCGGCGTTGGTGCGGTCGAGCTCCAACGCTCGGAGGTAGGCGTCCCGGGCTTCTGTGAGCTTGTTCATCTTCAGAAGCAGCTCCCCTCTGAAAGAAATAAAATAAAACAAAAATAAATCAGGAGTCAATCAGAGGTGGATGTGGCTCAGGAAGTAGCGCGGGTCGTCCACTAATAATCGCCTTGTATGGCAGTCTCCGTGTATGAATGTGTGTGTGAATGGGTGAATGCTGACATGTAGTGTAAAGCGATTTGAGTGTTCAGAGGACTAGAAAGGCACCATATAAATACAAGTCCATTTACCAGAGCGTGGTAATATTATCTTTTACATGATGGATGATTTACAGTAAAGCCTGTAAAATGTTAAATATTATTCATATTTTTTCTGTGGCAATCAAAGTCCACTTCCTGACAAATAATGCAAGGAGCATTTTTTTTTTGTAATGCTTGGGTGCAGATGATAACTAGAAACGAGAATCTAGAGACACTGCAGCACGTATTACAGACCCTAATTACATTGTAGAAAGGACAAAAAAACAAAGATCTGAAGAGGGTATTGAATTTAAATTCAGGAATTTGTGTGTTTTTTCCAGGATTTTGGACTAATCATTTGGCATTTTACAACTCATACTGGATAATATGGATTGATGGAAGCAAATAAATCATAGTTAGTCAGTTTTAGATGGAGTAAATAAGAAGCCTAACATGTTATGCACATTTTTGTTTAATTAAGAATGTAATAAAAAAAAAAAAAAGTGAACTGTGCCTAACATAACTAGTGACTAATAATGCAACAACTAAAGTACAATAGTTACATGAAACTTTCAATCTAACCAAGATTAACTATCACTTAAATAGAACTGAAACAAAACATCCAACAGCACCTTACACTTTACCTGATTTAAGTGCAAATACTACAAACAGTTATCAGCTCACCACATTTGAGAATGTTCATTTTAGTGAAAATGGAGCTCCAGTGTGCCAGAGAAGAAAGCCAACACAACAATAAATGTTTTACAGCACCGTAGATCTGCCTAATGTGTGACTCTAAAAGGTCAGAATATATTTATGGACAACAATCAAGCAATTATAGGTAAAAAGAAAAGGCATACAATTGCTGAAAGGTTAGTTTACAGTGAAACATAAAATGTGGTACTCCACAGTTAGAACAAACTGAACAACATGTGAAGTTATTGTACTCCTATTTGTGTGGAAAGAATAAAGGTTGGTAAATCATGCTCACAGATTGACATCTGAGTAGTACAAAGTTAAACATCTTGCCTGCTGATGTAGGCTTGTTTAAAGTCTGGTCTCATGCTGATTGCTTGTCGGTAGAGCTGGTCGGCCTCCTCCAGCCTCGATTCGTTGGCCCGGATCAGATTGGCCAGGTTTATGTATACGTTCAGATGGTTGGGGGCCACACGTGTCGCGTACTTCTTGCCAGGAATAACCTGATGAGTGGTCAACAGAGAAGTCACTGATTGGAAGGTCAACCACAACATGTTTGATGACAATCTGTCTTATCATAGTGTTACCAAATAGTCACATATTTTTATGAGCTGTGTTTGAGTGTAACAATTCAACCAATAGAGACTAGATTGTAATGTAGACTGGCTGTATTCGAAACCGACTACTACTGACGAACACAGCATTATGCTAGGCCAGGCTTTAGCCTTTAAACAAGCTCATAAAGCACTGGACAAAAAAAAAAAAAAAACTTGTACCACTATTGCAATAATATCGAAAAATACAACTTGTTTGTGACCAATGCTTGTTAACTTTAAAAGATACTGCAGGTTTCGCTCCACCACCCCTTTAACTATTTATTCTAACAGCTCAAGGTGAAGTCAGATAAACAGGATCATCGACGAGGGGAGACGGTAAATTTAAAACATTGCTCGACAATATTTACTCAAACTGCTTTTTCAGTTACAGCAAGGAAACAGTGGACTGATCTCCCTCCAGATATTAGAGTAATGTTAAAAAGAGTCATGTTGTCTCAGCAGGTATCTCTCTGCCCCGTCAGAGGCGGCTCTTTCCCTCGCCTCTGCCTGCTGCTCTGTAGCCGGTCTGTGAACGTAACTGAACATCTCTTGAGCGAGCTACGCCCACGGGCGACTGTGGAGCTTTTCAATTCCAAGAAGTCAGACAACCACAGGTTCCTGTTAGTTTTATAATGGACATTTGTGTTGTGATATTTAAGCAAACCATCTGTCAACAAGGAAATAATAGCCTCCTGTCTACAAGACCGGTCTCTAGAGAGAGCTCCAGCCACTTCATGGCAAGGTCTGTGAGCGTGACTGCCTGGCGGACCCCCTAGTGACCCCGGTGGTTTGTGGAGCCTCTGAACTTCAAAAGCGTCGGAGCAAATTTTTCAATTCGCTGCCAATGTTTGTAACAGAAGTGAATTAAGTGATGAAATAGCTACGAAAAAATGTCAAAAACTTGCAGATTTTTGGCTGCTGCTGTTGTTGTGACCATAGGCTGTACCGTTCCAGCGCTTTGCATTGTGGGATACAGTAGGCGAAGTAGACTGGTCTGATGCATACTCTAGATTTTGCTTTTGTTTGCATACTACATGCTACATTTTGGGCAAATCAGTACATACTGCTAGTATAGTATGCGGTTTCGAATACAGCCTATATTTTTGGGTGCTGACTATCTTCGGTCATTGTCCCAATTATGGGTGATGTGCCTCGTAACTGTAACCCCACCTGAGTATCACCGCTCTCATTCTAGATGCTGTCTTATTCAGTTGGGTGATGTAAACCAGGAGGAAGCTGCCTCTTAGATTTTAAAAAAAATTCCAAGGTGGACACACCAGCATATTATGTAGTTATATCACATGTTGCAAATTGTAAAGGCAAAACTGAAATTTCTTGAACATAATCAATGTTGGCTGCATCACATAGTTTAATATTGGATATGTGTGCCTGTAGTTGTTGCGGATCACGTGATCAGCAGGTGGTAAACACGCCTACTACAAGCTTTAATGCCACAGCAGGAATAATAAGTGCATAAGAGGCAGAAAAATATATGAATGGAGAGGATCCAAGGAGGAGGTGTGGCTTAGCCTGAGTGGTGAATGAAGAAGTGTTTTCTTTGAGCTTTTGCATTTGTGCACTGCATGTGACATGATGAGATACCTGCGGCATGAGGGACTTGGCAACCAAGTAGGCATCTTCTGCCTCCCTGGACTTGTTCAAGTTCTTGTAGGTTCTTCCAACATTCATGTGAGCACCGATGTCATCTGCAGAAACATTGTATGGAGTATAAGAAAATAGGCTGAAATATGCATGTTTTCACATTCCACAAATAAGCAAAACTAATGTTAAGTATACTTAATGAGAAATAAAACCTTAATGCTGTATTCAAAAGACAAATGTTTTTCAGAAGAAGCAAAATAAATCCTTCTGGGAACCAGTAGGAAAAGTGAAGCGTTGAAAGGGGTCAGCCAGGACAAGCAGAGCTGATGCTCGATGATTAGCATAGCAGGAAATCCTCATCGGGTTAATGTGTTTACACCGGTAATCTTGGGGAAACACTCTTGGGTGGTGAACCGGCAAAAGTGTTGATGCGTCAGGCTTCCTGAAAACTAAGCTATGAAGCAAAACAGGAATACTGGGAGAGGCTGAACTTACTCTAACTGCACATTTAATGTATTAAAATTAAATATTAGTTTAGTATGGGTTTATGAGGTGCATGCAGTCATGAGTTCTTGGAGTTCTTGGGTCATCAGACAAAAGGCTCGAAGTTAATCATGGGTGGAGAGAAGTTCCTGGAAAGTGAAAAGGCGATCCAAAACAAAAATATCAACACAAACACCAGCTGGGCTTGTAATGGAATTAGAAGGATGTTAAGTGGTTCGAAGCAAAAGTTTATTTCCAACAGTCATCCCTTTCATCACCTCTGAGATCCCTGCAAAATCGACTCAATTTTACCCTCTCACATGTTCAGTTGCACTCCTTTTTGCATGCTCTATATTTAATTTAGCTTTGTCTTTTATTTCTTCCTTGGTTATTGTAATAGTTAAGTCTTGTTTAAAATGTTTCATGTCTTATTATTTTTCTTATTTATTTGATGCCCACACTTTTTCCTGTCCATTTTCTTTTTGTTCCATTGTGGATAGGGATAATTTAAAATTTGCAGTAGGCCATATAGCGATTTCGATAAAATTTCGATTAATTGTGCAGCCCTAATTGTGGACCGTAGGAGAACTAGCAACTGCATTTATTGTTGTCACGATACCAAAATTATGACTTTGATACGATACCCTGCCTAAATATCTCGATAACGATACTGAAACGATACCACGGCAAAAATCTGAAACATAAAAAAAGTAATGGAATAATAGATGACTGACGAGTGAGATGACACCGTAAAGTAACACTTTAACACATGTTCTTTAGTGGATTGTGTGTTTGCCGAATTACAGGAGATGCTTGTACAGATTCAGAAAAACTGGTAAATCTAATTTTATCGGTACATTTGATCGGTAATTGGAGCCGCGTTGCTATTTTCCATGTTTTTTTAAGGGAGTTCTGCTGATACAGAGCGAGACTGTGCAGCCGGCGATCAGTTCATGACCTGCTTTAATCTTATTTTCAACCTCATTTGTTGACTCCATCCCTCTGGTTAGCGCTAGCTAAATCCCGGGCCCGCAGTTTATTTTTACTTGCTCCCACCTGCAGCAAAGTTAAAACCGCCCGCTCCCGTGGGATCCCAATCCTGTCCTCTAAAACAGAGCGCTACACACACACACAAACACACACACTCACACACACACACAAACACACACACAGACGCCACCCCGCTGTCTCATATCGGCTTCATAGTAAATAGCCAACGGCTCTTATTGAAACACTGTCACTCTTAAAGTATACAGTAAGATTAACCAAGCCTTAACTAACAGACAATTTTGAGGTGATAGTACAACGTGTAGTGTTTTTAAGCATTCATTATTTACCTTACTATATAATTAGTATGAATTACCTCTCTGAGCTTCCTCATGTTTCCGTTAGAACTTGCAGAGACAAATGAGTCATCTCACTTATCTAAATACACTTACTGGCAGTTTATCAACAGACAGCAAAAACCTGATTCTGTCAGACAGATGATAAATTGACAACATTATCAGCACACTGTGTATCTCCTGAATACATGAGAGAGCTCACAATATCCTCTTTATCCCGGAATTTGACAAGCCCTGGCAGATTCGTTTTCGTTACATAAATATTTGATACAATCATTTCATTCAGGAAATGTCAAAATATCGTATTGATTTGCGAATGCCTGATTTAGGTTTCTTACCTGGCTGGACATGAGTGGCCTGGAGAAAATACCGCAGTGCCTTCGCATAATTGTTTTGGTTCTCTAGAGCGTGGCCAACATTATTCCACAACTTGGCATTGTTCTTGTTGACCTGAAGCGGCAGACATGAAGAAACATGAAACATGACAACAAGCTTGCTTTGTATAAGACTGATTCATCGCTCTCCATTAAAAAATAAAAGACTCATCCGTTAAGACTGGTTAATCCGGCCTTTTATCAGAAGGTGTCAAAAGATTTGTTCTAACTTTGGAACTTTGGAACACAACCAAGTCACACTGGCAACGCTGCCTTAATTGTCTTTCCAGCTTACCTTCAGGGCGGAGGTGAATAGAGTGTATTCTGACTCCCAGTCCCAATTCCTGTTGAAAGTTTTCACTGCATGTGTAGTTAAAAGCACCCCGATTATCAACCAGGAAATCTTCTTCAGGTGTCTACAAAGGAAAATGTAAAGAATTTAAAATTGTATTAGTTTGCTAATACAATAAACTAAAGACTTCAAATTGCTAACATTTAACATTTGAGATAGCCTGGTAATTTTGGAAGTACTATAACTGTGAATCCCCACTGGAAGGGAGACGTAAGCAGCGCGCAAGCGGTCTGTCATCCAATCCACACGGACTCCGCCTTCCGTAAATGTCTCTGCCTGTCGCTGACCTGCCTTCACCAGGCTGACTGACCGCAGACAATCACTGAACCAAAACAAGTTTTCATGTCTGCTCCATGATTTTATTTCCCCGCCCACCGTAGCAAGGGGAGCGCGGGGAATCTGCCTGTAGTGAAACAGGCGAGGTCACCGACAGACTGGGAGCCTTGATCAATCAATGTAGATAAGCTTAATGAGATCAAAACTAGGGCTATCGATCGATTAAAATATTTAATCGCAATTTAATCACACATTTTTTATCTGTTCAAAATGTACCTTAAAGGGAGATTTATCAAGTATGTAATACTTTTATCAACATGGGAGTGGGCAAATATGCTGCTTTATGCAAATGTATTTATATATTTATTATTGGAAATCAATTTACAACACAAAACAATGACAAATATTGTCCAGAAATCCACACAGGTACTGCATTTAGCATAAAAAATATGCTCAAATCATAACATGGCAAACTGCAGCCCAACAGGCAACAACAGCTGTCAGTGTGTCAGTGTGCTGACTTGACTATGACTTGCCCCAAAACTGCATGTGATTATCATAAAGTGGGCATGTCTGTAAAGGGGAGACTCGTGGGGACCCATAGAAACCATTTTCTAAGCTATGACATGGTTGGTACCAATGGATTCCTCAGGTTTTCTTGTTTCATATGATACCAGTATCTTTACTCTAGCTTTAAAACGGAGTCCGCTATAACCAAAAAACCGTGTTAAAAGAAATTAGTGGTGTTGAAACGAATTTGCGTTAACGCGTTAACTTTGACGGCCCCAATCAAAACACATATACAGCCGGATAATTGTGATTTAAACAGCTGCCTATGCAGATTACGCTTCACTAAACACAACAAAAAATAGACTTTGACGCGTGAGTGACAGATGTCAAAAACACATCAAAAAACATTCAGTGGGGATCGGCTGTAAGGGACCGTGTTCTTTGAATCAATAGCTATGATGGTCTGCACCTCATCTTGAAAAATAGGGCAGGACTGTAGCCTGTAGTAACAGCTGCCTTTTGTGAAAAATGTTCTCACAATAGAAATGAGGTGTCCTGGTATTCATGTTTCCCTGAGGCACAGGGGTGTGAGTCATTTGTTTTCATAGTTTTATTATATTCAAGGCAGTAACATCATTTTGGACAAGCACTCACCCTTTATGTGAGACGATCTTGAATCCATGTGCAACAAGGACACAGAAGCCCATACTGGGCACATAAAGTACCCTCTCTGCCACAACGAAACCCACAGGGAAGAAGAGGTTGGACGCAGGAACAAAAGGCAGGACGATAAAAGACAGGGCCTGGAGGAGGGAGACAAGTAATTATTAATGAATTACTTCATTCCATCTGACCCGTCTTATTTCAAGGCACTAGTAACTACACAGTGAAATTCAGAGATAAACAAACTTGTAGGGAATATTAATAATTCCACTGGGGCTGAAGTGATTAGTCAGTTAATTGATCGACATATTATTAATCGGCAACTATTTTGAAAATCTAACTAACAATTTAAGTATATTTTCTGACAAAAAATCTCTGGTTCCAGCTTCTCAGATATGATGATCTGCAGCTGATCTTTGTCATTTAAGATAGTAAACTAAATATTTGTGGTTTTAGACTGTTAGCTCAGACAAATCAAGCAAATTCAAGAGGTCACCTCTGCCTCTAGGAAAGCATTATAAGGTTTGTTTTTTTTAAACATATATAGACAAAAGGTTTATTTATTTAAGATGTTTTCATTAAATTAAACAATTATCTCTGGATGACTCAATTACAAGATAATCATTTGTTGTTGCTGTCCTAGATTCAGCTTCTAAATAGCAGCTGCATGCAAAACTAACGCGATGTTTCAGTGGTTAAATCGGATATGAGCCGGGGCTACTATGCTGGCGGAAGCATGCGTGAAATGATCTGATGCCAAGAAGAGATATGATACTGTAGGTTGTTCATCCTCCTGCACAGGCTGGAGCCTGAGGGTTTTTCCGTTTTTATATATAGAATCAGTGCAATCAAAAGCAATAACAATCCATGTTTTATACAGTGATCTGGTTATTAAATAGTGTCTTGCTGTGGGAGTTACATGGCTGATTATATGGGATACTGGCAGGGGAAGTGGTGAGAACTGAAAATAATGACCTCTATTCATAATACTATCTTATTCCATAATCCTTATTACTCACTTATAACATAAATAAAACCCACCGGAAGTTTAACTTCATTATTTTTAATTGCAGTGACTGGAAAAAAAACATTGACTCCTACTTATTTCCCTATAAATGTCATAATGTCCCTATAAATGTCATATAATATGTCAAGTATTCTGATGGAGAATCCATCCTTAAGCTTAAAATCCTACTGAGTGTGATTTAGATGTGGTGTAGAAACTTAGGGCCTCATTTGTTAAAGCATGTGAACATGGCACATACTTTTGTTGTTTTGACATTTTTTGTTTCCCATTATTAAAATACGTACTTCCGTATTAACTCGAGCATAATTAACATGTACAAAAAATATTTTCCTTGTAGGACATTCATTTCCTGTTAACTTAACCACTATTTAAGTTCTGAAGGAGAACGCTGCTATAAAAATGATCAAGTATTTACTACCAACATCAAAGGCTTCATCGTGTCCCATAACAACGTTTGACAAAATACTGCAGTGTAAACCAAGATGAAGGCGATTTTAAAGAGTTTTCAACTTGTTCACAAGCTAACAACTGTGTGTAGAGTAGAGCTAACATTTTGAACTATCAGTTTTTAATTTAAAGGTTTTCTGTACGATATCCAGAGCATTAATATAGCAGCAGACATCTATTTGCTATGTAAAGATATAGAGGAGTAATGTCTACCTGAGCAGAGAATGAAGTTGCTCTCCCTCCGTGTGTGTTGTAATCTGAGCTTTTCTGTACTTTGTTGACATCGGCCACGCGTGCTTTTAGTGCATGTGAGCGTGCACAGAGTAGGTCATTGCCGCCGCTCTGCACTGCTCTCATACGACGGTTACAGCTCATAACACCACCCCAACCGATGGTGTCGTCGCGGAAGCGTAGCACCCACCCTCCGTTCCCCCTCAGGTAAACACCGTTAGCTCTGTCAGTACTGTTGCTGTTAGCGCTGTTAGCATCGTTAGCTGTGAGCACCGTTAGCTGTGGGCACTCACAAGAATTTAGCACCTTTAAGTAACTTTTATGCAAAAAATGTCAAAAAAAAGTCAATGGTTCCAGCTTTTCAAATGTGACAATTTGCTGGTTTTCTTAGTCTTCTATGACAATAAATATAATTTGGACTGAAAAAAAAAAGGGTAAATAAAACAGGTTTTGGACTGTTGGTCGGAAGAAAACCAGCAATACGCAGACGTTAACTTGGGCTTTAGGAAATTAAAGGAACAGGTTTAGGAAAAGAACGTGGTTTGGGTTAAAATAACTACGGAAGTGGCGTTACTTAAGGAGCAGTGTGTAGGATGCGACAGTATCTAGCGGTGAGGTTGCAGATTACAATTTCTCCTGTGTGCCAAGCCTGTAGGATTGCTACGGTGGCCGATGCGAAAACGTGAATATCCCTCTCTAGAGCCAGTTGATGTAAGAGTAGAGTGCTTAGAGTGTTTGTGTACGTGGGAAGTGAGTGGTGAAGCGAGAGAGAGAGAGGGGGCGACGGGAGCAAGTAACGTTATCGACTCCGGCCCAAATAGGAAAAGTTAAGTGTTTGGTTTGTCTGTTCTGAGCTACTGTAGAAACATGGCGGACGAGGACCCGCTCCCTATGTAGATACAAACAGCT
Organism: Sebastolobus alascanus; assembly: GCA_916701645.2. Taxonomy (NCBI): domain Eukaryota; kingdom Metazoa; phylum Chordata; class Actinopteri; order Perciformes; family Sebastidae; genus Sebastolobus; species Sebastolobus alascanus. Next base: position 842,316 of record CAKAOJ020000050.1, read on the forward strand.
CATTCTAAGGTAACGAAAACACAACAATTCTTATTTTTAGGTGATTATACACTGAAGAAAACATACTTATTAATATTATATCCCAATTCTGCCAATCGATCCCCCTAAATGCTAAACACTGGTCCCTTAATACATTTTTCCCTTAGTATTATTTTATGCACCAAATAACTAAATGATTAATCAAAAAAATAACCAGAATATTTGTTGCTAATAAAAATAATTGTTAGTTGTAGCCCTAACGCACAGCCAGCAGCCACCATAGGTAGGAAAAAGCCGTTCAGAGCAGGCCTCCCAAGTGGACAACACTAAAACAATTTGTGTCTCATGCTCCATGTGAGACAGCTGGCAGCCTCGCAATAAAGCTAAGTAGGTTGATGGGGTATGATATTGTTATGCAACATATTCCAAATGCTCTTAGCAAACCAGAGTAAACACCGCAAAGGTCATAATTCAGTTTATTTTGTGTTGATTTGTGGTGCCCTTTTCTAAACTGAAGCTAAGAGCAATACTGTGAGGAAGTTTACTGACCTTCGAGTAAGAGAGCCATGGGCCTGTTGCACAACAGATTTTAATTTGTTTCTGTGTGCCACAGTGAACAATCACTACTCGCTCACGTAAGAGCTTATGTTTTGTCTCTCCCATTTGTGCTGACAGATATTGCCTATTTTTCTCATTTAATTTCCTCTGTTTGCTAAATTAAAAAAAGAAATGTTATTAGATTTTTTTAATGATAAAGCTGTCAAGCACGTTCTGCAATCCTTATTTTGTCTGATAGTGATTCAACAATGTAATGTAACGTACGTCACAAGAATTGTTATCAATAAAAAACAGACGACACTAATAAAATGAGGCTAGCAAGTAACGGTCAATTTAAGCATCTGCTAAAAATGCTCTGATCCAATACTCAATTAAGTTGGATAAAGTTAAATTACGTGCAGTTTGTGTCAAAGGATGGATGTGGCTGGTGAACATGAGGAACCACTTTAGCTCGAGTTTCTTGCCCTGATTGACCCCTATTTATTCCTTTTAAACACCAAAGGAGCTCTTTCATTTGTGAACTATTTACAGCTAATGAAGCTATTCAACCAAATCTGAGTAGTTCAAAGTGAATGTACCCATGTGGTAATGGTGGGAAAAAAGAACCTGCCAAGTGAAAGTTCCATAGAGTAATGCACAATAAAAAATAGATTGGAAGTTCGCCAAGCCCCATTTTGATTAACAAGGATGGCAAAAATGTAATATTAGTTTTACACACATAGTTTTGACGAAATTTTGTTCTTGGGTGTTCAAGACACATGCAGCCACTTTCCCAATAAGTCTCCACCGCATCAATTAGTTGATTCGATAGTTGAATTGTGTCTGCCTGGCGTACTCTGTCAGGGTTTCTAACAGTGAATTGCAAGCCCAACGGCACGCCGTGTGTGTGACGGCGAGTATGAAGTTAGCGGTAACGCTATAGCTGTGAACGTAGCAGTGCAGTGTGTGCACAGTTGTGGCTATTTGTTGGTGAATAAATGCTGCAACTCCTCAAGACCCAGGCCAAGTTCCCATGTCTTGCTTGCCACCTGTGATTAAAGTGAAGGGGGTTAGCCCCGAAGGTAGCGACCACTTTGGCCCGGGCTCGCTTAAGGTGGGCTGACCTTTTAAGGTGGACCTGCCATTTTAGTGACAAGCCGCTCCTCCCAGTTTTGCGCAGCTTACTTTTTAAAAATTGTAATTATTTTTTAACTAACTGATGGCATTAATCGGTCAAAACAGTTAAACGGTTAATTATTAACATCCCTTTATTTCACGGCTTTGTTGAATACTCAATCCTGATTGGTCAATTACAGCATTCTGCAGTCTGTTATTTCTTTATAGCAGACCGTTGCTATGTATAACAGACCGTTTCTATGGACGCAGTTCTGGTCTCGGAGTCTGGTGGACCATTTTTGTGTTAACTTATTGATGTCTTAACTAGCCGTGTAATAAGCGGGATAATGTACAGCGAGCCGGTCATTGTTGCAAAATAAAACCCCGGCAGGGTGATGCAAGACCCCGACGCGAAGCATCGCCCTGCCGGGGTTTATTTCGCAACAATCACTGGCTCGCTGTACATTATCCTGTACATGGTCTACGGCATAAAGAATCTCTTTTCAGCTTCAAATTATATTTATTATGGATTAATGCTCGGCGACTTTGGTTTAGTGTAGCAGTGCTGCTGTTGGGTACAAAGATGGTCTCACCATGATGACAGTCTTGGCAGAGCTGTTTCTGTAGCGCAGGCTGTGGAAAGCTAGCAGGCCCAGGGAAGCGTAGAACACCAGGGTGGCCAGGTTACGGAGGTCTAGGAGGGACTCCACCAGAGGGATGGTGCCCATAGTCCAGTCGCAGCAGAGCTCAGAGGGATTCAGCAGAAGCCACGCATTCACAGGAAGTAGGTAGTTGAAAGTCATTTGTCTTGTGGGAGTGGAGCTGACTGCTGCCGGGTTATCGAATCTACAAGAGAGGACACAGAGAAGAAAGTTGATCTGATCTGCAGTCACAAGCATGTTTTGTCTATACAACTTGCCAAGGACGTCCCCAGATCCTTAACTCATATCTGTCTCTCTTTGGTGTGAAAGGTAAAATCCTCCAGCCTGTATATCTAAACTACTCTGGTAAAGCAGGTAGTCTGAACTTGTTTCAGACGACCACGTCTTTAGCAACTAATCCCAACCGGGATGGTGAAATCTAAATATGCAGTATTGTTATGACTTGAACACAGAAATTCTTCAGACAATCTGGCGTCATCTTTAGGATTTCGGCTAGAAGATTAGCACATCTAGGCTAATTGTCTGGAATTTTATCTTTGTGATTGAATGCCATCAGGTCAAGTCTGTGCAGAATCCTGGTCAGGCAATTTCAGAATAGTTTAGACTCAATCAATCAACACTAAATCCAATAAACCTATTAACATTTGTCCATAGACATCATGTTCTCACTGCTCACGTCATTAATTAAGATTAAGATACAACTTTATTGATCCCCAACAGGGATGGAAATAAACACAGACCAGTATAGAGAGGTACATGAACTAAAATAAGAACAGGATAAAAATAGAAACACATTACTATTAGGGGTGTAACAAAATATTGATACACATACGTATCGCAATATTATGTTTTGATTTTTAATTAATAGTTTATATGCAAAGATTTGTGGCAGAGAGTGGCTCAGATTGCACAAAAGGTAGTGCTGGATGTTACAGGGACTGTAAAAAAGTAAACTTTTTTTAAACTACTTATGCATATGGTGGTGTGTTCTTTATACTATGACAGATTTCCGAATATTAGATTTAATCGCAAAATATAGCCTTGCTTACAGAATCACAATATATTGCATCGTAACCTCTGTATCATGATACTTACTGTATTGCCAGATTTTTGCCAATACACAGCCCTAATTAACATAATATAGTATCATATGGTACATTATGATGTCTTCAAGGTCAAATTTGCAGATTTTCAACCTCTCTATCTATCCGAGTTACTGATATGGTGTGAAAAATGCCTGCCGTTGTTGCAGATGTTCTGTGTCTCTGGGCGCAACTGCAAAATCTGTTGTTCTTCCTGCATCCAGCGCCATCATCTGACGTGACAGTGATGTAGTTGGAGGCAAGGAAGAACTACTACTACTACTACTACTACTGCTATTTCAGCTAACCCAAAAACTGAACTTCCTTGTTTTGTTTGCTTGTATTGCAAACTATTTACGTTTCCAACAGCGAAGATGACATCCCAGAAAATGAGTGCAGAGGATGTTATGGATGAGGATTTTTTAAAGTGTACATTTTACAGTGTTTTGGCTGACTCGGATATTCAGTCGTATTTATTCGTGCCAGAGTATACGGCTGAAAAAATGAGATAGGCTGCAGCAGGAAGGACATGGCCGACAGGCACCCTTCAGAACCTGAGCTGCTGAGAGCGAACACCGACGGGTGGTGCCTCTGCTGAAATTTCACTGCCCGCAAATGTCAGTATGGGCAGTGTTTGTTGGACGCTGTCGTCAGCGCCAACCCCAAAGAGCTTGTGTGTGCGTTACTATTAGGGCTGTCAAAGTTAATGCGATAATAACGCATTAAGGCAACTTGCGATTTTTTAGGTTGTAGCGGGCTCAGTTTTAAAGCTAGGGTGAAGATAATGGTATCATATGAAACTAGAAAACCTAAGGAATCCATTGGTACCAACCATGTCATACTAGCTTGTCGCAAAGGAGGTTAAATAACGCTCCAAACGTACACTAAATTTTGGCGAGGAAAAACTGGCATCGCCATTTTCAAAGGGGTCCCTTGACCTCTCACCTCAAGATATGTGATTTTGAACAGATAACAAAATGTGTGATTAATCACAATTAACTATGGACAATCATGCAATTAATCGCGATTGAATATTTTAATCGATTGACAGCCCTAGTTACAATGCATGAAAGTTTTACTCCTCACTTGGACAGAGGCGTTTGGAAAACTTTAACCTTAAGATAAACTGGAAGAGACAACCAAGAGCAGCAGCGCTGCGAGGGCAGATGACCTTTGAGGGAGTATTTTTGTCACCTAACGCTATTGTAAGCTGTTTTGTTGAGTTGCCTCTTAGCGAAATTCTGAGTGAACTTAAGTTGGGCTTTTATTGTGAAAGGTAGAAATGGAAGAAGTGAAGCTGTAATGCGCTGCCGTTGATTATGTGGAAAATAAGGAGTTGTTGCCATCTTGGTTCATGCTGGTTCAGACTACGGAGCCTCCGTGTTTTTATTTTATTACCTGCAGAAGTATAGGTGCCACTCAGCTTCACTGTGTTTTGTACTTTGTCATTATTAAAGGTGTCATGAGTGAGAGGAGATCCTCTGCTCACAGCATAAATCACATGCCACATAAATTTGCCTGCACAGTATTTATGCTCATAACTTAATGGAAGGCATTTGAGGAACAAAAAGATAAAAACACACTAGCTTTTCTCTTTCTAAATTCACTCTCATGTAAGAGGATTACAGGGAATATTTTTAGTTGGTTTCAGGTTGCTGTGGCTTTGGCCTTTGAATTCCTCACAACTGATTGCTTTCAACATTTGAGATCAAGGAATTAGAGCTACACATGCACAATGCAAATGTATGTACAGTATGTATAATTCATTTCATGCAGAACTATTTGCACTAGAAAATAGTTGCAGGCCTGTAAATAACATCCATCAGCAGCAGGAAGTCAGAAGCCATGGGAAGATTTTCTACTTTAATCAAATAAAAAGACATTATGTAAACTATTACATAATCGGGAATAAATTAAGAACCAGGCTAGTATAATGTGTTTATATAATCCTGCAATCCATTTACATTCAAATCATGACTTTGACTGCATTCCACTGCCCTTTAGTATCTACAAATGTCTTATCCTTTTGTGCAGATAAGATACAGCAGCTGCAGAGCTAGACTTTTATAAACTGTCCAAACTTGAAGATTTAACTACAATGCACTAAAAACAAATTGAATTGTCCTAAAAATAATCACATCACGCTGTTCGTAGCAATACAAATTACTGTGAAATGTAAGCTTTTAGTGTATTTGATTTGTAAAATCAATTCCTCATACACCAATAAAAACAATGTAGTCGACAAACAGGGAGAAAACACTTTAAAGGTTGTAAGACTGAAAAGCAATTTAAGCAGCATTTTGCTGCTGCTGATGGGATAATGCTGCCTACCTGGTGAAGACAGGAAGCTGGGACTGGATGACTTGGACCCTGATAATGACGAGCAGCAGGGTGCTGATGACGAGGACAATGAGCTTTAGCAGAGTTTGCAGGACAGCATAGGGGAAACCGTCTTTACCCTGCAAGACTTGCCGCAATGTGTCCAATAGCATGGGCAAGGTAAACTGAGAGAACAGCAACAGGAGAAACACAGGAGGGAAGGGTCAACTCAGCATCATAGTGTTAATGGTTCCGACACACTTTCAGATGTATATATTCCACTTTTTTTTATACTTTAAATCAGTGGTTCTCAAACTATTTTCCTTGAAGCCCCCCCTACTTGTATCCAAGAAAAGCTGAGCCCCTCTCCCCATGATTCAGTGTATTAAATGAGCCTTTTTTTGTTAAATCAACTTTCTTTAATGAACATATCTCGCCACTTTCATCAACATAAATAAAGTGATGACGTCTTGACGGATTCGCCAAGCGAATGCAGATACATAATATGATCTTTTTTGTTAACGACTTATTTTTACGAATTAATTTACTCTAATAGCGTTAGAGCCGAAATAGATGTTTTGTTATTTTGCTTGAATAAATGTTATTCATTGGCTGTTAGATTGCTGCTAGACCGCCATGTTACAGTCTCGGGCCTCCCTTCGTGTTCGGCAAGCTCGAGAGCAAACAGTTTTTTAACCGCTGTGAAAATGTTGTTTTTGAAAGGCTAAACGCCAACAAATACGGATTGAAGCAGAATATTTCATTAGATAAAAAACATGTTGTGAATTTTTGAAATTATTACATCTATCTTCTTTCATAAAAATTGGACTTTTGGGCTTTACAACGCTCTGGAGTTATTGGAAATGTTTGGATCACATGAGTTGGAAACAATCCTACGCACCACTGGAATCCAATTCTACAAATAGTCTAATACTAATCATATTAGTCTAGCCTGATCTTTATCTGCAACTATGCCGAAATAACAGGTTTAGACAGAATATGGCCTACTGAGTAGCAAAGAAATAGGCTATTTAATCTTTTTAAATAGTGATCTTTGGCGCCCCCTAAGAGGTGCCCGGACCACAGGTTGGGAACCACTGGATAAAATGTCTGTTCTATTGTGATTTAGGCTTTTGATATAAAACATTTAAAAATCCATTTTGCCATGCCATTAATCTGAACCCCCAAAACCGCCGTCGAATTTGAAAGACAAGTTTTCTTTAAAAAAAAAAAAAAGAAGCCAAAAATACATAATTTACAGAACTTATCGTCGGATTTTAAAATTTCCGGCGGTCCTTGAACAAATCATGTGTGACGCTTTCATCCCATTTATTTCACGGTTTCACGGAGCACAGTGCAGTGCGGAGGGGAGGACAGGAAAGATTAAGTAGAGGTTGTAAAAATGTAAATGGTTCAATATGTATAGCACACAGAGCCTCAATTTTTCCACCAATATTGGTGACACTTGTGGCCACTTGGAAAAATGTTGTTTTGTGTTTTCCAATATTTGTAAAATACATTATCAAAGAAATTCAACTTCACAAAATACATTTAAGTTCTCTTTACTTCTAGCCATGATTGAGTGGTTTCCATAGAAGTGCAGGACTTATATATTGAAGTGATATACGAGGCCACAGTGAGTAAAATGTGACGGGAGCACGCCCTGAAACTGCTTGGGTTTCAGAGGATTAAGGCTTGTTTAGTGCTAGATATGTTCAATATATATCCGTCTGATATACTATCTAACCTTAACCAGGGGGCAAATGCTTGTTAACACTACCTTTCAATTTATGCTAAAAACAAACTCCATAGTAAAAAGCCAGCCATGCTTAAATGTAGCAGGTGTGACCAAAAGGAACAGGAAGAGTGACCAAGTTCTGGAGCCTTACCCCTTGTGCAACAAACACTTCATGGACACAGCAGATGCCGACGACCGTGATTCCCTGCTCCTTACACAGCGTCGCTGCAGCCACTAGAACAACTGTCAGAGCGATGGGAGCCCAAACTGAAAAAAAGAAGAAAGAATTTACACAAATAACAGATAACCTTTACACAACCTTTTACAGTGGTTCGTCCATTATATACAAAGTGGGCAAATTCTTGGTACAGATTTTCGTGATCCAAATTATATAAGAAACAGACGATCCTCATCAACACGTCAAGTCGGGAAATGTCACATTCAAGCATCTGCTCTTAAAGTGGCAGTAGGCAACAATTTTTTGGCATAGTTTGGCAAAAATTCCATAATAACCCTTTCAGCATATTGTAATTCAAGTGTTCTGAGAGAAAACTAGACTTCTGCTCCTCATCATGTCTCTGTTTTCAGGCTTTAGAAAAATCTAGCCCGTGACGGCAGATTTTGACCAATCACAGGTCATTTCAGAGAGAGAGAGCGTTCCTATTGGCTGTGCTCCGGTCATGTGACCAGAACTTGGCTTCCTTCAACAGATTTTACAATGGCGGCCTCGTCACAAACTTTCTCATTTTACAGCTAAACAGTAACTCCAAGATGATTCTGAGAACACTTGAGGTGAGAAATAGTCATTACAGTAACAGAATATTGATTCATATCTGATCAGCGCTGCCTAGTTTGACCGTTTGGTCGAAATGCGCGAGTGATTGACAGCCGCTACATTTTGGCGAGGACAAACTGTCATGGCCATTTTCAAAGGGGTCCCTTGACCTCTGACTTCAAGATATGTGAATGAAAATGGGTTCTATGGGTACCCCCGAGTCTCCCCTTTACAGACATGCCCACTTTATGATAATCACATGCAGTTTGGGGCAAGTCATAGTCAAGTCAGCACACTGACACACTGACAGCTGTTGTTGTTGGGCTTGACTTTGGGCTTGACTTTGCAATGTTATGATTTGTGCATATTCTTTTATGCTAAATGCAGTACCTGTGAAGGTTTCTGGACAATATTTATCATTGTTTTGTGTTAATTGATTTCCAGTAATAAATATATACATACATTTGCATAAAGCAGCATTTTTGTCCACTTCCATGTTGATACGAGTATTAAATACTTGACAAATCTCCCTTTAAGGTACATTTTGAACAGATACAAAATCAATGATTAATTTACGATTAATCGTGATTAACTGTGGACAATCATGCGATTAAATGTTTTAACTGATTGACAGCCCAAGTTAAAAAAGCATTATCAACTGAAATGTCACTAGCTGATATATTTATTTATTTTATTAATTGGGGGGACATTTCTATGCCTTAATTGGACAGAGCAGAGAGATGAAAGGAAATTAAGGAAGAGAGATGGGGAACAACATGCAACAAATATCCTCTGCCATGGTTCATCATCGCTGACCCAATCCCTTAGCCAACAGGATACCCATTCATTATGTAAGGGATAATAATGTAAGGAGTAATGTACACTATCCCACTTAATACACGGCTACTTACTAAAGAAAGCAATAATTTGACACAAAATATTGATATGAAAATGATTTTATTGTTTTAATAATGATTTTACTGCTTCTGCTTAAAAGAACTAGTCCTGTCCCTGTGTACGGAGATCAGAAATGTGTCCATAGCAACTGTCTGTTATTCATAACAGCGGTCAGCTATGAAGAAATAACAAACCGTAGAATGCCGTAATTTACCAATCAGAATCGAGTATTCAACAAAGCCGTGTAATAAGGGTTAGGTTGATTTTAAACTCCCACATATCACATAAAAACAATCCAGTATTGGCGTGGCTCTGGTTACAGCTTGCTGTCATGGTTTCTGTCATGTTTGTAATGTTCAAATGTAAACAAAGGACTGACCCAGACCTTGAGCAATTCAATGTGAATCCAATTAAAAGTTCAAAGGCCTTCATTATAGATGGTTACTGCGTGTTGCACATACAAATTAAAGAAATTAAAAAGGCGCCAATGTGGCATAGGGATTTTCCTCAGAGTGCAATTATAGCAACAAATACACACAGGTGTATTTAATAACAACAAACCCTACCCTCGAACTGCGCGACAGGTTCCAGTACGGGGAGAACAAACAACCAACCACATACAAAACACAGCAAATACAGGAGCATTTAAATAAGAATTTCAACAGTGAACACCGTAACAATGTGAATATAATTACAGTGGACCTAAAGAAACAGGTATGTTGACATAGATATTCCATTTTTATTGACCAATCTGCAAAGTGGCCCGTGGCCCTGAGCTTCTGAACCCTGACAGCATTCCTCCGAGCATGGTGTTTGATCCGAACCCAACCCTTCCTGTTGCCACAAACCTCCGTATTCACACGAACATCTGACTGTGGACTATTACTGCTTATTAATGAATGAGGAGGACTGTAACATTGCCAATGACCTTCCGATTAATTGAATCGTCATACAATAAAAATTTGGGGATTGGTATCCTGCCTCTGTTTTGAATGTTTGCAATAATTTCTTAATGGAAGGGCACATGAAAAACTACAAATACCGCCTTGCGGCTGTTTACCACCCAGTCTAGTTGCAGTTTGCATCCGTGTCTGTCCAAAACATCATTATGTTAAACATTTGTGTGGGATTGTGACCAGTGACCTTGACCTTTGACCACCAAAATCTAATCCGTTCATCCTCGGGTCCGAGTGGACTTTTGTGCCAAATTTGAGAAATTCCCTCCAGGCGTTTCTGAGAGATTGCGTTCACAAGAATGGTATGGACGGACATCCCGGAAACACAATGCCTGTGGTCACGGCTGTTTTCGGCGCGGAGGCATAAAAAAAACTTGTATGACTTGAACCCAATACGTCTTGTACATTAGACAGAATTAAAGTGAGAGACTGGTGAGGTACGTTAGACTTACCAATGGAGTGGTCTGCACCTGTTGATTTTGTGTAGGCCAGGAAAGCAGCCAGGAGAAAGATGGAAGAAAGAAGCTCAGCTCTGCCAACCACACCTGTGACCTGATGATAAAAAGTGACAACAGTCAGTACTGCGGCCCATCCATACTGATTTGTTCATTTTAAATCTCAGTGAAGTGCAGATAAAACTGTAAAATAATCTAAAAGTCATACTTGATGAATGCCACGCTGTTACAAATATTTTAGGGCTGACCCAAATGCTTCGAAGCATCGACCGTTATCATGGTAACCGACCTCTAAATCAGTATTTTTTTTTTTTTATAAATCCCCAAATAGCCCATGAAATAAGGAATAATCCCACAACATTAGACAGACAGACAGACGGACAGACGAACATGTCAGCCTGCTGCGCCGCACCAAACTGCGAATACCTTTGAATATTTCTCACTGAAGCTTCGAAGCCCAAAAAATGGTATTCGGGACAGCCCTGGTCCACATCGATAGTTTTTTGAGCAGACTAGTATGCGGCAGGCCAACAGGATTGAATCTGATCCTTCTCATGTGTTGAACTCTGAGTGTGTGCTATTGAATTCTGGAAGGAGATGCAGAGTCTCCTTGTGTAAGCACAATTGTTATTAACATTCATTTGTCCCTCTGTCAGATAAACTGATCAATGGGCAACTCCTGAAGGACACACACGAGGGTAGGGAGGCACTCCGATAACTGAATCATGTGTTTACATGTTGTAAAGTGAGACGTGCTCGTTTGCTTGTAATTTATGTACTGCGGAGTAATTGGCTGGCTGTTTTATCTCAGGCTGACATTTGCACGTGTGTTTTGTGATGTTTGGCTTTGATGCAGCAATTTCGCTAAATCCAAGACAATTTTCTCACATGGGAGACAATAAAGTAATATTTTGCCACAGGCTCTCAGTTGTCAAAAGTCTCAAGAGTTTCCCTCCAGCACAGATAAATCATCTAGCACACCTCTAGTAAAGAAAAAAACAGAGAAATGCTCTGTTCTTCTCTTTGAAAGCATTAGACACATGTCTGCAATTGGCGTTAAGCAGAGTCCACATGTTAAGGCCCTTGAATCCAGTTGTGAAAACAGGTCTAGTCAAGTAAATCTTCTCAGTGAACGACAAGCGTATATATCTCCATAAAGCAGCCTCTCTGTCATCAACACCTGTCATTTGTGTAAATGATGACTGCCCTCCTGTGGAGGAAATAACATTCTCACTTCCACTATAACCTGGCCCGAGTGCTTGGAAATAGACATATCCGAAAACCACACATAAGGTCCCACAAAATGTTCTACTAAGCACTTTACAAAAGAAGTCTGTTGTGTCTAGAGTGTGTATCCCTTAAGAGGAGATAGGAGATAGGAGAGTGTAAACATCTAGATTCAAACAAGGCTCATGCAGTGTTCTCCGACTGACCTACTGTTTATCAATGGGTGGCAGAGGAAATAATCCACTGGCTGCCCTTTTCGCTGAAACCAGCAACTAGTATATATACATATCACTGTGTCCTTTGAATGGTGTGGCCTGTAAATAAAACAATGATAAAACCCTGCACAAACAGGATCACAATACCTACCTACACTTACTTTATCAGGCAGCCACACTACTACACTAGTAGCTCACTTGATAAGGTGGCCACATTTTCTTATGCAGGAGCCATTTTGCCACGAGGATGCTGTGCTGTGCTACATTCACTATTTTAGTTAGATTACATTGATTGCTGTTGTCATGGTGGAATGGCGGTCACAATAACCGCAACATTGCAATACCGCGCTGCTGACAAGCCAACTGCGGGGGATCAGACCTATTATAAACTTACGAAGAATTACAATGTACGACTAAAATAACAATATATTAACTTATTATGCACCGACAAATGAACTTCCATGGCCGCCGCCATTTCTGACAACGTCAAACAACACGTCACAACTCGTGAACTCGGAACTTTCAGAAACTTTCCACTTACTATGTCATGAGGGGGGCATTCATATGAACTCTTCTCGTGAACACGGTAAACACGACCCCATTTGAAGGCACCATTAGTACTGCATTTAGCAATAAACAAATTATTTCATTAGTTTTAAAACGGTCATCTTTTTCATTTAAAAAGCAACAATATACTTCATAACAGCCTAACAATAGAGCTAATTCATATAGCACTAAAATCAGGGTAAATGAAGTAATTTTCAACAACAAAAAATTGCAATAATACCGCATATGGCGCTGTTGAGCCAATCATCGCCACCGCAGGGGAAAAAACTTCACCGTGACAGCTCTACACGGTGGCCCTAATAAGTTATTACACTGATTTGCTCACATAATATTCAAAAATTCAGGGGAAGATAGATTCACAAGTAATAAAGAAATCTCAGCAGCATGCAGTACATTTGCTTACAGACGGCCTTAAAATTGTCTTAGTCAGTCCGTCAAAGCTAATTCCACAGAATGGTAGAAAGACTGACCACAGTTTGGTTTGTTAATTTGGCTGAATTACTACAAATCCCATTTTCTGTGTGTGTGTGTGTGTGTGTGTGTGTCTGTGTGTGTGTGTGTGTGTGTGTGTGTGTCTGTAGCGTTGGGGCGCAGCTTTTCAGTGGGTGCTTTCCCCCTAATGGTCATTTTAGAGCACACTAAATAATCTGTATTTGAGATGCTTGGAGATACTTCAAAAAAACCCTGAAGTCTCTATTCAAAAAGACAGATAACGAAAAAAACACACTGAGTAAGACATGGGGACACACAGGGACTCTTTGTACGCACTTATCATGAAGGGACCTTCAGTGCTTGGAGCATAACTCAAAAACAAATGATCCGTTCAGAGCGAGATTCCAGACGGCGATAACACGAAGGGCATTTGCTGGACTAACTCTAAGGGCTCATTTGTGAGGCAAATTGTTTCCATTCAAGAAGTCTGAGAGACTCTGCATAGATTAGAGGACACCATGAGGAAGATTGGCGCGGTGGTGCATGCTGTGTAACAGTAGCACTCCACCCCAAGAAGCAGAATGTTTTCTTTGTTTTTCTACTCTGGTCAGGGCCTGTCTGGTCATCAGTTCAGCTGTGTTGAATAGGAGGAATTACAAGTCCTAATTGGGGAAGAAGAGGCTTTTCAGACAGGCCCTTTAGAAGAGAACGAGATCAAGTTCAAATTATAAACAATAAGCGAAAGGATTTTGGTTTCCGATCCAGTTCGATAAACATTGTGGTCCCGATAACATTCGTGATGAACGGAAAAAAATAACTCATTTCAAAAGCTATAAATACAGCACAAAACAATGTCCATAGTCAGAGGAAGAGGACTGATAATCGTTGCTCTATTAACAGAAGGGGTTTAAATGACAGTTGCAGTAACTTGAGTTGACTTAATCCTGTTATAAGTGAGTTAATAGCATGCATATAAATACACAGTCCACAACGGGAGGGGATGTCTTGAATAAGGTATGGCCACACCTTGAACAGGCCATAAGGGGCAGGATCTAGCCTGCTAATATACTATGTGGGCAGTTTTTTCACCTCCTGTTCACTGTCACAATCTTTTTTATATCATAAAAGCAATGGGCCTCATGCAAGAACCACTGGTACGAGAACTTGCTGCATTCACCAATTTTCTTGTATTTTGAATTTTCTCGTAGGCATAAACAAAATTTTGGAGTGGTCCAGACCTGCAGTAGGAGTCATGTGTAATCAGACTGATGTTATCCAAACTTAAGTTTTTCACTGATGGATTGTATATTTCATTACTTTGAAGCAATTTTGAGTTTGAAAATCCTATATAAATTAAACTTCATAATTATGTTGACATTATCCTGTTTGACTCTGCAATTTGAATTTATAATATGATTCCAAATGTATTCATATAGCCTAACGATATCATCATTAATCTAAATTGGCCAATGATGCTATTGTATAACACTACAATATCAATATGAACATTCCAAACTGCAAAATGACTTAAATTCTGCACTAATTGAAGGTTAATTTGTCTCTGTATATATTAAAGTCAACGGGGAGTATAATCAAGGGTCTCATTTACAAAACAGTGCGTAGGATCCACACTAAATGTTGGTGTAGGTTCAAATGAGGAAAAAAAATATTCTGATGTATAAAACCATGCTTATCGGTGCGCAATTTCCTTTTAAAAATCACAAATCAATATAAGTAACGTCTGATATGAAGTGCAATTAAATGTGTGAGAGGCAACATTATACGTATAGTGATTCTTCTCACATTTAACTAATAACATCTGGCTTCAATTCACCACCTCACCATCTGCGTCGCCAATTTCCCCTGCCTCCTTAATGTGCGTACGCATTGGTCGGGGTTACCGTACAGGTGCGCACATTCTCAGGTCAAATTTGTTTTCATAGATCACAACCTTTGCGTGGGAAGTGGCGTACGCACATTTCAGGCCCCAGTCTGTGCGTACACAACGTTTATAAATGAGACTCCAGGCGCGCCATGGCTGACTTACTTCTTTTGGATGCGCGTCAGGGCCTTGGAGGAGAACGCGTCTTTAGATAGCATGCTATGGCAATGACAGATGAATGGGGCAGGAAGCGAAGCCTTATTTGCTATCATTTGGGCGTAAATTATGCTAATTTACAATTCTCATGAACGTGCGCTCATTATGTTTGTGCAGGTCATTTACACAGTTATCTGAAATTCAGAGCGTTTGCTGAATCTGACGTGGCACTCTCGTGAAAAAAGTAAGAGAAAGTTAAGACAAAAAAACTGAAATGTTCTTGCATGTGGTCCAATGTGATTTCTATGTGGCCTCTTTGTGGGTGGAAAATCTTTAGCATACATCCTGTGGCAAAACCACACACTAAGATAGATAAAGTCATAAATACGACCACCTGTTCAGAAGTGGCAAACCTGAGGCGGTGTCTGACTAAGACTCCCCACCAGAGCTGGTGGGCATGTTGGAGCAATGCTGAGGTGCTGATGTTATAGAGGTGATGTAAGCAGCAGACGATTGATTTCCCCCGCCCCTGTTCAGTGTAGACATGTACAGCTTGTACATATACACACCTTATTGTACATGTGGGACCTCAAAACTAGGTTTGTTTTTCCTGTTAATAGGAGCACCACTGAGGTCTGATCTGATGTATTGGCTCTTCTATTTTTTGCGAAGTATCTACGGATGGTTGTACTTAACATTAGAGTCAGTGTTATTCCTCTAATGTTTGAATACACAGTCTTAGATGGAAGCCTGTGAACTAAGGATTGTCTTGGCATGTTGATGGTTTGAAACATACTAAGAATGTTTTGCATCAGTTTAACACAATAATAGTTACTGTAATATCAGTTTGTATGTATGTAAAGTTATTTCCTGCCATAACAAACTGTACATTACATACATGCATTGCCTTGAGCTTGTAAATGTACACTTACAGCTTCAGTGTGGATGGGGTGCACAGCAAACAGCAACGCCGCCACCAAGCTGGAGGTCTTGTCCAGGAACAATCGGCACACTCGCAGGAAAAGCACACATACTACAGCGTGTAAAACAACGTTGAGCAGATGGTAAGAAGCTGCGCTCAGCTCACTGAAGAGGTAGTTCAGTCGGAAGGTGAGTACGGTCAAGGGTCGGTACGATTTATGGCTCCGCTCCTGTAGTTGAACATACACAATATACTGTCAGTTGATGGATTGAGTGACTTTACAGGCTGACAAATGTTTAGTGGAGCCTTTGAGTGATACGTCAAATTAATCCTAAAGTCAAGTAAATCTGAGGAGGTTGCAAATAAATTCCTTAAAATTAAACTGGACTTCATTGACCGCTAATAAACCACCCCTTAAACTAGGCTAAATGTAAATGCTTGAGAAATGCCACTTCAGCTTTTATCAATAAAGTGTGAACTAGGGCTGGATGATATAGACAAAATCAAATATCCTGATATTTTTAACCAAATACCTCAATATAGATATTGTGACGATATAAGAGTTGACTATTGGTGCTTTCATAAAATATTGAATACTATAATAACAGATCACTTTACTGTAATGCAAACTTTAAAACCAGGAAAAGACCATATTAATATGGTATATAATAACACATATTATGATATTACAATATCCAAAATCTAAGACGATATCTCTTCTCACATCACGATATCGATATGATATCGATATATTGCCCAGCCCTAGTGTAAACTAATAGTAAGCCCATACTGATAAACCACAGGTGTGTGTAATGGACCATGACTTACCTCAGCCATGGGTGTTCCCCAGAAGTCATTGAGGAACAGGTTGCGTAGAGGCGTTGAGGGCCGTAGGTCCTTGTTGTCAAGGATTGCGGAGACATCATCAAACACAAAGCCGCACGACAGACTGTTCCAGTAACATCCCACCACCAGTCCAGTCAAAAGTAAAATCTCCTTCCATGACACGACAGCCATGGCTGACCAAAGCCGTCATTGATCACTGTACAGGAAAAACAAAGAGGTTTGACACACATTAAAATTAGCTGACACCTGTAAAACAGGCACCTTGGGGATTGGTTTCCTGATTGGACTTACAACCATTCAATCATACCAACAATGCAGCTCTCCAAAGGACGTGATAGGGCAAGTTTATATAACAACCTCATACAATAAGTAACGACCATGTTTCACAGTTCTTCTTTTACTGTTCTTGCTTTCTTGTCACAATGCTCACTCACCGTTATGGTGGCTCAAAATCTGTAGTGGTCCCTCACTTTTACCACCACATACACACACACATCTAATCTTCTGTTTTATTGATTGGGATGTCTTATTCTAGTCTTAAATTTTGGAATATTATCTGGCAGATAACGTTACCCTACAAGTAAAACTACGAGTAACGTTTGGGATTTAGCCCACATGCTGAAAAATCAAATAGTATAGCAACCGGTAGAGTAACAACTGGCTGTAGAAGCAATGGAGGGTGGACCTTAACAGCAATCAAAAACCATTGCTAGCTAACATTACCCTCTTTAAACAGCGATCTAATGGCAGGCAGTGTTTAAACGAATATAATCAACATCGCTATCGCTCGATCAAGGCAATATAAAAGTACAAAAAAAGCCCCCAAATAGCATGATCTGACAATTTCAGACTGGCTGCTGCTGCAGCATCACGTTAGCTAACGATAAAGCAGCTAGCTAATGCTAACTAGGTTGATGCCCTTCTTTAAAACGGATAAGATGTATTCTTTAGGTCTTTTCTTTTCGTCCCTAACCTACCGTGTCTATAAAAGGGGGAGACGGCGACTGCAGATGTGATATCTAAAAACGTGGAAGGATTAAAAACAGTTACTCACATACAGTGTAAACAATTCAGCAAAGCGGCATTCCACTTTTTATGCAAGCGTTAGCCTCAACACGTCATCGCTATCACTTCCGGTTCAAAGGTCACCGCGGAAATTAAATGTTAGCCAAGCTAGACTCGGTGCTTTTTTTTTTTTTACAAACACCAAGTGTTATGCGACCAATACCGAGTAGTTAAAATGCAATTTATAAGTACTCTGTGGTAACGTTATACCCGTCACGTCTCTACAGTTTGGTAAAGTTCCCTACAAGGGTCCACTCATCGCTCTTTACTAGTTTTAGTTCGTTGTGGACTAGCTCAATTAGCTAACAAAGTTATCACTAGTGGCAACGGTAACCTAGCAGCCGAAGCAGCACGTCATAGAAACCTCAGGATGTGCTGTTTATCGTTGTTTTCACCATCTGGCATATTTAATTGATCTTACTGGGCGATGTTAAATAACAGCAGACATATGGTCTGATTCATGAACACGAGTGCAATGTTTTGCCATAGCTTCCTAACTACAATGAGCCAGCTAACCAGCTAGCATTGTGCAGCTAGTTATCACTTAACTTAGCGAGGTGTCTGCTCAATTCCTGGTTAAATCTGTGCAAAACACGCACATGGCCAAGATGCCTTCTGCTCTTCAGTGGGATAAAGCGACGAGAATTGACCCGGCGAGCCTCTTTGAATGTGAAAAACACCAACTGGACGAGGTCATCGACATGTTCGTTTTGGTAATTGCCATCACTTCACACCAGTATCATCAGTTAACGTTACATCTCAAATTTCAGCTCAGTTGCCCAAACCACTAACTGGTTTCAAGTTACAAGTTGAGCACAGTGGTGCTGTGCTATGTTTAGCCATGGCTACTTACACAAAGAAAGACTACTGTCCTGCTGATCTGAGATTATTGTTCAGGGTATTATAGCTCCTTGCTCAGTGGCTTTGTCTGCAAAATGTACTTATCAGATTGTTTTGCTTTGACTGTCCCTTCCTTATGTGGTCACTGTTGACCTGGATATCTCACATAGTAGCCTTACATCTGCATAAAGTCCTTCTTGAACTTAATGCAGTCATCTGAACATGTAGCTGTAATATATATGTATATATATATCTTTTTAATGTTGTTTTAGTTCCACCTTTGTCACTGTTTTGGTGCAGGTTCTGGTGCTGTATCAGAATATTGTTATTATGAGTTCAAATGACTATGCATTTTACCGTTTTTCACTTTAAACTATGCTTTCCATGCAGACAGAAGAATGGGAGGTGAAGGATAAAGCTCCGGAGAGCATCATTCAAGTCCTCAGAGTGTTTCAGACCCTACTGAAGGTGTTCTATATTATTATTGCTATATTCTGATCTCTTCCGTACAATAAGCAAGAATATTTTGTTTATAATTACTATATTTTTCACATTATTGACCTTGAGATGGTATTTTGTGGGCATATGGTGCTTAAAATATTGCAATTAAAATAATATATGTTTGTCATTTAATTGCCTTCTCTCCCTCTGCCTGTTAGATTAAGGATCAGGAAGCAACTATTTCCTCCGACTTTGTCGAGACCATTGGTGTGAAGCATGCTAAAACTGGTTGGTGCATAGATACAGTTTGGTAGTCAAAATGTTTCATATGTTAAAGAACAAAGAGCGCCATCTATGTTGTTGATCATGTCTTCTGCATTGTAGAAAATGAACTCCTCGCCAAGGTTTCAAGGCTGGAACAAGAGTACAAGGTAATCTATGTCTATACACTATATGACTGCATGCTTTCATACAGTATGTCACATTTTGTACGTTACTCATTGAGCTGTTAATTTCATCACTGGGATGAATGTCAGTACCATTATAAATGTGGAAAAGAGGCATTAAGGTGTCTAACTGGAAATGTTGTGTTTTACTTCCGGCAACAGTGCCATATCTTTTAGCCAATCATAGAGTGTAACCCTGGCTACAAAGGGATTGGTTGTGGTGACCACTGAATGACAGCACCTAAGAAGATTACAGCTAATTCCTTGCATGCTCACAGCCATCACTTCTAGTTTCAACTCGATTACTATTTTCATTTTTTTAAGTTTTTATGTCATCAGAATTTGCAGTCCCACAGATTGTCATGCACAGAGAAAGGTAATCCTTGTTTTAGAACTTCTTAGTGACCGTATATGCATATATTAGTGTTGTGAACAGATGGAGGTGATGGGAGACTAAGAGCTTTCTTGGTGGGGGTTGTTTGGGTGTTTGTTTGTCTTGTTTCCGGTCCATACGGCTCAGCACTCCGGCAAAGGGCCAGACACCCGCTTTCTGAGAGATGAGATTCGGCAGCTCGAGACCCAGCTGGAGCAGAGGGAGAAGGAGTTGACCCAGTTAAAGAAAGAAATGGGCAAGGAAAAGAAAACCATTGAGCAGGTATGAGCACGTTACCCATAATTCCCACGCATAGCACAGGACTATGGATTCAGTATTCAGTCCTTGGATGACCTACAAATATTAGCTCATTAGTTAGAAATTGGTCTAACTAATGAGCTTGACACAATGTCTAACATTAGCTAGTTGTGCTGGTATGTCCTTGTAAGTACATGCTATTTTTGTCCCTTGATGATCATCTTCATGGAAAGAGATGGTGCCATTGTTTTTTATTGAACGGCACATATTTATATTTTAATATACTCAAGTTATAAATAATTTGTTCTAACAAAGAATGTTCAACTAAAAAAAAAATAGTTAAATTTAGTGGTTCATTACAAGTAACACATTTAAAGCAGCAGTAGGCAGAATATTTTGGCATCATTGGGCAAAAAGTCCATAAGAACCTTTCAGCATATTGTAATTCAAGTGTTTCGGGAGAAAGCTAGACTTCTGCACCTCCTCATGGCTCTGTTTTCAGGCTTTAAAAAATCTAGCCCGTGATTGGAGACTTTGGCCAATCACAGGTCATTTCAGAGAGAGAGAGCATTCCTATTGGCTGTTCATTCAACAGAGGCAGCTGTCAATCACTCCTGAACTCCGATCAAACGGTCAAACTAGGCAGGGCTGATCAAATATGAATCAATATTCTGTTACTGTAATGCCTATTTCTCTCCTCAAATGTTTTCAGCTGTTTGCTCCGACTGCTGGGCGGTGCTTTCTTATTTCCTCAACTGATCTCAACATGGCTGCTGGGTCCCAAACTTTCTCATTTTACAGCTAAACAGTACACTACAAGATGTTTCTGAAAACATTTGAGGAGAGAAATAGACATTAAGTAACAGAATACTGATTCATATTTGATCAGTGCTGCCTAGTTTGACCGTTTGATGGGAGTATGCGAGTGATTGACAGCTGCTCAGAGACGGCAAGGCTCCAGCTCGGCTCTGATTGGTTGTTTTCCTTCGATCTGTGAATTCTTGCAGATGCCATTAGGAGCACCGGAGGACACAGAGGAACATG
Source organism: Sebastolobus alascanus (assembly GCA_916701645.2). Lineage (NCBI taxonomy): Eukaryota > Metazoa > Chordata > Actinopteri > Perciformes > Sebastidae > Sebastolobus > Sebastolobus alascanus. The sequence goes on from CAKAOJ020000050.1 coordinate 863,546, forward strand.
ATTTTTTTCAGATTACTTGTCTCATGCACTACTGTCAGGATATAGTGACCGTTTTATAAAATTAACTTTTTTTAATCATATTTGCTCCAATCTGCCTACTGCTGCTTTAATACACAGGTTAACACACCTGAGCAAGGCTATTGCCAAGTGCAAATGTAACTTATGTTTGTTGTGCATATAGTGTGGTTAAACTCAAACTGTGTTTCTGCATTTTGTACTCTCTGGTTTGTTTTCCCAGTTGGTTGTGCGAGCAGAGGAGGCTGAGGATGAGGCCAAGAAGCTGAAAAGAGAGGTATGTTTTTCATTCATCACTTCATCATCAGTCTGTCCACCATCTATCCTTACTCTCTGCCATCATTTGCTCATATGAATGCTTTCTCAAAATTCATCTTTTCATCTCAATTTCATCTTCAATGCATCTCTTTTCATCTCTTTCTATTCGATTGGCATAGATAAAAAAGCTTAAGAAGAAGGTAAGAAATATAGGTAGTGAAGTAAAATTAGGTATCAGTTTGATCGTGTTTGTAGTTGTAGTGAGCCAGTATATGGAGTACATGTTTTAAAAATCTCTCTTCAGGTGGTCACTTATTGCACATGTTATGTTATTTAACCACAGCTTTTAATAGAACTCCATAAAAGGTTACGGCAAATTCACACCAGAGCAGCGGCAAAGTGCGGCCAGCGGCGAGCTGCCAAGCAATGTCTATTACAAGCTGCGGCGGCCGCTCCAGAGCTCAGCGAGCGGCTGCCGTTTGATTCTGTGGCGAAGTGGAACTTTTAGCTGCAAAATGCGGCCAGAGAGGACCCGCAGCCAATCAGTAAACAGATCCTGTGACATGTTGACCTATGTTACAAAGGATTTCTTCCCGCCTGAAACACATGAACACGCCTCCCGGCCGCAGAAATATGTACTTATTGCGGCGAGCCACACTTCGCCATTGCCTGGTGTGAATTGGCATTAGAGAGAGTGTAAGGTGGCCTGTAGGGAAACTGTGAGAGTTTATGTAGTATGTATATGATAACTTAACATACAGACCAGAGAGGAAGGTAGAAACATGATACAAATAAATCGGCATTATACAGTGTACACAGTACTTTCTAGACGTGTGTGCATAAATGAAGTGTACTGTATGAAATAAATAGTGCAGTTTCCTGGTGTTACACTAAAAGTGACGCGGCAGATTTCGTAGTTGTAGAGTATATTTGAAATATATATTTAAATATAAATTCAATAAATTAAAAGATTGTCATTCCAAAAAATCCAAAGACACAAGTGAGTTATCCCACTGTTATCATCCAAAGGTTACTGGCCTGTGGAGCATGTGATCCTTGCTGATAAACCTGCCATAGAGAAATGTTACCAGCATTTGGACATTGATGGGTATTAACTTTAGTTAATTATTATTATCTATTAATCTAGAAACTGTTTTCTTGATTAATAGATTAATTGGCCTGTAAGATGTCGGGAAATACTGAAAAAAATGCACATCACAAGTTCCCAGAGCCCAAGGCGATGTCTTCAAAGTTACTTGTTTTGACAAAGACAAAAACATTTCAGAAGCTGGAACCAGATATTTTTTTGCATCAAAAAGTATTGCAAAAAGTATCAGATTATCAAAATAGTTGCATATTAGTTTTCTGTCGATTGAATGATCTATTACGCGACCTAACAGTTTCAGATCAAAGCACAAGACAAATCTGTTTATAATCAAATGTAGTGTCTCTAGATTAGTGTACGACCACAGGGTATTGGTTCTAGTTCTTCTTCTGAGACTGTCTCTGTCCTTCCTGCACCACAACAGAATGAGCAGCTCCAGCAGGATGTGGACTTCTATCACGGAGAGCTGGACCAGAAAGAGACGGTCCCATCCAGAGACGAGAGCGCTGAGACCCAGAGGAAGCTCAACCTGGCCAACCGACAGCTCTACCAGTGCTTGGAAGACCTTCAGGTACTTGGAAATCTATTTGTCTACTCTACCATCCGGTGAACGAGGTAACAGACCATTATATGGAAAGCCCGGCAATAGTACGACGCTTTAGTCTTTGAGAAATATAGAACCACCGAGGACCTTGGCGAAAGGGAAAAAGTCTGTGTACTCCCGAAAACATGCAAGATCAGTGTTTTTTTCAATTGATAATTAAACATATTACCAATTTTTTTAAGGCTTTCATCTGTTTTTATTACCTGCTTTTTTGCACCTCTGATGTGTAGCATGTGGAAATATGCATTCACAAATTAAGTTTATTCTATTATTCGGTGTCCATTAGCGAGCGGAGGATGAAAACATACACCTGAAGACACAGAACGAGCAGATGCAGAAAAGTCTGGAGGAGTCGGTGAGGGAGATGGAAAAGATGACAGATGAGTACAACAAGATGAAGATTGTTGTGCAGCAGACGGACTCCATTATGGACCAGCTCAGGAAAGAGAGGGATCATGCAAAGCTGCAAGTAAGGAACCTCCTCAGTGAACTTCTTTTTCTTCCTGTATTCTATTCCCAACCTTAATCTGTGTGTCATTTGTATGATATATATTTCATGCAGAGATAAGGTACCATTTATCATTTCACTTAAAGGTTATCACATACGTAAAAGAAGAATGTTGAAGCTTTTATAGACATGGTTGTGTGTTTAATCTGCAGGTCAGAGAGCTAACAGATAAGATTCATACCATGACTGAAGAGGACGATCCAATTATGACAGCAGTCAACGCCAAAGTGGAGGAGTGGAAGGTGAGTGTTAATCAAATGTCTGCAACTGTCAACAGTCGGTTCGTTTTCTTTAAGCCAGATGCCCTTAAAAGATATGTGTAATAAAGGAGGAGAGAAGAATTTTAAATCTTTAAACCTTTTGACCACAGGCACTGGAGTCTAAATTTAGTTCCTGCCCCACAAAAAAGTCCCTGTTCGGGGGGGGGGGGCTACTTCCTGACGGCCCAGGAACTATCTGGGTGAAGTTTGCTGTACCGAGTGTCACTGATTAATCCGACATCCCTCAAGGCGGTCACAACTTCTGTACAGCACTGGTTGCCAGTAGTATCACATGGGAATTTCTTTAGGTTTTATTGACATTAAAAACCAAACTAAAGCCCCTTTTCGACTGCAAGAACTTTCCCCAGAGACTAAGAACCTTTTGAGGAACTCATTACATTTCAACCGCGGGTACCAGTGTCTTAAATTCGCTCCGGGGACATTTTACCTCCAAAAAAGGGGCCTGGTCGGGTGGTAGTACTCTCTGAAAATACAGGGAGGGGGAGGGGTTTGCAGGAATGACCGTCGCCGATTGGTCAAACACACACAGCGCCGCTGCTTCAACTTGTGTACCGCTTGATTCATAAAACAAGGAAGTACTGTAGAATCGATTTAGGACGAGGGAAGAGCATTTCTCTTTGTTTGATAACATTAAAAGTTAAGTTAGGCTCTACTATTGGCTTCCCAACTCATTTTCATAAAGACGGAGTAAAAAGTGAGAGAGATCGCACGAGGGAGCTGAGAGAGTGAGCGGTAGAAGTGGCGTTGCTGTGAATGACAGAAAAATATATATATTTTCTGATTGTTTCACAGCAGTTACGTTCTAAAGCACAAATAATTATCAATCGCTCAAAAGATCATTTGCTGCTATGCAGTACAAGTACAAGTAACATTTTTTTTCAACATGTTTTTTAGATGAAATGTGTGGACAAACTGAACTGCTGGATGCAGTGTGTTTACCGCTGTGACCACCAGCAGCTCTCGTCCCATGTCATGTTGCTTTTTCATACGTCAGCGGACTAGTTTTCCTAATCTTCGCAGGTCTTTAGATCGCTATGGAAATGCAGACAAGGATGGGCTGAAGTTTTAGTTCCTTGAAAAGTAGTCCCGGGACTGAAATTACCAGGAACTTATTGGTGGAAACGCAGCCTATGTAGTGGATTTACCAAACTAAATCTAAACTAAAAAAGTTAAATACAGGGAGTGTGCGAGCAAGAGAAGAGAATCAATGCGGTCCTTTTCCACCTCTGCACATCTCCTTTGCAATATCCATTCAAACATCACCGTCATACTACTAAGACTTCCTGGTGCTCATTAGTTCCTGCGACTAAAAATCATGTAAATGTGCACATCATCACGCTTCTTTGCCATCATTAAGTTCGGCTCTATGTTGAACTGTTCTACAGGACCATCATGAGCCTCCCATTGAGTTGACATGATGTCTTTCCCTCACACACAGAGAGTGCTCTCTGGGAAGGACGATGAAATTTTGGTGTACCAGCAGATGATCCGTGATCTGAGGGAAAAGCTGCGCTCAGCCCAGTTGGACTTGGACAAAAGCAACATTATTGCCTTGCAGCAGGTTTGTCCCAAAACAGAAACAGAGGTTTTAATCCTCTTTGATGTTGTCAGATTTTGGAGCACCTTGCAACACAACATTTGTTATTTAAGGAAAAAAAAATTGTACTATAAATTTGTATGACTTTAACATCAATTGATATTTATTCCAGTCATGTGTTTTTGAAACGAAGTGTGCTGACAGAAATATTTGCAAATAAAAGCATTATTTAATTTAGTTCACAACATCAGTACAGTAAGTGGATATGTTTTAATATATCACAGTAATAGCTGCAAGACATAAAGATGCTCAAGAATTTAAATTATTTTTAGTGAAGCAGTATCATTTGTGGTGTCCTGGCACATATGTCAAAAGAAGCTTTAAATAAAACTGAATGCTCAAGATATGAATCTTCCAGAACCTGCAAACTTAAAATATCCAAGACGAAAATATTTATTACAATGTGGAAAGTCATTGTGTGTGCATGCCTTTTATTTGTGTCCTTTGAAGCAGGGAAACCCTGACTTGGAGTGGATTGGCATTTCATGTTCTTCCATCTATCTGTCATTTTTCCTACTTTATTCTTTCTCGCTCTGCCTTGACATGCTCTATCAACCTGTCCTCCCTTCCATCTCTCTATCGCTGCTCTGGGCCAGGTCATATATGAGCTCTGCAGTGTAAGTTCCATCTCTTCTGCTCCTCTCAACCTCAGCCTCCCCATTTTTTTCATTTCACCTCATAAATTTCCTTAATGAAGACAGTGCAGAGGATTCAGTGGGCTACAGCTGAGCATGGTCTTACTCATAATTTATCCTAACTTTAAATTGTTGGTGAATGTCTTAAAGGCCGTCCAAGAGAGAGATAATCAAATCAAGATCCTGAGTGAGCAGGTGGAGCAGTACACAGGGGAAATGGAGAAGCACACGCTGCTCATCGAGGAGCTAAAGACGTCCACAAAGAAAGACAGAGGTGGGTGGATCACTGCTTAAGACTCCTAACTGAACAACTTAATACCAAAGACAATTGTGATGAACTTAAGGTCACACAATGATCTGTCCAAAATGAGCTTAACATCCATTCATTCATTATATTATTATTCATTATTATTCAACATTCATCAGCCTTTATTCTCCGTCTCGTGCACTGCAAGCATCTGTAGTAATAATGGAGAAGCAAAGATGTTAATCCCAGTCACCAACTGAATGCTTTTGTGTTGAGGTGAATGTTAAAATTTGCTCTCACGGCTGATAAAAACATGTGAAATAAACAAAAATTACCACAACTCCAACAATTCGCAAGGGCCTTTAAAATGTCACAAAAAGAGAAAAAATATAGACAAACAGTTGAAATAACCTCAGAAAGCAAATTCACTGGATGTTCACATTCATAGCACTTTAATAGCCGAGTTTTGTTTAGCATTAACATCTAAGTTAGCAGTAGTATCACCTACTCTGTTTGATTGGATATAAAGACACAAAGGTAACTCCATACTCTATACGATATCAAGAGCATTAATATTGCAGCAAGCAACTATTTACAATGTAAAGATATAGAGGAGTAATGTCTACCTGAACAGAGAATGAAGTCACCCTCCCTCTGTGTGTGTTGTAATCTGAGTTCCTCCGTGCTTTGTTGACATAGCCAGGCCGGCAGCACATGCTTTCAGTGCATGTTTGTGCATGTGTGCGTGCCCCACTGGCTAGCTCACAACCGCCGCTCTGCACTGCTCTCATACAGCAGTTACAGCTGGGACGGCGCCGTCGCAGAAGCATGGCACCCACCCATTTCGGTTCCCCTGCACACTTTTCGCTCTGTCAGCAGTGTTGCTGTAGTTTTCACTGTTCGCACCATTGGCTATGAGTCGCCGGCTCTGCTGTCGCCATGTCGAGAGCTGTGCGGAGGCAAAGAAATGCTCCCAATCTCGCATTTAGCACCTTTAACAAATTCAGGTGAACTTTAGCGGCCATTTGTTATTATATGTAAGTCTGTGAAGTTACTTATGTCACTTTCGTCTGCAGTTAAATAAATAATTTCCTTTTCTTGTCCAAGGCCTGTCCATACAGCAGAGAAAGATGGAAGAGCTGAAGACCAAGCTGGAAGCTGCAGAGACGAGAGCCGTGGAAGCAATGCGGGTGGTGAAGCTCGCAGAAGCTCACGCTGAAGAAAAAGACAAAGCACTCATTGAGGCTTCAAACCGCTTGAGCCAGTATGAGGCTGTAAGTCTACAAACACCCTCTCTTTCTCCTTTTTAACTTTCGGCTTACTTCTAAGAATTTAAAAATCCAAATCAAATTAATTGAGACTTTTCTCCCCTTGTCCATTGTCACCATCAATAGACATTGAAATGACTGTGACTATGGTGTGATCAACACGCTTTTTTGGTTTACAAGCTAAGTGTTTGTCTTCCTCCGTGTCTAATCCTGATCCACAAAAAGTGTGCAAACCAGGAAAAAGACGGTGTGTGCGAGTGTGAGTAATCACCGCTCTGTTTCTGTACAACAGGGCACTTATGGCCTGGAAGCAGCCATCGCAGAGATCAAAGAGTGTAAAAATCAGATTAGAGTGAGAGATCTTGAGGCAGAGGCCATGACCAAAGAGATCAACCAGCTTGAGATGAGAATGAATGACCTCATGGACGAAAACGAGGATTTCCGAGAAAAACTTGGTCAGTTCTTTTAAAAACATTTCTATTCCCTTCTCTTGGTCTATTTAGACACTGACTGACCTGGAGCAATGCCATTCATTTTACTTTTGTTTATTTGGTCTTTGTCGTGACGCTCAAGGTCTGGAACGAAAGCAGGAAGTGGATCTGAAAGAGTTCAGGAGAGCCAAAGATCTCAGACAACGGCAGTACAAAGCAGAAAACCAAGTCCTCACCAAAGAGGTAGAGTGGGATTATAAACGTTATAACCACTGCTTTTATAACCACTATGTTTCCTGAGCACCTCTCACCTCACTGCTTGGTTTTCTTTCTAGATTGAAACGCTTGAAGAAGAGAGACTCGAGCTAAAGAAACAAATCAGACGCATGGTGAAAGAAAGAGGTGACACAAAAATCATGGAATTGAATAACACCAATTATTGTTTTAACATACTTTTGCCTTGTTTTTTCCCTTAAGGCAGGGCTCCACAATCAGCTTTTGGTTGCCGACACTGAAAATATGGTTGCCATCTTTAGTCACCTTATACTTTGAGTAATTAAGATACATCAGCCTAATAATGAAAATCTTGCGAATGGCGGTGTTCATCGGCTCATCAATGGATGTGCCGGCTCTTGCAGCCTCCACCTCACTATGTCGTTGAGCTGCCCGCTTGTGTTGCTTCGAGCTCCAGTGTTTGTCTAGCCCTATGGTTCTGTAGGATGTCTATCTTGTTCAGGTTCATCTGGTTCTCTGTCCGCTGAATCCATTTGTGCATTTGTTTGTTTACGGGTAAGTCAAACTTTTCACCCCACAGTCAAACAACTTAATTTGCTTCGCCATTGTCTCTAAAATAGATGCCTGTACGCACACACAGTAAACGCATTAACGCAGGTGCAGCGTTGTCACGTGCAGCATTGTCCGGTTCTGACTGTAACAGCAATATTTAAATATAAGTAATGCAACAAATATTTAAAAAAATATATTTATTTCGGGGTGCAAGTTTTGCTCTTTGCTGTCCCTATTTTTTTGTATGTTAAAAAGTGGTTGCCACTGATGAGAACCAAAGGCCAAAATGGCCAATGTCAACCTGGCAACCCTTACTGTCGAGCCCTGCCCTAAGGGATAAGGGGGTAATTCCATACCCGATGTGTTAGGCAAAGTTCGGCACGATACGAGATGGATAATTCCCCGTTTTTGTTATCTTCGCTGCCATATTGGCTGTAAGCGAGCCGGGAGCGACAATTGAGTGAGCCTCAACTCTTCTTTGTTTGAGGGGAGGGGGAGACACACCTGGCGGAAATCTGCACTCTGCTGAATGCACGTTTCTAGTTTGCACATGTTTTGAGATATCAAGTTTTATTTGTGGTGCCCTAGAAATAAAAAAAAAAAAATAATTTATCACTTTTCAGTGCTGCGATGCAATGATGATTGATTTAAAACATTCAACAGGAACATGTCTTTCCAGGATCAGTGTTCCTATAAAGGCTGTTGACAGTGTTTGAGGTTAGCCTGGGTAACAAATGACATTACACTCGCCTCCTTTGTATTGGGGAGGAGGCAGAAATTGAATCCAACGAGTCCTAGAGGCAGTTACCTCAAACCCTGGGCTAATAAAACCAAAAATATTTAGTCTTTTTAGCATTTTGTTACCCTCTCAAAAGTGTTATATGGACAGAAGAAAAATTCATTATGTTCACATTGTGCTGTTTCTAAAATCTTATTAACAATCAGCTGTGTTTATAGGGATCCCACAGTCAAGCTTGCTGCTGGAGGAGGACGTCAGGCCCAGCAGAACTGTACAACTGTCACTTAAACAAAGCAGCACTTGCACAGATGAGGAGATCCGACGCAAAGTAAGCTTCTTGCATGTCAATGTTCAATAAAGGCCCAGTGTTTCAAAGAAGAGCGACTTCCTGTTACAGCCACAGACTTAATTCATTGATAGAGCTGGTGGCTATCCACAGCACAGTGGTTTTATGTTTTATAACCGACAACATGCTTTGTTTGTGTTAAGTGTTTCATTTTATCTGAGCATTATTTATCCAGGGTAGTCTGGTTTGGATCGAGGATGTAGACTGACTTGGTTAAATACCATTAAAATGCAAAATGATTTAAGAAGGAAGTGGAATATATAGATGGATACTTCCTAAATTCATCACCTTTTTAATTTAACAAGTGCTAAAAGTACTGAATCAGAGGATGTCATGTTTCCAAGTAATTATTGAATTAGTAATTGATGCTAATGTCAGAAGGATACATGGATATCTGTAACTTGTACATTACATTGAAAGAAAGCAGCAGAGTATCCTGTGTTACCAGGGGTTACGTAAATCTAGTAGAAAGGGAAAACAACTGAATGAATTTGTGATTAAAGGGACTATTTGTAACTTATCACGCGCATAAATCTTAACGGGTCGGTATCCCATGCGCGCTCGCGTGTGGGTACGCGAGCGCGCAGCAGCGCTGCTCCTGCTGCCTGCTTGCACACCGCGCTCGTTCTCACTCGCTCGGCTCGCTCCAACTCCACGTGCACGCGCGCACACTGCAGAAGAGTTAGTTTAGCTCTGAGAATATCTAGTGAATGTGCAGTGGACGTTTTTGCAGAAATAAATGCTGCCGCTCCTCCAGAACAACAGAGGTTTCCCGTGTCTTGTGAAGTGACGGGGCTCCGCAGCGAGTTACGTTATCCAGACCGGGTGTCGCTGTCTCCCCCCCCCCCCGTTCCCTCCGCGGTCGGCAGGTTGAAGCAGGAAAAGACAACACTAGGATCGGCATTGATCCATGGAGAGACCTTCGTCTGGTCAGCTAACATTACTGCCAAGCAGGTGAAATATAGAGTGATATTGTGTGTTAGCTGACGTGTGTCGCCTCACTGTTTAGACCGGTGCTCGTTCATGTCAATGTAGCGCGAGCACAAGCGCGAGCGCGAGCAACAGGATGCTGACTTTCGTTGACATTGCGGCCACAGGTGTCGCTGTGAACAAGCAATTTCTGATTCTTACATATAGCCCCTTTAACATTCAAACTATACATCACATATTTTTATCTTACTATGAAACAGGTAAGTATCAGTCCAAATTGTTTTGAGAATACAAGTACTTAAGAGCTGTATCTGGTTTGTGGCGGTACACGTTGCACCTGCAGCTGAAAGGTTTTAGGTTTTCATTGCTACCTTTTCGTGATAAACTTGCCTTTGCAGAATGAGTACCTGGAAAAAGAACTGAGGAATAAGGAGAGAGAGCTGGAACTTCACAAGACCCAGTTTCACATCAAATGTAAGTACAGCACTGCTGTCCATCTGATATGCATTTAAAGTTCAAATGGACATTTTTACTGTTGATTAAGAGAATATGTTCTGCAGGAATTACTATTGTAGTTTTTTAAAGGAATGAAATACATCAGAGGCCACAGCTTCACTGATATTGTTCCCTCCTGTGTGTGTTAACTCATAGTGGATGAACTGTCAAAAGTGAAAAGAGATCTGGAGGGTGCGCTGAAAGATGTCCTCCAAGCCATGAGGATTAACCAAGAGACTGCTCCATCTGACGCTGCCATCAATATTCCCAGTCTGGAGAGGTTGGCTAAGGTAAGTGTCTCCCGTGCACCAAATCTGACTGATTAGTTGTTAGGCTAAAGTGTAATTTATAGCCAACAGTGTTTTTTTTAACCATGATTAGTAACAGGTTTCAGTCAGCTTCATTTTCAAGATTTTAGTAATTCAAAGTGTGGTCCATATAATTTTTATTTAATTTTTTTAGTTATCCTTTATTTAACTAGAAAGGTCCCATTGAGATACAATATCCCTTTTGCCAGGGAATCCTGGTCAAGATGGGCAGAAAATAAAAAAGGCTCATATACAAAACAGGGACAGATGACATCAAAATGAAAAAATAGGGCTAAAATATTTAATCACGATTAATCGCATGATTGTCCATAGTTAATGGCAATTAATGGCATATTAATCACACATTTTTTATCTGTTCAAAATGTACCTTAAAGGGAGATTAAGTATTTAATACTCTTATCAACTTGGGAGTGGGCAAATATGCTGCTTTATGCAAATGTATGTATATATTTATAACTGGAAATCAATTAACAACACAAAACAATGACAAATATTGTCCAGAAACCCTCACAGGTACTGCATTTAGCATAAAAATATATGCTCAAATCATAACGTAAGTGGGCATGTCTGTAAAGGGGAGACTCGTGGGTACCCATATGATGGAACCCATTTTCATTCACATATCTTGAGGTCAGAGGTCAAGGGACCCCTTTGAAAATGGCCATGACAGTTTTTCCTCATCAAAATTTAGCGCAAGTTTGGAGCATTATTTAGCCTCCTTTGTGATAAGCTAGTATGACATGGTTGGTACTGATGGATTTCTTAGGTTTTCTAGTTTCATATGATGCCAGTATCTTGACTCTACCTTTATACCGAGCCCGCTACAACCTCTGAAATGGCAAGTTGCGTTAATGCATTAAAGAAATTAGTGGAGTTAAAACGAATTTGCATTAACGTGTTATCGCGTTAACTTTCTGAAGGATTTCTCTTACCGGAGGAAAACAAGGTCCGCTGTTCAGCTGCCGTCTATGAGAGCCGGCTGTCAATCACTCGCGAACTCCGACCAAACGGTCAAACTAGGCAGCGCTGATCAAATATGAATCAATATTCTGTTACTGTAATGCCTATTTCTCGCCTCAAATGTTCTCAGAATCATCTTGTAGTGTACTGTTTAGCTGTAAAATTAGAAAGTTTGTGACGAGGCCGCCATTGTAAAATCTGTTGAAGGAAGCTAAGTTCTGGTCACATGACCGGAGCACAGCCAATAGGAACGCTCTCTCTCTCTGAAATGACCTGTGATTGGTCAAGGTCTGCCGTCCCGGGCTAGATTTTTCTAAAGCCTGAAAACAGAGCCATGATGAGGAGCAGAAGTCTAGTTTTCTCTCAGACCACTTGAATTACAATATGCTGAAAGGTTATTATGGAATTTTTGCCAAATTATGCCAAAAAATTGTTGCCTACTGTCACTTTAATACTGTGAACCTTTGCACATCCCCTTGATACAAAACCATGGTTACGAAACATTACGACAGTTTCCGTCGGAGAGAGGGAAGTTCGTCCCCCGATTTATACCCTACACCTTAAAGAAGGGTGCTTCATTCAGCTGTGAGTGTGACTGTGGGAGTAGAGAGGCTCCAGTTTGAGAAAAGCCCTAAGAATCTCTTTTACAGGAGTGTCCTGGCTGAGACATAGAACATACAACATAAAGGTTACAAAAACATAGATTAATATTTTTTTTTGCATACAGTCTCTCTGTATTTTGCTCCAAAACTCCATGTTTTGTATCATAGTGTTGTGGAGAAGGGCCACAGAGTACAATGAGTATTATGTCTCCTCTTGGAAGCAGATTTGTGTTGATCTACAAAGAAAACAAAAATACACAACTAAAGAATAAAAAAGTTAAAAATCATTTTCCAGCATTTCAAATAGTAGTAGTTAATGTAATGAGGTAGATATTGATCAAGCAACTTATTTTCCTGAAAGAAGTAGGAACAAGTTTTAAGTATTTGCTGCTACAGTGTCTTTTTTGAGACTACTGACTTAATTATAAAAAAAAAAAAATACAGAATTTATCACATTTCTCACTAAATGCCGGTCTAATTTCGAACAAAATAACAAAGATTAAACATCTGAATGTCTTGTCCATTTTAGTCCGTGAGCATTCAACTGTGGCACTGAACACAGCCCTAAGTCGTACATCATGTGCTGGAAGGAAAGACAAACCGTATCTCTGTCCATCTTCAACTCTTGGCTGTTCAGACCTGTATTTTATCACCGAAGATCTTATGAGTTTTGCGAAATATCTCATAAGCTATTCCAGGTACTTCACCTGTGTCAGTATTTGTGTTTTTCTGTTCTGCTCTCTTGGCGCTGATCAAATCAGCGTACATTGTGAAATTTCCTTGGCTATGTGTTTGAAGTTGACTGAAAAAAAAAGCCTATTTTGTCAACTAATCCCGTAATATCGGGTCTGTAATATAATACGATGCCACTTAAGAACGTAACATTTAACTGAACTGCATTTTAATCAGGGCTGCCAAAGTTAATGCGATAATAACATGTTGGTACAAATCATGTCATACTAGCTTGTCTCAACTTAAGCTAAATCTTGGCGAGGAAAAACTGTCATGGCCTTTTTCAAAGGAGACCCATTGACCTCTGACCTCAAGATATGTGAATGAAAATGTGTTCTATGGGTACCCACGAGTCTCCCCTTTACAGACATGCCCACTTTATGATAATCACATGCAGTTTGGGGCAAGTCATAGTCAAGTCAGCACACTGACACACTGACAGCTGTTGTTGCCTGTTGGGCTGCAGTTTGCCATGTTTTAATTTGGGCATATTTTTTATGCTAAATGCAGTACCTGTGAGGGTTTCTGGACAATATTTGTCATTGTTTTGTGTTGTTAATTGATTTCTAATAATAGATATATACATACGTTTGCATAAAGCAGCATATTTGTCCACTCCCATGTTGATAAGAGTATTAAATACTTAACAAATCTCCCTTTAAGGTACATTTTGAACAGATAAAAACTGTGTAATTAATTTGCGATTAAACATGATTAATTATGGACAATCATGCGATTATTTGCGATTAAATATTTTAATCGATTGACAGTCCACATTTTTTTTCACATAAGCAGCTCAGGTCTGCACTTATGCAAAGGCATATTGAGCCCACTACAGCTAATGAATGGTAAATGGACTGACATTCATATAGCGCCTTTCTAGTCTTCCAACCACTCAAAGCGCTTTACACTACATGTCAGCATTCACTCATTCAAACACACACATCTGTGGGGGAGACGCCGGGAAGCTGCTTGACATCCTCCTGGATCCGCTTTCTCACATACAGTATGTTCACATTATATGTATTAATTTTTGTCATATGGATTGCCTAAGTTGTAGTTTCATTGTACATCTATTGCACATCTGTCCATCCTGGAAGGGGGATCCCTCCTCTGTTGCTCTTCCTGAGGTTTCGTCCATTTTTCTTTTTTCCCTGTTAAAAGTTTTTTTTTGAGGGGGAGTTTTTCCTTATCCGATGACTTGACTTGCCACATTCATACACTGATGGCAGAGGCTGCCATGCAAGGTGCCAACCTGCTCATCAGGATGAATGTAATGCTCATTCACACACACTCACACACCGACGTCACAGCTTTTGAGAGCAATTTGGGGTTCATCATCTTGCCTAAGGATACTTCGACATGTGGACAGGAGGAGCCGGGGATCAAACCACCGATCTTCCGATTAGTTGACGACCCGCTTTTCCTCCAGAGCCACAGCCGCCCCCGCTAATATAACCTCAGACATCTGCTGAGAACAATAGGCATACTGCCCTCCTACTGTAGGTGTTTCAATGGCTTTTTGTCAGTTGATGAAGCAGAGGGCTCGACACATAGCAACCTAATAAACAACAAAAAGTTGAGGACTCAAACGTTTGGTGGATCGTGCTGTGCTGTCTTCCAGCATAAAATAATCAAATAGCAAGTTAAATTTGAGACAGCTGAAGAGGGTGTTTGTTTGGCTTTGATGTCTCACTGCTGGGCTCAGCGTCAGACATGTCCAGCACAAGAGGAAGTAACAGGAAGTACCAGGTGCACGCCACATGCAAACGGAATAACCATAATAAGTACTAGTATTAAAGGGTTATTTCTGTATTTTTCAACCTAGATTTTCTTGTGTTTTTGTGTCTGAGTGACTAATGGGGACAACAGTTTTTTGAAGTTGATCCAGTATTGAGGGAGAACGCTGCAGATTGCAGCCGTTAAACAGGCTGTAATGTAATCGCTTGGAGCAACTCCTCACAGTCAATGTACGTCCACTACAAATTATGGAAAGGACCCCACAGAGAAAGAAAACGTTTTTCTTACCTTTCGCTTGATCTGATCTGTCCGTTCGCTCGGAAATCTCGCGTCACACCCACATTGTGGAAATTGTCTAAATATTCAACCATGACATTGAAAATCTTTTAGATTTCCCGCTCTCCACTCTCACTCCACACAACTCTCAACACAAAGCAAAAGGTAAGAAAAGCGTTTTATTTCTCTGTAGGGTTCTTTCCATCATGTTGTCAGACACTTATAATAACAATCAGAGCCTGTCAGTGACAAAAACAAACACACTAGTGGACGTATATTGACGGTGAGCAGTTGCCCCGAGCGATTACATTACAGCTCGTTAAGCAGCTGGCGTCTGCAGCGTTCTCCCTCAAAACTGGACCAATTTAATGAATTGTTGACCCCAATAGTCATTTACACTGATTGAAAAATACCAAAGTTACCATTTAATGTGATGTTTACTGTTAGCAGTGTGAATTTAGGAAAAAAAAGTTCATATATTTTTATGTACAACAAGTGCAGGTAAATGTTAAATGAATATGATAGTGGTGGACCCGTTACACTGACTGACAAATGATCTTTTCTATTTCACAGATTGGGTCTATTATGTATAATCCACTGTTTTTGTGGGGGGGTTTGTTTTAATGGCATTTCAACTGTGCTCATCCCCCATATCACAGGTTATAGATGTCGGCAACATGAGCGGGCAGGCTGAGTCGGCCCTGGACCTCAAGTCCCAAATACATCAGCTGGTGGGGAGAAATGAAGAGCTAAGACAGGCGTTGAAATCGGCCCGGGAGGAAGCAACCAGCAGTGTCTGTCAGCTTGCCAGAGCCAAAGAAAAGGTACATCCATATTGTGTTATGTCAACTTAAAGGGATGACGACTGATAGTGACAGACAACCTGATTTAAATCAGGACACATGAACAATTCCCTTTTTGGTAAGAAAACAAAGCAGTCTTGTCCACCTTGTCATGTTTTTCTTGCTACACATTCAAATATGATTTGTCGATTTCATTCAAAGTCATGCAGTTATTAAACTCTGGTTATTTAAGGCCAGCTCAAACTGTTTTCAGCTGTGTGTCGCACCTCTCTTTTCCGAATCAATAGAATAAATTCAAAAAAGAAGAAAAGTCTGTGTCACCCTTCTTGGCAAAATGTTAAAAAGCTTT
This sequence comes from Sebastolobus alascanus, assembly GCA_916701645.2. Taxonomy (NCBI): domain Eukaryota; kingdom Metazoa; phylum Chordata; class Actinopteri; order Perciformes; family Sebastidae; genus Sebastolobus; species Sebastolobus alascanus. The sequence goes on from CAKAOJ020000050.1 coordinate 879,582, forward strand.
AAATCAGATGACTATTTCAAAGTGAAATACTAAAAACGTACACAGCGCTGGTACATGTTATGATAGCGCTGGGTACAACCCATGCGTAGTGGTACAAACGGGCTTCTTCAGGACCATTCAACAGCATAAATATCTTAAATGATACTAGACAAATTAAGAAATTAACATAATGAAGAAGTATAGAGACAGTGGTAATGCCTGTCATGCTCTCTGTCTCTGAGATCAATTAGCATGGCTGGAACATTTCTTCAAACACTCAATCTCCTCTGTTTTCAACATGTGTTGCTTCTGTTTCATATAACGGGAGAAGGGGGGGTCTCAACTTTTCGTTTGAATATGTAAACCGATACAATATTTATGATAAAAATGTTAAATAGAAACCGTGTTTCCCAGAGCACAGCCAGCAAAATGTTTGTTGGATCCCTAAAAGGGGGAAAATCTTGTTTCATATCAAAGCATATCCTTAAGACAGCTAGCATAACTCATCTTTACTCTTTTATGTATTCGGTCTCTGGTCTTTTTTTGTATTCTATTGTCTGGTTCTTTGCGCTCTGTTTAACTTCTCTGTTAATTAGTTTTGTCTGTCTTTGATGGACTTTGTTTCACATTATCTTTATTTGAATGACACTAAGTGAATCAGCTGATCATAATATCCTGAATGCCTTTTGCTCTTGAATTGATGTTGTCCTATATATTTTAACTAAATATTCTGAGTAAGCCTCTGATATTAGAAGTAAACTATGGAACTGTTTTGACAAATTATTTTTAGTGATATGAAAACAAAGGTTTGACTGCACTGCTTTTGATTTTCCTTACGTGTGCTTGTCAAGGTGAGCCAACTGGAAGGTGAATTGGAGCTGTTAAGGAGGTCAGGCAGCGGGGGATCTCCGGGGGTTCTCCGACCTCTGATCCTCCCCGAGGGCCTGGGGCCCAGCAGCACTGAGGTCATCAGTTCTCTGAATGAATACGCTGTTCGACTTCTTCAGGTCAGTTTCACTGTCGTCTTAAGACCTGGACGGAAAAGCTGTAAATCAACAGCATGTCTCAACTATAAATTAAACATTTATTATACTCATATTGATCAGGAGCTCAAAAACAACGAGGAAAAAAGCAAGAAACTTGCAGGAACACTGGAGCAATACAAGGAGAAGTTTTCTGTTATTAGCCACCAACAGGGACTCCTCTATAAAGAATACCTAAGGTCGGTTTAACAAGAAAGTTTCTCACGGGTTATAGCTGGTTTGTAACTTTAAGTGTAAAATTAAACCTTTTTTATTATGTTTTTGCTCAGTGAGAAGGCAGAGTGGCAAAAGGAGAAAGAGACATTCACCGAGATGAAGAACAAGCTGGAGGAGCAAAAGGAGGTGGACGCTGTTAAAATCCAAAAATTCAACGTAAGTCAGACAAATAAATGTTTATCAGGTAATAATCGCTTTACAAGGTGCCCCTCATTTACACCCAAATGCTTTAAGATGGTTTAACGTTCAGAACCTACAATGTTTACTACGTCCCTGTTGCTGTGTGTCTGTCCAATTCTTCCTTTAACTTAATAAATGTGAATCACTCATAAGGGGGGCAGACCACTTACTCTGTCTCGTAGTTTAAAATATGAGCGAGACCCTTGAGAGTCTTGGACGGCACAGAAGGTCATGTGTTTTAACCTTTTGTGTCTGCACATGTTGTGATGAGATCCAACACGTGTCGGTGTTTTGTTTTTTTTTGTTTGAAAAAATGGGTAAAGAAAATGAAACTGGATGAGTCAACGAACACGAAGAAAAGATGGATTGTCCTCTTTGCTTCGCTGTACTTAAACTGCCTTCTACTAGGTTTCCACGAAAATGTCATGACAGATGAGTTTTATTAGAGCACTTATCCATTTCCCCCCTCAGGAGCTGCTGGACACCCTTCAGAAGGACCCAGAGGAAATCAGGAGACAGCTGAGCGAAGCACTGCGCAAGTTGACGATGCTGAAGGTCAATGAGAAGAAACTGACGCGTCGCTACGTCACCCTGCTGGAGCAAGAGCAGCACCTCCGCAAGGAGAACGGCAAGCTGAGGGACGAGAGCAGCCACATGCAGGCCTCTGTCACCCAGAGGATAGGCTACCTGCAGAGATACAAGGTAGAGAACAAAAAGATCAATTCCACCAACAGGCTCTGTAACAAATTCTGATTCTAATATCTGTTTTCCAGAGTAGAAGAGTAAAATGTACGGAAGCCCTAAGGGGCCAGTGAGAAAACAAAATTGGTGACGTCTGATCTAAATAGTTTTCTCTCCTGTGTTTATTATGACTTAAGAACAGGTGAAATAAGGCTGCCAGGTGGAAAAAAAATTCCAGGAAATCTGTGAAAACAGGTGAAAAAAATGTTTTGGCAGGTGATTTTTTTTTTTTTGCCAGGATAACTTATTAAACTTTTTTCAGTGTTTATTGTTGTAATACTCATTTCGGCCACAAGGGGCTGAAAAGATTACCTTGGCAAAACCTTTTTTTTTTTACCTGTTCTTGAGTCATAAACACAGGAGAGGAAACAATTAAGATCAGACTTAGAAAATGGATCACCAGAATTTTTTTTTTTCTCACGTAAAATGGCCTCCAACAGCTTTCAAAAAGTTCAGCAGAAATCATTTCACTGACTTGTTTTTGACTCCAACCAAAAGTGAACGCATACAGTAGTCCCTTGAAGATCTCTGTAATTTCCTTATAAAATTAACAAGTAAAAGTTGCGTTTGCAGTCAGCCATTATTACCACCAAACAATGGCCTTTTAACGGCACTGCCTTTTGTTTTGTCTTAGGAAATGGCTGCATATAAGATAGCAGCACTGCAGAAGGCCTTGGATGATAGTGTTCCCTCATCAGACCTGGAGAGGGCTAACAAACAGTACACAGAGCTAACAGTCAAATACAGGGACATGCTACAGAGGGACAGCCGCCTGATACAAAGGACCACCAACCTCGAACATTTGGAGGTATTAAAACACATTAACACATCTTTATTGTTTGTGGCTGTTAACTGTTGACTGACCGTACCATATTTTTAATCTTTTTTTCCCTGTCTCTAAGAGTGAGAATGAGTCTTATCGGGAGCAAATCTCCGCCATGATTAAAGAACTGGAGATCACAAAGGAGAAGCTGAATACTTTAGAGCAAGCATGGAACAACATCAATGCAACTGGTAGGATGCAAGGATATGACTTAGGGTATTATATATATATATACGATATATATCTTCAAAATGATATGAAAATGTCTATGGTATATATTTTTCTATATTGTTTCTATCATGATATAGGCTAGGCCTATATTTATTTTTTCATTTATTTCCAGAAAGAAGGGATCTGTTATGATCAAATAGTGTATCAACACAGCATACACTAAGACCCCCTTTACACCTGGCATTAAAATGTGTTTTGGGTGATCGGATTGCAATCGGATAGTGCTTGACCACATGACAGTACAGGTGTAAATGTACCTAAAACTCATCGAGGATGGATTGTGATCTGATCGACCAAACCACCTCCGGAGGTGTTCAGGGACGCTTTGTGACCATATTGAACACAGGTGTAAATGTAATTGCGATTTAAATGCACATGCAACAACTACGTGGGTGGAAATACGTAATGTTAGGGCTGTCCCGAGTACCATTTTTGGACTCTGGAGATTCGGTAGCAATCAAAGGCGAATATTTGAAGCGTCAGCTGGGTGTGTGTTTTGGGGGGGGGGAAGGCTCAACCTGCAGCTCGCTCCTCCGGTCACTGGATCGCCGTGACTAAAGACATCACTGCCGTCTAGATACAATCTGGATAGAAGACACATTTTAAAGCCAGGTGTAAATGGGGTCAGACCGACTGGGCCTTTAGGGAAAAGTTCAGTCTTTTACAAGATGTAAAAAGATTGTTTAATGTCTATTGCATTGTGGACTCTCTCCCTTTTAGAACTTTGATTTACTGTTTTGTCCTGTAGTGTAATACAGTGAGTGGATGATTATCACAGACACTTTAGGTACATTTACCTTCATTGTGATCGCTTCATTTGATTTGAGTTGTGGCTAGCGGTGTCATCACATGCCTGTCTTAACGATAAGGATGGTGAGTAAAATGTCATAATGACCAATCAGAATGTTGGCCAGAAAAACTACAACCAAAAGACTCGGATTGCAGAAATAATCTGCTAAGAATAGGTATAGTTATAATTTATTTAATTTGGGTTTAACCTGGTCCAAACCAGGACTGCTGCCAAAAATACATCAAAAGAGGAGCAATCACTGTTACATACTAAAACAGTTGCATCTGAATTTTATAGATATTTTAAGTTAATTAGTATGAAACCATTTTAGTTTGATCCCAGTTTTATAGCTTTGATGCAAATATGAAATTCTCATCCCAAGTCGTGTTTTTTTTTTTTCCCCTTAACATCAGGAGGTGAAAATAGCATGGATAAGGCGGACAAGGCGTTGGCCAACAAAGAGATGGTATCAGCCGCCAGGTGCATCACCACCCTGGAGATGAAGGAGCTGAACGAGAGGCAGAGAGCTGAACATGCCCACAAAATGTATGAACACCTGAGGAACTCCCTCAGGCAGGTGGAAGATCGCAACATAGAACTGGAGTCCAAGTTTGCAGAGGTATGAGGCCAAGGAAAACGACACATAAGTCGTTTTCTGTCGCGCTCTTGAGACTTGCTGTTGCTCAGAAGGTCTACGTGACTGATTTTTAATAAGTTATGATAGGTGTTAAAGGACATTTTGTTCACCTGGCAGACCTAGAGCCTCTTTGGAAACATGTTCTTCATTTCTCGATTTCTCAACATTTTGGTTCATGACCCCTAAAAACAGCAATACAACTCAGTCTGTGCCAGATTCTCACGAGTTTAGGTTATTTTCCTCAAAAGTCTTTATTTAAAGATTTTAAATAAAGACGTTAAATATAAAAATATATATATATACTGTATCTCATCAAGCAATGGTACCTCTTTTTTCTTCAGTTGACCAAGATGAATGTAGAGGCCCAGCGGGTGGAGCGGGAGCTGAGAGATGAGCTGGCAGACAGCATCAGCAAAGCGATGAGCGACGCCGACAGAGCCAGGATTGCAGAGTTGGAGAAGGCCGAGGCTGAGCTGCGCATCGAGGTTTCTAAGTACGTTTGAAAATGTGCAGGCCTGAGATTGATCATTTATGCTCCTATCATGAGATATATGTTTAGTTAAAGACTGCATTTACAATCATAGAATAACTTTGGAAATACAAGATGTAAACATAAATGTTTTTAAGGTCACAGCAGTGTAATCAAGAATTAATCTGTTAATAGAACTGTCAAATGGTTGTGTCATTCCTTAACACTAAAACCACAGGGGGGGGGGTTTTTTTCTTTAAATAATAAGTAAGATTTAACAAAATAACTATTTAAAATTCAGTTTATGTGGTTTATTCATTTTACAATTGTTTCAGGCTATTTCATTACAGATCGAAAAGGAATACTTTTCAAAATCCATCAATAAACTGTAGGCTACAACAAACAAACAATAAAAAAATGAACACATTTAAATAGTTTAATTAATGTAGAAGAAGAATATAAGGCCTCAGTAAAAGTTCAAAACAAATTTTAGATAATAACTAGGGCTGTCAATAAAAATGACCCCTCTGGTTCTAGGTTTAAATTATCATATTTTTTCATCTTATTCCACATCCCCCATAATTCACTAGATGATCAATAACTCCATTTTAGGAGATGTAGTGGTTTTATTTTAACATGCATTTAAAAACTCCAGGGGGTAAACATTACCCCTTGGCGGTTCTAGTGTTAAAAAATACTCCGTCATGCATTCCTTTTGCTTTTATTTTTTATATTGGTTGCACTGCTACTTACAATGTTGGTAATAAAGGTGGTTAGGTTCATTCTGCTATTAAAATATGAAGGTAAAGAATGTATTGTGTTTATTTTATTTATTTTTATGTACAGGCTTCAAGAGGTGTCTGATGTGGCCATGATGCAGGCTTCTGCTCTCCAGGCCAGACAGCAGTCCAAAGAGAAGGAAGTAGAAGCTTTGAGGAGACAAATACTGGACTACCAGGTAACTGGGTGTTGTTGTTTTTACATTTTCTTAAACTTTATCGAACTTAGAAAGGGTTCATCATTAGCGTTTCTTTAATCTGTTCAGTACATTAAAAGATTTTACTGTTGCTCTTCAAGTCAGAAGCTTTTATAAGGCTGACTGCCTTATAAACAGTAAACCTTTAATTCACAATTAAAGTGAATGGGATTTCAACTTCAGCATCTTTAGGTACTTGATGAAATGTGAGACCTCGGCAAATCAGATACTTAACTGCACTTTCTATCAATTCACAGGCGACTTAATTTTTTTGTGGTGTTTTACACTGATTCATACAATTTTTCAGGCGTTTGCTCTCAACATGTTAAAAATATGGAAAGAAATATAGTTACGTCATAGTGTTTTTCAAATTTTCCAATGCTCTGTAGACTAAAATGAAAGTAAAATCCCTGTAAAAACACTTGTATAATAGCTGTGCCTCTCAATATTGGAATTGAAAAACACAAACAACCCTTGTTGTGTAGCAGGCCGTTGCGTACATTAGTGAGTCGGGTGAAATACTTTTAAGGGTTTATCTTCGCGGTGTCATCTCTTTCCTTCAGTCACAGTCAGATGAGAAGGCCCTGATTGCAAAGCTCCACCAGCACATTGTGGCCCTGCAGCTCAGTGAGTCAGCTGCTTTGGCCAAGCTGGAGGCTGCCACCTCTCACAACCAACAGCTGGAGGCCTACAAGCTGCGCGCCGAACAGCGGCTGGATGCCAGTGAGCGCACTCTCTTCCTCGCCCGCCAGGAGGGCAGAAATCGCTCCAAGCACCTACGGCAGACCATCCAGTCGCTACGCAGGCAGTTTGCCGGAGCCCTGCCTCTTCCGCAGCAGGAAAAGTTCTCTGTGGCCATGGTGAGCCTCCAGGAGGACAGAGCAAAAGCCCAGGAGGAGAAGAGGAAGGCTGAGGAGGAGCGGAGGAGGGCGGAGGGCAGGGCAGAAGAACTGGAACTGAGACTTCGAGGCCTGGAGGAGCTCATCTCAACACTGAAGGATGTGAAAGGAGCTCAGAAGGTGATTCTGGTTGAATGACAGATATAAATGTTATCACAACTGTTAAAAAAAAAGTAGTAGAATAACTCACGGTTAGTCTTGTGATCTCATTTGTTGGTGGCACAGCTTGACCACAACTAATCTGCAATTGTACACTTGAAACAGGTAACCGAGTGGCACAAGAAGATGGAAGAAGCTCGTCTGCAGGAGCTGAGGAAAGGCAGGGAGCTGGTGGTCCAGAAGGAGGAGATCAGGTACCTGAAGAACCTGGTGGAAGAGCAGGAGCAAACCGTCCGCTCGCTGGAAGAGGATCTTGTGCAGCAAAACATGGTGAGAGAAAAACTCTTGGAACATACTATATACACACGCTCAAGAATTAGCTAATATGCAGACACAAATTCACAGTTCAAAATGAATAAACAAACACTTGACAAACACATCAGGGTTATATACAAATGCATTATTGTGGTGAGTCTCAATTGACTGATCCTAAGTCCCGCCCACTTTGAGAGGGCGCATCTCTTTGCCAGTGAAATAAAGTATTGACGGAGTTAATCTTTGCATTTAAACTATTGATTAAAAATCAATACAGTGCTTTTGAGAATCAATACAGTATCGCGATACTTGATATTTTCTTACACCCCTGTACTTAGGAAGAGTCTATTACATCAATTACAAAGTGTGGAGAAAAGTGTAGCTATGAAAACCTCACAATTTTAACTGCCTCACTTGTTAAGGAGCTTTTAAGTACAGAAACATGCCAGGTGTATTGTAGTGTTAAAGGTAAATGCCATGGTAATGCTGAAGACTCTTCTCTTTGCCGTGTCAAGCTTCAAGAAGAACACCAGCTTGCATATGATCAGCGAGAGGTGGAGCTGGAGCGCCAACTGGACCAGCACGAGAAGCACCAGAATGAAATTCTAAGCAGTTCAGAAAAGGTGAACTATCGTTTACAGAAGAAATTATTCAAATTAACAGCATGTAAAACATGACTATTCAGAAACAGGCCGGTGTGTTGCAGCTTTGTGTTATTACTATATTTTTTGGTTGTTTTCAGTATGAGGATGGTACAGGACACCTTCCAGACCCGAGTCTACCTCTTGCTCATCAGTTAGAGTTTGCTTTGGGTAAAATCAGAGAGCACGTCCGCACCATCTTGGACACACAGGCCACCTGCAAAAGTTTGGATGAGGTAATAGTATTCAGTCCCCGTTCATATACTCACTATTTCTCATATATCAAATGTATATCGTGTTGTTTGAGTTCTAACTCCTTCATATGCAGAAGTTGAAAGAGAAAGGAGCAGCTCTGTGGAAGGCAGAACAGAACATCGTGTCCAGGGATAGAGTGATCAATGAGCTGCGTCTGCGTCTCCCAGCTGCTGCCAACAGAGAACGCCTGCTAGCTGACCTTGCCAAGCATGAAGAGGGCCAGTCAGACAATCAGCCCGCCCTCAAGCTGGCTCACCAGACCATCAAAGACCTCCAGGGTCGACTTGACAAAAAAGAGGACGTGCTAAAGAAATACCACAACCAGTTGGCTCAAGCCAGACAGGTACAGTGATACAAGGATGCAACAAGTGTCATCTATTATTCCCACGGGCTTTTTAAGAGGCATTAGCTAATTTGTGATTAACATTTTTATAAGTGATTAGTTGGAGTTAGGGTTTATAATGTCTGGAATATCCAATGGGTGGAAAACCAGAAATCTCAGCACTTAGATTAAATATTTATAAGCTAACTTTGTTTCATTTGACTCCACCTTGTTGATCCCAGGATCAGGAGGAGATGATAAAGAGACACCAGGAGGAGCTGAGAATGTTGCATCAGAAGTTGGACTTGCTCACGGACACCTCCCTGGACCGCTTCAAACAGACCGCAATGGTACGCATGTATCCATGTCTCGCTTTGCGAACTGTTTTTTTTTACCTATTTAAACAGCTTTGTTTTTTTTTTTGGGCTACGGCCCACAACAACATTGGTGCAAGTTTAGTCCATGACATGAGATTCACATATATATCCAGAGATGTGTCGTTTGAATACACTTAAAGGACCAGTGTGTAACAATTAAGGGGATCTATTGGCAGAAATTGAATATAATAATAATGAGTGTTTTCTTTAGTGTATAATCACCTGAAAATAAGAATCGTTGTGTTTTCGTTACCTTACAATGAGCCGTTTATATCTATATATCTACATAGGGAGGAGGTCCTCTCCACAGAGTCCGCCATGTTTCTACAGTAGCCCAGAACAGACAAACCAAACACTGTTAACTTTTCCTGCTTGGGACGGAATCGATAACGTTACTAGCTGCCGTCGCCGCCGCACTCTCTCTCTTGCTTCACCACTCACCACCATGTTGAGAGCCGTGTGGAGACAATCCCTCAATAGATATGCTCTGAATATGGAATTTAGCACCTTCAATGCTCCCTCCTTCCTTTGTCCAGGAATTGATGAAGAAGCCCACTATCAGGGTGGCAACCACCAAACATCTGGAGCGTCTGGCTGAGTTGGAGCAGATAGTTGCTGAACAGGACATCTCGCTCTCCTCCGTCACAGGGAAGCTGAAGCTGGCCACTGCTGAGCTGGAGCGACGGAGGACCACCGTGGAAACACTGGCTAAGAAACATGCTGACGAGATGTCAAAGTGAGTATCCCTTTATTTGACCCAGTGGAGATTATATTAAAACAGAGTACAGTGGAAGTACAGTAATGATTGATGCAAATATTATCAGCAGCAAACATAAAGGCTTTTAACAATTACATTTTTGATATATAGGCTAACCTAATTCTACAATTTAAAGTATATTTATTAACTCAGGGCTCACGTTAAGCTCAGTGTTAACATTCTGGGAACACTGACAGCATGAAACATGTTGAGAATTGATTTGACAGATATCATTGCATTGCTTTCCTTCTAACCTTAGTTCACACTGATGATCGCAACTGGGTCTTTTTTGGCGTATTTTGATAAACTAGTGCAGTGCCCGTTCAATATAGCCAGCAGGGGGCGACTCCTCTGGTTGCAAAATGAAGTCTGATTGTATTGAAGAGAAAATGAGCCTACTTCTCACTTGATTTATTACCTCAGTAAACATTGTAAACATGTTTATGGTCTCAATCGCTAGTTTCAAGTCTTCTTCAATACAGCATGATGTTCATTTAGTAAATTATGATCCCATTTAGAGTCAAATCGAACATAAAGCAGGGGATGCTTTAGGGCGTGGCTACCTTGTGATTGGCAGGTCGCTACCACTGCGTTGTGCGGTCTGGGAGTTGTTTGCGTATTGTCATAGAACTTTAACCCTTTAAAATGTGTTTTCAGTTCATGAAATTTAATTGTAACATTTTGGTCGCCTAAATATGTCTTAACTCCGCCCTCTCATGTCACTTGTAGTTAAAAAAAAATCAAGCGACAGGTAAAAACCAAGATAACGACCGCCAAAATGACGAACTCGAGGCTTCAAAACCGCAGTCCACAAACCAATGTGTGTGAAATGCCTAGCACTGATGTCACTGTAAGCACTTGGCTAATTGGGAACTCATCCAGGATTACACCTAATGTGTGAAAGCCCTACAGTAAAGTTCACTGAATGAGACTTGGGACAATTAGTCAGTGCCAGGGCACAGTTCAGTGCCAGGGCACAGTTCAGTGCCAGGGCACAGTTCAGTGCCAGGGCACAGTTCAGTGCCAGGGCACAGTTCAGTGCCGGGGCACAGTTCAGTGCCGGGGCACAGTTCAGTGCCCTACACAAGGTACCCTTACAGCCTGAAAAAGTCCCTGAATAACTTTTCTGAACTGAAGGCCTTGAATAATTTCAAATACCATACTGTAGAATAGGTTTCAGCACCATATATCTTCAATGAAGAGATGAAACAAGCGGACACTATCGGAGAGTGTAGAACAAGATGATTTTAACAACCTTAAAGCGACTTAAGGGGAAATTCAACAGGTTAAAAGTTCAATAAAAAGCAGCTAAAGCAAAGTAGATTAAAGAAGGCTTTCAAGAGTTCAGTAGTGCAGTGCGGCATTTGAATGGGGGTGGGCAAAAGTTTTTAAAATACATTTTTAAATACAATGCAGTACTATTCAACACCATTACAAACTACAGCCTCTCGAAGGACAAGTTGACCAAGCACCTCAAGTCAACAAAAGCTGAATATGACATGACGATAGGGTACATTGCAGGGTAATTGTAATTAAATGGCATTAGGTTTAGCTTGGTAGGATGTGTAATAAACTGGCAGTTCAGTGTACAGCTCAGCAGAGCTCACTGCTGACCGGCCAAAATTGATACATGCAAAAAAACAAATTGACAATTGTATTGATTTAAATGTTTGGATTAATTATGTTCCCTTTAAGTGTGTTTGGTTTTTATTAAATCTAATCATGACTACACCCCCTGCATACCACACTAGCTGCAGAACACAAGAGACAGTAGAAAAAGGCACCCCCACTGTATAGAGTCCGTAGTAATGACCTGGACCTGCCAAGTCAAAAATACTTTCCTACTCTCCTGTCAGATATATATCAAAAGTAAACGTATTTCAAAGTATGTAATAACACAAATTAATAAAATCTTTTTGTTGCAGGCTGGAGGAGTATCATGCTGCCCAGGTGAAAGCTCTGTCTGGCCAGACTGAGGATCACACGAGCCAGATGGCCCAGATGGAGAAGGAGATGAACTACCTCCGAGCTGAGGTGGCGGCCCAGAAGGAGGCCAACGTCCGCTCCCCCAGCAACACCATGAAAAACCTGGTGGAACGACTGAAAGCACAGCTCACACAGAAAGAGAAACAGCTCAAGGTTGTTCTTTTTATCACACACAAGTTTACTTTTTGCTCTGTGATATAATCACAGCGTTGAAGTGGGCCGAAGCTAAGTAAATAAATCTGATTGGCAGTTTCATACAAAATAATGTCAAGCGAGTTCATTTTTGTTGTGCTGCAGCCTGGCATTCCTTCCAGCTGATGCTATTGAGATACTCGCTCATAAATCACAAAGTAATGACACCCCACAGTCATTTTCCCACGCTGCACCACTACATTAGATCTTACTGGGAGTCCCCCGTTGGAAGCGAGACGTAAGCGAGACCTAAGAAAGACATGAGCGGCGCCCACCATAGCGAGTGAGGAGAATCTACCTGTAGTGAAACAGACAAGCTCAGAGACGGACTGGGAGCCTTTATTAATCAATTTAGATACGGTTAGTAAGTTAAAATCAAATATACAGCGGGATATTTGTGTGATTTTTAAACAGCTGTCTATGTGGATTACGCTTCACTAAACGCGACAAAAATAGACTTAAAGTGTCTAAAAAACACGGGGGCCTTCGTGCGAGTAAAGCCGGTTCTAAGGGGGGGGGGGCAAGTGCCCCTGTAATATTAAGCCTGGACCCTAAATTATTCTCCCCACATTTAAATTTAGATTATTCATTTGCAGTGATAAATTAAACGTAGGTTAACACTGAATAAGTATTCTTGTGTTAATTGTTACTGTTTTGTCTTTTGGACATAAACCTATGGGGTGGTGGTATGTAACAGTGGTATATTTGGTTCCCCTAAAATCACATATGGCTCCAGCCTGGCCCCCCCCCTCCCTCCATTTGAAATAGTCCAGAACTGAGACGTCTCAGGGAGTCAGTGTTGATTTATACATTTAATAAATTGGAATCGCATCTGTTCCGTGAGAAGAGTAACGGACGTCAGAAACGCTTCAAAAACACTTTCTGTGTGGATTGGCCCCTATGGTTTCCCCACCTGGCAAATCCCACTTTAACCCCTGGATATAATGGTGAGCATCATAAAGTGGTTAGTCCTGTTGCCTTGCTAAAATACCCAGATTTGTTCTGGAGGATGAGGAAATGCTGTGTGTTGTTGGCACGTTTCCTTTGGTTGATTCTGTTTGCTCCCACTCCAAAGATGTGCCTGTCAGGTGGACTGGGTGCTATAAATTCTGTGAGATGGACTGGTACCATGAAGTTTTTCCTATTGTTCACCCGGCGTATGCTGGTACTGAAACTTGAATGAAGTTTGAATAAATGCTGCTTTTCAGCCTTTTAACTGTGTAACAAGTAAGAGTAGTGGATCTGGATATCAGCTACATGATTAACAAAAGGCCCCAAAGCATTTTTTTTTATGATACATATTTTATATTATTCCTCAAAACTACAGCCAAATTATGTAATTTTTTTTACCGCATACAGTCAACAATGCATTACTTCCTTTTAAGAGAGAAGTAATGCATGAAGAAATGGGTGCATTAACTGTAAAATGAGGTCTGACCACTGTATTCATCATATTTATCATAGCTGGGATCTGTTTGCTCCTTTGTTTTCTCAGGCTCTCAGTAAGGCTCTGTTGGAGCTGCGGGGCGAGATGACGTCTGCTGCAGAGCATCAAGTCATCGCCAGCGCTGTACAGAAAGAGGAGAGCCTCAATGTACAGATGTTGGTTGACAGACACACCAAAGAGCTAAAGGTGGGTCTCATAATAACACATGTTGTATTTCATTACTGACATGTATGAATAGCTGTTGAGCTAATTATTAAAGGACACAAAGAAAGCTTTAGGAGTAAGTAAGTAATAATTGTATAATAGTAGTAAGTAATTCAGATTTAATTCCCATAAAATAGGAACATTCCATAAAGCAACAGAAATATTGTCTACTCCCACTTTTATACTCATTAGCAACCAAGTAGATGCTTCTGGTCTATGTTGATTTGCAGTCGCAGCCTATCTGTCTCTGAACAGTAGCTAGTAGTAACACATGTAGGGGTGACCCCGAATAGTCGACTATACGATGATGATTCGACTGACAACTTCACAGTCGAATCATCGCAGTGGCGAAAAAATTTGGTAATGAAACAAAGGATCACTCCATTCGGGCTATATGGGGGTGCTGAATGTCCGATAACTAACTAGTATAATTAGCAAGTAGTCAGGGTAGATAGATATTCTGTTTTTTTTTGTTATTGCCAACAAATTACATGAAAAGCCAACCAAAATCAACAATATGTTAGTCTGTCAGTATTTGTTTTACTTCCCTGTGGCACTCTGCATCACGTCCATTTGTTTCTATTGAATACATTAATTGTTAAAAAGAGGTCACAAAAACAAAGTTTTATTTATTAAAAAAGTTAATTTTCTAAAGCAGTTGGGCACTGTAGTTTTTGGCAAATGTTATTGATACAGGTAGAGGAACTACTGCATTTGTAGGGGACTATTTTCAGCTGCGGACTAATACACATCTGGTGCACCAGTGAGTATTTACGGCAGCAGGATGGTGTCAAAATTTGTTGTCAATAAGAATACTAAAGAATATCACCTAACTTATCCTTTAAATTGGAAAATCCCTCTTCTGACACAGGTGCGGGTGCAAGAACTTAATGAAGAGCTTCAAGCTGCAAAGGAGTTAACCAAAGCAGCCAGAGGCCAGGAGAACGCCCTGAAAGAGGAAGTGGACGGCCTGAACCAGGACCTCCAGAGGAGTCTGAAAGCACAGAGACGCCTGCAGGCTGAAAAGGAGGAGAGAGAGCAGGAACTCCAGGAGCTCAAGCAGCAAGTCAAGAGGCTCAGCAGCGCCCTCCAGGTTAGCATTCCTAAGGAGCGAATAACACGCCAAGCTGCTGATTTAGAAGGAAGCATGCAGCTTGGTTTGACTTTGAACTAGAGCTTATTGTTGTTGCTGCTGTTGCTATATGAGCTATATCAGCCACATCACACATCAAATTAGCATAACATCATGTGGACAAACGACATTCAGACAATTTAGTTGAAATAAATTGAGGAATGCGCCAAGAATGGAATCTCACATTCTTCTGAGATTTTAGATAAACAACTCTAGTGGATATCGGAATTTAATTATTCAGCTATTCACGTGGACCAGTGCCTCCGAGCATGTCATGTTAATGTCCTGGGGCCTTATTACAGAAACTTCCTAAGTCTGAAATCCTATCTTATCTCAGTTTCGGATGACATTTAGGATATTTGGTATTACAAAAAAATATTTCTTGACTGCATTTAAGAATAAATCCTATCGTATCTTATAGGATAAGAATTTAGCCATTACAGAACCGTCCTAATTTAGGGATTTTCCAAGATAGGAATCCTAAATTAGGATGGTATAGACTCTGTCCTAAATTCAAAATAACTGCCAAAAATGTCAGCAGCACTGTTGTTATGTCTGTACGGCAATGACCATGAAGATTGGGAACAACTTGAACACCGGAATATAATGATTGAGAGGCTACTCAAACCGTATAATGACTCTTCAAATTTACCGCACCTTGTATTAATGAGTATATATCGACTGCAATGACGATTATTTTTTAATTTGATTGTTGAGCTACGTCCGGCTCTGGAGAGGCCTACAAGGAGGCATGGGGCTCTGCTGGTGGTCGTACAGATCACAAATGCACTTTTGTTTTTTATGCCTCCACGCCGGCGACAGCCGTGGCCAGAGGCATTATGTTTTCAGGTTGTCCCTCCATCCTTCTGTACGTCCGAACTGCCTGGTGGAAATTTCTTCAAATGGCACAAACGTCCACCTGGACTCAAGGATGAACAGATTTGATTTTGGTGGTCAAAGGTCACTGTGACCTCACAAAACACATTTTTGGCCA
Organism: Sebastolobus alascanus; assembly: GCA_916701645.2. NCBI lineage: Eukaryota > Metazoa > Chordata > Actinopteri > Perciformes > Sebastidae > Sebastolobus > Sebastolobus alascanus. The sequence goes on from CAKAOJ020000050.1 coordinate 895,287, forward strand.
TGACTCAAGAATTCATATGCAAATTATGACAATTTAGGATAAAGTGATGACATTTTGGACAGACATGGATGTAAACTGCAACTTGACTGGTTGGCGGAGGCGTACAACCACGCGGCGGTAATTCTAGTTTGCTACGGGTGACTTCCAGACTTCTGTTGCAGATCTGTCTTTAACATCACAGCCTTGCGTCTCACGCAAACTCACAGAGGTCACCTAAGCTATCTGGACTCTGGCGCCGAGTAGTCTGGTTTCAGTTCAGTCTTACTTTATTAGTCTTATGTAGCACATGGTCAATGGTACAGTGAAATGTTTTGGACGAGAGAACAGGTCAGCTCAGCAGTAAAAAGCACTAGTCACAATAAGAGCACTAGTCATATAAAGATGAAATAAGATAAGATATAAATTAGGATAAAATACAAAATATGAAATAAAATGACAATAAGATGTGATGACATAAATAGAAATATAGCACTATATACGTACACCTGCACATAGAATATGTAGCAGTCCAGCACACTCTGATCAAAGATACAGGCAGTCTTGTGTACTTTCTAAACGTAGATACAGTTATAGTTAGGATTTCTTAAGTTCAGGTAAGACAGGAGGCCTGAGGCTAAGACAAAGACATGAGTTTAGGAATTGCTTCTGTAAAAGGAAGATAGGATAAATCCTATCTCTGAAGAGATTTGAGAGTCTTTGAAGAGAAGATCCTGTAGGACAAGCAGTTTTCTGTAACGAGGCCCCAGATTTGTCTCAGGACTTTGGCTGCATCTCTATCTGTCGTATCTTAAACAAGATGCCATGGGTTGTGACCCTAAAGGGAATGGAATACCTGTTAGGATCACTGTCGGCCTCAACTTTACACTGTCTAATAAAAGTGAGGTACTACGAACATCTTTGTGTGCATTTGCTGATTAGAATCAACCAGAACCAGATGGGAAGGGGCCAACCATCGAGAATCTGCAGAGGAAGATCAGGAGGCTCGAGTCTGACTTGAAAAATGTTAAGGATGATCATGACAAGGTTTGAGCATCAGTTCTGTTATCATTATCATATCGTTTGCACGTTCTCTTGATGTACGACCTGTTTGTCTGACAGACCAAAGGTGAAATTGTGCGTTGGGAGGAGGGAAAGAAATGGCAGTCCAAGATGGAGAAGGTGAAGAGTTCACTGAAGGAGAAGGAACGAGAGAATGAATCCCTGTCGAAACAGCTCAGCACTCTTAAAGACCTCTATGGCAGGTGAGTGTGTGTATCATACTGGACTGTTTACACTGTATTCTATGATCTTGCTCTTTGTATACATGACAGAATAACTTCTTAAAGATACAATAGGCAACTTGGAACATGTAATGATTATTTTTATTATTAATTTATCTGCCAATTATTTTCATTATGATCGTTATGTCTATAAAAGGATAGTTGTAAAAAAAAAAAAAGAAAGAAAAAAGGCGATTATAATTTTCCAGAGCCAGCGGTGAAGTCTTCAAATCCCTTGTTCTATCCGACCCACAATTTGAGAAGCTGGAAAAAGATAATATTTGGCTTTTTTGCTTGAAACATTTCTGTTGATCAACTAATTGTATTCAGCTCTAATAATAAAAAGAGGGTATAGTTGTCAAGGAGGGAAGGTGGAGGGTTTGGCTTTACAGATATATACAGTACGTTATCTGTCAATTCCCAAGTATCCCACACAAACTTCATTACATTCTAGGGCTGCAGCTATCAATTATTTTAGTAATCAAGTATTCTACCGATTATTCCCTCGATTAATCGAGTAATTGGATAAGAAATACTTTTGCTTTATTATTAAAGAGCAATAGTAAATATACAAAAGACAAAAAAAGACGGGTTTCTTAAAATGAACAGCTAATTGATTTCCTTTTTTTATTGCTTAAATTGCATACAATAATATTATCTGTCAAAACTAAACCCATTTAGTGCAGTTAAGTGCCATATTACGTTCTTGGTTTTATATAAAACATTTCCTGAAACAAATAAATTAAAAAAAATTTAAAACAAATCTTCGATGCAAATTCTTTTTAGCAATTGAGTTACTCCAGTTACTTGAATCGTTTCAGCCCTATTGCACTCAGTCGTTTTCAACTCTATTGTGCCGGGCGCTTTAAAAAAAAAAAAAAGGTGCCTGGTAGTTCAGTCAGTGCTATAAAGTATACACTATGTACTAATGTACATAGTTGGAAGTTTGTGTACTTTACTGCTTTGTTCTATCAGGAAATTACAAATGTGGTGACAGAATTCAAACTGACTATGGAAAGCTACTCCCATGTTCAAATTTGAAAATATCAAAAACTGTGAGCACATGTTTATTCCCAGGGTGTGTGTTTTTACATTTCTAATTTTCTATTTCCACTCTGTGTTTTTATCGTGCGTGCAGACTGGAGCAAGAGAAGAGTGCACTGCAGAAGAAGCTGAAGGGTCGAGGTGTGACTGCTGATCAGGTGGTGGGAGTGCGATCCACTGAGATGGAGAAGGAGATGGAAGAGCTGAAGAAGAACAACTCAGACCTGGAGACACAGATCCTCACCATAAAGTACGTAGCAGTCTTTAAAATAAGTCAAAACAAGACACTAAAATCAAATTAATTTAATCAGAAGATTTAACAAGTGCACAATGATTTAGTATTCTTGTATATAGTTGTGTAACTAACTTTCCCTATAACCTTTATTTGCACTTATAAAAACACATTGATGAACAGGAGGCCCCTTTTACAATGTGCTGATTTACATATTAATATTATTTTATTTATACAGCACATTTCATACGAAAGGGCTTCACAAAATCTAAATTCAACTTGCGTTTCTACACAAGAGGTTTGATTTCAAGTTTGTAAATCATACTTTGAGATACGCTTTAAAGCTGAGTTTGTCATCCATCTAGATTCCTAAGTACTGTACTCGTATTCATAGATTCGCTCAATTACAGGATCCTTTGCGAGAGGCAGTTTTAAAGTTAGGATTATCAGTTCGTCTCTTATTAGAAAACAAATTAAAGTACAAGGTGTTACTGTTGCTTTTTGCTGATTACAACCCTGAGACTAAATTGAAAGCCCAACAGAATTATCCAGGTAACTGAATACCAGTCCAATCTGAGCCATAACAGCTGATATTTATGAACACAACTTGTTTATGTCTAAATTTCATGGAATTCCACTACGTAATTATTTACAATATATTATATTATCACCATTATTGGATGCACATGATCATTTTATGCACTGAGAAACTGCTAAATTACAAACTTAAATTAAATTACTAAAGTATTTTGGTAGGAATGTCACATCATGTATCTGTTGTTGAGCACGCAAGCCGAGAATGGCCGTGCTTGCCGTGCTTTTAATGCCGCTATCTTGAGATCACGAGAAAACGAAAGGCTGTATCCTCTTATTACTCATTCGTGTTTATCAGAGATCAGGAGTACTTTGCCAGCATGTAGAGTTGACGTCTTGACGACTGTAGCAACTGATTTAAATGTCAGATCAAGGAATACCCATTATTAATCATCAGACCACAATCAGATAAGTCCTCGTCATTTAAGGAGTAGACTAGCCCGGCAGCTAATAAAAAGTAAGTAATTTATGCCATGACTTACTGTTCACTTATGAATCCTCAGTCGTAATCTTGAAGGCTGAAATGTGAAAGGTGTGATCAAATGAACCTGATACTCCTTTTCGACTTCTCCTTAAATATTCTGTGATCTCGAGAAAACAAGTCGTTATCCCGTGATAAATTATCTTGTTCTCCCCCGAGGCCTTTTTTTTCTCGAGAATCGACATTAAATTAACCCGTTATCACGAGAAAATGAGCTTTGTTATCTTGAGATAACAAAATAATTAACTTGTGATCTTGAGATAATGGTATTAAAACAATTATTACAAGCACGTCCAGCTTCTGTAGTCCAGCATCTGTAGTCCAGCATCTGTCTTATGACTGATGTTGTTTTTTTGGGTTTTTTTTAGGCCAATGGCGATATCAGTGTTTGGGAAAAAAACAAACAAGTCTGATACAATATCTTGACCAATATTCATTTATTAAATAAATGTCTTTGGCAACACACCCTTCAAATGTAGTCACTATTTTGCTGGATGTTATACAGTTGAACCATTTCCTTTACTATCAAAGTCATAGTAAACTTCATAAATACTGGTAATAATAAAAGAATATCATTAAAATAAATAAAAATATAAATGATGAAAAAAAATACAGCAAACTTGAAACTAGGGATGACGAGAACCAATACTTCGGTACCAAGTTGAAGCCAAAATTCCTAAAACGTGATGATACTTGGTACCACCAGGGCTTGAGATTAACGACGCCCCGTCGTCCTGGGAACGATAGAAAATGTGTTTGGGAGGCAGTAAACTCACTATCGAGTATTTCTTCCCTGATAATGCTACATTGCGAACAAGAAATAGATGTTGAAATCGTCAAGACGAGAGCTAGTTAACGATAGCTGTTAGCAGCCGCTAAGCAGCACAGTCCTGCGCGGAGCTAACAGCTAACGTTAACTAGCTCTCGTCCTGCCGATTTCAATTTACATTATGGTGTGTTCAGGCTCTATTCAGTAAAAATAGTATTGAGCGAAGGTATCATAATGTTTTCAAATGTAATCTTGTAAAATGTAGTTTTTGGCAAGAAACTTGAATAAATCCAGTTGTTTGAAGGAGATGCTTTCACATCAATATAAAATAGATAATAGAGAGGAAATAATGACGTGTTTAACTTCCTAACAATAACCAGTGTGCAAACTGTAATAAAGGAGCGTATGTTGACCTACATGGTATTTATTGTTTTACATTTGTGCTTTTTTTCGAATTGGTATCGACAATCGTGGAAATTCCCTGGTTTTGGTATTGACTACTAAATTTACTGGTATCCTGACATCTCTACTATAAACTACATTTTTGTATGGAAAACACATACATACCATCAAGCTCTAATGTACTTGAGTTTTGTTTTTGCTGACGCCAACATACATGCCAGTTCGGGTAAACTGTATTTGTGATAAGCCAACAGTATCAACCTCCTGCTCTGTCATTCTCTAGCCTGTTGCACTCATCCCAAGTCTCTTTTATAAAAATACAAAACTTGACCTCCCAGACAGCACCAGGCTTTACCTCGTGATGACGCCATGGAGAATCTGACCCTGAGGAACCGCTACCTGGAAGAGAGACTCCACTCCGCAGAGAGCCAGATATCCAAAGAGCCTCCATCAAGACCCTCTGTAAGTGCTCATAAACATGCACAACATGATGTTGATTGTAATGAATGTGCAAGATTTTGTCAGAAATATCTTGATAATTCATATAGTAACATAAATGCATGCTGATACATACAATGCTGGAACCATTCGTTTAGTTTTTGATCGACCGAATCTTTTTTGATGAATTTGTAAATCATGTAAGAAGTTCAAACATTCTTTGATTTTAGCTTCTCAAATTAAATAATCTGTTTTAAATGGTTTTAAATTGAATATTTTAGGTATTCATTGAAGACATCAGCTTTGGCTCTTGGAACTTGTGATGGGCATTCTGCCTTTATTTTTGCTATTTTATGGACTAAACGATAAATTAATTAATTGATAATGACAATTGTAATTATTTTCAGCCCTATATACATATTAGAGAGAGATGAATACCTCACATTTATTGCAGGTTGTACAGTAGGCAGTCCACAATACATCACTACATGGACTGAACTAGGGCTGCAGCTATCAATTATTTTAATAATCAGGTATTTTACCGATTATTCCTTAGATTAATGGATAAAAAATACTTTTGCTTTATTATTAAAAAGCAATAGTAAATATACAAAAGAGAAAATAAGACATGTCTCTTAAAATGAACACTAAACTAACTTAACATTTTCTGAAATGCTAACAAAAAAAAAAAAATATTAAACGAAGACTTTTAGTAATCAAATTACTCGAGTTACTCAAGGAATCGTTCAGCTCTAGACATTTTCCCCCCTCTGTATGATGTATCCCCGTTCTGTTTTAAGGAGCCAGAGATGTTTTTCTTTTATCCTTCTATTCATCATTCTTTACTCTTTTTCTTTATGTATCTCCTTTACTGGATTTAATCTGATTCATAGCCTGTGAGGGCAAAAAGTTCCTCTTCCTGGGCTTCCAGAGGGATTTGTTCTATCACTTTTGATGTTGCGGATGGGTCATGCGAAGGGAATGCAGCACCCCGACCTGCTGACTCCTACAGCCGCGCTGTTAGCCCTGCATCTGTTAAAGACCCCGCTGACCAACAGAGGAAGCCAAAGCAAAGCCAGGTAGCTAGAGAAACCCAAACCAGCTTTGCTGCAGCAGAGAATGTTTGCACTGAACAAGAGCGATTGAGTCCTAATGTTGCAGAAAAAACAGCAGCAGACAAAACTGGAGATGATGTTGACACCACCAATTCTGTTACGGAAGATGAGACCAAAGCAGATATTTACCCAGTTAGTTATGAAGTTGATGTGGTTGTTGAAGAAAAAGAAGAAACACAGACCACAAAAGGAAGTGAGCCCGAGCCTGAGGATCTGCCAGGAAGACCAGGATCAGATATATCATCCTCTGAGCCAGCGGTGGCAGCAACTGGCACTGAAACCTTGAATAAAGAGGGTGCTGGTGAACGAGATGATACTGAAGATGATGCGGGAGTCGCAGAAGAAAAGCCAGAGGAGGCTGAGCTGAAAGATGAAGCGGTTGAGACTACAAAGGAGGTAACAGAGGGAGATAATCCAGAACAGTCCTGCTCAGCAGAATCAGATGTGAACTGCAGCTCCATACTGGGCAAACACCCAGAGAGATTCATCGGCAAAAAAAGGGATGATCGTGTACGGACACGAGAGAGCAGATCTCTTAGATATCTGAAGGTACTCCAGGCTTCTATAGTCACACAGCTGAAGTGATAGTGTTGTGATAGCATTGCAGTAGATGTTGCAGAGCAAAACTTTATTAAAAGTGAGTGGTAAGTGGCTTGTTGGTGTGTCGATGTTTCCTCTGCATCGTCTGTTATAGACTAAAGGTTTCTGGGTTGTGTGTAGGTAGAGACAGTTTCGTGACCTCATAATAAAGCTGTTCTTCTACACTCCCTTAGCGCTTTTTGAAGATTCACTCTTTTCTTCCGCAGCAGTGTTATACCCGTCATGTTTTTTTAATTACTTTCGCCTGGCTAATTTTGTGTCTTTTACTTCCTATAGACTTCAGGACGAGGCACTGGCACTCCCTCACAGAGAGATCAGGACCTCCAAAAAGAAAACCTCAAGCTGGCCTCTGAGAACCTGGAGCTGCGCTTTCAGCTTGAGCAGACCAACAAAGACTTGCCAAGACTCAAGGTATGCATGACCTTAATTGAGAAGTAGTCATGCCAAGAGTTAGATGAGTAGATCGATATCACTTTCATGTCTGTACGGTAAATATGAAGGTGGAGCCAGGAGGTGATTAGCTTAATTTAGCATGAAGTGGTTTCTCTTTGATTCCCCCTGTAAAGTGTTGATTAGTGTTGGAAGGCAGATTTTATTACCTTTGGACAGAGCCAGGCTAGCTGTTTCCCACTGTTTCTTGTCTTTGCGCTCAGCAGCAGGCTAAAGCTTTGTAGTTTTTTATTTTCCTTTATTTTACCTTTATTTAGCCAGAATAATCCCATTAAGATTTTGTATCTCATTTGCAAGGTTGTCCTGACAAAGATAGCATCTTAAAAGTTTCACACAAGCACCACATAAAAACACAAATAACAGACTTAAAAACAAAAACAGCAAAAAGTTAAAAACAACACTTAAAACAAACAGCAAGTCACAGCAACCAATGATTTTTCATTCAGTGCAAGGACAAGTACATTCAGTGCTCAAATAATCCTTATGCAAGCAATATGTAGTAATTGACAGCTAGCGTTTAAAATAGGTAACAGCAGTCTAAATTCAAAACATTGGAGCCGTGGCCCCGTCCGCTCCTCCGGTGTGACTGATAGCAGTTAGCGCAAATATTCGCAATTTGAGGGTTACCTTCTAGACACGACCACATTAGCCTCTGGCCACCAGCAGTAGTCTGAATCACTTCCAGCTGTGTGTCTCAAATACTCGCTGCCATGATAAACCAGCTGCACATGGACCACAGAGAGATGTGCCAAGGCTTTTTCAGGTCGGGTAGAATCTAACGTTAACGTGACCTCTGTTGATCCAGTCTGTTAGCTTGCTTCCATGGCTGCAGAAGGCTGTGTCTACGTGCCAATTTGTTTCATATGTGGCAACGAGGTGTCGAAATGGGCATTGGGCTGGATCACACAGATCCAAAACAAAACAGACGTTGCGGACCGGAATGGAGATTTCAAAGGAGAACATACTGGCTGTAGCATTGTTGTCAGTGAAGCCAGTATTTCAATTTAGCATGTTTCCTTAATCTCTGATGACATATCATGGTCATTTTATGATTTATTACAGTAAATATACTACATATTGGTCCTTTAATCCTGTTCTTAAAACCGTGCATGCTTATAGAATAATCTAGTTTAAAATCTCTCTGTAGCTCACACCAAGATGAGGGTCCAAAAACTTTAAAGCGCTTTCACCAAAAACAGTACGGATTCTAGGAACGATATACCTAATTTGTCTGCATGAACAGAGGTTGCAGCTACTGATAGAGAACAGAGATAAGGAGGCAGTTTGTGTAATATGACCTTACACAGAAAAATGTACCAGTGTTCCATTCTACGATTGTATAAAGAACACAAACCAACTTTCTCATACAAACTGCAATGATGTGGTGTTCGGAAACCCGAATCAGAGACAAATCGTACTGCAGCATGATATACTGAATCTAACATTTTCAAAGACGATGAACTTGCATGCATATATAGATATAAATGTGCATATAGATATATATTTAGTAGGGCTGTCAATAGATTAAAATAGTTAATCGCAATTAATCACATTTTTTATCCGTTCAAAATGTACCTTAAAGGGAGATTTGTCAAGTATTTAATATTCTTATCAACATGGGAGAAGGCAAATATGCTGCTTTATTCAAATGTATGTAACCCTCACAGGTACTGCATTTAACATAAAAAATATGCTCAAATCATAACATGGCAAACTGCAGCCCAACAGGCAACAACAGCTGTCGGTGTGCTGACTTGACTATGACTTGCCCCAAACTGCATGTGATTATCATAAAGTGGGCATGTCTGTAAAGGGGAGACTCGTGGGTACCCATAGAACCCATTTTCATTCACATATCTTGAGGTCAGAGGTCAAGGGACCCCTTTGAAAATGGTCATGTCAGTTTTTAGCCCAAGTTTGGAGTGTTATTTAGCCTCCTTGGCGACAACCATGACATGGTTGGTATCAATGGATTCATTAGGTTTTTCTGGTTTCATATGATACCAGTATCTTCACTCTAGCTTTAAAACTGAGCCCGCTACAAAAATCACAAATTGCGTTAATCTGTTAAAGAAATTAGTGGCGTTAAAACGGATTGGCGTTAACACGTTATAATGGCATTAACTAACAGCCCTAATGTAGATATATATTTAGACATAAAAGTGGCATCAATCCTCTTACATAACAGCAGGAAAGTGAAAAAGCATATTTCCCAAAGTGTCAAACTATTCCTTTAAAAACTATCAATGAGAGCTGACGAGATTTGTCTTGATGAAATTCTGTATCTCCTTGTTCTTTAACAAACAGAGCATTTACAAATACCACATAAATTAAAAGTGACACCATTCATTGTGTCATAAAGTCTTCTTCGACTACATTTATTTCAGTATCATAACGTTGCAAACTTTAAAACAATTTAACAAAAATGTGTAGAACCCCAGACATTAACTTGGCAAAGAGTGTTTTATATGATTTTATCTTGTCTTTGTGTTTTTCACAGAATCAAGTTGCAGACCTGAAGGAGATGTGCAGCGCACTGAAAAAGGAAAAGGCAGAGGTGGAGAAAAAGCTGACACACATACGTGGAGTATGTTAACTTAAAGCCACCTGTTCTTTCTATACACAAGTATTTATAAAAAACATCAAATCTAATACGTAACAAATAGCAAATACATAGAATTGGATAGCAGCAACTCCGCTGAGGATCTCCTGTGAGATTTTATTCACCACCCTCCTGTTCCAACTGTAGATCATGAAAGTGATTTGTTAATGTGTTCTTCATCAGGCCGGTCACAGTGGTAAAACATTACCTGAACTCGAGAAGACCATTGGGTTGATGAAGAAGGTGGTGGAGAGGGTGCAGCGGGAAAATGAGACGCTAAAGAAATCCAGTGCACCTGCAAATCAAGACAAGGTCACTGCCTTGGAGCAAGAAAATGAAAAGCTAAAGGTTGTTGACCACATCATGTCTTGCGTGTATATACATTCTGTTGTATATTAAATTAAGTTTATTAACTTATATTTTCTGTTACTACAGCTGACGTTAAATATTGTTTTTTTTTTTCTAGGCTGACTTTGAGAAACTGAAGAGTATAAGTGAAGCTGAGCTGAATTCCAGACTTGAATCTAAAACCAAAGGCCTGGAGAAAATAGTAATGGAAAATGAACGTCTACGCAAGGAGATCAAAAGGGTGACTACTTATGTTTAGTTCCACAATAATATGTAAATATTCAAAAGCAGTTTCTGAAGAAAAACATTTTAATGTTTAATATTTTCTATTTAAAAGTTGGCATTTAGTCACTAGAATCAGAAAATAGATTCAAAATTTGGATTCTGTATCCTAAAATCTCTGTCAGTCACAAAGCAATAGAAATTTGTCTTCGATGTGACTCCCAAATAAGTAAAAAAAAAAAAAGAAGCAAATACTAAGACGTATTAAATTATACAAGGCGTGCAGTTTCTTTCACAGCCTGCTTGTAATTTTAATGGTAGTTAAAATTATTTATTTTCTGAAGATGTTTGTCCTGGAGGTACTTTATATGGGCACGTTGAAATGACTGATTTTAATATAGAGTTTTACTGTTATGCCAATGATTGTTTTTATGACAGAAGGGTTTTTTTTATTATTATTTCAGAACAGCAACACAATTTCTCATTTGTAATAAAAGCCTCTGAATACATGTTTTCATCTCTCTTATCCCACCTGTGCATGTTTCATATTGTTACAGGAAATGGAAGCTGCAGAGAGGCTGAGAGTGACCAAGGCGAGTCTGGAAGTGAACAACGAGAAGCTTGAGGCAGAGCTGGAAGAAACAAAGCAAAGACTGCAGGCAGCTCTATCCAAACCCATCACAGAGGGAGTGAACAGTAAGACCTGGAAGGCATCTGTGGTAACAAGGTCAGCAAACTGCTTCTTTTTTTTTATCCTATCCATTAGTCTTCTTATTGCAGTGTGTGTTCAGAACAAATTTAAAAGATTTCAAAGCTTTAATTAACTGGGTGGACAGCTGGTTAAATCACTGTAGCTCTAGGCTACAAGGACATTTTACAGAGTGTGAGCCAGTGGTTGTTTCACTTACATCCGCAGAATGTTTGAGAACAAGATGAAGGAGCTGGAGAAGGAGCTTTCCCAGAAGACCTCCAGTCTCTCTGAACTCAAACAACGGCTGAAGGAGGTGAACGAGTGCGAGGAGAGAGCTCAGATAAGCATTCGGCAACTTGAAGATCAGGTACATGCTAAATCACTATTTAATTTAATAACAGCAGTCAGGTGCATTTATTTTTATGAGGACATTCAAGTACAGGCTAACTGCTGTTGGTTCGCTATCTCAGTTCTTGACAAACTTTTTCGGATTTGTGATTTGGCCTATATAAACATTGAATCAAGTATTAAAACACATTTACTAAAATACTTTTATTATACCCCCGCGACAACGTAGTCGGGGGTATATAGCGCTCCGTCCGTCCTTCCGTCCATTACACTTTCGTTTCCGGAGCAGAACTCGGAAACCATTTAACTTAGGAATTTCAAATTTGGTATGATGGTTGACAGTGTGGTCTAGTTGTGCCTTTTGGGGGTTAGAAGTCCAGGGTGCCCATTAGTTATTTAGTTAATGCCCATTAATTCCATTAGTTCCAAAAGGGAAAAACCTTTGGCCCTACTTTAGTAGGGCTCAAGCGGTGAGCGAGGGTATGTGAGCCATGCTCACTTTTGCCTTGTTTAAAGGGGCTATATGTAAGAATCAGAAATTGCTTGTTAACAGCGACACCTGTGGCCGCAATGTCAACGAAAGTCAGCGTCCTGTTGCTCGCGCTCGCGCTACATTGACATGAACGAGCACCGGTCTAAACAGTGAGGCGACACACGTCAGCTAACACACAATATCACCCTATATTTCACCTGCTTGGCAGTAATGTTAGCTGACCAGACGAAGGTCTCTCCATGAATCAATGCTGATTCTAGTGCTGGCTTTTCCTCCCGATCCGGAGGATATTTTTTAAAACAAAATAGTCTACATTAAAGTCTATTGTACAGGTTGTGTTTGTGACAAAATTGTTATCAATGTTTTGAAAAGTGCTGTATGAATGTATGTAAATAATGGGTTTGTCATTTCTTAGGTTGACATGTTAAAAAGCTTTCCTACCACTGCAAAGACAGGAGGAGGACTCACCAAGGAGTTCCAGGCAATGAGGTTCGTTAAATGTGCACTGTTAATGAGTACTGAGTGATATTAAGGCTGGGCAATATGGTTAATAAGATATTTTTTGGGGATATCTATATGAGATGGGATATATGATATGGCAAGTACATGCAGTCATGATATAGTATGCCATTCAAATACCATAAAAAGTCATAATATAGTATGTCATAAAAATTCAGCACAGTATGCCAGGAAAAATGTCATAAAGAACTCATTGTATATGGTATGTCATGAAAAGAGACATATTAGAATATGCCATAAAATGTCATAAAAAGTCATACTATAGTAAGTCGAAAAGTTTTGTGGACAAAAAGTCATAGTATAGTATCACGTAGTGATTTGGTGGAAAAAAAAAAAAAATTCGAAATTTTCATGAAAAGTCATACTATAGCATGACTTTTCATGAAAATTGACGAAAATTTAAACTGAGTTTTTTTTCCACCAAATTAATCGACAGACTATACTATGCCTTTTTTCATGAAAATTTTCAACATTCTATACTATGACATTTTTTTACGAATATTTTCGAAAATTTTCATGAAAAAAGTCATACTATAGCATGTCGAAAATATTCGTAAAAAAATGTCATAGTATAGAATGTCGAAAATTTTCATGAAAAAAGGCATGGTATAGTCTGTCGATTCATTTGGTGGAAAAAAAACTAAGTTTAAAATTTCAAAATTTTCATGAAAAGTCATACTATAGCATGACTTTTCATGAAAATTTTCGAAAATTTAAACTGAGTATGTCAAAAAATTGTGAAAAAAAATATTATACTGTGTCAAAAAATGTTATGAAAAAGTCATAGTATAGTATGTCGAAAAGTTTAATGAAAAAAAATTCTGAGTATGGTATGTCCAAAAATATTGTTAAAAACGTCATAGTATAGTATGTTGAAAAATTTCATGAAAAAAATTGTTAGTATAGTATGTCCAAAAATATTGTTAAAAAAGTCATAGCATAGTATGATGAAAAATTTCTTGAAAAAAAAGTCATAGCATAGTATATTGAAAAATTTCATGAAAAAAAACTTATAGTATAGTATGTTGTAAAATTTCATGAAAAAAAAGTCATAGTATAGTATGTCAAAAAATGTCATGAAAAAAAGCCATAGCATAGTATAATGAAAAATGTCAGGAAAAAAAGTCAGTGTAGTATAACTGAAAATTTCATGAACAAAAAGTCATAGTATAGAATGTCGAAAAAATATTGTTAAAAACGTCATGGTATACTATGTCGAAAAAGGTTATGAAAAAAAGTTATAGTATAGTATGTCCAAAAATATTGTTTAAAACGTCATAGTGTAGTATGTCCAAAAATCTTATGAAAAAAAAGTCATAGTATAGTATGTCGAAAAATATTGTTAAAAAAGTCATAGTACAGTATGTCAAAAAATGTTATGAAAAAAAGTCATAGTATACTATGTCCAAAAATATTATTAAAAACGCCATAGTATAGTATGTCGAATATTACTGTTAAAAAAGTCATAGTATAGTATGTCCAAAAATGTTGTGAAAAAAAAGTCATAGTATAGTGTGTCGAAAAATTTCATGAAAAAAAGTCATAGTATAGTATTTCCAAAAGTATTGTTAAAAACGTCATAGTATAGTATGTCGAAAATTGTTAAAAAAGTCATAGTATAATATGTCGAAAAATTTCATTAAAAAAAAATCATAGTATAGTATGTCGAAAAATTTCATTAAAAAAAGTCATAGCATTGTATGACGAAAAATTTCATGAAAAAAAAAGTCATAGCATAGTATGACGAAAAATTTCATGAAAAAAAAGTCATAGTATAGTATGTCGAAATATATTGTTAAAAACGTCATAGTATAGTATGTTGAAAATTATTGTTAAAAACATCATAGAGTATGTCAAAAATTATTGTTAAAAATGTCATAGAGTATGTCGAAAATTATTGTTAAAAACATCATAGAGTATGTCGAAAAATTTTATGAAAAAAAAGTCATAGTATGTCCAAAAATATTGTTAAACATGTCATAGTATAGTATGTCCAAAAATTTTGTGAAAAAAAAATCATAATATACTGTCCATAAATTTCATGAAAACAAGTGATATTATAGTATGTCCAAAAATTTCATGAAAAAAAATCATAGCATAGTATGACGAAAAATGTCATGAAAAGAAAAGTCATAGCATAGTATGACGAAAAATTTCATGAAAAAAAAGTCATAGTATAGTATGTCGAAATATATTGTTAAAAACGTCATAGAGTATGTCAAAAATCATTGTTAAAAATGTCATAGAGTATGTCGAAAATTATTGTTAAAAACATCATAGAGTATGTCGAAAATGTTATGAAAAAAAAGTCATAGTATAGTATGTCGAAAACTTCACGAAAAAAAAGTCATAGTAAAGTATGTCGTAAATTTCACGTAAAAAAAGTCATAGTATAGTATGTCGAAAATTCCCCCAAAAAAACTCATAGTAAAGTATGTCGTAAATTTCACGTAAAAAAAGTCATAGTATAGTATGTCAAAAATTTCACGAATAAAAAGTCATAGTATAGTATGTCTTAAATTTCACGAAAAAAAAGTCATAGTATAGTATGTCAAAAATTTCATGAAAAAAAAGTCATAGTAAGGTATGTCGAAAATTTCACAAAAAAAGTCATTCTATAGTATATCGAAAATTTCACGAAAAAAAGTCACACTATAGTATGTGAAAAATTTCACGAAAAAAAGTCATAGTATAGTATGTTGTAAATTTCATGAAAAATAAAGTCATACTATATTATGTCGAAAATTTCATGAATCAAAAGTCATTGTAAAGTATGTCGTAAATTTCACGTAAAAAAAGTCATTGTATAGTATGTCGAAAATGTCACGAAAAAAAAGTCTTTCTATAGTATGTCGTAAACTTCACGAAAAAATAGTCATAGTATAGTATGTCGAAAATTTCACGGAAAAAAAAGTCATACTATAGTATGTCGAAAATTTTCGTGAAAAAATGTCATAGTATAGAATGTCGAAAATTTTCATTGGAAAAGGCATAGTATAGTCTGTTGATTTCATTTTGTGGAAAAAAAACTCAGTTTAAAATGTTGAAAATATTCATGAAAAAAAAAAAAGTCATATTATAGTATGTCGAAAATTTTCGTGAAAAAATGTCAAAAATATTCGTAAAAAAATGTCATAGTATAGAATGTCGAAAATTTTCATGAAAAAAGGCATAGTATAGTCTGTCGATTCATTTGGTGGAAAAAAAACTCAGTTTAAAATTTCGAAATTTTCATGAAAAGTCATACTATAGCATGACTTTTCATGAAAATTGACGAAAATTTAAACTGAGTTTTTTTTCCACCAAATGAATCGACAGACTATACTATGCCTTTTTTCATGAAAATTTTCCACATTCTATACTATGACATTTTTTTACGAATATTTTTGAAAATTTTCATGAAAAAAGTCATACTATAGCATGTCGAAAATATTCTTAAAAAAATGTCATAGTATAGAATGTCGAAAATTTTCATGAAAAAAGGCATAGTATAGTCTGTCGATTCATTTGGTGGAAAAAAAACTCAGTTTAAAATTTCGAAAATTTTCATGAAAAAAGTCATACTATAGCATGTGGAAAATTTTCGTGAAAAATGTCATACTATAGCATGTCGAAAATATTCGTAAAAAAATGTCATAGTATAGTATGACTTTTCATGAAAATTGATGAAAATTTAAACTGAGTTTTTTTTCCACCAAATTAATCGACAGACTATACTATGCCTGTTTTCATGAAAATTTTCGACATTCTATACTATGACATTTTTTTATGAATATTTTCGAAAATTTTCATGAAAAAAGTCATACTATAGCATGTCGAAAATATTCGTAAAAAAATGTCATAGTATAGAATGTCGAAAATTTTAATGAAAAAAGGCATAGTATAGTCTGTCGATTCATTTGGTGGAAAAAAAACTCAGTTTAAAATTTCGAAATTTTCATGAAAAGTCATACTGTAGCATGACTTTTCATGAAAATTGACGAAAATTTAAACTGATTTTTTTTTCCACCAAATGAATCGACAGACTATACTATGCCTTTTTTCATGAAAATTTTCGACATTCTATACTATGACATTTTTTTTAGAATATTTTCGAAAATTTTCATGAAAAAAGTCATACTATAGCATGTCGAAAATATTCGTAAAAAAATGTCATAGTATAGAATGTCGAAAATTTTCATGAAAAAAGGCATAGTATAGTCTGTCGATTCATTTGGTGGAAAAAAACTCAGTTTAAAATTTCGAAATTTTCATGAAAAGTCATACTATAGCATGACTTTTCATGAAAATTGACGAAAATTTAAACTGAGTTTTTTTTCCACCAAATGAATTGACAGACTATACTATGCCTTTTTTCATGAAAATTTTCGACATTCTATACTATGACATTTTTTTACGAATATTTTCGAAAATTTTCATGAAAAAAGTCATACTATAGCATGTCGAAAATATTCGTAAAAAAATGTCATAGTATAGAATGTCAAAAATTTTCATGAAAAAAGGCATAGTATAGTCTGTCGATTAATTTGGTGGAAAAAAAACTCAGTTTAAAATTTCGAAAATTCATGAAAAAAGTCATACTATAGCATGTGGAAAATTTTCGTGAAAAAATGTCGAAAATATTCGTAAAAAAATGTCATATTATAGAATGTCGAAAATTTTCATGAAAAGTAATACTATAGCATGTCGAAAATATTCGTAAAAAAATGTCATAGTATAGAATGTCGAAAATTTTCATGAAAAAAGGCATAGTATAGTCTGTCGATTCATTTGGTGGGAAAAAAAACTCAGTTTAAAATTTCGAAATTTTCATGAAAAGTCATACTATAGCATGTGAAAAATTTTCGTGAAAACATGTCGAAAATATTCGTAAAAAAATGTCATAGTATAGAATGTCGAAAATTTTCATGAAAAAAGGCATAGTATAGTCTGTCGATTCATTTGGTGGAAAAAAAACTCAGTTTAAAATATCGAAATTTTCATGAAAAGTCATACTATAGCATGACTTTTCATGAAAATTGACGAAATTTTAAACTGAGTTTTTTTTCCACCAAATTAATCGACAGACTATACTATGCCTTTTTTCATGAAAATTTTCGACATTCTATACTATGACATTTTTTTATGAATATTTTCGAAAATTTTCATGAAAAAAGTCATACTATAGCATGTCGAAAATATTCGTAAAAAAATGTCATAGTATAGAATGTCAAAAATTTTCATGAAAAAAGGCATAGTATAGTCTGTCGATCCGTTTGGTGGAAAAAAAACTCAGTTTAAAATTTCGAAATTTTCATGAAAAGTCATACTATAGCATGTGAAAAATTTTCGTGAAAACATGTCGAAAATATTCGTAAAAAAATGTCATAGTATAGAATGTCGAAAATTTTCATGAAAAAAGGCATAGTATAGTCTGTCGATTCATTTGGTGGAAAAAAAACTCAGTTTAAAATTTCGAAATTTTCATGAAAAGTCATACTATAGCATGACTTTTCATGAAAATTGACGAAAATTTAAACTGAGTTTTTTTTCCACCAAATGAATCGACAGACTATACTATGCCTTTTTTCATGAAAATTTTCAACATTCTATACTATGACATTTTTTTACGAATATTTTCGAAAATTTTCATGAAAAAAGTCATACTATAGCATGTCGAAAATATTCGTAAAAAAATGTCATAGTATAGAATGTCGAAAATTTTAATGAAAAAAGGCATAGTATAGTCTGTCGATTCATTTGGTGGGAAAAAAAACTCAGTTTAAAATTTCGAAATTTTCATGAAAAGTCATACTATAGCATGTGAAAAATTTTCGTGAAAACATGTCGAAAATATTCGTAAAAAAATGTCATAGTATAGAATGTCGAAAATTTTCATGAAAAAAGGCATAGTATAGTCTGTCGATTCATTTGGTGGAAAAAAAACTCAGTTTAAAATTTCGAAATTTTCATGAAAAGTCATACTATAGCATGACTTTTCATGAAAATTGACGAAAATTTAAACTGAGTTTTTTTTCCACCAAATGAATCGACAGACTATACTATGCCTTTTTTCATGAAAATTTTCGACATTCTATACTATGACATTTTTTTATGAATATTTTCGAAAATTTTCATGAAAAAAGTCATACTATAGCATGTCGAAAATATTCGTAAAAAAATGTCATAGTATAGAATGTCGAAAATTTTCATGAAAAAAGGCATAGTATAGTCTGTCGATTCATTTGGTGGAAAAAAAACTCAGTTTAAAATTTCAAAATTTTCATGAAAAGTCATACTATAGCATGACTTTTCATGAAAATTGACGAAAATTTAAACTGAGTTTTTTTTCCACCAAATGAATCGACAGACTATACTATGCCTTTTTTCATGAAAATTTTCAACATTCTATACTATGACATTTTTTTACGAATATTTTCGAAAATTTTCATGAAAAAAGTCATACTATAGCATGTCGAAAATATTCGTAAAAAAATGTCATAGTATAGAATGTCGAAAATTTCACGAAAAAAAAGTCATAGTATAGTATGTCAAAAATTTCATGAAAAAAAAGTCATAGTAAGGTATGTCGAAAATTTCACAAAAAAAGTCATTCTATAGTATATCGAAAATTTCACGAAAAAAAGTCACACTATAGTATGTGAAAAATTTCACGAAAAAAAGTCATAGTATAGTATGTTGTAAATTTCATGAAAAATAAAGTCATACTATATTATGTCGAAAATTTCATGAATCAAAAGTCATTGTAAAGTATGTCGTAAATTTCACGTAAAAAAAGTCATTGTATAGTATGTCGAAAATGTCACGAAAAAAAAGTCTTTCTATAGTATGTCGTAAACTTCACGAAAAAATAGTCATAGTATAGTATGTCGAAAATTTTCGTGAAAAAATGTCATAGTATAGAATGTCGAAAATTTTCATTGGAAAAGGCATAGTATAGTCTGTTGATTTCATTTTGTGGAAAAAAAACTCAGTTTAAAATGTTGAAAATATTCATGAAAAAAAAAAAAGTCATATTATAGTATGTCGAAAATTTTCGTGAAAAAATGTCAAAAATATTCGTAAAAAAATGTCATAGTATAGAATGTCGAAAATTTTCATGAAAAAAGGCATAGTATAGTCTGTCGATTCATTTGGTGGAAAAAAAACTCAGTTTAAAATTTCAAAATTTTCATGAAAAGTCATACTATAGCATGACTTTTCATGAAAATTGACGAAATTTTAAACTGAGTTTTTTTTCCACCAAATGAATCGACAGACTATACTATGCCTTTTTTCATGAAAATTTTCGACATTCTATACTATGACATTTTTCTACGAATATTTTTGAAAATTTTCATGAAAAAAGTCATACTATAGCATGTCGAAAATATTCTTAAAAAAATGTCATAGTATAGAATGTTGAAAATTTTCATGAAAAAGGCATAGTATAGTCTGTCGATTCATTTGGTGGAAAAAAAACTCAGTTTAAAATTTCGAAAATTTTCATGAAAAAAGTCATACTATAGCATGTGGAAAATTTTCGTGAAAAAATGTCATATTATAGAATGTCGAAAATTTTCATGAAAAGTCATACTATAGCATGACTTTTCATGAAAATTGACGAAATTTTAAACTGAGTTTTTTTTCCACCAAATTAATCGACAGACTATACTATGCCTTTTTTAATGAAAATTTTCGACATTCTATACTATGACATTTTTTTATGAATATTTTCGAAAATTTTCATGAAAAAAGTCATACTATAGCATGTCGAAAATATTCGTAAAAAAATGTCATAGTATAGAATGTTTAAAATTTTCATGAAAAAAGGCATAGTATAGTCTGTCGATTCATTTGGTGGAAAAAAAACTCAGTTTAAAATTTCGAAATTTTCATGAAAAGTCATACTGTAGCATGACTTTTCATGAAAATTGACGAAAATTTAAACTGATTTTTTTTTCCACCAAATGAATCGACAGACTATACTATGCCTTTTTTCATTAAAATTTTCGACATTCTATACTATGACATTTTTTTTAGAATATTTTCGAAAATTTTCATGAAAAAAGTCATGTCGAAAATATTCGTAAAAAAATGTCATAGTATAGAATGTCGAAAATTTTCATGAAAAAAGGCATAGTATAGTCTGTCGATTCATTTGGTGGAAAAAAACTCAGTTTAAAATATCGAAATTTTCATGAAAAGTCATACTATAGCATGACTTTTCATGAAAATTGACGAAATTTTAAACTGAGTTTTTTTTCCACCAAATTAATCGACAGACTATACTATGCCTTTTTTCATGAAAATTTTCGACATTCTATACTATAACATTTTTTTACGAATATTTTCGAAAATTTTCATGAAAAAAGTCATACTATAACATGTCGAAAATATTCGTAAAAAAATGTCATAGTATAGAATGTCGAAAATTTTCATGAAAAAAGGCATAGTATAGTCTGTCGATTCATTTGGTGGAAAAAAAAACTCAGTTTAAAATTTCGAAATTTTCATGAAAAGTCATACTATAGCATGTCGAAAATATTCGTAAAAAAATGTCATAGTATAGAATGTCGAAAATTTTCATGAAAAAAGGCATAGTATAGTCTGTCGATTCATTTGGTGGAAAAAAAACTCAGTTTAAAATTTCGAAATTTTCATGAAAAGTCATACTATAGCATGACTTTTCATGAAAATTGACGAAAATTTAAACTGAGTTTTTTTTCCACCAAATGAATCGACAGACTATACTATGCCTTTTTTCATGAAAATTTTCGACATTCTATACTATGACATTTTTTTATGAATATTTTCGAAAATTTTCATGAAAAAAGTCATACTATAGCATGTCGAAAATATTCGTAAAAAAATGTCATAGTATAGAATGTCAAAAATTTTCATGAAAAAAGGCATAGTATAGTCTGTCGATTCATTTGGTGGAAAAAAAACTCAGTTTAAAATTTCGAAATTTTCATGAAAAGTCATACTATAGCATGTGAAAAATTTTCGTGAAAACATGTCGAAAATATTCGTAAAAAAATGTCATAGTATAGAATGTCGAATATTTTCATGAAAAAAGGCATAGTATAGTCTGTCGATTCATTTGGTGGAAAAAAAAACTCAG
The DNA here is from genome assembly GCA_916701645.2 of Sebastolobus alascanus. Classification (NCBI taxonomy): domain Eukaryota; kingdom Metazoa; phylum Chordata; class Actinopteri; order Perciformes; family Sebastidae; genus Sebastolobus; species Sebastolobus alascanus. The sequence goes on from CAKAOJ020000050.1 coordinate 917,000, forward strand.
TTTAAAATTTCGAAATTTTCATGAAAAGTCATACTATAGCATGTGAAAAATTTTCGTGAAAACATGTCGAAAATATTCGTAAAAAAATGTCATAGTATAGAATGTCGAAAATTTTCATGAAAAAAGGCATAGTATAGTCTGTCGATTCATTTGGTGGAAAAAAAACTCAGTTTAAAATTTCGAAATTTTCATGAAAAGTCATACTATAGCATGACTTTTCATGAAAATTGACGAAAATTTAAACTGAGTTTTTTTTCCACCAAATTAATCGACAGACTATACTATGCCTTTTTTCATGAAAATTTTCGACATTCTATACTATGACATTTTTTTATGAATATTTTCAAAAATTTTCATGAAAAAAGTCATACTATAGCATGTCGAAAATATTCGTAAAAAAATGTCATAGTATAGAATGTCGAAAATTTTCATGAAAAAAGGCATAGTATAGTCTGTCGATTCATTTGGTGGAAAAAAAACTCAGTTTAAAATTTCGAAATTTTCATGAAAAGTCATACTATAGCATGTGAAAAATTTTCGTGAAAACATGTCGAAAATATTCGTAAAAAAATGTCATAGTATAGAATGTCGAATATTTTCATGAAAAAAGGCATAGTATAGTCTGTCGATTCATTTGGTGGAAAAAAAACTCAGTTTAAAATTTCAAAATTTTCATGAAAAGTCATACTATAGCATGACTTTTCATGAAAATTGACGAAAATTTAAACTGAGTTTTTTTTCCACCAAATGAATCGACAGACTATACTATGCCTTTTTTCATGAAAATTTTCAACATTCTATACTATGACATTTTTTTACGAATATTTTCGAAAATTTTCATGAAAAAAGTCATACTATAGCATGTCGAAAATATTCGTAAAAAAATGTCATAGTATAGAATGTCGAAAATTTTCATGAAAAAAGGCATAGTATAGTCTGTCGATTCATTTGGTGGGAAAAAAAACTCAGTTTAAAATTTCGAAATTTTCATGAAAAGTCATACTATAGCATGTGAAAAATTTTCGTGAAAACATGTCGAAAATATTCGTAAAAAAATGTCATAGTATAGAATGTCGAAAATTTTCATGAAAAAAGGCATAGTATAGTCTGTCGATTCATTTGGTGGAAAAAAAACTCAGTTTAAAATTTCAAAATTTTCATGAAAAGTCATACTATAGCATGACTTTTCATGAAAATTGACGAAAATTTAAACTGATTTTTTTTTCCACCAAATGAATCGACAGACTATACTATGCCTTTTTTCATGAAAATTTTCGACATTCTATACTATGACATTTTTTTACGAATATTTTCGAAAATTTTTATGAAAAAAGTCATACTATAGCATGTCGAAAATATTCGTAAAAAAATGTCATAGTATAGAATGTCGAAAATTTTCATGAAAAAAGGCATAGTATAGTCTGTCGATTCATTTGGTGGAAAAAAAACTCAGTTTAAAATTTCGAAATTTTCATGAAAAGTCATACTATAGCATGACTTTTCATGAAAATTGACGAAAATTTAAACTGAGTTTTTTTTCCACCAAATTAATCGACAGACTATACTATGCCTTTTTTCATGAAAATTTTTGACATTCTATACTATGACATTTTTTTACGAATATTTTCAAAAATTTTCATGAAAAAAGTCATACTATAGCATGTCGAAAATATTCGTAAAAAAATGTCATAGTATAGAATGTCGAAAATTTTCATGAAAAAAGGCATAGTATAGTCTGTCGATTCATTTGGTGGGAAAAAAAACTCAGTTTAAAATTTCGAAATTTTCATGAAAAGTCATACTATAGCATGTGAAAAATTTTCGTGAAAACATGTCGAAAATATTCGTAAAAAAATGTCATAGTATAGAATGTCGAAAATTTTCATGAAAAAAGGCATAGTATAGTCTGTCGATTCATTTGGTGGAAAAAAAACTCAGTTTAAAATATCGAAATTTTCATGAAAAGTCATACTATAGTATGACTTTTCATGAAAATTGACGAAATTTTAAACTGAGTTTTTTTTTCCACCAAATTAATCGACAGACTATACTATGCCTTTTTTCATGAAAATTTTCGACATTCTATACTATAACATTTTTTTACGAATATTTTCGAAAATGTTCATGAAAAAAGTCATACTATAGCATGTCGAAAATATTCGTAAAAAAATGTCATAGTATAGAATGTCGAAAATTTTCATGAAAAAAGGCATAGTATAGTCTGTCGATTCATTTGGTGGAAAAAAAAACTCAGTTTAAAATTTCGAAATTTTCATGAAAAGTCATACTATAGCATGTGAAAAATTTTCGTGAAAACATGTCGAAAATATTCGTAAAAAAATGTCATAGTATAGAATGTCGAAAATTTTCATGAAAAAAGGCATAGTATAGTCTGTCGATTCATTTGGTGGAAAAAAAACTCAGTTTAAAATTTCGAAATTTTCATGAAAAGTCATACTATAGCATGACTTTTCATTGAATCGTGAAAACATGTCGAAAATATTCGTAAAAAAATGTCATAGTATAGAATGTCGAAAATTTTCATGAAAAAAGGCATAGTATAGTCTGTCGATTCATTTGGTGGGAAAAAAACTCAGTTTAAAATTTCGAAATTTTCATGAAAAGTCATACTATAGCATGACTTTTCATGAAAAATTAACGAAAATTTAAACTGATTTTTTTTTCCACCAAATGAATCGACAGACTATACTATGCCTTTTTTCATGAACATTTTCGACATTCTATACTATGACATTTTTTTACGAATATTTTCGAAAATTTTCATGAAAAAAGTCATACTAAAGCATGTCGAAAATATTCGTAAAAAAATGTCATAGTATAGAATGTCGAAAATTTTCATGAAAAAAGGCATAGTATAGTCTGTCGATTCATTTGGTGGAAAAAAAACTCAGTTTAAAATTTCGAAATTTTCATGAAAAGTCATACTATAGCATGACTTTTCATGAAAATTGACGAAAATTTAAACTGAGTTTTTTTTCCACCAAATGAATCGACAGACTATACTATGCCTTTTTTCATGAAAATTTTCGACATTCTATACTATGACATTTTTTTACGAATATTTTCGAAAATTTTCATGAAAAAAGTCATACTATAGCATGTCGAAAATATTCGTAAAAAAATGTCATAGTATAGAATGTCGAAAATTTTCATGAAAAAAGGCAAAGTATAGTCTGTCGATTCATTTGGTGGAAAAAAAAACTCAGTTTAAAATTTCGAAATTTTCATAAAAAGTCATACTATAGCATGTGAAAAATTTTTGTGAAAACATGTCGAAAATATTCGTAAAAAAATGTCATAGTATAGAATGTCGAAAATTTCGAAATTTTCATGAAAAGTCATACTATAGCATGACTTTTCATGAAAATTGACGAAATTTTAAACTGAGTTTTTTTTCCACCAAATTAATCGACAGACTATACTATGCCTTTTTTCATGAAAATTTTCGACATTCTATACTATGACATTTTTTTAAGAATATTTTTGAAAATTTTCATGAAAAAAGTCATACTATAGCATGTCGAAAATATTCGTAAAAAAATGTCATAGTATAGAATGTCAAAAATTGTCATGAAAAAAGGCATAGTATAGTCTGTCGATTCATTTGGTGGAAAAAAAACTCAGTTTAAAATTTCGAAATTTTCATGAAAAGTCATACTATAGCATGACTTTTCATGAAAATTGACGAAAATTTAAACTGAGTTTTTTTTCCACCAAATTAATCGACAGACTATACTATGCCTTTTTTCATGAAAATTTTCGACATTCTATACTATGACATTTTTTTAAGAATATTTTCGAAAATTTTCATGAAAAAAGTCATACTATAGCATGTCGAAAATATTCGTAAAAAAATGTCATAGTATAGAATGTCGAAAATTTTCATGAAAAAAGGCATAGTATAGTCTGTCGATTCATTTGGTGGAAAAAAAAACTCAGTTTAAAATTTCGAAATTTTCATGAAAAGTCATACTATAGCATGTGAAAAATTTTCGTGAAAACATGTCGAAAATATTCGTAAAAAAATGTCATAGTATAGAATGTCGAAAATTTTCATGAAAAAAGGCATAGTATAGTCTGTCGATTCATTTGGTGGAAAAAAAACTCAGTTTAAAATTTCGAAATTTTCATGAAAAGTCATACTATAGCATGACTTTTCATGAAAATTGACGAAAATTTAAACTGAGTTTTTTTTCCACCAAATGAATCGACAGACTATACTATGCCTTTTTTCATGAACATTTTCGACATTCTATACTATGACATTTTTTTACGAATATTTTCGAAAATTTTCATGAAAAAAGTCATACTATAGCATGTCGAAAATATTCGTAAAAAAATGTCATAGTATAGAATGTCGAAAATTTTCATGAAAAAAGGCATAGTATAGTCTGTCGATTCATTTGGTGGAAAAAAAAACTCAGTTTAAAATTTCGAAATTTTCATGAAAAGTCATACTATAGCATGACTTTTCATGAAAATTGACGAAAATTTAAACTAAGTTTTTTTTCCACCAAATTAATCGACAGACTATACTATGCCTTTTTTCATGAAAATTTTCGACATTCTATACTATGACATTTTTTTACGAATATTTTCGAAAATTTTCATGAAAAAAGTCATACTATAGCATGTCGAAAATATTCGTAAAAAAATGTCATAGTATAGAATGTCGAAAATTTTCATGAAAAAAGGCATAGTATAGTCTGTCGATTCATTTGGTGGAAAAAAAACTCAGTTTAAAATTTCGAAATTTTCATGAAAAGTCATACTATAGCATGACTTTTCATGAAAATTGACGAAATTTTAAACTGAGTTTTTTTTCCACCAAATTAATCGACAGACTATACTATGCCTTTTTTCCACCAAATTAATCGACAGACTATACTATGACATTTTTTTATGAATATTTTCGAAAATTTTCATGAAAAAAGTCATACTATAGCATGTCGAAAATATTCGTAAAAAAATGTCATAGTATAGAATGTCGAAAATTTTCATGAAAAAAGGCATAGTATAGTCTGTCGATTCATTTGGTGGAAAAAAAACTCAGTTTAAAATTTCAAAATTTTCATGAAAAGTCATACTATAGCATGACTTTTCATGAAAATTGACGAAAATTTAAACTGATTTTTTTTTCCACCAAATTAATCGACAGACTATACTATGCCTTTTTTCATGAACATTTTCGACATTCTATACTATGACATTTTTTTACGAATATTTTCGAAAATTTTCATGAAAAAAGTCATACTATAGCATGTCGAAAATATTCGTAAAAAAATGTCATAGTATAGAATGTCGAAAATTTTCATGAAAAAAGGCATAGTATAGTCTGTCGATTCATTTGGTGGAAAAAAAACTCAGTTTAAAATTTCAAAATTTTCATGAAAAGTCATACTATAGCATGACTTTTCATGAAAATTGACGAAAATTTAAACTGAGTTTTTTTTCGACCAAATGAATCGACAGACTATACTATGCCTTTTTTCATGAAAATTTTCGACATTCTATACTATGACATTTTTTTACGAATATTTTCGAAAATTTTCATGAAAAAGTCATACTATAGCATGTCGAAAATATTCGTAAAAAAATGTCATAGTATAGCATGTCGAAAGTTTTCATGAAAAAAGGCATAGTATAGTCTGTCGATTCATTTGGTGGAAAAAAAACTCAGTTTAAAATTTCGACATTTTCATGAAAAGTCATACTATAGCATGACTTTTCATGAAAATTGACGAAAATTTAAACTGATTTTTTTTTCCACCAAATGAATCGACAGACTATACTATGCTTTTTTTCATGAAAATTTTCGACATTCTATACTATGACATTTTTTTACGAATATTTTCGAAAATTTTCATGAAAAAAGTCATACTGTAGCATGTCGAAAATATTCGTAAAAAAATGTCATAGTATAGAATGTCGAAAATTTTCATGAAAAAAGGCATAGTATAGTCTGTCGATTCATTTGGTGGAAAAAAAACTCAGTTTAAAATTTCAAAATTTTCATGAAAAGTCATACTATAGCATGACTTTTCATGAAAATTGACGAAAATTTAAACTGATTTTTTTTTCCACCAAATGAATCGACAGACTATATTATGCCTTTTTTCATGAAAATTTTCGACATTCTATACTATGACATTTTTTTATGAATATTTTCGAAAATTTTCATGAAAAGTCATACTATAGCATGTCGAAAATATTGGTAAAAAAATGTCATAGTATAGAATGTCGAAAATTTTCATGAAAAAAGGCATAGTATAGTCTGTCGATTCATTTGGTGGAAAAAAAACTCAGTTTAAAATTTCGAAATTTTCATGAAAAGTCATACTATAGCATGACTTTTCATGAAAATTGACGAAATTTTAAACTGAGTTTTTTTTCCACCAAATTAATCGACAGACTATATTATGCCTTTTTTCATGAAAATTTTCGACATTCTATACTATGACATTTTTTTACGAATATTTTCGAAAATTTTCATGAAAAAAGTCATACTATAGCATGTCGAAAATATTCGTAAAAAAATGTCATAGTATAGAATGTCGAAAATGTTCATGAAAAAAGTCATAGTAAAGTATGTCGTAAATTTCACGAAAAAAAAGTCATAGTATAGTATGTCGAAAATTTCACGAAAAAAAAGTCATACTATAGTATGTGGAAAATTTCACGAAAAAAAGTCACACTATAGTAGGTCGAAAATTTCAGGAAGAAAAGTTACAGTATAGTATGTCAAATTTCATGAAAAAAAAGTCATAGTATAATATGTCGTAAATTTCACGAAAAATAGTCATACTATATTATGTCGAAAATTTCACGAATCAAAAGTCATAGTAAAGTGTCGTAAATTTCACGTAAAAAAAGTCATAGTATAGTATGTCGAAAATTTCACGAAAAAAAAATCATAGTAAAGTCTGTCGTAAATTTCACGTAAAAAAAGTCATAGTATAGTATGTCGAAAATTTCAAGAAAAAAAACTCATAGTATAGCATGTCGAAAATTTCTGGGAAAAAAAAGTCATACTATAGTATGTCGAAAATTTCACGAAAAAAAAGTCAGTATAGTACGTCGAAAATTTCACGAAAAAAAGTCATAGTATAATATGTCGTAAATTTCACGTAAAAAAAGTCATAGTATAGTATGTCGAAAATTTCACGAAAAAAAAATCATAGTAAAGTCTCGTAAATTTCACGTAAAAAAAGTCATAGTATAATATGTCGTAAATTTCACGTAAAAAAAGTCATAGTATAGTATGTCGAAAATTTCACGAAAAAAAACTCGTAGTATAGCATGTCAAAAATTTCACACAAAAAAAGTCATACTATAGTATGTCGAAAATTTCACGAAAAAAAAGTCAGTATAGTATGTCGAAAATTTCACGAAAAAGTCATAGTATAGTATGTCGTAAATTTCACGAAAAAAGTCATACTATATTATGTCGAAAATTTCACGAATCAAAAGTCATAGTTAAGTGTGTCGTAAATTTCACGTACAAAAAGTCATAGTATAGTATGTCAAAAATTTCACACAAAAAAAGTCATACTATAGTATGTCGAAAACTTTACGAAAAAAAACTCTTAGTATAGCATGTCAAAAATTTCACAAAAAAAAAGTCATAGTATAGTATGTCGTAAATTTCACGAAAAAAAAGTCATACTATATTATGTCGAAAATTTCACGAATCAAAAGTCATAGTAAAGTGTGTCGTAAATTTCACGTACAAAAAATCATAGTATAGCATGTCAAAAATTTCACACAAAAAAAGTCATACTATAGTATGTCGAAAACTTTACGAAAAAAAACTCTTAGTATAGCATGTCAAAAATTTCACAAAAAAAAAGTCATAGTATAGTATGTCGTAAATTTCACGTAAAAATTCACATATAGTATGTCGAACATTTCTGGGAAAAAAAGTCATACTATGGTATGTCGAAAATTTCACAAAAAAAAAGTCAGTATAGTATGTCGAAAATTTCACGAAAAAAAAATCATAGTAAAGTCTGTCGTAAATTTCACGTAAAAAAAGTCATAGTATAGTAAGTCGAAAATTTCACGAAAAAAAACTCAGTATAGCATGTCAAAAATTTCACACAAAAAAAGTCATACTATAGTATGTCGAAAATTTCACAAACAAAGTCCTACTATAGTATGTCGAAAATTTCACTAAAAAAAGTCAAATTATAGTATGTCCTAAAATTTAAAAAAGAAATTCAGAATAACATAAAAAAGCTTAAAAAAAGTCAAAGTATAGTATGTCCGAAAAATGTAAAAGAAAAATAAAAGATTTAAAAAAAAAATAAAAGTACAGCATGTCCTAAAAATGTAATAAAATAAAAAATAAATAAATAAAAGTATTAAAAAGTCAAAATATAGTATGTCCTTAAATTTTACGAATTTTTTTTTTTTAAATTGAAATAAAAAAAGTTTTAAAAAAAAAGTCAAAGTAAAGTATGTCCTAAAAATGTAATAAAAAATAAATTTAAAAAAGTTTAAAAAATGTCAAAGTATAGTATATCCTAAAAAAGTAAAAAAAAATAAGAAAAAAAAAAAATTAAAGAAAAGTCAAAATATAGTATGTCCTAAAAATGTTTAAAAAAAATTAAAAAAAATCAGTTTAAAAAAAAGTCAAAGTATAGTATGTCCGAAAAATGTAATAAAAAATAAATTAAAAAAAGTAAAAAAAAAGTCAAAGTATAGCATATCCTAAAAAAGTAAAAAAAAAATAAAATAAAAAAGTTTAAAAAAAAATGTCAAAGTATAGTATGTCCTAAAAATTAAAAAAAAAAAAAAATTTAAAAAAGTCAAAGTAAACTATGTCCAAAAATGTGAAAAAATTCAATAAAAAAAGTTTAAAAAAAAAAATATATATATATATATATATATATATATATATATATATATCTATATGAAAGTATAGTATGTCCCTCAAAATGTGAAAAAATTAAATCAAAAAAAGTCAAAATATAGTATGTCCTAAAAATGTAAAAAAGAAAATAATTAAAAAAGCTTTTTAAAAAAGTCAAAGTATAGTATATCCTTAAAAATTAAAAAAAAAAAAAAAAAATTCAAAGTATAGTTTGTCTGAAAAATGTAAAAAAAAATGTTTATAAAAAAATTAAATAAAAAAAGTCAAAGTATAGTACGTCCTAAAAATGTAAAAAAAAATAAAAATATTAAAAAATTAAATAAAAACAGTTTTAAAAAAAAGTCACAGTATAATATGTCCAAAAAATGTAAAAAAAAAATAAAGTCAAAGTATAGCATGTTAAAATTTTCATGAAAAAAAGTCATAGTATAGTATGTCGAAATTTTCATTGGAAAAAAAGTCTTAGTATAGTATGTCGAAAAATGTTGTCAAAAAAATTCATAGTAAGGTATGTCCAAAAATATCGGAAATAAAAGTTATAGTATGTCGAAAAGTTTCGTGAAAAAAGTCATAGTACAGTATGTCGAAATTTTCATTAAAAAAAAGTCATAGGATAGTATGTCGAAAAAAAGTCATACTACAGTATGTCGAAATTTTCATGAAAAACAGCATTTTAATGTGGAAGTGAGATGGAATAGATATTTAGTTTTTATGTGTGCACTTTTCTGCCGCACTTATATGCTGGCTCCCTAGATTGGCACTTGGCCATCAAAACTTTGAGAAACCCTGGCTTAGATAGTGGATAATAAGAATGTCCCATCCTGTGAAACTGGAATGTTGTTTTTGACAAAAATCTACATGTTTGTCTTGTTTTAAGATTGGTTAAGACTGAGCTGGAGAAGGAGAACACAGAACTGAAACAGAGGCTGAACGAGTACAGCGAGCGATATGGTGAAACATCTTCTGAACTAGGTGAGACTTCCAAACACACTATTGTTTCTTGCAAATTAAGTTGTGAGGGATTTGAGTTTATTATTTGAAAATGTCTATCTATTGTTATTGAGTAAGCTTGCTGTTAGCCAGACCAACATCCTAATGTACGTGATGTAAACGGTCTTGAAAAACAGTAGTTGTCTTTCTCGTTGTATTCTTAGACTATGGGAAGCTCAAACACCTTCTGCAGACGGCCCAAATGGAGAAAACTAAACTTCAAACTGAGGTTAAAAAGCTGAAGAAAGAACTGGAGAACTTTGACCCGACATTTTTTGAAGAGATTGAAGACTTAAAATATAACTACAATTTAGAGGTCAAGAAGAACATTCTGCTTGAGGAACAGCTGAAGAAGGTGTGTGATCGGTTTGGTGTAAAAGCTGAACTGCCCAGTGTGTCCGTCGGTTAACTCAGGGTTACTATGCCTTTTTATGACGTTAGGACTGTTAAAACTACACCTGAATGTACTTTTATGGTTACTTTCACTTTAGATCTCTAGGGCTCGGTATCAACCTATAATTAGAAAGCCTTCACCCATCCTCGAATAAAGAATACATACATTTATTGTAAACTTGTTTTTAATAACCTTAAAAGATGTCCAGTCCTAAAGATCTAAAGTAGTTTTCCTTTAAACAGTAATGTATGCTATTTTTTTGTTAATACTAAGTTCTTGGTTTGGTGATGTAACTCACTATGTAGCATATTTATTTCTTCATATTTGTAAAATTCTGACATATTGTTCTATGTATTTGTCAATAAAGCAGCTTTTATACTCATCAGACTGTCAAATAAAAATCTGTTAAATATAAACTTTTACATACTCGTCATTTATTCTTCACTTATCAATGAAAAGAGCTGTAACATACAGTATTTACAATATATTAATGGAACATTTTGAACAACTCGAGTTGCTAAAAAGTGCCCAGTTGGTCAGTCATTTTTACACTAAAGCTGTACATTATTTCTGCAAAGCAAATGTCATCCGGAATAATTGGCGAAAAATATCTAGCAGCTATCGTCAAAGTGACAAATGCTTATAGGGGTCACAGCAGAAGCTTCAGAAAAGGGTAAAGTTTCTCCGACTGTGTTTTACAAGTCAAACTGAATGTCCAGCAGTCGGTTGAAACGGTGTCCATTTAGTCGGGAGAAGGATGCGAACAAGTCCGAGCTATTGTTGTATTCATCAATCATCCCTTCAACGTGAATGACCACTGACCTCTCGCCAAGGCAGGTGTTCACATCTGGCCACCTCAGTCCCAGGTGATGACGATGAACCTACAGGCACATCAGCCAATTAAAAACATGTCGTGTCGAGACAATTTTCTGAATATTGAACAAAAACTGTTTTCCAAGTGAGAATATATGGAGTGGTGTACTGTATTTATAACTAAGTCCTGCTGATCAACACTGCGGACTACTATGTACTGTAAGTTCTCTTACCTTAATGAGCGTGCCGTCGTTGCAGTGCCAGACGATACCCTCAACTCGGCCCTCTGGACTCTCCTGGAACCAGGAGCACAGCTGCTGGAGGTCCACTGGTGGGGGGTTTCTGATTCCAACACTCCCGTGTGACACCAGGCAGTGGACTGGCTGCTTCTTACTCCCCAATCCTGTTAGGACAATACAACTTTGTTAGGAATAAATAACAATTCAGTGCTTCTCTTACAGGCAAAAAAAAGTAAAATGATTGACTTTTTGCCTGTTGGGATACTTGATAGTTTCCCTTTACATATTTTCTCATTCGTGCATTTCCTTTTTAGAAGTGGAACTGAGCTATCATGCTGTACCAAAACAATTACCACCAGCACTGTTGGAAGGCAATAACAACGTATCTTGTAGAGTTTTGAGCACTAGTAGAGCAAAGTTATTACGATTACGTCCCCATTTTGTCTTAATTGTGCATTCACAGTGCACGCTAGGATGCACATACGTGGGCGAAGTTCTACATGTTCCTGACGACTGATTCACGCTATTCTGTTTGTCGTCAGTTGGTGGCAGTAACATGCAAAGAAAAACAGCAATGTGCCAACAAACGCAGGGAAGAAGAAAACTGATGGCCAGTAAACATGACAATACTATGACTTTGTATAAATACACATTTTTTATGACATACTATACTATGACTTTTTATGAGACATTTCGTATGATATATTGCTATGAAATTTTGTATGACTTTGTGACATACTATACTGTTTTTTTTTGGACATACTATACTATGACATTATTTATTACATACTATACTATAACATTTTTTATGACATTGTGTTGCATACTACGTATACTGTTTTTATATGACATCCTATACTATGACTTTTTATATTACATTTTTTAATGACATAATATACTATGACTTTTTTAAATTAAATTTTTTACGATATACTATGTCTTTTTATTTTATGACATACTATACTATGACTTTTTATGAGACATTTCGTATGATATACTGCTATGACATTTTTTAATGACTTTTTGTGACATATAGTATAGTGTTTGTATAAGTACTGTTTTTTATGACATACTATACTATGACTTTTTATAAATACACATTTTTTATGACATATTATATTATGACTTTTTATTTTATGACATACTATACTATGACTTTTTATGAGACATTTCGTATGATATACTATGGCATTTTTAATGACTTTTTGTGACATACAATGCTGTTTTTTGTCACATACTATACCATGACTTTTTATGAGACATTTTTAGGACATACTATACTACGACTTCTTTCACAACTATTTCATGGCATACTATACTGTGACTTTTTTAGTGACATTTTTATGACATACTATACTATGATTTTTTATATGAAATTTTTTATGGCCCACTACTATGACTTTGAATTAATTTTTTTAATGACATACTATACTATGACTTTTTCAAATAACATTTTTCTATGGCTCACTATACACTAGACATTTTGAGTCATTTTAATGGCATACAATAGTATGACTATTTACATGACAGTTTTATGGCATATTATAATAGGACTTTTTTTACGACTTTTTCATGGCACACTATACTGTGACTTCTTTTGCAACTATTTCATGGCATACTGTACTATGACTTTTTTATGACATAAAAATGTCATTAAAGATTTGGGATGAACAGTATAAAGCAGAAAAAAATGAACAAACTGAAGGCACCGAGGCCATAGCTTTAGGAATTAGTAGTGGACTCTATCCTCCCACTGCAAAAGAGGATCGTTGCCAATTTGGATCCAGCTTTCATCTGAGAATCCCTTTTTAAAGCACAACCTACTCGAGGCAAGCACAAGCTGGCATTTAAACAACTACTTAAAAATGACCCTCCCTAGACACTACCCTAGATGAACATTAAAAGGAAAATGCAGTATCACATTACCGTAAGGGTTTCCGTTGACATTGGTTCCAATGAGCTCCAGTGTTTGTTCCAGGAGGTCGACCAACGGGACTGCAGCAACTTCTAGCATGTCATCGTCGTCGGCGCTTGGCCTGAGAACGAGAGCCGCCCCGACGTCAGGATCCACCACGGAGGAGTGCCAGCAGTACTGTTTGTTGTCCTTCTCCACTGGAACCCAGCCTGAACATTCACAAGGACCAAATCACTACTTCTGCAGGCAGCATCATCCACAATAACAGGGGGAAAAAAAACATTTCCACCATGTTCAATGTCAGAAACGTTACTGGTTGTCCTTAATGGAATCCTGGAACTTATAATTCATCATCTATGTACATCTTTGTGAAATCATTGAGAGTACATTTGGTCATTTTATATCAAATTCAATATAATCCTATGCTGTGATGTGATGTAATTTGACTGTAGCTACTTCCTTTTGTACACCCTGTACTATTCTGGGCTGAAGGGTGAGGTAATTGTGTTTAAAGGAAACTGAACACGACTGTTGGTCATCTTTAATGGTGTTACTGTCTCGCGCTGCTACATTATAATAATCACTTTAGATTAAATCGTCCATGAGGTTAAACTAATGGCACATCTGCATAAAGCTGATTAATAATTTTAAAGATTATCTTGATAAGTAATGTTTTAAACTTCAGGACCTGGAATGTGTCCATGTTCATCAGGCACCGGGAGGCCACTGTGATGTTTGACTCTGTGCGCTGGGATCCACGTCTCTGGCACGCTCTTAAAATCTTCCTCTACGTTCCACGTGAAACCTGAAAAAAAGAACACAAAAACTAGTCCAACCTCCCCTGTAGAAATAAAGCAACTGTCCGACATGTAATATACAAACGTATCGGTTAAAAACACCTATAAGAGATTAAAATATGTTTTGTCCACATTCATAATTAGTTTAACTAGAGACGTTGAAAATATTTAGAAACTAGTCGGCTAAAGTTTGAACAAAAGACAAATGTGAGTTTGATTATGTTTATTATAGAGGTCCTGTGGCTGTGGAGGGTCTGTCCAAGTTTGTGGACATGGGACCTCATTACAGAAAGATATCCTAACTGCTTGTCCTACCTTAACTTAAGTTTCAAAGATAGGAAAAATTCTATCTTCTTATTACAGAAGCAATTCCTAAACTCAAGGCTGTGTCCTATCCTCAGACCTCACTAACACTAACTATAACTGTTAATTCAATTCTTCAGCACTCGTCCCGTCATGCATCTTTGATTAGAATGTACAGGTAAACTACTCGAGATGGAGAAGCCATAATATCTACGGCTCTCATTTGTCTCTAGCTATGTGCTATCTTGGACAAAAAAAACAGGGGTGTTAAATTTTAGCTACAAGGAGTCAAGTTGTTGCCTGTTGGGCTGCAGTGTACCGTGTTATGATTTGAGCATATTTTTTATGCTAAATGCAGTACCTGTGAGGGTTTCTGGACAATATTTGTCATTGTTTTGTGTTGTTAATTGATTTCCAATAATAAATATATACATACATTTGCATAAAGCAGCATATTTGTCCACTCCCATGTTGATAAGAGTATTAAATACTTGACAAATCTCCCTTTAAGGTACATTTTGATCAGGTAAAAAAATGTATGATTAATTTGCGAATAATCACAAATAACTATGGACAATCATGAGATTAATCACGATTAAATATTTTAAGCAATTGACAGCCCTAGATATAAGTTGTAATGGTTGCATTGTCACTATGTAGAGTCTGTTTTGTGAACTCCAGGAAGAATAGCTGCTGAATGCTGTAGCTAATGGAGATCCTAATAAACTCAACTAAACATGTTCTTTGGTAACGGAGGCTAAAATACCTGTACAGCTCCGGTGAGTATGCTGATACTTTTTGAACCTCTTCTCCGCCTGTTTGTTGGGTTTCCTGTCGAGTCGAGCCCAGAGGTGAGGCTGCCCTACAGGAAAAAGATAAACCGTCATTCAGTTTATGACCAAAGAGGCATCACCCATTTTATTTCCACCGTCATCACACATCCGTGACATCACAAGCACTGCACAGAAATGGGAGAGAGATCTTGACTCTGAGTATATTGTAGTAAAATACTCACCTTTATAAACTGTAACATAACAGCAAGTGCCATCTAGTTTTTCTGTGGCGAGAGCACAGTCAACGTTGGCCTCCAGAGCAACAGGGTTCACGTTTTCTGTGGCAATAACCTGAAATTGCTGAAGAGAGACAAAGAAGTTTAATTATATGTTCAAAGGAAGCAACTGAAAAACTGCATTACAAGTGTTATCGCTACACCTCATCTTAACATTAGTGTCATGTGGGTAAAATAAATTAAAAAGACACAATTATGCACGTTATTTAGGCTACATTATCTGAATTTAATATCAGTCCCCTATCAATAACATTAGCCCACATGATTAAGTGTCAAGCATGGAAGGTTGTTTGTTCGGTTATTCTTTTGATTGATTAGTAAATCAAGAGAATCATCAACATTGTTTGATATTTTATTAATTGTTTACATCAATTATCAAATATTAGCTGCTTCCAGCTTCTCTAATGTGAGGATTTGCTGCTTTTCTGTGCTGTTTTTATACAATTGTAAATTGTATATCTTTGGATTTTTCATTATTTTT
The DNA here is from genome assembly GCA_916701645.2 of Sebastolobus alascanus. Taxonomy (NCBI): domain Eukaryota; kingdom Metazoa; phylum Chordata; class Actinopteri; order Perciformes; family Sebastidae; genus Sebastolobus; species Sebastolobus alascanus. The sequence goes on from CAKAOJ020000050.1 coordinate 932,897, forward strand.
TGGACATTTTAAAGATGAAACAATCGATTAATGGAAAAATAATTGATAGATTAATCGATAATAAAGATAACCATTAATTGAGCAGAGAGTGTTTGACAAATATTAGCAAAATAATTGATGGCAAAACACATTAAGAATAGCATTGATTGCACAGACAGGGGACATCCTCATTAGACGGGCAACTTGGCGAATGCGCATTAAGCATTCAAAAGTCCACTGAAAAGTGCTGCATTTTCCATATATACGCCAGACATACGATTATGGGTTTAATGGATAAACTCACACTGTCATTGTACAGTTTTAAAAAAAAAACATTTCCATTGACCAATGGTGAAAACTAATGTCAGATTCCCCAAATCATGCTTTAACAAATAACATATGATGTAATGGAACTTCCTGCAGTGATGATCAAGTAAGATGATGATGGTAAAGATGAAAATGAAGATGACTAGAAGTTGAGTTGATTGAGTAGATTCAAATCATTTGAGTCAAGTGATTCACATGTTTTCTTGAGTTATTTTGGCATAAGTTAGGTTCATTTTATAAATAATTTAATTTCTGTTCTGGAAATGTATAAATTGGCACATATAATGCATCATTTGCATATTTAAATATACAATTCCAGAAAACTTGTAATACAAATAAGAATTGCCTTAATGAAAGCAGTCAACTGGGGAAGTTTCATGGTGATACCTTATCTATTACTGTAGTTATTTTTTTTACCATATTCACCTGTATTGTCTCCCCCTTAAGTACAGTTTTACTTGAGTATTTCTACACTGTGGTCTGAGTACTTCTTCCACTACTGCCTGACACCTGAGGGAATAGTAAAGAAGGATGTTGGATAGCACCACATGCTTCATTACTGACGAGAGGAGTAAATGCATCAACTTTAAAATCCATGCTATCAGCAGCAGCATCATGATGTTAATCAGGCTGCTGCTGTCTGTCTGCAGCTGCACCTCTGAGCTGTTCTCTCACCTGAAGGTCTCGTTTTCTGGACGGTTCTTCCTTCACCTGCGTCAGAAACACACACGGTATCTTCTGCTGAACGGAGCCCAGGCGTCGCATTGTGCCGTGTTTTATAAAGTCTACGGGAAAAGCCCTCCGGTAACGTGTATCGCAGAGCAGAGCACAGATTCCCACGGTGTGTTGTTGGGTTTGTTAGCATGGATGTGGATGAGATATCCGGTCAGGTGACGCGCTTCTTCTTATTCGTCTCTATTTTTTGTAGATTCGCAAACAACTAAAAGGCTCATTAGCGCCGCTGTGCTGTGTGGCTTGGAACCGCTATAATACAGGATATTAACAGAGTGCTTTTATTTTTAATTTCATGCTCAAATTTATTGACAGATCCCTGAGCTTATTTATTTATTTATTTATTTTTTATTTAAAAAAAAAAAAAAAAAACATCTTGTTAAACAATTATATATATTTTTTATTTTTTTATTAATTTTTTTTTTGTTTGTTTTGTTTTTTAAGACAACAATATTTTATTAATTTTCAATACCTATATTTCAGCTTATTTATTTATTTAGTTATTTTATTATTATGTTTTTATTTAAAAAAAACAAAAACATCTTGTTAAACAAATTATATATATTTTTTATTTTTTATTTATTTTTTTTGTTTTTTAAGACAACAATATTTTATTAGTTTTCAATACCTATATTTCAACTGGGTTTATAGCCTACATTATTGCACATAAAAGCCCGTCAGTACTGAAAATCAAAGAAGCCACTTGTCTACTGATCCAGACAGTACAGTTAGTGGCAAATCTGATCCAATAACAACAAATTAAACTTGTATTCAGAAATGTAAGATTTGTTTAATATATTTTTTTTCTTCTTTTTTTTTCCTGGTCAAAAGTTTTCTGACTTAAAAGAATAGTTTGGCTTTTTGGGGAAGTACGCTTATTCCCTTTAGCGTGAGTTGAATGAGAGGATAGATTCCACTATAGTCACCCTGAAGCTGTAAACAAACTAGTAACTAAATTGATCAAATAAATGTAGTGAAGTTAAAATTCAATATTTGCCTCTGAAATGTAGTGGAGTAGGAGTATATAGTAACATAAAGTGGAATTACTCAAGTAAAGTACAAGTACCTCAAAATTGTACTTAAGTAGCCCACAGTACTACAGTAAATCTACTTAGTTACTTTCCTCCACTGTTAATTAGCCACTGATAAAAAAGGGAATTATGCTGCTGACAAACTTCAGCAGCACATATAGAAACCAATGGATTCCTTAGGTTTTCTAGTTCCATATGATGCCAGTATCTTCACTAAAACTGAGCCCGCTACAACCTAAAAATCGCAAGTTCATACATATATAAATTTTATGAAAAACTAAGTATTTTAAAATTATAAAGAAGATTTTTGGGGGCAAATCATTAACTGAATAATTGCTGCTTTTCAACCTCAGTAACATTAAGTTTGGAGAAAAATTCCATAAAATGTATGTGCTTGACACTGAAAAGTACATTAAATCAATCGTAGCATTTATAGACATGTATTTAAAACGTTTACTGAAATATATCAGATAAAACTGTGGCTGCAATTCATTTAACCCACTTTAGAAAACCCCCCCACAGAAATATGATAAAGCTACTCTGAAGAGTTTGTTTTGATGTCTGGATTCACACACAGCGTGATATCACTGGAGTACTTCCTGTCTGATTCTTCTTCTTCTTCTCCTTCATGCTGACTGTGCAGGTCCATCTCACTGTCCGTGTGCTTCCACATCTCTGTCTCTGTGTCGTCCTTCTGCTGCCCCTGAGACCAAAAGGTGAAAATATTCCTTTTCCAAAAGGAGAGAAAGAAACACAATAAACATGGTTTAATACATTAAACTCAGTGGAAACATTAATGAGGGTCTAAGAAAATGTTCCTCTCTGGTATCAGTTTGTGCCTCCTGCTACGAAGTGTTGAGAATAAAGATAATAGTGGTTGAGTTGCCTCTAGTCTGTCAATATTGATGACGAGTTTGAAACCATTAATGGCTCTATAGAGACAGTAGATACTCTCTCCTCCAGGATGAAATCAAATTATGTTTTTGCCTTTATTCTTCAAGTAGCCCCTTCTGTTTCCAAATGGTTATCTTACATGTTTCATCGAGGGGAAAGCTGCTTCAGACTGTTTTTTTAATTAATGCAGGACATCTGACAACACGACTCACAGTTTGTAGTACCACACGACGCCTGCTGCCGTTAGGAGCAGAAGGATGACGCCAAGAATGATGAGTGCTGTAGGTACATCTGGAAAATAAATAAAGTTTTTAAAAATTATTAACACAAACTCTATCTGATTTATTTTATATAGCTACAAGCTGAATTCATTAACCACATTTTACAAAATTCATCCCATGTCATCCTTTATTTAACTCTGTGATTTCTGCACTTAATCACTTAATATCTCGATGAGCATAAAAAATTGACAAACAATACACACGGCATAACTAGTTATCATGATAGTTGGTAATTAACCACAGTAGTTCCACTGCCTACTACAATCTATCTTGATCAATCTATCATGATAGTCAAAAAACATATTAAGACACTGATATTTTTTGTTTTGCTTAGGTTTTGTGCACTTTTATATTAATTGATGTTTGGGTTTTTTTCATTAATTGACAATTTTTGTTTTTGACGTTAATTGATGATTTGGGTTTTCGACATTAATCGTTAATGGCCTGTATCCAATTTTGACAAAAGTATTTAAACAATCTTAAAGGTTTACACTTGCATTTGTGCATCCATCAGCTTGTTGTGGAGTTTTGTCTGCCCCCTATCGGCCAAAATGTGGTTAATGCAGCTTTAAAGGTGCTAAATTTGATATCCAGAGCATTAATATACAGTAGCAGCAAACAACTATTAGCTGTGTAAAGAGAAGGAGGAGTAATGTCTACCCGAGCAGAGAATAAAGTCGTTCTCGCTATCTGTGCTTTGTTGACATAGCCGGGCCGGCCGCGCGTGCCTTTTAGTGCATGTTCGTGAATGTGAGTGTGCCCCGCTGGCTGGTTCACGGCCGCCACTCTGCACTGCTCTCATACGGCGGTCAAAGAACGTATATTGCCAAGAAGCAAAAGTCAATTGTTCGTTCCATTGCAACATCAGCGCCCAGCAGCAAAGCTACGCTTCTGCCATTTTGGACTGAATGCGACTACCGTACGCCAGTAAAAGGTCCGCCTAAAAAGTGCCGTACAAAAATAAAACAAAATTATTTCTATTCTATTGTCATATATTTAATGTCTCTACTGAAATGGCCTGTGTTAAACAATAAAATATTATATAAGCGTTTTCAGTCCAAAATGGTAGCAAAAAACACAGGAGTTTCGTCTATTGCTTCTATACTCTTTGCGGCGGTTATAGCTGATAACGCCGTCCCGACTGGCGACGGCGTTGTGGAAGCATAGCGTCCACCCTCCGGTTCCTCCTCAGGTAAACACTGCTCGTTCTGTCAGCACTTTCGCTGTTGTTTGCACTGTTATCGCTGTTAATACCATCAGCTGCGAGCCACCAGCTCCCAGTTACCATGTTGAAATCCACTGAGACGCAATAGAAATGCTCCCAATCCCGTATTTAGCACCTTTAAGTTTGGCATTTCAGTCAGGTAGAGGACAGATTTTAATTATGGTTAAATGGAAAACATCTGATGAAAATACAAAATCTACTCTGGGAAGAAAATGGCTTTTCACGAGTTGTAAACTGAATTGTGAAGTGGTTGCTGGAGAGCAAAGAATTTTGCCTTTTCCTGGGAAAACTGTCACAAGGGAACGTCACAAACACATAAATCATCTAAAAAATGTAAGAAGACCAGGACGTACCTCCCAAAGAAGGTTTTGTAGAGCTCGTCGGCCGTGGCATCACTGACTCAGAGGAAACCGAGAAATTGGAGGCATGAGCAGAAGTGGAAAAGGCTAAACTGACGACGGTGGGTTTCGAGGTGATAAGGTGAGAAAGAGAAGTAGGAATATGGGTGGAGAAAGGCTTAAGAGTGGTGGAGGAAGAGGTAATCCTAGTTGAATGTGTTGCCTTGATTAGAAGAGTAAAAGCTGAAAAAGACGTCTGCTCGGGGGCTTTTGTTGTTATCGGCTTCCTTGAAGGTGGAGACTTGGTTGCTGATCTGAACGGAGGTGTGGCAGGTGTTGAGGTTTGGGTCAGCGCTGTCAGTGTGGTGGGGAGCGTGGAGCTTTGTGGGCTGGCTGTTGATCTGTTTGGTGTTTCCTCTAAATCCGCAAGTGGTGAGGAACATAAGGTTTACATATAGTCATTCGGTCACATGGTAATAAACAGTATACAGTGCAGTGAATAAACAATACCTGATGCGTTGAAGCAGAAGACACCAAACATCTTATTTGCCTTTGCGAACCACGGCACCACCCCGATGTTACCCTTTCCACAGTTTTTGTCAACTGTAATTCGTGGGACGACTGCGACCTGTTCAGCTACCCAGCCAAACCTGTTAGAATAGCAAATAATGTGCAAATAATAAGTACAAATTTGAGTCAAATCAAGTGTTTTAGCTTGGTTTGTAAAAAACAACACGTTCTCATCCCGACTCGTCATATACTGACACTGCAGCAACAACTGCAGCTGGAAAAGGAGGGAAATTTAAGTTACTTAAAGGGTGTAAAAGGCGGTTTACATTAATCGGAGTATGCACGGCTGCATGTAAACAGGAATATTAGTGGAATATTCATTTTTCATTTTTCGGAATAAGAGCAAAAACTGGAATATTTTGTGCATGTTAATGTAGTCAGAGACTTATGTCCTTACTTTTTTTGGTTCTTTTTTGCTAAATCAGATATCAGCTGGTATTGGTGGGCCTGATATGATGCACTTAACATTCATAACATAAATATAATTGTAGGGCCAGCTTAAGGTATAGGCCATATAGGCGGTTGCCTAGGGCGCCACCTTCTGGGGGGCGCTGGTCGCCCTATAAAAAAATAATAAATAAATTAAATAAAAAATAAATAAAGAAAAATGTTGGTTGGCGCCCTTCCTCATTTTCTGCATTGAGGTAACAAATGAACAAATAAATAAAATAAAATTGTGAAACTGACTCACTTTTAAGCCAACAATATCAGGGACCAATTGTTTATTTATATTATAGTAAATACAGTTAATTATGAAAATAAAATGTTTTGTTTTAAAACCATTGTGATGTCTGATGTGTGTTACAGTTTACGGGGCTAGGGTTCCAGGGGGTTGAACCCTAACCCTAACCCTAGAGTTGCGCCACTGGTGACGGCGGGGGGGGGGGGCTCCAAATCCGAATTTCACCTAGGGCACCAATAGGGCTAGAGCCAGAGCCGGCCCTGTATAATTGATTAATATTACAGTGTTGGATTTCTTTTATCAATAAAAATCAATCAGCGGAAATCTCCTACACTGCATATTGGTCAATACCTTCACAGGTATTCTACAACAGCAGAACAGTCACCACATGCTCTCAGCCTACTTGCACGTCTCCAGTCCGCTCTGTACTGCTCGCTCCATCTGGGCTCGGGTCGCCATGGTGACGTTCAGAAATAGACAGGCAGCTCTGGCAGCAGTGAAGTTGAAGGTGTATTTTTCCCCTTCCATAAGCATGAAGACTCCAGCAGCTCTGTGACCTTGAGGGACTGCGGACATTGTGTGCAAAAAAATACATGCATTTAAAAAGCTGCAAAAATCAACATGTCGGAGTTTATCAGGAGTTATGTTACTAACAACTATATCAATTCTGGACTGAAGCTATATCTTTTATATGTGTGTAAATTTAAAGTATCACATCTTATAAAAAGCTTATAAAAGCGCCATGATTTGTGTCATTTCACAGTTAAATCACTTTAATTTACAGTACAAACTGTACTATATTCTAAAGTAAATAGTAATATACATAGGCCAGAGATTAACCCCCTGGCACTGTGGGTACAAAAACAACAACAACAAAGCATAATAATGTAATTAATAATTGACATTTTCCACATTTAACTCACGATGATATTTGATGATTTTACATTTCATGCATTCCTGAAGCTTTTAGCCAACTGTGACCATGTTAGTTAGAGCCAAAGCGTCCTGAAAATATTCCTTTCACCATAAAAGGTCATGCATGAAACATCTTAAAAAAATTGTCACAAATTCAAATTCATTCACGCCAGCAAAATAAACACTCAAAATGAAATACTTAAATGTGCAGTATTTGCTCTAAATGTGGTGCTTCACCTACATCGGAAACAAAACAACTCACCTTTAATTAGACTAGACTCAGACGCCAGCAAAAAGGCTGCAAAAGACAAAAGAAAAAGTTGAGTAAAAAAACAAAATCTTGCCATGTTTTCTATAAAATATCTATAACTGAAGCGGTTGAAGGTGAAGAACCAAATAAAGCGAACGCAAAAAGGGAAAAAGCCTCAGAACAAATGTGATGTGGTGAGGAAACAGGAAGCGGAGGTCAAATCTGCTCGATGCCCCCTTTATGAGATAACACACACATCCACAGAAAGACCTTGACTCTCAGTGTGTTTGATCCAAAACATTGTTGTTTTGGCTATCAAATCACGGATATAGAGACATATACGGCATATTCAACACTAAACTAGTTAAAAATAAAAACTAATTGAGGATTTCCAGGAAATATTAAAGCAGTGTGACAGGAAACATTAATTTTAACTGGTGTTCTGAGAGAAATAAACAGGAGATAATCCTCTTGTTGACATTAAAGAGCTGATCTGTCATGTTGGCTGGTTGCTTCATACTCTTTTATCAAACTGGTGCTGCCAAATACGGATGACGAAATATACTTGAAAATAGTTTTTTTTAAGGTTTTCACTGGTTTGGGGTATTTCTGCTTCGCCAGCATCTTCCAGAGCTATGTTTGCTCTGACAGGCTAGTCGGAAAGGGAACTTCCTCCACATTGTTTCTGTGTGTTTTCTTTCCCCGTTTCTCTTTTTCTCTGCTTTTACTCTTCTTCTCTATAATCATTTCTAGCTCTCCTGTTCTTTGTTAAACTCTTACCAACCGTGACGGCGACACTAGTATTGTTTTCATCTTGTGAATCTGTGAGTGAGTCGTCATGGCAAAATATGGTCCTGGAGACTCCTACTGTAGCGGGAACTACCACAGAAGCGGTTTTGAGTACTTTGCCAGGTATTTATATTTCTGTCTGTGGACAGATTTTGTCAACGGGGGAATGAAGGCCAACTTCGAAGATGTGTCCGAGCAAGAGCTCCGGAAGTAGAGGGGTAGGAAGCGTGGAAGGGGCCCCTCCACTTTACGCCCCTGGCTCATTTTGGCGTCACAGCTGGTGTGATCCCATCGCAATACGGTCTCTAGTTCTATAATGTTTCTGCTGCACCACATTGCTCTCTAGTCTATCGGTGCATTTCCACCAGATCCGGTGACGGAAGGCGTCTCAACGCCTTCCATTAATTTCCGATGGAAAGCAGGAGAAGCAGTCGCCCAGTGCACGGTGGGAGTGTTGCGGCGAGTTTCATAAAGATCTCAACTTTAAGCAGCCCGTCCAGCACGTCTAGTCTGGCTCACAAAACTTGGACTAAGCTGTCAAACTAGGCGATCTAGTTCTAAAATTAAACAAGATTCAGCAGTGGTGTGGCCTGTTTCTCACCTCAAATGTTTTCAAAGATAGATTTTGTTGGATTGTTTAGACGAAATAACAAAAAGTTTATGAGCAGGCCGCCATGTTGTTTCCTGTTTGTGACGGCAAGCAGAAAACCAGGGACCAATCAGGTGCATTCCACGTAAGTCACCGCGGCCAGTTGAGTGGAGCAGCGCGTCCACCTATATGGTGGACATGTAGCGTAAGGCTGCTTTCACACCAGATCCGCACAACTTGGCGTTAATCGTCACAGTCGATGGGCCATTAAAAGCGACTCTCCCACATCGCCGCGCAACCCTGCGCGAATCGCTGCAACACCAGATCTGGTGTGAACGTAGCCTAAAGGAAGAGTGCTTGCTTCAAACCGACATACTGTAGTGTGTCCCGTGGCACGCATCAAAGAACCAACCAGAAACTAAATGCAGTTGTTGTGTTTGCATGTTCACAGTGGGTGGCACAGCGAGGGATCAGACCTCAAACCCTGACTGTACTGGGGTACGTTCACTTCATACTTTTATTGATGGTGATGCTGCTTTCAGCCTTTACGCTCCCATCCGCTGCAACAACCTTCCAGAAGAACTGAGAGGAGCTGAAAAAATTGACATTTTTAAACGTAAACTAAAAACCCATCTATTTAATCTGGCTTTTATGTAGTGTTTTATAATTTTATAATTTTATGTTTTTTATTGTTAATTCTTATTTTATTTATCATCATCATTATAGTGTTTATTTTGCTCTATTTTATTTAATCAACATTTTATTGCTGATCGTTATTATCTTTTTTATTCCATTTTATTTTATTAAAATGTTATTATTTTAATACAATCTGCTTATTTTGTGTAGTTTCATAATTTGTATTTATTTATTTTAATTGTTATTTTTATTTCCTTGTATTTAATTTATCTTTTATTAGCTTAAATACCCATCTTTTATTGCTTTCTTATTCAATTAACTTTTATATTGGTTGTTTTGGTGTGCATTAGTCTCTAAATCCATTTTTAACATTCTATATTTTTTGTCGTCTGTACAGCACTTTGAATTGCATTTCACTTGTTTAAAAGGTGCTATATAAATAAAGTTTGATTGATTGATTGATACACCATTATGATCACTTTAACCCTTGACTTTTTGTTGACCTTGCCTTTACTTGTTAGGGGTCCTACAAAGCCCAATGCTATAGGTGTACTGCTACTACAACTAATAATAATAATAATAAAAAAAATATAAAAAATAATAATTGTAAAATCAAACACTTTTTTTCTTTTCAAATACATTCAGTTATTTCTTCATGTGACTCTCCCTGTGTAACAGCAACACCTGAGAATGTGAATTACAGCAACAAGTGCAAACAATCTGTCACACCTAACTTAAGTTACACAGTGAAATCAGATGTGTTTTGACCGGCCCGTTCTCACTCTCAGTCCCAGGTCATCAAATACGGCAGCTTGGTCAGTGGCCCTGATCATCCTTAACGGGAGGTGACGTAGTATGAAGAGAGATAAAAAGTCCATGTAGGGAGGATGTTGGGGTGAATGGATGGGTCAAAAAACACAGGACTTTTATCCCAGGAGGCCGGTATTTGTGTCCCATGTGAAAATAAAAGGCAACGCAGACTTATTTTTAGCCTACTTAACTATGTAACAAACACACTTATTTTATCCCAAACCAGAATCTTTTCCTAAACCTAACCAAGTAGTTTTCTGTGAACATGAAAGTTTATTCTAAAAATACAGTGCATGCATTTAACGAGCGGAAATTCACACGTGCAAAACTGACTCTAGACGGGTACATAGAGCGTCATAGTTTGAAGCGTAGAGCCACTGACCAAGCTATTTTTTGCAATTTAATTATTCACATACTTGTGGACTTTAGAAGCTTTTTTTAAGCAATGTTGACAGCTGCATGGATGTCAAAACTTTGATGCTTGATACTGAAATCAAACCTCATCATTCTCAGCTCAATTAATGCTTAATATTTGACGTTATATTCCAGGAACCTTTGGCTCAAAAGCCTGCATGCTTCTCTAATCTGTGGATCCCAGCATTAGGAAACCTGACCGTGGGGGAGTGATAGAGGCCTGTTAGTATGAGGAGTGATCTTCTCTGTTGTATTTACAGTCTCATGCTGAAAGCGAGGAGGTTTTAATGCACGGCGGTGCAGGGAGTTCAGCATGCCCTTAATGACTCAGTGAATATGGTGTGAGTAATAGAGCTTCCTTTCTGCTGGAGGCTGCAGCGTGGATGGGCTGTAAGGGATACAGCGCTGTAACACAGATAGGAGCAGGGGGAGAAGCTAATTGGTCACACTTCCCTGGTCAGGAAGAGCGTAAATCTCAATTCATCCACGGGGAGAGAAAAGCATAATTCAGTGATAAAAGCGTGACAATTTCCTTCGCGCAGCATCATTACAGAAAGTCGTCCTCAGGGACAAGAGGAGGTTGTAATTGAAACAGTTTTTCTGAGGTCACTGATCCAAAGCTAATTACAGATTACTTTTTTTTCTCAGAACTGTCAAATAATATGCTTTTCCTAAACGTATGTTTATACGGTTTCTCAACTGCAGCAGTTGGGACTAAAGTGCCTTGCTCATGAGCACCTAAACAGTGGCATGAGGGATGAGCAAGTCTGGGACGACCAAAGACCAAACTGGGGAGGCGGTAGTTCTGTATTAAGTGCAAAACTGCTGTTGTATGGAAGGCCGAAGACGCCGTATATCTAATCTAACCCAAAAAGCTTGGGACAGAATAGTTCCTATAAATAGTTTGTTTTCTGTTTAAATAATTTGCTTATAGTAATCAAGTAGTCAACTTACATGTTCATTTTGGGTCTTTTCATACATGACAACATATGGAAAAAAAATCCAACCGATGGTGATTCTATTTTTTTTACGTTAATCCCATGATATTTTGCCTCACGGTAACCTGTCTGCTTCCAGTTGACTATGTGAGGTTGGTGCTGAAATCATGTCGGGAAAAGAGAGTAACTTTCTGTCAATGAAAAACATAGTCTCCTCAAAGCTAATAACAAACTGTCAAAAACGAGCCAACGAGATGCAGCCGCGAAACTTGGTGTCATTAAGGCAGACAAAACAAAAGACATCTGTTTTGTCACTGAATTTTCCGAGTCTCCCACTAGACATGTCCCGCCTCTCTTTGCCTCCACTACTCTGTCTACCTGAGAACACCTGGAGATTGGCTATGAAGTCCGGGGATGTGGCCCTTTTGAAAGTTTATTGCCCCTGCTGCTGAAAACATCACGAACGTTGAGTGGGATGATTAAACGTGTGAAGATTTCATGTCCAAATCTGAATTACACTTTAAAAGATAACGGGTGGCCTCATACCAAAACACAGAGACTGTGTGCCTCTGTCCTATGCAGGTTGGTCCTATCATGTTACCTTATGAATAACGAATGACGCTCGGTCGGTGATAGGATCCACCCCACTGAACTCGACGTGAAACTGAGAACTTCATTCACATCACATTCTGAACACAAACCGGGAGCCCCGACTGAGAGCATCATTCTGACAAAGCTGCACCGGTCTGGCTTTGAAATGTCACTCAGAGCCAAATCCCACACCGACCTGCAGACGACTGGGAGGTCCCCGTTAGACGACAGCCTGTACAAGTCTTTCTCCATGAGCAGCAGTAACGTTAACAGGGGCAGCCGGTTCGGGAACGGGACAGCGGAAGAGGTCAAAGGTCTCTCCAGGCCGACCAGGAGGCCCGTACGGGCGGTCAGGCCGATCAGCGCCGTCAGCTCCAATGGCTCCTTCCTCCAGATCAACCATCTGCAGGGAGATCTGGTCAGAAAGAGGAAGGTAAGGAGGAGGAGAGGGTGAGCGGAGGTGTGTTGTATCAGTCCTCAGACTGTACGAGCATCCTCAGAGATTCCTCTAGTTTTTACTGATGATCTGTAGGAAAAATAGTGTTTATTCCCACAGTCATTTTAGAGGGGTACTGTGGAAATATTACAACTAAACTCCTTTAGGAACGTTAGAGGAATAGCATAGTGATCCCACAGGAAAATTCAGTAAACTTTATAATAACTATCATTTATAAATGGTACATTGATAGCTAATTAAACTTAGTTATTATACTGTTAACAAACAATGAAATGATAATTAATAATGTTTTTTAATTATTAGTAATGCTATGCTATGCTGTTATCTTAACAGTTTATTGTTGCACACATTATAACATTTATAAACTGTATATATATATATATATATATATATATATATATATATAAGTATCTGTTAATGATTGAGATATTATTTATAAACTATTTGTTAATTATTTGTACCTATGTAATGTTTATAGATGCTTTACAAACAATTTATTTGTAAAGCATCTATAAACATTAAATAGATATTTGTAACGCTTTGTTAATGGTTATTAATTGGTTTATAAACCAACTATAAACATTATTTGGGAGGTTATTATAAAGTTGCAACTGATGATTACAATCAGTTATTATAATACCTTGTTAAAGGGTTAATAAATACTTTGTAAAGCATCGATAAACATTATTTAGACAGATAGTTAATAATTTGACAATGGTTAATAATTGGTTTCTGGTCCATCTACCTATATAACGTTTATAGATGTTTTACAAAAAAATTCTCAAAAGTTTACAATCATCTGGTAATCATTATCAAATACTTAATATAGTTATTATAGTATATATTATAAGAAGAATAAACTGTTAATAAATAGTTTACTAATGTATTCGGAATGTAACTGTTAATGTCTCTTATCAGTTATGATACAATATATAATGTATAAACTAATTATTTCATATAACAAAAACTACCAGTAGTTTAGTACAGAATGATCCCATAACAGAAAATAAGTGAGTACAACTGAAACAATTACAAAGAGAACATTGTATAGTAAAAAAAAAACACTACTTCTATCTGTTTTCAATCATACAGTATCTTCAGATCTTAGTTAAAAGAACTGATGTGACCACAAGCAGAATTGGAACAACATAACTTATATTATCTTTTGCCTGAAATGTGTGAAGCCAATTTTGTCTGCTTTCAATGTGCATCGAACTCTCAACATTAATAAGAATCAACGTTCGGTATACGTCTTGTTTTAATAAAAGAATTATACAGATGCAGATTTTTTTCGCCCTTAAAACTCTGCTTTCAATTTCCCAATCCTGGTTTACATCACAGAATAATTATTATTATTATTATTGTTTTCGTCATAATTATGAAGTTAATCTAAGAAGTCAGGACACAGTGAGAGAGACAGTGAGGACATGACTCATTAGTGCCGCAACCACATGTAACAGAATGAGTGCTAAAGAACTAACAGAATGTATAATGAGGAGATTAGTCAGCCCCACTGTTGCTAGAAACATATCCTAACAGGATATGTCTAATAAATATTGATATGTCTCGTTGTTTACCAATGCGGATTGTCAAATAACTGCTAACTCGTTACAGGCGTAGATGAGACATTCTGCCCCGAACACATGCCGTGTACTTATCAACCACACTTTGTGTTTGTCTTCATCTCCTTTTTGTTTCTCCATGAACCAAACATTGCACATATGCACACCAGTCTTGCATTAAACTTCTGCTGTTGTGCATGTGGTTGTTTCCACAACACAGATGAGGTGTTGAATGCCTGTCATGAAAAACATATGTTGAAAAAAAAAAAAGTACCAGAATTTGTTTGTTGTCGCCACTGCTACGATGAACGTGAGGAACAGCTACGTGACAACTAACAGCTCCCTCTTGTGGAGAACCTGAAGCCTGTTAAATTTGAGAGAGTTGGAAGTCACTTCTTTATGGTGCTTTGCAACTAAAAATATGTCAAGTCACTGAAGTCGTTTAGGCAGCTGAGAACAATCTAAGTCAATTTAGTGGCTATTATAGGACTTTCAATCAAGCTTTCATTGAACTGTAGTCGTCCTTAAAGAGGTGGGAGAAAATGGATATTTCAGCTTGCAATTCCAAACTGGACAGACTCCATTTGCTGATGAAGAACATGCAATATAATCGAAAGCTCTAGAACAGCTAATAAATGGACCTTGTAGTGAAATTTTCTAAATTACTTAAAGCTGGGGGAGGCAGTTTATTTTTGGCATTATTGGGCAAAAATTCAATAATAATTCAATAATAATATGCACATGCTTCATACACTAACCAATACGAATACTAGTCATTCATTTCAATCATCATTCCGATCATCACTGTGATCCTGATGCCGTTATAAAGCGGCAATTCTATGAGAATTACAGTCGTATCATGCTGTGATTCGAGGCTCTAGCGAGCTACAATATCGGCGAAGCGTTTCACAGATGGAGAGAAAATGTTGCTAATAGTTTAGCCTTCTGCTCACTGTAGCTGTTGCAGTGAGCTCACACAGAAGTCTAAACTATCAGCGAGATGGAGAGAAAATTATGCTTTCCCCCGAGCTACTCCTGCCGTAGTTACCGTAGCCGTGAGGCTAGCTCACAGCGCTAGCCACAGCCATGAGCAGAAGTCTAAATTCTTAGCAACATTTTCTCTCCATCACTGAAACGCTTCGCCGATATTGTCAGACTCTTTTTGATAAATCCGTCTTCTGTTTTTTGGGGTTGCTTTGAAGTGTAGGCAGTCGTTGCCAATGCTGGGATAGCAACTTTTCCTGCAGGATATTCCACCATTGAATAAGGCTTTAACCGAAGGGACGTGCATCTGTATTTCTAGAACAGCCAATAGGAACGCCCTCTCTCTAAAATGACCTGTGATTGGCCAGAGATTTTTTTTAAAGCCTAAAAACAGAGCCGAGAGGAGGTGGAGAAGTCTAGTTTTCTCTCAGAACATTTGAATTACAATATGCTGAAAGGTTATTATGGAATTTTTGCCCAATAATGACAAAAAATTTTGCCTACTGCAACTTTAAATTGCCAATTTCAAGAGTTTCCATGGTCAAGATTGAACTTCGAAGCTCAGTGTAGTTTACGTAGGATATGAGTTTAAATCGTTCATCAAACGATAACATTAAACCCTAAAATGGTAAAAAAAAAAAAAAAAAAGTCAATATTCAGCATAAAAATGTATTATTTGCTTTGATAAGTGGTGAGAAAAAATGTTCATGTTGATGGTTAGAATGAGGAATTTCTTACCAGCTCCATTCAGAGTCAACTGTCAACTTTCCTCAGGAATGCGAGGATCTGAGAAAAGAAAACAAGTACTTATCAAATGAGATCCACATGGAGCGGATCATGATGCGCACAGAGAACGAGCTGACCATGAGGAACCTCAGGAACCTGAACCAGGAGCTGCAGGCTCAAGTCAAAGAGGTACACACAAACACCGGACATGGTTTGCATTGCAGTGCATCACTCAAGAGAGCCTGTCTCTCCTGAGCACTGATATAAAGAAGGTATATGTCTTTATAAAACACCCACCCACCAACATTACAATTTCATTAATTTAATATTAATATAATTTAATTATTAAATTCAAAGTTGGAGGTTGAAAATTGCTGCAGAAGAGGATGAGATATCCTGACTTTTAGTCCGTGTGAGTCCAAAAACACTGGATCCTACATTTCCCATAATGCAACCAATAGCCTCTTTTCCTTGAATGGCAAATGCCAGTGTCTTACCCTGATGATTATCTCAGCTTAGGCAGTTATTTTCTTTGATAAATATGATTGCCCCCTGTTTCACACTACAAATGTAGTAGTTTTGTAGTTTTAAACCCAACCATGTAGTATTTTCCTAAACCTAGCTAAGTGGTTTTGTTACCAAAACCTAAAAACGGTTCATTCTAAGCTAACGAAAACACAACGATTCTTAGTTTCAGGTGATTATACACTAATGAAAACATAGTTCTGAATATTATATTCTATATCTGCCAGTAGATCCCTGACATGTTACACACTGGCCCTCTAATACCAGAAGAAGGCAGTATTGCATTATATCAAGACATGCATTTTTGGATTTTATTTAGTCAGTAAGAGTTTCATGTAGTACCATTAACATACTGTAGTAGCTCACTGTGTTTGGAGTCGTATTACATCTAGAAACAAAGGCAGGCCTCTACTGTTTCCTGACCAAGTCACCACACTATACACCCACCTCTCTCTCTGACCCCCCCATCAGCTGAACCAGAAGCTGTACCAGAGCCAGCAGAGGGCGACGTTGTGCTCACGAGCTGCGGACGAGGCGGAGGTTTCCAGAGGCGAAGCGGAGAAGATCAGGGCGCTAGCTGAGGCCCGGGCCCTCGGGTGTCAGCGGGACAAGGGGACCGCAGAGGCCGACAGGAGCCGCCTGAGTGAGGAACTGCAGCAGCTTAAAGAGGAGGTACACAGTTTGACACAGTTATTGTCAGCTGATCTGCACAATCGCCTTTAAACAACTTCTTAGCGACAGAACAGAGATAATTAGAAGCAGCAATTAGTGTAACTTTAGTCCAACATGTAATGTATACAGTACGCTCCTTGGGTGCTCCATCATGACTCCATCACGGTGGGATGTTACACTGACTGCAACTTCATCCCAAATTTTAGCAGTTAGCATTAAAAAGCAAATTATACAGTAGCTGTAGAACCGAAGCAAGGTGGGTTAAAGGCCAATTTGTTTGTGTATTCATAGTATGAAAAAAAAATACTTAAAGTAAAGTCATAAGGGATACATTATTGTTAAAAAATGTCATGCAAAGCGTTCTTGAATCTCATAAAAAATGCAATTAAAAATGGTTAAATGCAATTTCGATCAATTATACCATATATGTGTTGAATTATATGATAAAAGTCAAGTCACTTTATTCATAAAGTGTATTTAAAGAGTGAGGATAGTTATATTCAATATTCTTCTTATTGTTAAAAAAAACCCAATAAATAGACCAAAACCAACAATTAATAGATCAAACTAACAAGTATTGTCTGTTAAAAACACACAACACAACGGTTCATATGATATCTAACAGAAAGTTCTTTTGTTATTTTCAGTGCGTTTTCATACGAACGTCCAGCAACACGAGCGATCAGTGTGCCTGTGCAACCCCTGCAGTGTTTAGGCAACAAAACTACTTGGTTAGGTTTTAGGAAAAGATCATAGTTTGGGTTAAAATAACTACAGAAGTGGCGTAGACTTCTGGTTTCACACCGAACACGAACAACGTTCTCCTGGGTGAAAGTCCCGTGTTTTTATACACACCCATCCACCCCAACCTATGCTGATTTTGCCGCTCTTTATTCTACGTCACCTGTCCTGGCTCACAATTACATGGATTACATACGAACTGATTATGTGGGTTGTTTACAAATTATAGCGCATTAGTGATCCTTCAATATGTTTTTGAGTTAGTCCAACATAAGCTATCTTGCTGCTGGAAATACTCACTAGAGCACCAAATGTGTATTAATTGACTGCTGAAAATAGTCCCCAAGAAATACACTATTTCCTGCTGTTTGAACTACAGCTCTCTCAAGTATACAGTATAAACTATTAAACTAGTGTTTAAAGTGTACTTCATAAACTAAAAAGTGGGCTACAAGTATCAGTATACTTATAGTACAGTTGCAGTAGACAATAAAACTTAGGGGTAAACTAGTTGTGTACTCAATGTTTACTATTCTTATTCTTAAAATTATACTTTTATAAACTAAAAAGTGGGCCAATTTAGTCCCAAGAAGTATTAAAGTAGTACACTTACAAGTATACTACTAGTATACAATATTAGTATAGTTACTACATAAAGTATACTTGGGAAATATATACTTGAACTTTACTTACACTGTAAGTATACTTCATAAAATAAACTTGAAGCATACTACTTTTTCGTAAGGGAGAGAAATCACGTTGCCTTTTCTAAAAATGAAACTATATCTTTGTGATCCGTTTTTTTAAGACGTCTTCAGTCGTAGTAGGAAAGTTGGAGATTATTCAGAGACAGAGACTTAAACAAATAAATAAACAAATTATTGTGAATCATCTTTTCCATAATTATTGGGTTACATAGTACTGATGAGCAGATCAACAAACATCAGATGACTCTTCATCATCTCTTTAATCAAACTGGATGTGGAATATTTTTAGTGCAGAGTTCCCTCTCTCTGTTACCAGCATCAATATCCCTCAATCAGCCGGGGCATAAACAGGATATGACATTATCAAAGGACTGAATCAACTCAATTATGACCTGTGACACTCATTTTGTATCTTCCTTTTTCTTTCTGCAGCACACTGATCTGAAGCTTTCACTGGCACAAACAGAGAAGAGCTACTTTGAAACCAAGCTGAAGCTGGACCGGCTGTCTGGGGAGAAACAGGCCCTGCTGCAGGAGAACAGGAGCCTGGAGGGAGACAGAGACGACCTCCGACACAAGCTGAGACAGATCACTGAGGAAAATGTCCAAATTAAACAGAGGTGGGTGTATTTCATGGCCAACCAAATTAAATTTTGGGACAATTAAAGCTGCACTAAGCAAGATTTGCATATAAAAATACACCATTAAACATGAGACAATATGGGCCTCATGTAGGAAGCGATATAAGAACACATTTTCTCTTTTTTTTGTTCGTGGTTCGTTGTTCGTTTTTGCTGTGCATTTTTTTTTTTGCATTTCACGCCGTCGCAATACTACAACGCTCAGAGCAAGTGCTCCAGAAGTCAGGTGACGTAGAACGAGAAAGTCCATGTAAGGCGGAGGTCGAGGTGGATGGACGGGTCAAACAAACAGATAACTTTGACCGCCGTTTGCGTGAAAATAAAAGTCAACTGTTGACTTATTTACGTTGACTACTTAGCTTATGTACTTAACTTAAATTATACAACAAATGTCCGAATTTAAACCAAACCACAATCTCTTCCTAAACCTCACCAAGTATTTGTTTTCACAACATTAACCAGGTGTTTAGGAGGTGATGGGTCAAGATTTTTCTCTTTAAAGTGACTAAACTAGTCAGGCACACAGTCAAAACAATGTGAACTGATAGCAGACTATATGGCCAATAGTGTTAAATACCTCTTTAAGAAGGAAGGTTGTAACAATGTCAAGGGGGCCAGAGGAGGGATGCTTCATGTCTCCCACTTCTCCTACAAAAACAGGAAGAGCTAAACGGCGAGGTTGAATGTCAAACCTGATTGTAGCTCCCTTATCAACAGAGAATATAGTGGGAACCTACTCCGCCTATAGGAAGCAATAGATCCACACATAACAGCAAACTATAAATCACATTAACAAGATCAGATTTTAGTCAGAGGAGGGTCCAGCATCACGTTACTCTGAGTGATATTTTAAAATGTTTTGAAGTCTTTCAGACACTTTGATTGAAAATACGTCTTGTGCTACCATTTTGGGACCACCCACTGCTGCATCATACATTTACTGCATAGGTACTTGATCTCCATTTAAACTCTTTTTTTTCAACAATCAGAAAGGACATCAATTCTCCTGTTGAGTGTAAAGCTGGCAGCATACATTTTAACACTAGAAGGAGAACAGCAGATCAGATGGATTGCTGCAAAGCCCGTAGCATCAAAGCAGATGACGCTGCTAAATGTTAGAGTTATCATCTTGGCCTTTGCTAGAGAGATTCCTGGCATGTTTTTCTTCAGCATTTTTGTGTTATGTTCTGGGTCAATTAATCTTTCAGTGCCAAATGCAACGTCCCGAGTTGAACTTAGTTTGCAACCACACTGTAAACATAATAAAGAATGATGAAGGCATCCTTTAAGTTTCACAATTGGTGTGGCAATTATTGCGTTTCACATAACAACTCTTTGAGCATAATCAAAGCCCAACCAGTGCTGCATGAGACCAGCGGAAATATAATGTTAGGATAGACCCAGTTTAGCCAGTGTGTGTTACTGTATATGGGCAAGCAGAAGACCAATGAGAGCTTGACTGGAGGACGGAGGAGCTGAGAGGAAAGCAGAGGAGATGAGGGACGTGGGAAGTGAAGAAGAAATAATAATAATGAATGTCAAAGATGAGAAGGACTGTTTGACTCTAAGACAAGTTTCACAAGAGAAATGATGGATTTCAAACACTCCCTTAAAAGTAAAAAACAAACATTAAATCACACGTATGTATGTACGTGAGTAAAGGTGGTCTCTGGACAGTGTCAGTGAACTTGGGCGACTCTTCAAAGGAAAAAAAGGGGGGAAATTCCTAAATCCAGATGTGCTTAGTTACTATAGATTTATCCAAACAGCACAGGTACAACGAAAAGGTATAAATTTCCCTCTTTAATAGCTTGTTGCTTTGATTTACTGGCTGGTATTTTGCTTGTTTTGGTATTCGCGAGAAAGTTAAATGATTTACATTTTGGACAAGCAAGTGTAGTCGTCACGACTACATAGCGCTTTGAAAACACAAGACGAGTTCGCGCTGAAGTTCTTTGCAAAATAGAAGTCACAAGATTGGAAAGGAAAAGAGTACAGTTGAGCCAAAACAGTATAAAAAGAAAATGGAATCAAAACAACTTCTCTGCAGTCCGGTGGTAAAAATTAAAAGATATTTTGGGATGTAACTTCAGTCTTGTGTTCACAGCGAGATGAATTCGAGGCGCCGCGCGATGGCGTCGGAGGAGGAGGCCAAAAAGGCCAACCAGGGTCAGCGGGAGGCCGAGGCCGAGAGGCGTCTGGCTGAGAAGGAGAGGCAGGAGAGAACGGCAGAGTGTCTCAGCTGGAGGGAGAAGCACCAGGAGTTAGCCGACAGGTTCAGAGGTCAGGAGGACCTGAAGGCTCTGAGGCAGAACAAAGGAGTAAGGAAGCATCCGTGAAAGCTGGTCCTGTTCATCACACCTCAGTAGACTGATCATACACTAGTGTTCTCTGAATGAGACGAGAAGGACGTCGTCCAAGTGGTTCTCTCTGTTGGAGGGATTTGAACTGTAGTCGCCACCAAAGTCTTGTAAAGACTGTTATCAGGCCATTAAAGCTGCAGTGGGTATAATTGGAGCAAATATGATTAAATAAAGTTATTTTTATAAAACGGTCACTATATCCTGACAGTAGTGCATGAGACAGGTAATCTGAAAAAAATCATGTGCCTCTGTGTCCTCCGGTGCTCCTTATTGCATCTGCAAGATTTCACAGATCGGAGGAAAACAACCAATCAGGGCCGAGCCTGCCGTCTCTGAGCAGCTGTCAATCACTCGCAAACTCCGATCAAACGGTCAAACTAGGCAGCGCTGATCAAATATTAATCAATATTCTGTTACTGTAATGCCTATTTCTCGCTTCAAATATTTTCAGAAACAACTTGTAGTGTACTGTTTAGCTGTAAAATGAGAAAGTTGAACGTTTGATCAGAGTTCACGAGTGATTGACAGCTGCCTCCGTTGAATGAACAGCCAATAGGAACGCTCTCTCTCTCTGAAATGACCTGTGATTGGTCAAAGTCTCCCGTCACGGGCTAGATTTTTTAAAGCCTGAAAACAGAGACATGAGGAGGTGCAGAAGTCTAGTTTTCTCTCAGAACACTTGAATTACAATATGCTGAAAGGTTATTATGGAATTATTGCCCAATGATGCCAAAAACATTCTGCCTACTGCAGGTTTAAATAGGCGTTATCGGTCGCTATAAGCACCATAGATGTGGGTCAACAGGGGCCTACTACATCCAATAGTAAATTTTATCATCTATTGCCATGGTAGATCGCTGAAAGAAGGTATAAAAGAAGACAACAACGACCTCTAGCGACCGTAGTAATTATGACAGGAGTAGAAGCAGAAGTCAGTCGCTGTATTATAGACAGTATTGTATAGGTGTGAAACTCGCTAAGGGGTGGAGGTTGGGGGCGATGGATGGGACACAAAACAAAGTTTTCACCCAGGAGACCGGGCTTTGCATCCCGTGTGAAACCAACAACATGTAGTTGTCTTTGTGTCTGCAAGCGTTAAGTTTGACTTTCACTTTTGAAACATAGTTATTTTAAGCCAAAACACAATGTTTTTCCCTAACCTTAAGTAAGTGGTTTCATTGCCTAAACTTAAAGAAGTTGTATTTTTGTTGACTAAACCTATAGAAGCCTTTTTGTTTAGTTTCGTTTCATTCAGTTTTACATGTTAGAACGTGTTGCTTTTAAGTTTAATTTTCACTTTTATAACGTAGTAGGCCCCTACTGACCCACATCTACGATGCTTATAGCGACTGATAACACCTATCTAATGGCCTGATAACAGTCGAATCGGGTGGTGATATAAACGTCAGCACACAGCAGAAGTTAAAAGTTGATCTGGTCATTTGCTTGTAACGATTACTACTCAACAAAGGCGAACAGCGAATTACATGTGTGGTCAGTGCAAACACACTTTTTTTGCCTGTGGTTGATAAAAATTAAAGGTGCATTTTATGTTTGTTTCCCCAACAGTGCCAAGCCAACATCAAGAGTTATTTCCTCTGCAGGACGGAAAGCGATCAGAGGGTTAAAATCCTCAAAAATCAAGACGGCTCCCCGAGAAATTTTACGGTGAGATGACTCTACAGCTGTGTTCATGAAATTATCTAATAGTGTAAAAACATATATATGTTAAAGAAACCAGTTCTCGTGTCATATGATTTTGTTCAGGAGGGAGACCCTGTGTACATCTCCACCCCCGAGTCCAGTCCTGAAGAGCCTGAAAGGAGTTCATCCAGGTAACGCTGTGTGGCCACCAGGAGGCCCTAAAAACAGCTAATTACACTTACCCGGTGGAAAAAGTGTATCTCCAAACTATCAACTAAGAAAGCATTCTTGTTTTAGTTGGATGACCGAACACTTTTGGCATTATTATCCAAAGGGTTTTATGGGTCTAATAGCTTAGAAACAATTCATGGAGGAGAATTTAACACATTTGTGTGATATGTTTAATGTAGGTAATGTTACTAACTCTCCCCCCAAGAATCAGAGATATAGGGTTTCATCAGACACTGACAAAATGTGAGGTCCTGTATTCATTTTACAGTTCTATCTTTTTCTGTTTTGCACAGGTTAAAGCCCCTTTGTGTGAAATCTGTTAAATTACTCTTAATGTCTTGTGTTATTGTATGTAGAAAAATGAGAGAGAACAGGTGAATGCCTTGTGCTCTGTAGGTGTTGCCATTTCCCTTTTTGATACTAAAAACTAATACTAAAAAATAGGAGAAATACTGGTGCACAATTAATCGAAACTTTATCGAAATCACAATATGGCCTACTGCAATTTTCATATCGCAGGAGGCGCAACATTTGTTAAAGGGGAAATGTGTGTCAAAATACCATTTTAAATTAAATATTGTGGTGCTGCAGAGATGTTCTGGCCTTCACATCATATATTACTTAAAAAAAAAAATTGTTTGGTACAGTTCAATGAAAAGTTTCAATGAAAATGAGAATAACGATGTATAAACAATTATTCCCTCTTATATCGCAAATCATATCGCAATTGTAATATCAGTCAAAATAAATAGATATTTTTTCAGAATCATGCAGCCCTACTGTGAACAGTCATTTTAAAAGATTTCCCCCTGAAAGAGATCACTGTAAATGTGCAACAACTCACTCATTTTTATCTGACTCCTCTCTCAGGACCATGTTCAGGGTCTCGGCCCCACACACGGGGAGGGATGCGGGCCCGAGTCACTTCGATGAGTTGCCCGCCTTCGGAGGAGAGCGACCCGACTCTGCTCCTCAACGCAGGAGCAGGAAGGTGGTGGAATACTTCTGGATCCCTACAGACCAGGAATAGTCGACAGTTAGGAGAAGAAGGGGGAGATTTTTCACAGCTCTGTGAGTTACAGAGGAGCAAAATGATTGTTGAAGATGCTGAGATGACCTAACACACACCCTAACCTCCAGGCCCTGGTCCTCTCTCAACCTCCCAGCCTGCAGTCTTTCACCAAACAACCTGAAAATCTCTCTCAGTTTTCATACTGAGTTGGAATCCATCAAAAAAAATCTTGTACTTGCTCTTTAAAATAAATCTAAAATTGAATTCTACCAGCCTCAATAGTTCCTATTTTGATCCCAAAACAAATGTTACTATTCTTCCCATCATGGTTTACTCTGTACAAGTGTTAAAGCTAGGATTGGTAATCTTGAGAAACTAGCATGAGTAAGCTTAATTTTAAAAATGATCCAACCAAAAAACTCAGTCTTTTCTAAATAAAGTAGCTAGCAGCACTAGCTCAGAGGGAAAAAAAGAAGCAGTAGCTCCAAAAGTCCCTAAATCTAGCAAGAGTCCCAAATCAGCAACACTGACAGCCCCAAAATGATCATTATGAATGTAAATATATTGTTATGAACATAAAGTACTCACATCTGTCAAGGTAGCAGCTTGTGGAAGACTGTGGAAGAGTGCGTCCAATCATTTCATAGTCCTGCGACAGCCACAGATACCGGATTTTTTTTCTTTTTGTCATCAGAGCATTTGATTTATTGATTGCTGTCTGGATGTAAAGACGAATTTCAACAAATACAAAGAAAAACATCTTAGAAAATTACCAAGCCCAGCTTTAACTAAAAGCTTAGTGTGTAGTATTTGGCAGCATCCAGTGGTGAGGTTGCAGATTGCAACCAACGAAAACTTCTCCTGTGTGCCAAGCGTGTAGGAGAACTACGGTGGCCGATGCGAAAACGTGAATGTACCTACAGTATGTAGAGCCAGTGTTTGGTTTGTCTGTTCTGGGTAGAAACATGGCGGTCGGCTCCGTGAAGAGGACCCGCTCCATATCTAGATATAAACAACTCATTCTAAGGTAACGAAAACACAACGATGCTTATTTTCAGGTGATTATAAACTAAAGAAAACATACCCATTAATATTATATCCAATTTCTGCCAATAGAGCCCCCTAAATGCTACACACTAGATGGACAGGTACATGACTCAAATGAGCAACTAGATTTGCAAACTAACTTGAATGTCAAACTCAAGTACTTTTAATTACCATCAGGGTTTTGTCTGGTGACATTTAAGGACTCATAATGCCAAAGGCATGGTTTTGTACCTTTTGGAACATTTTGTACGACAATTCTGGTTAAATGTGTAGTACAGAAACAAGCCAATTTATTAGAATGTGTGGTCAAGACGAGAAGGTTAATTCAATTCAATCATTTTCATAAAAAAAAAGTTAACTGAATTTTTTGACATCGTTGATACGTCGAGATTGTGTTCATCAAAGTGTGTTACAGAGTGTGAAACATTTGGATATGTAAAGAAAATCTGTGTAAATAAAAGTGAAAACTAGTTTTGGTGCTCATGTACTGGACTTTATTGACATTAAAGCAATAGGAGGTGCACAATTATTTTTAATACCTTACAATATGATCCAAATCCATAAGCCTTTATACATAAACATGGCTTGTCAGCAAAATTCTTGGGTAAAAGTCGATGTTTCTTACTTATTTTAGTGACGGTAGGGGATCAATTACAACCTCTCTAAAAAGGTTTGCTTTAATTTTGCCAATTTAAGAAAATATTAAAAATCCACTCGTTTCATTTTCCATATTGAGGATTGAAAATAAACAGGCCATGTTCACGCCGTTACTCCAAATTCTGGGCGAGACGAAACTCGCAAGCTTTTTCTTTCGTGCTTAAATATTAATACTTTTAAATCACATGAAGAGTCGTAGGAAAAGTCTGCTTCGAGGAATTTATTGTGCAGTTAGGCCAGGACTAAATCAAATACTTCAGCATCAGCGTGGGCTATAGGTTCTTCTTAGTAGATTTCATTATCCTAGCACAAAAAAAAAACTAAACAAAAGCCCATCTAACTAAGAGGTAGAAACACAGGCAACTTTGAAACGTTACGGCGGCACACCAATGATTACAACTTTTTAAAAATATTGTAACATTAGGAGGATCATGAGTACTGCAACCACTCATGTGATAAAAGACAAGAAAGAGGGACGACGGGAGGAATCACAAAATAAGGGAAGATGCTCATCAGCGACTACGAAGAGCACTTTTATTATTAATTAAAAAAAAAAAAAAAGGGTAAACAGTTTCTTAGTAAGCATAACGCACCTTAATTCATTTAATGCCAGCTTATGCCTCGCTCTCACTTTAGTGAGCCTCCTTGCCATCCATCATACTCTCTGAGACAAAGGCTGGACGCCACATATTGTCTTTGATTATCACTATATGGATCACTCTGCAGCCTGTCTGCTGATTTAAATCCCCTCTGCTAGGATAACATGAGTGTGATGGAAGAGGAATCCAGGCCGGGCCTTTACAGAAGATCACTGTAGCAGGTCACTGACGACACCTTTTGTTAATAGCTGTATGCTTTTAAGTAGCATTAGCGAAGATGACCACTAATTTGATTTATTTAGGGGGAAAGCCTACGCATTCTTAAATAAAGCTACTGGGGGAGGTTTAAATCAGTAATAACTGAGAAAAAAAACAAACATGCGATACAGTGAAAAAAGAGTTATAAACTTCAGTCAGAGCCAAAATAAAAATAAAATAAACACATGGTTGAGCCACTCCAGACTTCAGAATTCATGTAGCTGATCAGGACACAGACCCAGAATCAAACATCCATTAGGCAACAGATCAAAATGATGTTTCTCAGCCCATCGTCACGGTGCGGGTGGTAACACATGAGGCCCTACAGGTACAAGCTTTCGGTTTATATTTGTAAGTGCCACGTGGTAGTGGTTAAATTAAGAATGGAGTTAAATAAAAGGAAAGGCGAGTGTACTAATAAGATAAGGTCGATCTTCTACACCGTGATGCTTCTTCTTGGTTTCTCAATCTGCTTCGTCCTCCGACTCCTCCTCCTCCGCCGTCTCCAGCCAGGTGAGCCACTGGTTGACCTGACGGGGGGAGAAATCACGTAAACTCCTGTCGGTCTTGTACAAAAATATTTATGAATAGCTGAGGATATTCATTCAATCAAATGGCAATCTCTTTTCATGAGAGTGATCCCATGACTGAAGATGTTTGAGGAAAAAAAACCCCCACTGTGATGGCATTACTGTACCTGGAATAAAGATTTTCCTTTTCCAGGGAATTCTTGGGTAATGTCTTCTTTCCATGCAAGGAAGGCTTCTTCTTCAATGATCTCCATGTCGTAGAAGTTGACAAAGTAGCGCAGCAGCATGCCTTAGTGGAAAGATTAAAAAAAATGTTGAATGAATGTTTCCACTAAAAAACATTATTTGTTGCTTTAGGGCGTGTGTCCATATATCGTTATCCTCTGGCAGGACGCTGGGGAATGTTCCATCCCAGCACTTCATCAAAAAAAGCGCTGTATCTTGACAACATATCACCACTCTAACTGCCCTTGAATGATAGCATCGGCCCTTTGCAATTTATTATCTATTTGGACTACTATCCGTTTGTTTGACATTGTGTTTTTCACCATGAGCTCCAACCAGAGGAGGAGCGTCAGTGACGTCACCAGCAACTTTCTGAAAAGTTTTCCCTAAAAGCTCCCGGAGCAGCCACACAAAAAAAAAGTCGGGGCACTTTGAAAAAAAAGACGCTGGTTGCAGCGCTTTTTCTCTCGGTAGCCGCATACGCTCTCTCATCATTGGGAAAAAAAGTCATCATTTTATCCGGTTAGACTTTTCTGTGACACGGTCATAATTATCATACAAATTATTGAGTGGTGGCCAAAAACGTGTTTTGTGAGGTCACAGTGATCTTGACCTTTGACCACTAAAATCTAACCAGTTCATCCTTGAGTCTAAGTGGACGTTTGTGTCAAATTTGAATACATTCCATCCAGGCTTTCATGAGATATCATGTTCACGAGAATGGGTCGGACCTACGTACGGACAACGCAAAAACATAATGCTTCCAGCCACAGCTGTCGCCGGCGCTGAGGCATAAAAATGCCTTTCTAAGAAAAACGATAGTTATAGTGCATTAACATCATTGTTTTATCCAGTGCTGCTGTGTCAATATCCATTCTTTTACATTAATACATTTGACCAAGAATTAGGACCAAATTATTTATCTACCATGGCATTTCCCTGCTGCATGCAAACCAATATATGTGCAATAAGTTAATAACAGCTATATATCTGTCTAGCTCTAGTGGATTGCCCCTGACTCGGGGGGGTTACTGTACCTTTAGGGAACGCGCTGGTGTTGCAGTGCACCTGCAAGGCGTAGAGGGCGCTGACCTGCAGCTCGGTGTGGTCGTGCAGGAACTTCTGCATGACGGGCTTGAAGGCCAGCAGCAGCTGTTTCTCCTGCTCCAGCTGCTCTTTGGAGGGGGCCGCCAGCTGCTCATCGCCCTCCGCCATGCACAGCTCCTGGGAGATGTACTGGAGGAAACTGGGAAAAGATCACAGGACAGTGGTCGATTACACGAAGGGCCTTTCTCATCAGAGTCGGGTCATTTCCAATATATGGTCTTGCATTTCTTTCAATTTATGCAAGACCAACACCATGACTTCAGCCTCCTCCTGAATACTTTTATGTGCAAAAAACAGCCTAATTTACCTAATATTTGTTTGAGCTTCAACAGTTTAGTGGTTATTCGACTGTCAAAAAATTAATTGGCAACTATTTTGAGACGCGATTAATCATTTAAGTATTTTTTAAGCAAAAATGGCAAACATTTGCTGGTCCCAGCCTCTCCAACATAGGATTTCTTTCCGTTTGAAATAATTGTAGACTGAATATCGTTGAGTTTTGAACTGTTTGTCAAATGAAACAAGACATTTGAAAATATCACTCTGGGGCGTGTGAAACACTTTCACTCTTTTCTGACATTTTATAGACCAAACGATTAATCGAGAATAGGGATGGGATAATGGATTTTATCACGATACACTCACAATAAGTTGATCGTGGTGAATTTGAATGGGGGCAACTTTGGCAAAATAGTTTCATTATATAAATAAGGAACATTTCTTATTTTATTTTTTTTTTTACTTTGAAGATTTTTTGGTGCTTTTTGCCTATTTAGGCAACAAGTCACTCACAATAGGCTATAAAACTGAAATAACATCTATAATTCAATAAAATATAAAATACTAAATAAATAGAATAATAAAAAATAAAACTGGTGCATTAGGAGAACTTTCCATTCACACGTTCATCACCGGCATCAATCTTTCTTTGCGTTAGTGATAAAAAATAAATAGACTGACGGAATAATTGACTTTCGTCTGGGTGACGGAGCACTTGCACCCATTTTTTTTAATGATTATTGGGATAATATTGTGAATTGCAATTATTTTGGCCAGGACAAATTGTGACATGAAATTTTCAGATGGTCTCATGCCTAATCGAGGATATAATGGGTGGATGAATTGATAATAGAAATAATCGTTGGCAGTTGCAGCCCTAGGCAGTGGGAATGCAAATGATGCACTACAAGTTATATTATAAGCACTAGCTGGTCAAAGAAAGGCCTGAAACACAGACCACTTTTACCGTTCTCATACTTAAATGTTCATTAATTAATTGATCAACTTAAATTGAGCCTCAGTGTTCATCAAAAGTAACTTGAAAAACATCTGCCGCATATTTACCTGGTCATGAGGATGTTGACAAAGCCTTTATCGGTGTGAAGCTTGGGCGAGATGTTGTCTTTAATCCACTTGTAGATGGACTGTGGAGAGGGGTCTGCCTTTATCTGTTTCAGCAGCTCCTTCTCCAGCTTCAGCAGCGGGAACAGGAAGCTCAGGCCCTTCCCCTCCAGGATCTCCAGCATGCGGTCCTTGTTCTGATCGATTTCTGCCAAGAACAACAAGTCAGGTATTCAGAGGAGGTCACAATAGTAACAACGTTCCCCTCAGTGGGATGCATTAGGGCAGAGTCTGTAAAGATTTAATCCGTTGGATGTTTATGTCTGTAGCGAGAACGTAAGTACCTGGGAGCATCTTCTGCATGTTGACCTTGCTCTGCTGGAAGAGGTCGGTGAGCCACTCTCGGTCCTTCAGCTTGGCCGTCTGTTGCAGGCAGAGCAGGAAGAGGGGGAAGTGCGTGCCGTTCTCCAGCGGGTGAGCCAGCTCCGCCACGCTCACCAGCTCTGCGATGATGGCCCGAGCCGCAAACTGGGCCAGGTAGGACTTCACCAGGGGCACGTCCAGCTCGATCTTAGGGCACTGGTCCAGGACGTTGAGGAAAGCCTGCAAGACAGGGAGGAAATGCCAGAGCCTGAATAATGATGCAGTCCCCTTCTGGTCTCCATCCGTGACAAATGTGTTAAGATTAATTACAGCTACTTCTACGGGCAATTTGTTATAGTTCCAAAAATGTCCCAATTAAGTGGTGAGATGGTTTTGTTTCCTCCTCCTTTTAAGCAAATCCCTGAGATATTGTGCTGGATTTTAATTAATGCAATAATTACCAGTAGAGACCAGTAACCACTACTGTAACCCAGTACAATTATGTCTTTGTAATTTTAATACTTTTTTTTTTTGGTAATATTCTTTTTGATTTTTAGAGACACAAAATTAACAGCAACTACATAAACTAAGTTGACACCACATGAACACGAAGACCTTTCGAGCATGAAAATGATAACAATAGTAATAATAAAAATACAAATAAAAAATAATAATAATAATAATGGCAAAAATAAATAAATACAAAATTAGATCAATATACAGTATACATCATAGAAAATTGGGAAGTAATGATGACACTAGTATGTTTCTAATGCTTATTTACACAAGATCAGGTCTAAAGTTTGAAACGTTTACTTTCCATTTTGTCCAGTTAATTTAAATTAAATTTGAACAGTTTACTTAGAAACACGATATAAATTGGATATAAAAGGAACGCTGGATGCGTCTACCTGCATGAAGTTCTCTCCAGTGATGAGGCCCTCGGTGCGGAGCGTGTGGATCAGAGTGCTGGCGTGCTCCTTGTCCTCATCAGGACGGTCCAGGGAGCACACGATGATCTTACTCAGCATCTCCGGCAGGAAGTGCTTGGGAGCTCTCATCTCTCGAGCGCCGCTCACAGCCTCAGTCAGGTTCTTACTGTTCAAATACTCAGTCACGATCGCCTCCTGAAGTGGAGATTGGAGCGCACAGAAATGAGCCGGGGCCAGTTTGATCACCAAATGTGAAAAATGAAAACTGATATATGCTCTTCACAACAAAGAAGTGCTACTTTTAAAAAGACAAGCAGCCAATAATTCTCTAGCCATTTGACCAACTCTGTGGTCTAAAGAAAATAAATAAATCAATAGTCTTGTTTTAACTATATTATTTACCTTTTGGGCACATGGTACAGTCTTAAGGATGGGTTTGTGAAGGTTCGGTCAACATGTTCTAACCGACTGGTGCGGTCAGTATGGAAATGTAAGTTGTGGCAATATGCCGTTTTATTGCATTCCTGATTTCTCCTCTTTATTGCACTCCTTGCTGGTTTTACTGTGCCCAATTAAATTCGTAGTATAACTCTCCATTATTCATATATTGCAGCTGTTCTGGAAAGACATACAGTTTTTGTTTTGCCTACCGTCATCTTAAGCAGCTCCTCCTTGGCAGGAGGAGGTTTCTTGTTCGTCTTCTGAGGTTTCTCTTGGATGGGCGGAGGGTTGGTCTTCAGGCCAAGCTGTGGAGGCTGAGGCCAAACGGTCAAGTGATTATTACAGATCGAGTTCCACCAATAAACCATAATATTTTATCAGAATTCTTACAGCTTAAGGCAAGTTAGATTTTTAAAGACTTTTTTACCACTCGGAATGAAATTGAAGACCAATTTCATAATAGCCGTGCTGAATTTGAAAAACACTTTGCACAAAATGCACCAGGCCTCGCATGCAATGCCTTGTATATCCATATCTAATATCCAATTCTAATCAAATGTTCACTTCCCTATGTCGTCCAGGGAACAGTGACAGCTAGCTAGCAGAAAGTGGATCCTCTGCTCTGAGCATCTCCAGCGGAAAACAAATATGAGTGCTGTTGGTTCCGCTATCCGGATCTGCATGACGTTAATGCGAGAGGCATTTGGTAAACTATTTTTTAAAAATAGAGGTTACCAATTATTTTGATGTTTTACAATGCAAAGTCAGAAAAAAAGATTTATAAAATCCCATAAGATTTTTGAAAGATTGATTTAAGACATTTTAATACCAATTAAATCCTTATTTTTAGATTAATGAATTCAATGCCTTTTAAGACTATTTAAGGATCCACTGGAACCCTGTTTATAATGATTTGGTTTGTCATAAAATCACTGTTTTCTAAAAACTTAAATTTTCGTTAATACTTTTTTCTATTCTTTGTGTTCTACCCTCGTATCTAGGTTTACGTTAGTTAAAATAATCTGCGATGATCTTACCTGTCCCAGAGGGGGGGTTTGAGTGCGTGGGGGCTGAGCGCTGGGAGGCATCATGGTGGGGATCTGCGGCTGGAGCTTGGGTACCTGGTTCTTGTTGAGGAGGAATGACTGAGCAGGCCTGAGGCTGATCTGTGGGACCGGGAAGCGTCATGAACACAGAGCATACATTAGGATTAAACATGCTCTTTAAAAAAAAATTCAAAAATCTGCGCATTAGCTACATCCATGCCCTCATATCTCATAATCGCAGTCAGTGGACCAACTACCAGTTTGAAGAAAAGAGGAGGAGGAGTGGAGGGAGGATAAGAAAGATGGAGATCAAAGACAGAGAACAAGGTAAAAGAAAGACTGGTAGCAGGTTGTGTTCCTCAGAATAACGCGTCTTTTTATAATCACTGGGCATGAGGACTTAAAACACCGGCAGGCAGGACTGCACCATACAGTCATTGATGCTGGTGTGATTATATCTTAAACAACAAAAGATTTGGCTCTGGAGGCTGATGTTTCAACTTTATGAACATGTAATTATAAGCTTCGAGCTCGTATGTTGTTTAGTACACTTCATGACAAAATGTTTTTGTCCATATCCCGTAAACCCAGCTACAACTAGTTCTAGTTACCTCATCTGCATTGAGCTGTCCTTTCTTGCTGAATCGTGGAGGCAAGTCCTTGGACTGGACCTGCTGCTGGGCCAAGTGGTTCTGGTTCTGGTTGAGGAAATGCTGGTTCTGAACCTGTTAAAAGTCAAATGGGAATAGTGGATCACTTTCTTAAGCTTCGACCTCAAGATTTGTAGAGAAACATCAATCACTGTTTGCCTGAATGATATTAATGTGTTAGCAGGATTACCTGGTTGGACTTAACAAAAGACTTTGGCCCCGCGTCGAACTGTGACTGTGGCTGGGGGGCGATGTGGCCAGTGTGGCCGTTGAAGAGCGGGTTGGTGCGATGGCGTCCCATAGTGGGCGAGTACCTATCCTGAATAACCCCCGGGCCAGTTCCAATCCCACTGCCTGAGTTAGCAAAGTAAAAAGATGATGTTAGCAGAGATTTTACCCAGTGGAGTGGGTCCAATCAGGAGAAACACTGGAATACTGTGCACAACATCTTCAGAATTGGTTATTCTTGAGGTAAATTAAACATTTTAAACAGCTTTATAATCCTGTAAGAATTAAAAAGTGAGTCCAGATTTAACATCGACAACATGAAAATGAAGTGAAAACATGACGACATGTGGCCACGCAGGTCGAGACAGCGAGGAATAAAGCCCATACCTGGCATCTGCCCAAACATATCGGCCAATCCCCCGAGAGTCTCCCTGTCCAGTTTCATTCTGTTGGGCATGAAGGGGCTTTCCAGGAAGAAGTCCATCCTCATCCCCTGAGACATGGGTGCTGGGATGAAAACACCCAAATCCTGCAGGAACACACAGAACACAGTTGGTGTCATTAAATTGTCCAATAACATGATTACAAGTTCAACCCAGAGCTCGACTTGAATTTCTAACATTAACTCGAGGGAGTTCCACACTCCGTTATCGAGCCAGAAACTTAATTACATCCTGTGCATATTGTATCATCAGGACAATGTCCTGCTGACTCACACTCCTCACAATAGGTTGCCTGCTGATGTGCAGAAACTGGTTCTTTGTGAGGGAGAGAGGGTTTTATGGTACAAGTTTATTCACGGAGCCCTTTAACACCTTCCGATGTTGGAAATTAACTATTAATCATGCCAAAATGTGGGCGATCTGAACAACGAGCACCATAATTTCTCACTGCACTCACTTTCACTGCATCCTGACGGATCTGGTTAATCGTCTTTGGTCCGTTGTCGATGAAAGCCTTGCGGGGGATCCAGTTGTTTTCTCGCAGTTCCACTGTATCTTGCAGCAGGAAGCGGATCCTAGCGGGCAACTCCTTGTTGTTCATTAAGGATCGCATACGGCCAAAATACTGATCCATTAAAGACTGGAAAAAGGAGAGAGGAGGCAGGGAGTGAGGACAGGCAGAGCTTGAACATACAGTACGGCAGCAGGATTTAACACTGGCTGTGAGCCAAGTGGGGCTTTAGGTGAGCTTAGGCCAGGACCTGAAATGACACAGATGATCCAGGCAGGACCACAAAGGCACCGGGAAAAGAGGGAAAAGAGGCTGGCAGAGTAGTAAAGCCAGCCAGCCAAAACCAGAATGTAAAATGTCTGGTTTACCACCCTGACCATTTTCTAGAAATTTAAAGTTATTGACTAAAGCTTTATTATTTATAGTACTATATTATTTTTTATTATATATGAACACTTAATCAGTCATACACCAAAATATCCACAGCTGCCGTTATAATTATAATTTACAGTGTTTAATGCAAATTTTTAGATTATAATTTCCAGTGTTTAATGCACATTTTTAGATAATAACTTACAGTGTTTAATACAGTTTTAGATTATAATTTACAATGTTTAATGCACATTTTCAGATAATAATTTCCAGTGTTTAATGCACATTTTTAGATTATAATTTCCAGTGTTTAAAGCACATTTTAGATAATAATTTACAGTGTTTGATGCACATTTTTAGATAATTTACAGTGTTTAAAGCACAGTGTTAGATTATAATTTACAGTGTTTAAAGCACATTTTTAGATTGTAATTTACAGTGTTTAATGCACATTTTTAGATTATAATTTAGTCTTTAATGCACATTTTTTGTAATATGTACATATCATCTGTCACTTTATGTACATATTGTAATATGTACATATCTGTCTCATATATCATATATATTAATCCTACTCACTGTACATAATCATCTAGTCCATGTATATCCATCCAGTATATATTTTTTTGCATTATTTGTATTGTTTACAACTTACAGAACACTTGACTTGTATGTTGACATTTTATTTTTACTTTTATTATTGTATTCTTATTTTATTTTTGGTCATTGTTGTTCCCAGCTGTTATTTCTATTCTGTGTAAGTACATTGAGAGAGCTGCATAAAACCGGAGTCAAATTCCATGTATGTATATACAGCACTTGGCAAAATAAACCTTTTTTATCTTACACTTATTGTTATTCTATCTTATGTTATATATTCTTACTTATGTCTTCTGCATGCAAAAGCATAAATAACTGGCTCACTTATAAAAAGGTTATGAAAAAGCTTTTAAAAAATTGTCCGTGTGTTGAATTTGACAGGTTCCACACACACACAAAGCCATATACAGCACTCTCCAGATGGTTATGGTGACATTAAAAGCCCGGAGCTGGTACCTTTGCTTTCTCATGGTCGAGTCTCGGCCCCACTGTTCTCATTATCTGACAGAGGCACTCCAGATCCTCCCCCATATCCTTGAGCTGGACTCTCTTCTTCTTTTCCAGAAGCTTCAGAAAAGATTAAGGAGAGAAGGAAGGCAGAGAGGGTCATACGAGGTACTCGACTCTGGTTTTTCGTGAAGGTATGCAGGATTTCTTTTGATTCGAACCCTTGATGTGCCTTCGAAATTTTCAAAGGAAGTGAATTTCAAACGCACACAAAAAAAGGAGAGGGAGCGCACGTACTGTTTTGATGCACTTATGAAGGATAGATTCGTGGATGAGGTCGAGTTTGCCAAGTTCCCCGATGAATTTGATGTTGCCAA
This sequence comes from Sebastolobus alascanus, assembly GCA_916701645.2. Lineage (NCBI taxonomy): Eukaryota > Metazoa > Chordata > Actinopteri > Perciformes > Sebastidae > Sebastolobus > Sebastolobus alascanus. The sequence continues at coordinate 969,327 of CAKAOJ020000050.1, forward strand.
GCATCTTGACCTTGGCAATGGAACGCTGCTCCTCCTCCTCAGAAGTAAGAGGGTTGTCATGTTTGTCATAGACTGAAGTGAGAGGAGAAGCAGAGGTTAGTGGTGGACAGGCGATGATGAAATGAGCTAAAAGATACTGCATCTCAAGACATGAGCTTACTTTCAACATTTCTGGCGCGGTTTTCAAATTCATCTTGAAGTTTGGAAATCAGCAGTCTTCTGAAGGTCTATAAGGGCAAAAAAAAGTTTCATTTTACAATTGAGTTGCAGGGAGGTATTAATAACGACAGCAATATAATGCTCATGAGAAAAACACCAGCTTTTATCGGGGGAGGAGTGGGGCAGAGAATAGTAATGACTGTAGTGATAAATGAGGAGAACAAATGTACTCACGGCTTGAACATTTATTTAACTATGCGGCAAAATGTGAGCAGCCACACTTACTGTGCTCTGCTTTTGGGATGTTTGGATCTCAGATGAAGGGCCATCAAAGTTTGGTGCGTCCTCTGCCAAACGCAGACATAGCTGAGCATAGAGCGAGCTATACTTCGGCTCTTCTAGGGCTTTGTCTACAATCTGAACACCGGCGAGGGAGGGAGGAGAGAGGGGAGAAACCAGAGAGGGACCACTCAGGTCATTAAAACCTGGATGAGAATGAGTCACTCAGAGCAGCCTGCCAAGAGTGGATGAATACATTTCCATTTAGCAGAGGACTAAAGAATAAAAATGTTCTCTTACCAGCAAGATGATTCCTTTAAGGACGAGTTTTGAATCTACGCCCGCGTTCAGGAGCTCAAGGCATAGCTTGTCAAACTTCTCAGGCGTGAGTTTGTTGAGTATGCTAGAAAAATAAAAACAAGAGGGGAAGGGAGAGGTGGCGAGATAAGGAAGTCAGTACGATTATGCAAGATCGAGATGTTGGCATGACATAATGTTATCAAGAAGGTTTTCCCATATGTTTACTTTGCATGTGGCGGTGTGCCCGAGTTAGAAAAAAAAAACTTGAAGCAAGACTGCTGGTTTGAAGCTGGGTATTTGTTTTAAGTTAATGTTAAGACAAAGTCAGTAAAATATTGTATCATACTGCATTATGTCTCAGCTGTAATCTTTCATAAATGATCCATCAACCGTTTGCTAATCCTTCACCAACTAACCACTCCTTCACACTTCTGGAGAAAGCTCCAGCATCACTTTGTTTGCTGTGACACAGCGCAACAGAGCCAATTAATAATGCTTTATAAATACACAGGCTTTGTTTACTAAATCTCATTATCCGAGTTTGTTTTTTACAGAGAGCAGTGTGTGAGTTCATGTTAGACACCTTGATTTTCTGATCAGGCATTTAGAAAAGCATGTTAGCAACAAGAGGAATCACAACCCAGGATAGTGAGGAGGGAGATCCAGAGGTTACCTTTTTTTATTTTGGTATATTATACAAAAGGAAAACAGCAATTTGATCTAAATGTGGCTAAATGATTGTACATAAATCTAACATGTGCAGTAGTTTACTTCATTTCTCTGAGCTCAGATTGCAGAGTGTAACATCTGCCTCCTGTTTTGGCCAGCTAGTCTACATTCTTGAGGGAAACTCTGTCATCTCTTCATATTTTGTACTTGTAAACATCACATGACACTGAGGGGAACAGGGCTTAAGTGCCTTTAGCAAAACACATGCCATCTTATTGACTGCAGAACTACTGCAATTCAACACTCACAACATGTCCCTGTTGGACTACATGAAGAAATGTAAAAACATGCAAGACACAACTGATTAACTCCTGATCTTGTCTTTGTAGCATCAGGGGAAGACTGAATAAAATGAGCATTTAGGGGAAACTGACCTTTGATTTTCTGACAGATATTAGATATTTTCTTTAAAGGTGACATATCATGGTCATTTATAGGTTCATACTTGTATTTTGGGTTTCTACTAGAACATGTTTACATGCTAAAATGTTCAAAAAACACATTCTTTGAAATATTGTCTGTCTGAATACACCTGTATTCACCCTCCGTCTGAAACGCTCCGTTTTAGTGCCCGTCTCTTTAAGAACCCCCCTCCTGAAAAAGCCCAGTCTGCTCTGATTGGCTTGTGAGAAAAATATGGTGCAACTTTGCAAAGGTAGTTCTCAAGCTGTGGGCGGTATATTCTGATAAGCCTGCACGAGACATAGGAAGGGGAGCCAAATCTGAATGGCTTGTTGAATCACGTTTTCTGATCTAAGACAGCCCACAAAAAACTGACTTGTTGACTGAGTTGTTTTATTTCACAGTTTGTGGGTTGGTTGGCACTCCAGATACCCATATGTCTGAGCACAAGCACTGAAAATGTGAGTTTTTCATGAGATTTCCCGTTTAAGTCAACCTGACCTCAAGTCCTGTAACCTTTCTCATAGACACTGTTCCAAATTTTTAAATTATTAGTCAAACATTTACTGGCTTTTTAATTCAGGAGAGCTCTTCTGGCAATCATGAGTTAAATTTGGCAAGTCAAACCACACTCACTGTTAACCCTTTGAACTCTGCAACAGAAATGGTCCGCCAGTGCCTACTCTGGTATTTTTGCTTATTTCACAAGTTAAGTTATAACTTCAAATTCTCCATATCCCTAAAATCTGTACAACCTAAGCTAAAAGATTATATAATTATATATAATTGTCAATAATCCATAATAATTGACAAAAGTATTGAAATTGTGTCAAATTAAATCGTTTTCCATACAATATTACTAAATAAACACACAAAACATATTGATCCAACATATTTCTAAATGTAGAAACATATTGCTTAAATATTTCTTAACACTCACACAAGTTATTTGAACTATGCACAATTTTTTGGTTTTTGAGATAGAAGTTTTGAGAATTTTTAGGAATGAATGCTCTAGCTATTACGTTTTTTATTTCACATTTATTTAGCAGCATTTAACAGCGATCTCCCACAGCCGCCTGCGGGGCAATACTCTGGCGCCACCGCGCATTTTACCATCGGTCTTGGCTTTCTGCGTCAAAAAGAATGAATGCTCTAGCTATTATGATTTTTATTTTACTTTGACTTACAGGATCATGCAAACAGTGATCTCCCACGGCCGCCCTCGGGAGGTCTATTTTTTTAAGGGTTAATCAGATGGGTTTTCTAAATTTTGCAAGAATTGAACTCTGTACTACTGTTTTAGTACCAATAATCTTTGAGACACACGCGATCAAAACTCGTGTACAATATTTCTAGGTAAGTCTGGATAAAAAGTCATGAAGGAGGTAGCAAAAAATAATAACTTTTTGTCCCTGGGGATGGAAAATTAACTCATGCATACGGGCTTGGACCTTACCCCCTCACTTTCCTGAAGATTGCATCGTGTCGCTCTTTTTCGTTGCTGGAGTTGACATCTCGTCTAGTGCTTCGTGAAGGAACCCATCTCTGAACGCTTTGCCCTGGGGTTTTCCCCAGGAACTCGCTGTAGAAATACAGAGAGAGAGAGAGAGAGAGAGAGAGAGACTGAGCACCACAGAATCTGGTGACATCCTGGCTGGTACAGAAAACACCGCCCTTGCAATACAGTTATTGTTCTAGTAGGACAAAACCTAATCCCTTAAATGCTTATTTTACAAATGACTGCACACTCATACTACAATTGCTGCACTACCAGGTCCATTAACTCGTGTCCAAATTTACACAGACGGGCCGCAATAAGAAAAGAACCCCATCTCATTATTTACTTTAAACACATTTCATCCGTTGGATGTAGACAATAACCATGTGCCGTCAAAACTATATTTGTCCATTTCACACAAGTGTGAGTATGCTAGGCCTTTAAATGCTTTCCTCCTTTTTTACCCTTTGTTATAAAATAATCCCAGACTGCCCGGTTGGTAAACATGCTTGTGCTATCTGCAGCTGACATCATGTTACAGGACTTCTGGGTATTCAAATCAAAGTTTCCTGGAATTTGGGCCCTTTAATTGTTGTCTAGTCCAGTTTTTCTGCAGTGGGGGAAACTATCAGTGCCAATAATTAAATCACATAAAGTGTCCTCTTGAAAAATTCCAAATGACAAACCTGTTGCCGACAGTCTTGGGATAGTGCTGAGGTGCGCCCCTACCACCTCCTCCCCCCGAAGAAGCACTGTACAAGCAAACACAAGGAAGGGAACAAATTAGGTTCATGCAACACTGCACAAGATGGAATGAGCCTGTATCTTGATCTCATAAGAAACAAGATTAATTGTACTGCTTTAGTGTTGTTAAAAATATCAAAGTATCGATACTGAATATTTGAAACAGTTTCTATACGAATTTTCAACGGTACCAGCTGTGTTTGACACACACACTGCTCTCCTTCTTTTAATAAAAATCTAAACTTTTATGACCTCAATGTTTTTTCACAGTGGTATCGAAAATAGCATCAAATATCAATATTTTTCAAGGTATTGTATCGAAGTTAGAAATTCCAATATGGTAACAACATTATACTGCTTATTCATTCATACAACAATTATTTACACTGAAGGCACTAAGGAACAAGAGCCCCTGCTGATAGGTGAGATGACTTTACATTAAAAACAAAAAAATGCACAATTTGAAAACTAATCTGTAAGAATTCAATACAATCAGCCATAAAGATATACAATGTCTTCATTAAATGTGTCATAAATTGAACTATTAACTGGTTGAATCCTTGCACTTGATCACTGTATTTAGGAAGATTATTTAGGTTTTATAACTGCAGGAAAACTATGTTAAAACTGTCCAACCAATAAACCATCGGCTTAAACTGAGAGTCCAAACTAAGTAGAAATAATGGCCTGGCTAACAGCTTCATGAATAAACATTGCACGATGCATTTTGAAGTGACTGTCACGATCAGTTATTGGAGAGCCAGAGATGCAGCTTCAAGTATGACAATGCACACACTTATAGATCAACGCCAAATGCAGCACAACTACGACATTTGTTTTAAAACAAAAACGATCTCCGTCCAGACGAGTGTTTTAGGGCCGTTTCAGAATTAATCTCCGTCCTTAGTACCACGCCTGAAAACACATCACGTGACTATTGACGTTCACTGTGCATGATGTGCATGGACACGGGAATTGATGACAAGCACTCAAATAATAGCTTCCCTCCTGAACATGTAGGCAGTAGTAGCATTATAAAATGCTGAATTTAACTGCACAACAGCTGCTAACATAGACAACAAGGTCAGCAACGCTTTTAACTCGTTATCCATGTTGAAATTAACCACTGGTGGTCGAGGCTGATGTTTGTTTTATGCGTTGTAAAACGAAAACGTATTAGTGTGGATTTAGCCTCAGGTGATGCCGTGTACATTAATGCACGTTGGTTGTATCTTCCACATTTATAACTAAGGCTACACTTTTCATGTTGCACATGCGATTTCCATTGGGTAATTGCTCCCCAAATAAATCCATTATTTATTTGGGGAGCAATTTGGTTTTCTGTTATGCAACTTACAAGTCTTTCCTACCTCTGCCTTTTATTGGGGCAGTTTAGTCAGCTTAAGGTATATTTTATTTTTCGACAGGTTGGTAGTTTTCTAAAAATTGAGTTCAAACAAATCTCCAATCTGCTGCACTTTTATTTAGTTTGGCACAGCTCAGCAGTAGTGTATGCTTTTGTAAATGGCTTCTGTTTGATTGTTTTGAAGAATGCATTATTGACTAACCTAAGTTTGAGAGTTACTGATTTAATGCTCGCAAATAAATTATTGCCAAGTTCAATCAGCTTTATGTTGCTGAACTTTTCCCTAAAAGCATGCAGTGTAAATTATCAGAAGATAACTAATAGTAATCAAAATCACCATTAGATTTCGGTCATGATCTTAGATAACTGATTGGATGACCAAAACACTATGATGCACAAAAGCTAAGGCGACATGCACGGTTTCAGGTGCAGTGGAAAAGCAGAACAGGTTGTTCTTCACACTGACTGCTCTGCTGCTGTTTGAACATAGACATCATGGTCTATTAATATTCAAATTTTTATGACAGTGCGTTGAATTGCAAGTCAATGCAGCATATCGGCTGGTGACTGGGACAGATTATTTGTTTATTCAGGGCGTCTGCAAGCCTTGTGAAATTATATTCAAGGCATTTTTAAAACATTTTATTAACTAGGACTGGGCAATATGGAGAAAATCAAATATCCCGATATTTTTTTTACCAAATACCTCGATATCGCAAAAATATTGTAGGGTTGACCATCAGTGTTTTCACAAAATATTTACACAATTTTTGATAATCATCAATAATGTGGATATAATGACTAGGTGGGTAAAGGAACAGCTAGAACAGTCTGTTCAGTTCAGAAAATTACATCACTTTACTGTAATGCAGCCTTCAAAACCAGAAAAAGACAACACGAATGCCATATTATGATATCCAATCACAATATTGATATAATATCAATATATTGCCCAGCCCTACGGTAAACCAATTTGCCATCTGCCAAATAACATGTGAAAATAGTAATTTCTGGAACCCACTGAGAAGGTGCACCACAAAACAGCAACCTTAAATACCTCAAGATGATTTAAATATTTAATATACAGTATCCCAGAGTATCTGAAGCCTCAATCTAGTCATTTTAAAACATAATCCAGGGTGTGAGACATCCGGTTGACAGTGACTCTCTATACTGTAAAACAGGGTGAGTGCTGCCACCACCAATATTAAACCAACGGGACAGAAATCCTATCAAGGCTCATTATGTCTACCTAACCCCCCTTTCAAAATGTTTCACAAAGAGAAGTGTCTGACAGCCATTTTGAGCCTTCCCACATCCTGCTTTGTTCTCAAGGCCGGAAGTTCCTGCCCAAAAAGCTAGCAGAGGGCTATCCATGGAAGAAAAAAAAAAAAAAAAAAAGGATTTCCTTGTTGTTATGTTTTCTGCTCAAGCTTTGGTTTATTACCTGAAACGAGAAGCACCCCCTTCTGCAATCACACTCTCCACTTTGGCGGCTTGACAATGAAGAATACTCAAAAGAATAAGAATAATAGGAGGGGATGGGGGGAAAACGGTGCTGAGGAAGAGAAAAGGGGAGTGCAATTAGTAACCGCATGGGGGGGTTGGGGAGGAAAACAATGCATATTCATAGGCTACATCATTAGCTACAACAACATTATAACACAGTGCACGATGACGTATCCAGCATTATCTTTAAGGACGTCAGATAGCTTGATAAACAGTTCAGTAGCCAGAGCTTTGTTTAAAGGCCTGTAACACCACTGATGACAAATCTAATTACCACGGCAACCAACGCACTGACGTGAAATATAAACAGGGCATGTTACACACCGCAAAATTAGTAGTTGAGCATTAATGAGCGTGTTTGGCACAATGACAACAAAACGTATAATTAAAGTGCTTGTATTTTCTCTGCTACAACAAAGCAAAAGGTGCGTCAGCTAACCGGGCTAAAGCTAAACGGCTAACATTAACTAAACCGCCAATTAGGTTGATAAATACGCAAGTTAGCTACGTCACGACATGGGTGAGATGTTTACTACGTTTGAGTGCAATCGTTTTAAACTATTTACAAAATGGTTCCGTCGGGTTGTGTAACCTTATGTTAAGATACATGTTTTGCATGTTACATTAGAATAACGTCATCCGAGATGCAACTGTGTGCGTTATATATCTGCTATTTAGACTGGAAACTAACTGATTTTTATTGCAAATGCACCTTCAGTTGTAGCACACCCCTAAATTTCGTTGTATAGGAGACTGTGCAATGACAATAAAGGCGATTCTAGTATAAACAAGGACTAAGCATGCAAACCTAACGTTGCACCATTATGATGCAGTGAATTGGGGCAGGGCAGCGTGGTTAGCCGCTAATGTTTGCTTGTATAGCCATTAAACCCATCATGGGCTGAGACTATAAAGGATTTAAGGCCAGCTTTTGAGTGGCTCGAATAACGTGATGCTACACTAGTCATATAACACGACATCTAAAATATCTATTTTCCTGTAAATGCTAGTTTAAGAGTAGCTAGGCGACGACGCCATTTTCTACTTGAATGTAAACCGTCGGTGAGCTAAGCTATCTACCGGCTCCCTAAGCTAACGTTAATATTCTCCGGTTAGCTTTTAGCAAGCTTATGGTTTTAGACGTTGGTATCTTAGCATGAGAAGCCATTTTGGATGGTGCGGTTTTTTTGCAAGGGAGGAAAAAAAAATCTGCCTTACCTTCACCAAAGCAACTTCAGCTTTATATTGTTGTGTGACTACCAAAGAAGAAACAAGACAAATGTGAAAGATAGACGGGGTACGCGACGGGTATCAGGAGAGCTGAAAGCATAAAGATGACCGCACGAAACACACACATCAAATCCGTTACTTGGCTTGTTTTGCGTTAGCTAGCTGGTAGAGCGCTCAAGAGCTTGCTGCTGCTGCCTTTTGGGGACAGAAGAAATCGCCAATTTGCATTGGTCACGTAGTTTGTTGCCATGTCAATCCTGGCCAATCACAGGAAAGATACGTTTTTTAGAGGCGTTTCCAGTAACGCATATCATCCAATGAGAGGCATCTTCAAACAGAAGAGCCCGCCTCCTTCATGTGATTGACATACAATTTAAGATCTGCAGTGCAGGAAAATATATTGGTTATTTACTCAAATTAAGAGAAATAAAGGCATTAATTAAATAACTACTTGGTAAAAGATCAGGTATTCTTTTATTTAAATTCATAGACAAATAATAATAATAGAAGAATAAAAGTGTGAACAGTATTTGACAATAGAATGTGTAGAAAAACATCCTTGCTTATATTTTCCATATAAGCTCAAGTTGTTTAAGGAAATAATGCATTGTAAGATTTGCAAATAAGTCCTATAAATGAGCTGTATACACATTTCAAATAACTTTTATTTTGCTTTTGACACTTGTATTATCTGATTGTCTCATTATTTTATGATTCATGGGATACAGTATATCCTCATCATTTGACTTCAGCTGTGGAGGACCGGAAGTTTGAATAAAGATTACAGTCCTATTTGTTCACAGTATGTACTTTAATTTGGTCATATAGCACAGAGACATTTCACATCACCTCATTGGCCTGAGTTAGATATTTCTTTTCATTTATATAAATAAAAACACTGGCCAAACAACACAAACATATACATACCATATTAACCATATATCAGAAGTACATAATACTATAAGAGCCATAAAAATGTAGCACAATATTAAACCTGACCTAAGTTTCCCTAAAAGTAGTTCATTTTTAATTCAGAGGAATCAATAATTGGCCTATGTTAAGAAAGGGATTCAGGGTTCAGGCTGCCAGAGGCTGCAAGTGACACATTATTTACTCTATATATATTTATTTTTTACATGAAAGTGCACACACTCAACTGTAATGATAGTAGGCTTATAACATCTGATGGATGCAGCAGTCATCTTGAACACATGCCCTTTTGTTTAGAGGCTCATCCACTCTGCTACATCTGTACGGATGGATGAAGTCAACTGTCCACTGCCACTCACAGTCCGGTTTTGAACAGTTATAACTAACTTCATTTTTTTTTTACTTCATCCACAACTGCCAGGTTTGGAGCTGCATCAGTCCAGGCAAAGGACAAACTGCAGCACATCACTCAGTCTGCTGAGAAGGGCACGGGTCACGACCTCCTTTTCTCCATGCAGACAGGAAAATAATTGGGCACCTCCATCACCCTGGATGCCCCCAAACTCCCCCTGGCACTTCCAGCTAATCAACCCTCCACCCTCGTCACCTTTACTGCTGCACTGTGGCCAAGAAAACATCACAAAAGGACGAGAAGCACGAAATCCAATGGTTTGTGGAATCTGAACACAATACTTAATATTTATTGTTTTATTCCAAACACATCTCACTAACCATGACAGATATACTGCCGTTAAAACCTTTGTAAATACTGTCAGTGAATTTTTTCTTGTTGTAATATGTGGATAATGTCTGCTGTGTTATTCATGTGTCTAATGTGATGTTGATGTCTATGTTTTGATATTACTGACTGTAACTTGAGCTTACCCACCATGCTGTACCAAAAGCAGATTCCACCGACTTTGGTTGTGTGGTCATTAATAAATTATTTATTGACTGATATTTAAAGGTCCAGTGTGTTGGATTTAGAGAGATATTATGGCAGAAATGGAATATAATATACATTACTGTTTTCATTAGTGAATAATCACCTGAAAGAATCATTGTGTTTTCACTAGCTTAAGGCTGGCCCATATTAAAAGAGGCAGGAAGAATTAGTGATGTTATTTTTTGTACTACTTTGTACTGAAAATTCACGCAGGATGGATGAAGTCATGGAGACACGTTAAATAAACACTTGTGTTTTTGCCACAAATTAACAAGTTGGTCCTCCATTTCTGAGATCCATCTTACTACTACTTTATGCTTCACGTTTTGCATTAGCTCATGCATTAGCTCATGCATTAGCCGCGGCCGCCATGACTACGGCAGTCAGAGCCGGCCCTAGACCTTTGGGGGCCCTAGACAGGATTTGATTTGGGGGCTCCCCTCATTGTAATGAGTTGCCACTTCACATGGCACTGAACCAACTTTTGTATTGTAACTATTAGTTTAAGTTCACATAATGTACAAATAAACTTGTGATGACTAAAGTGAGACCTATTAGTAGCATCCCTTTCTTTAAATAGACTACGGTAAACACAGTTTTTGTCTATTACCTCCTAACCCTTGATCTAAGTTTGATGCGTATTTTAGTGTTATGTTCTCATTGGAAAGGGGCAGGGCAAAACCTCACTTAAATCTTCATGTGTAAGATGTCTGAATGTAGAAAAGATATAACACAACCCAAAAGATATGATGCACAAGACAACAAGACAATTATTTAGATGTGCATCCATATTGCCCAGTATGCCCAGCTAATCAGCATTTTAAATTCAATACTTAATCAATAGTCAATAGAAGTTGTAAACATTGACACCGTTTTGAGATGGGGGAGGCGGGGCCGTGCCAAATTTGCGGGCCTTGCTTGGTGAGCGCATAGGGCCAGCTCTTTTATAAGCTCTCTTGTGGGACATTTCAAGCACTCTTGGTGGTCCTCTGGTAACCGTGGGGGCCCTAAGCAGCCGCTTAGTTCGCTTATGCCCAGGGCTGGCTCTGACGTCAGGGGTTGTCCTGCTTCAGTCAGCTTGGTTCTCTATTTACTATCGTTCTTTCCCACGTGCCCGCGTCATTGGCTGTCCTCGGGGTTCCCCACACACAACAGGATATCCCATCGTAAATATTGAACATGTTTAATGTTTGCGATTTGAGATCGGTGCAGCCAGGGTGGACTTCCAAGCCAATCGGGCAACACACCTCACACCACAGGCATATATATGGAAAGATAATCTTTAGAACCATCAAAAAATCAGGGCTTTGCTGACGATAACAGGAGGGGGAATCAGGCCCAAAATCAGCTTGATTCTCGTGTAGTGTGTACTCGGCATTAGAATGAGCCGTTTATATCTACATGGGAGTGGGTCCCCTTCACAGAGTCCGCCATGTTGCTCCGCCATGTTTCTACAGTAGCCCAGAACGGACAAACCAAACACTGGCTCTAGAGAGAGCCTGTAATGTATTTTTATGTTACCTTAAAGCCACCGTGGTTCTTCGATACGCATGGAAAGGGAGGAGAGAGCAGAGAGGTTTTCAGTCCACTAGATGCCACTAACCTGCTTTATAATAAAAAAAAGACATGAAAAGCTCACTTTTTACAATATGACCATTTAAATAAAAAAAAACTGTTCTCCTGGAATAAAAACTGTAAAAAGTTGTTATTTTAGTATAAATTATGAACAGACTCAACCCTCCTCCTCCCCATTCACCTCCAGTCTTCATCACATCCAGACTCCTTCCACTGAGCTCATCAGAAGTCCTGCTCCACATCCCATCATCCAGATCTTCAGCTAACTCTCTTCACCTCTTCACCACCACCAGTGTCTAGACTCCATCAGGGGGATTAATCCTGTTCTAACCATAGCATCACTACCACCCTATATATGACATCACGACGGGGTCTAATCACCAAAGACTCTCTCCACCTTTATTGTGCACCATGTAATTAATTTATTTGTTCACTCTAAATTAAATGTCTCCTGATTGAACTGTCATTTAGTGTAGGTCTTTGAAGTTACTTTTCATGTAGCTCCCGTGTCTCAATGGCAAGACTGTGTTGCACTGTAGTGAGGTCTTTGGAAATTTCATTTAAATGCTAATTCTAACAAGCATAAAAGCTGGGTTTCAAACCAAAACTACATCAGCTACTTTCACTACGAATCAGTGAAATTAGCAGGTGGTGTTGTGCTGAAATATCACATTTAATTGAAAAGCGCTAATCTAATATCCGTCTCTTTTGCCCACTAATAGTGTATGCAGGTTTTCACTCCGAGCCAACACAACAGCAGCTGATTTCGTGTTCAAGGTGAAAGGAGCTGGTCTAAATGAGTTGGTGTAACGTTTGCTTGAAAGAAACCCTGCGGTTATGTTCCCAGTGGGGGTCTGGAAGGGTGGAGAGAAAAACACAACAACCTGCTGAGATGTAGGAAATGACAAAACATGCGTAAGAAAGGTGACTTGTGGCAAACGGACAAATGGGGCGACCAAACACAGCAATGAGTGTCAAGATACACAGGAACAAAACTGACTGAACAGCTTGTTGTAGCATATTTAAAGAATACAGAGAGAACACCAGAACTGTTGTGCGAACTCAACTGTGTGTAACATCAACAATCATACATGCAGGTACGAACACGGCTTCCCAACCTGCTCAGGTCTTTTCCTTTGGAACAGGTAGAACGTACAAGAAAGTGCAGAATGACAACGAGGAAACAACCCACAGTACAGCAACAGACGCACCCAATAGGGATGCAAAACCGAATCGCAAAGAAAACTAAACCGTTCAATGATGAACAAACCTAGCTGTGTTTATTGACCCGTTGCACCCCTATACAGGCCTGCTAACTATTTGATGAAGTGCCAAAGACATAGAAGAGGTAATTATCTGAACATAGGCCTACTTTGACCATTAAGTATAGCCTGCCATATGTCATATATAAAATCTGTGTTATGGCTTCACATAATAACTATCAATCAGTCTATCTATTTATATATATTTTGGAGTTCAAACACATTGGAAATGGTTATGATTTTCTTCTCTCTAATGTGCAAAACAAACGGGATCGAAACTAAAACCGTGACCCAAAAAACACAACACAAACCAAACGGGTTTGTTGTGTGTTGTGGAAGGGAAGTTGTATGGACCATTGACTGTACTGTATGTATTGTATACTTACACACAGTCAGTGTACAGAAGATGAGCTAATTTTTTTCCCTTTATTCAGTAATTTATTTGAGGATGTATTTTAATTTGTATATAAGATAAGATAAGATAAGATAAACCTTTATTGATCTCCAGAGGGGAAATTCAGTTGTTGCAGCAGCACACGGACAGATACATACTGAAAAAGCATTTCATAAAACACTACAGAGTATTTATTTCCACCGTAAATGAATTGTAATTAAAATGGCCATACAGTATATAAAGAGGATGTGACCTTGGTGTCTTCAGTGGTAGTTATGACGTGGATTGCAGGTCTGTTTTGTATGATACTCTGCAGGTGTTCATGCTATTATATTGATACACAGCTGCACAAGAAAATCAATTATTTAGCAAAGAAAATTTAATTATATTGACATTTCAAATGCTTATAATGTTCTGATGCTGAAAGACAGATTAAGAAGAATCTACTCTTATAGAAAATCCTCCCACAATAAACAAAGGGAAAAAAACACAACCTAATGGTTGATAAAAGTGATATAATTGCTTAAAACTGTAATAAATAGCTGGACATGGAACGAGACAGAAATGAGAGTTGTACGTAGTTCATTAAATCTTCCACTAGAGGGCAGGATGAGCCCTCCAGTTGAGATGAAAGACATCAAAAGGGTTCATGGACTTGTGCTTCTCTGTCGCTGCGTCCTCCATTAGGATGCACTCCCAGTCTGAATCCCATTACCTTCCCCTATCATAACCACTGACTTCAAACCCCGCAGACAGAATACAACACATGTGTACCGTACCCTTGACAACACTATCATGTTGTTCTCTCTCAACTCTTTTTATCTCTCTCTCTCTTCATTGTTCTCCAGACTTCCTTGCAGGACAACTTTCATCTTGCGGGTCTGCAGTAGCCCTTCTTATTGCTTCACGAAGATAAAGATCTCTGACCCAATTAGCTGTCTTTATTAAATAACAGTCCACTGGCCCTCATTTAAACCGCCAGCCAGCCCTCACACCGGCCTCGACCCCTCCTTTTGTGTTTTTACAGTACAGAGTGATTACAGATTTAATTAGCTGAGGAGGACATGGCCTCCGTATCCATACTGATATATTTATGCAGAGTTTGGAGATAGAAGCCTCGGCTGTGTGATGATGACTTGCAGGGGAAATGAAAACAGAGGTTGGGCTCAAGTTATCTGAGACGACGTCCACACTTTCAGGTCGTAAAAAATGCTGTCCACACTGGAACACCCATCAATAGGAAAACCGCTAAATCTCTTCGTCCTCTCTGTCCCCTCCAGCTCCTCATCACCACCCATGTTGCGTTCTAAACTTATTGATTTAGCTCTTTTCTTTTACATATTTTTCTGAACTTAAATAGAAAATAGTGATATAATCAGGTGTTATAAATGACACGTGTTAACCAAAGTGAGCAGTAAGTCCTATTATACGTTGCTGCTCTATAGACGTTACCAAATCACTATTTTATGATCATAAAGTTTCTGACAAATTGAAAATATGACAACACCTGTACTGTGTGTGCAGCTGTATTGATTTAAAATGAGAAAGTTGCAGTCGACAGAAAGTTATCATCCCAAAAGCTCTGTTCTCCTCATTCATTTAAAAAAAAATGTAAATCTTAATATTTAAAGGACCAGTATGTAGCATTTAGGGGGATTTATTGGCAGAATGGAATACAATATTAATAAGTATGTTTTCTTTAGTGTATAATCACCTGATAATAAGAATTGTTGTGTTTTTGTTACCTTAAAATGAGCCGTTTATATCTACAGAGGGAGTGGGTCCTCTTCACGGAGCCGGCCGCCATGTATCTACAGTAGCCCAGAACGGACAAACCAAACACTGGCTCTAGAAAGGGCCTTTCGCGTTGTCACGTCGGCCACCGTAGTTCTCCTACATGCTTGACACATGGGAGAAGTTTCAGTTGGTTGCAATTTGCAGCCTCACCGTCAAATTCTACACACTGCACCTTTAAAGGACGGATATACAGACATGGCAACGCGTTCTCATCCCAACTTGCTTAGGCTCAGGCAATAGAACCACTATAGTTAGGTTTAGGAAAAAACAACATGGTCAAAACTACTAGGTTTGTACAGTGAAAAAGACACTGAACGTTGTGAACACGGGACACAAACAAACAGCTGATTGTAACATGACGCGTGGGACATGAAGAGTGGATGAAGGCCTTGTGTTTGTTGGACCCATCCACCTCCCCTCCCGCCCACCCACTCGTTGTGTCTCTTTTCGCTCTTAAAGCTATGTCACCACACTACCGGCGCACTTTCCCTGAGCGTTTAATATTGCCGCGGATGGGTTTACATTGTAGCTGATGTAAAAGCTCGGTGTGTCTCGTACCGACGCTAAAGGGTGTCGGTATCTAACGCCGTCGGCTGTCACAAAGCGTCTGTATTTGACGCCCGGGGAATGAGAACTGGCTAAGGACAGCGGACGTGCACATAATTCTGTTTATACTATATTGGGTGTCTGCCTGCACAGATGTGTCCCAGATGGCACGTTGATCATAACTCCTGGGCTGCATGCAGACGTCTGCACAGGTTCTGTGCAGATATCATGGACATGGAAAGTATAATTTGAGCTTTTAACATGGACGGAAGACCAAAGGGAGGGAGAAAAAGATGCTAAGCTTGAGTGCTGTCTTGAGGTCACGTAGGTGCTCTATATGGGGATGCTGACGTCATAGATACAATGAAAACATGATGTACAGTACAACTGATTTTTTTTCCACCCAGGTGGTAATCTTTCCGCTGCAGGAAGATGCTTAGGTATTATGTACAGGCAAGGCAGCAATAATTGTTTCATACTTTGTTCTACTTAAGAAACATTTGCTGTCATTATAGAAAGGTTTCTGCTGCTATGAATAAAGGCTAATGGTTTACAAGAAAGTAAAATATGCATGTACAGTAAAAGCAGACGAATGGGGTTATCTCTTCAGTCTGAACGCAGAGTAAAGCTGTCACATAACGTAAGCGTCAAACTTAGCTTCTACTTGTGTTTCTCTCAACAGGATTTTAAAAGGAGCCTTTGAAAGAGCCAGGTACTGTCAAAGACCTGCGAGGGGAGTGATGCTTTAAAAAAACAACCAGTGTGACCTTTTTCCAAAGACGCATTTATCGCTCACTGACAGCCACATGAGTTTGAGGTGTTTTTTTTGTAGCTTGAGTAAACAGGTCTGTCTGTGCTGGAAAGGTGAATGATTGTTTTTTTTTTTCTTTGCACAGAAAAGCAAGTTATGAATTTAGTTGTAATTCCTTTATCATTTCTTGTAGCTGTGTGCCAAAATGTCTTCTGAAATGTTACTGAAAGCCACAGGACAGTGGGAATAATCTGATGAAATACCACTGATATCTGAAGCTGGGTCACGGCATTTTAATTATCTTTAGTAGCATAAACATCTTGACAACAAGGTCATGCTTTGCACCTTTTCCCGCTGGCTATTTATACCAGGTTCACCTTTAACCCGCTCCTATGTGCAGTCATCCATGACCTTCAGAGGACATAGAAAATATGAATGAAACACTCCTCTGCTCTCCCCTGAGATGTGTGTGACCTTTCTCACACATTTCAGAGCCTCTATTTATCCAGGGGAAAGGTTCTCTCAGCATGCTGTTTTTTTCAGCTCCACAAGCTCTGCGTTTATGCAAAATTCACACCTGAGAGATGCCCAGTGCTGCCAAAGTCTTCTACCGTCGGCCAACGGGCAACAGGACCAGCAGAAACAAGTCCACGCTAAAACATTTCAACATACCACAACAGATACTGGTAATGCACATGCCATTTGGTTGTATTGTGGTGTAGTATTCTGACCTCTGACCGATCACATACAACAAAAAGAGATGAGATATTTCCAGCCGGTAAATGCAGGGTAATACAGAAAATGGTAAGGACACCAGATTTCTAAGAATCCGCCTTCTTGCAATGACATTCAATCATCATACAAGGTCAAACCCATCATGGTGCTGGAGGTAACGACACTGTTTTTCACTAACAGTGACCTTACAAGCATATAACATGTATTTTGAGTGAGGCAATGTGCTGTTTACTGGGGGAAAAAAAATTCTGGCTCTGCTATTTCCCACTGCCTACACAACTTCACACCACATATCTATGGTTTGTTGAAAGGTATTCTGGGAAATGGCTAACTGGAAAAATGGGCAAAAGACTGAAGCAGTTCATCCAAATATAACTCCTTGGACACACTGAAGATCACAGATTGATGCGATCTAACATTAGAAAATCTGAGTAATCCTTTTAGCCATGCTAGCTGCGTTGGTCGATCGATGGGTTGGTCCACCACTTTCGTCCAGGCTGAAGTATCTCAACAACTACTGAACTGACTGGTATGAAACTTTGTAAAGACATTCATGGACTCCAGAGAATGAAGCCTTATGATTTTGGTGATCCCCGGACTTTTCTTCTAGAGCCACTGTGAGGTTGACTGTTTCGTTTTATTGTGAAATGTCTCGACAACTATTGGATGGATTGTCATGAAATTTGGTTCGGACATTCATATCCCCCCTGAGGTTGAATTGTAATAACTTTGGTGATCCCTTAACCTTAACACGTAGCGTCATCATTAGGTCAAATTCATATTAGTCCAGTACTTTGGTTTCTGACCAAATGCCAAACCAAATTTTTTTTTTTCCAAAACTAATAAATAGTACTAATTAGCTAATGTTGACATGCTAACTCCTTCTACTTTCTACTATCTTCTAATCATAGACTGTATATAAAGATGGACGACATGTCAGCTCCCCAAAAGTGAAGCCAAAAGACCTGGATCGCCCCCTGGTGGCTGGCTGCAGTATAGGTCATAAGTCCCGCCCCCTCCATGTTAGCGGATGGGACATGGGCCAAAATAAAAAGTCAAAGTACACATCAAACACATTTTTTACAAAGATAGTTTCTGTCATTTTACTGTAGGTAGTTCTAATCATGCTGATGTAGTGTTCAAGTGTTCATTTTTCTGATAAGTTTGGTTTTAATTAGTTATTTGATGCTATAAAAAGGGGGTGAGACGTCAAGATTGACATCTGTGATTGACAGCTGTGATTGACAGCTGCTCTGACTGAAGTAGTCACGCAGCCGGAGGCTCGGGACTTGAAAGGAGGTCTAACTTTAACTTTGCATAACCATCACAAGTCTGTATAATAGAACTACATATACAGTCTATGCTTCTAAACATCAGCATGTTAGCAATGTCATTGTGAGCATGTTATTATGCTGATGTTAGCAGCAGCGTAACGTAATTGTGATTGGTCCCGGTGCAAATTTTTTCTTGGGCCATCGCACCAAACACAAGCACACGCTTGTGCGCACACACAGGCACGGACACACACAATTGCAAAGCAGACAATTGCTACGCCAACATGGAGAGGCTCACCATGCAACTCCCATCCTGCAGACCAGCCTTATATCAGCACCACGGACAGCAGCCAGAGCGCCAAATTACAGTAGCTGCGCACTTTCAAACATATGAGAGGTAACAATTGCATTGCTATAGATTTAAATCCCTGATCCCACTCCATAATAACAAAGAGAAACCTGCACTCACCCATTAGAAGTTCATCCTACAGGCCTTTTGCTCAGCAAAGTCATTAACAACACTGCTCAAGAAGAGGGCCCACCTACAATAGTAAAGCGGCAAAAAAATTGCCTTCTTATATGGGCCCCTGACAGCTTCTGGGCCCCTGTGGAACTGCACCGGTTGCATTTACGCTATTGGATGTTAGCATTTAGCTTGAAGCACTCCTGTGCCTATAAGTACAGCCCAACCACAGACTGTATAAGCAGTGGACATAGTCACCACCACGTAGTCATTGGTTTGTGGACTGCCGTTATGAAGCCTTGAGTTCGGCATTTTGACCGTCGCCATCTTGGTTTTTGGCAGTCGCCATCTTGTTTTTTTTTGCAACCCGAAGTGACACAAGAGGGTGGAGCTAAGTACAACTGAACGCTGAATAAGAAATTTTTTAGGCGACCAAAATTTTACAATTAACTTTCATGAACTGAAAACACACTCTGAAAGGGTTAAAGTTCAAAGACAAAAACACGGACAACTCCCAGACCGGACAACGCCGTGGTAGTGACCTGTCAATCACAAGGTAGCCACGCCCTAAAGCATACCCTGCTTTATGGTCTATTTGACTCTAAATGGTACCATAATTTACTAAATGAACATCATCACCACCACCACCTGCATCTTCTCCTGAAGTGTCTGATGTATCATGTTAGACATCCTTTTCTCAATATAGGATCAGGTATGAGAATAGGAACAGGCCGTAGTTGCAAATGTGAAAACAATTGACTGTGTGCAACCCTTTAATCCTTCCCCCTTGTCCCCAGAGGGTTTTATAAAACGTGTCCCATTCCCAGACTGTCTGCCGAGGTGCTGATAAACTGTTGTACATGTGACCCTCTTCACATGCGAATCAATAATGCACTGTGATATCTTCTTTTTAATCTCCCCAGTCAATTGCATTGTACCTGACAGGCTAATCTAAAGGAACGCATTACTGTTTGAGCGGCCCGTGGCAAAGGGTATCGCGCTCCGTATAAGAAAGGGCTTTCTGGCTGCTTGTATGAATTAGAGTGCAGAAAGCAAAATGACTTCATATCACATTTCAGACTCTACAAGAGATGTGGGAGAAATAATTCACTCTTCATGTGAAAATCAATACTGAGTCCATGTTTGCAAACTTGCAGTCAATTTCTGGTTCGTCACTAGGTGGTGATTTGTTTGACAGACTTTTCCATAAACTTCTCTAAGTGGAACAATTGATCACTTGTCAGCCGCATGTCAGAGTCAAGAACAACCTATTAAGACGTGGACAGACTGTGAGTGCATTTCCAGGATAAAGTGCAGGAGAATTACTCCACTATATTCCAAGCAGTGCAGATGAACAGGTGGGGATATGTTTTCTCTGTGGAAATCATCTGATATTTTTTATGAAAAAACTTTTCTTCAATTTTTTTTCTTTTCCTCATGAAAGGAACAAAATCTTGTTTGTTTGTGTTTTTCTCTTTGCCGCATATCTCTCCCGTCTTGGGAATGCAGGATTAAAATATTAGCACTCCCTATTCAAACTCTTCCCTCTAGTTCAAAACAAAAATCAATACGAGCGCCATTATGTAAAAATGTTCAAAGAAACCCGGTCCCAAGGGTGGGGCCGCTCTCTGAGAGTATTCTGGTGTATTTAGACTTGAGGATATATACCCCTCTGATACAACCAAAGACTGCCTTTGGATTGAAATTTTAAAGAAGTTCACTTGAAGCTAAAGCCTTTTTTTGTTGCTCGAGATTGTTCTCTTTATGCAATGTGGGATAATCCATTTTTTATAGTTTTATGTTAAGTATTCATGATGCATATGTTTGTGTGTGAATGTCAGAGAAGGACGCATGGCTCCTGGGTGTAATTGGTCCCTGCACACAAATGTTTTTGTACACAGGGAATGTCACTTTCCATACAGTCGATGCTGAGGGGCTGAAGTGGTGCGGTCCCTTGATGCTGGCAGTGGAACGTATAGAAAGGTCTCTTATTAACAGCCCACAGTGGGGCTGATCTCAGAAAAGAATCCAAACAGTAAATCAGACAAAGCTTGGAAGGTAAAACTTTGAGGTCGGGCACCGAGCACCAATATATTCATTGGGAGCGTTTTCCTTCAGTGAACAAAATGAAGATTTGTGTTCTTTCGTGCTGTGCGTTTAAAATGGTTACTCCCTGCTGACATTAAACGCCTAAATATGAATACAATAAATCTTCTTTTATCTCTCAAATTGTGTTAAAAAAGGAAGGACCGTAGCGGCACAAAATGGCACTCAAGCACACCATTACTCTGGACCTCGGTGGTAATTTTGCACCATGCCAATTACCACGCCCCGTCATTTGTGCCGTCCAAACAGTAATGGGCAGCCTAACACGAGAGAGCAAAAGCATCCGTAAATAATTTCTCGCTATGGAAATGGAGGAGACCAGTGAGCCTTGCTGCTAATTAAAAAGCCACCGCTCGGGCCGATTCCTCTCCCTCATTAGAGCCTGCAGTCCTCCCCGGCTCGGAGAAACACGCTGTGTTCCTGGACCGAGCGGGCATCAAGAGAAGAAGCAGTCAGAGGTTATAGGACTAAGAAAAACAGAGGCGGCTTTGTGGAGGATGACATCCAAGCCCAAATTAAGTTAATTTGAGATTCTGCGACGGGCCTGTCAAGTCCTCACAGCGTCAGGACTCCAGCAGACATGTGGCTAATAGGCAGGACAGCAGAGAAGACACAGTGTGAGCTGCAGAGTTAGCGTCATTCTCTCTGTCCCTTCACTGACACTGAACCCGCTGGCACTTTTTTGGGAAGGAAATGTGCGAGGTGCATCTGGTCTACATTGAGGTTGTCTGTAAATGCTTTGATTGACAAATTATTGCAGTTGTGGGTTGTTATGTTTGTGATTCTCATTAGGCAAATAAATTGATTCGTCGAATTTTGGTTGGACAACTGCCACAGCATAATGGATGAAGCGTAATGGTATATGCCTCCGTCCTTTCCACGCTTCCCATTAATTGTCTAAGCAGCCGTGCAGTGCGTTCTGGTAGCCTGGTGGCGCGATTCGAGAGACGGGGCATCACGTCGGCCGCTCCTCATTTGCATAAAGTTGAAGTCTAGGCTACTTTATGCAAATCAGGGACGTCTGGTGAGAGTCGCCGCCTCTGGAAAACTCCCTAGAAACTTTTAAACTAAACGTTGTTGATCTAAAATAAAGACAGATTCAGCAACAGCATGGCTTATTTCTCACATAAAATGTTTTCAGAAACACATTTCGGTGAACTGTTTTTCGTGATACAAGAGAAGAAAGTTTCCAAACGAGCTGCCATGTTGGTTTGAAAGCTGGGAGCAGCCATGGATGAATTAAGAGAACATTCATACAGCATCGGAGGAAGGGGCCCCGTTCATTCCTATTAAAGTTGCTCAGTGGCGCATGAAGCGAGTGGAAAAGTACCCGGATCTTCCGCATCCATTGGGCCCATGGAGCAGGCGCAGTAGCGTCCGTTCGGTCACATGGCTCGGTCACAGGCGTCACGCTGTCGTCACGGCGTCGTCACGGCTTTCTAACTCCACCTCCCAGCCCTCGCTCCAGCCTCGGTCTGGGGCTCGGTCACATGAGCGGAGGAAGGAAAATAACTCTGGATTCAGCTATTAGTGCATTTTACAACTTTATGGACCTAATGATTTAAATAAGGGCTATTAGAGTGTTCACACTGGGAAGTTGATTTACCTCAAAAAAAATATTATTTTGCTGAGTTACAGACGTCTCTTTCCCAACGTAAGTCTATGGGAAAAAGTATTTTTGGGCCCAATGGCCTCGCATGACGGACACGGAAGTTGCAGTACCGCCGTTTGGCCACTACGAAAATTGGCATCAACGGCGCTCTTCCTGGGGGTTTGGGAGCAGCAGCCCACAAGGGAAAGCGTTCGTCCAATCAGGTGTCTAGTGCCTTGTGTCTCTTGGCAGCCCATCAAGCGTCCAATGCTGGGAAGCGAGGCGATCCCTCGCGATAAAAAACGCCCCTGTGGACACGTACCATAAGAGGGAGACATCGGCATGCCTTCCTTTGATTTATATTCAAATGAGCCATACACACAAAAAAATGGATTTCATGTCATCTCCCAAAGGGTTTTTTATGTTAATATTCCAACTCGTGGATTAGAGGTGATTCCTCTTTTTGCAGCACCATCTGAGAGAGGTGCATCAACAAAGGAGCACAAGCAGAAATGAACGTTGACTCCGCCGTCTTATGTGGAAACCCGCCTTCCCTTTTTGTTTGTGGTTTTCTAAACTAACAAATTACCACCTGGTCCTCAAATTCACACTTGAAAGAGATGTCTTTTTCTCTCTCCTTCTGATGAAAGTGTTTTCAGCATTAAACTTCAAAGCTGCAGGACAGAAGTGGATGAGGAACGCTCCACCGAGCAAAATATAGATGTCTTTCCTTACAGCAACGCTTATAGGATCATGAATATGGCCTTTAACAGAGTATACTATGTGACAAATGTGGTTAAACTTAGAGTTTGATGGATATCTAATTGGGCACCTTGGTGGTTTCCACAGTTATTAATTCAAATGGCAACAGCAGAACCTCATTTAATAATATGAATAAGATTTGTCCTCCAGCTGTGAATCTTTAGTCATTTTGCACTTTCTCCCCGTAATGGTTTCTTCTAATAAGTGAAATTGAGCTACTCTTGGAACTTGCTGGAACAGCCGGAAGCAGCCCTGGAGGTCCTCAGAGCCACTGAGGGACACAGTATTCTCTGCAATTATTCTGTAACCACAACTTGGATCGCCATAACATAACTGTGCCAGCTGTCCTTGCGCTAGATTGAAATGCTGAAAAAAAACCCTCCTTTCATTGCTTTCACATGGTGTACCCTCAGGTGAAATTCATATTTATTGTCTCAGAGGAAGAGTATCAGCACTATCTAAATTTTATTTTAATTTAAAGGGGACATATCATGCTCATTATCTGGTTCATGCTTGTATTTTTGGGTTTCTATTAGAACATGTTTACATGCTTCAATGTTCAAAAAACACATTATTTTTCTCATACTGTCTGTCTGAATATACCTGTATTCACCCTCTGTCTGAAACACTCCGTTTTAGTGCATTTCAACGGAATGGCAACGGATTTGCGTTGCTAGCAAACAGCTTGGGTCCATGTTTACATCCTGTCAGCTGATGTCATTCACATACACTGCAAAAGGAAATAAACTGGGACACATTTAGTATGTTTACGTTTAAAACTGTGAAATAGTCTAAATATTGTAGATTTGTGACATCACAAATGGACAGAAATCCTATCGGCTTGTTTCAAACGCACAGTTTCTGAATACGGGCAGTGTGTATTTCTCCATGGATGAGTGTTTTGATACTTTCACAGTATTTACATATCACTTAAACTTGCTTTATAATATAAAACACATGAAAATTTCGCTTTTTACAATATGGGACCTTTAAAGAAAAATATGTATGTATTTATGCCATTACATAAACCAACTTCTTCAACTTCTCTGTAAGCCTATAACCCTATGCCTACGTCTACAATGTGATGTTACTACACCTTTAATTTGGGCTACAGAATGCTATTGCTTTGACTATTCTACATTGCTTAAGACTGTATATTAAAATAAATTGTTCTGCCACTCAAGAGTCCCTTTCCTTAACTAGACAGACAGATGACTCCTTCAAGACACTGTAGTCAATGAATGATGGATTTATTGCGCACCATCGTTTAGTATTGACAGTATGAGAATGGAGTAAAACTGAAATGAAGACAGCAAATGAAGGAAACAATGAGTAAGATAAGCCTTATTAATATACATTTCCATGCCTATTATAGCTAGCTGAAAGCCATTAACAGGACAGGTTACATGGTGAACAATAGTGCATAACACATAAAAACATGGCCTAACCTAGCCATCCACACAAAATATAAACATTGACGCAAATATGGGCATCTTATAAAATATGTACTTACAGACAATGCTTCTAAAAGTGTTTCCAAAAGAAGATGGCTTCAGATGCTTTGACTAAACAATGGTGTTCCACAATGTGCTTTCTACCCAGGAGTGCAAGGAAAACAAAGATGGCCGCCCACAGGGTTCAAAGGACAAGCAATAAAGCCTGTGTTTAAAAGAATCAGCACCAGCTAGTGGCTGCAGAAATTAACTGAAAGTTTATTTTTCTCAGGCCAGAACATATATGTTTTTTTGGCACCCCCTGCGGCCGCCACAGTCACAGCCCAAACGCACTGCCCCCATTCAAAATGAATGGGCAGACTTGCGTTTTTGCAGTCTTACACACAACAAACAGAACCGTCCATGGTTCTGAAACAATGAGAAACAATGGACGCGATGAGTAAATGTAAAACTGCATGCAGCAGTGGGCGTGGGTGGCGGTGACCAATATTGTTGGGCTCCTTTAAAGTACACGTATCAGATTCGAGCCGCGGCCCCCCTTGCTCCCCTTTTGCATATTGTTGAATACGGTTATGTTCCAAGGTTGGATTTTTAGTTACTAGCATTATTACAAATGTCAATGTGACTTTGAATGAGGTTTTCTTACTTCTGGAACAGAACCTGTGAGTTCCTGTTTCACTCTGTGAAGGTTGAAGGAGGTTATTGTTAAAAGTCATTATGAGAAATGCAGTGAACTCACTGAGCAAAGTGGAGTCACTAAAGACAAAAAATATAATAAATAAATAAAAATAGCACTTTCCCACAAAATATGTCCTAGAACTGAGCGAGCATCATGATTTCTAACAGTGAAGGAGCATTCAAGGATGTTTTGGGATTTTTTTTTTCTCTACCAGCAATAAATAAGTCATCAGGCCGCGTTATAATTGTATTCCATTCAGTTGCATGCTGATTTCCATTTTCAGTGCACACATAATGCAAATCAAGCGTTGGCAAACGTTTCTGTGACTTTCACTTCCATCCTCTCTGTGTTGAGTCCTGGTGGAGAAAAGATTTACCCGAGTGGCTTGTACATGGGTGTAATTAAGATGTGGGGCTATGATAAGAAATCTTTCAGAAAGTTTACAAACTGAGGCAACATGAAACGGTAATGTTTAATTTATGTCTATGCCTTTCAACATTTAATGATGTACTCAGATGTTCTTTAGGGAGAAAAACACACATATTTTCCATGCAAATGAGACGACAAACACAAACAAATATGCTAGTCTCTTGGATCGCCACATATCACACAGAACCAGACGCTCAGATTATTCCGACGTCTGAACAAACGTGCCCTCTTCTTTGTTTGCCGCTTTTCTGTTTAGTTTGTTGCCTTGTTTGTTTATGCGAAGAGTATTATTCCGTTCCAGCATTGATCCCGCCCGTATTGTCAAACGGCGGCCAGTTCACTGCTCAAACACAACCCGTCTGCTGTGGAGATTTAGAAAGATGTGTTTAAATAAAATGAGACTAACGTGCAATTAATCCTCTACAACAACAAAGGAAATGAAACGTCTCTATTCAGCATGAAGAGGTGCGATAGGAGGGAAGATTAGCTCAACGGGTACAATGACACACCGCGTGCCGCGGGGGGAATCAGCGCAGTTAAATCTTGTTTGCGATTAGACGTGATTAGGTGATGTCTGATAAGCAAGTGCTGATTTGTTGTTGCATTTGTTGATTGGAACATTGCAGAACTTTAAGCTGTGTTATTATTCAGACAATCTAGGACATGCATTTAAACCTGAGCAATTATAATAAGTATTATGTTTTTCTTTGTCTAGTCTAAATCTTGGTGGCCATTGGTAAACATCTCCCGATTAATAAGCCCTGTCAACAACGAGTCGATATTTTTCTGCGGCTCAGCTGTCAGAATTTTCCACCTGCAGACAGAAACAGCGAATGGATGACTTTCTCCTGTGTTTTCTATTGTTAGCCTGGGCAAGAAGCCTTTCAATTCTGTACCCGCAAACTTGACAGAACAATGGAAGCCAACATAATGGACTCCAGTGGGATTGTGAGGAATGAAGTGTTGAATGCTGCAGATCATCTCTGGTGAGGCCACCAAGGCCCTGTTATGTTTGTGCTGTATAAATAAAGTTTGACTTGTTACAGTTCAGTCATTATTTTCTGTCGCTCAAAAGCAAACACGAGTAACCCAGGTCTACCTCGCTGCAGCACACAAAATATGCAGTTCCTAAGCTACAACTCTACAATCTGTTTTCACTGCTCTTTTACAATCAATACATCTAATATTTGGCATCTTAATTAAAAAGTAAAGTAGGACTAAGTCTCCCTTAAAATGTCACTGCATGTCAGTGGGTTTTAATCATTTGATTGATTTCAAATTTGTGAGGGAATTCGCACCATTAATACTACAGCCTGGTCCCACCAAATGGCATACAGTATGAATGACACAGCAATTTGCAGGTAATTTTGCATGCAATGACAACGCCATTCATGCTTTTGGCGTGTCATTTCACACAATGTAGTCTGCACTGACTGCAATGTAATTGCATCCGGGTGAATATGCTACGCACAGAGCTAGTGACGTAGAATAAAAAGTTAGAGAGACTGCTTATATGGTGGGTGGGAGCAACATGTTCTCATCCCAACTCGTCACATACTGACGCTCTGTCAGACCCCTTAGCGTCACTTTAAGGTCTTTGCACACCAAGTTCGTATTTTTTGTATGCATTTTTCAATCCGTCATCCGATAAAAACGTTGCACACTGTCCAATGCGTTTTATTATTCGATTTGTTGCAAAAATTCTCAATACGAGACAGAACTGAATAAATTACTTGGGTGCACTGGATAGTGCTAGTCCAAAATGGGGCTAATGAATGAATGACATTAGCAAGAAGCTATCATTTAGCTGCTTAGAGCACAATCACTACTGTCAAAACCTTTACGGTCACAGTAAACACGTGCTTAACGTTGTGAATTCAAACAAAAAACACTTGCTTAGGTTCAGGCAACAAAACCAGTTTGTTAGGTTTAGGAAAAAACATCATGGTTTGGCTTAAAACTGTTACGTTTGTACAGTGGAAATGAAACTTAACGTTGTAAACATGGAAAACACGAACAGCCTTGTGTTTGTTTGTGACGTTTTTTTCCGTACTTATGTTAGGTTGTTTCTGTACGTTAGTTTACATAGTTATTCTAAGCCCAACCATGATGTTTGATTTGCTTTTTTTGCCTAAACCTAACGGCTGCCATTACCGTAGTTTTGTTACCATATGTGTTATCATGACACGCGGAATGTCCTTAAAATGTTGTGCTATTTATACGCCTTCCCATGAGATCAGGTTGAAAACTAAGTAAGGTCGGTCACTCATTGTTAAATAATGTTGTGGCCCTGTCTTCAGAGGCCCATTAAAGCTGCACTAATCAATATTTGTATTGCAGATTCCCTGTGAAGTTTGCACGCCAAGCCCCCGGGAAGAGCGCCGGGCTTTGAAGCAAATTTTACATATAGTGGCCAAACGGTGGAATTACAACTTCTGTGTCCGTCACGTGATGCCATTGGGCTCAAAAAGACTTTTTCCCATAGACTTACATTGGGAAAGTGACGTCTGTAAATCAGCGGATAATTTTTTATTTCGAGGTAAGTCAACTTTAAATAGCCCTTATTTAAATCAGTAGGTCCGAAAGTTGTAAAATGCACACGTACACTCTCCTGCCAATGGTCTCCTGCCACACTATTCCACTGATCAACAGGTGGCGGATATACTGTATACATATGCGCCAACAAAGGCAGGGAAGAGGAAGAACACAAGCAAGTAAACAATGCTGGATTTAAAATAGAGATCGACTTTGCTTTATGAGGAGATAAATGCATTGAACACATTTGTTAGAGTTCAAGGATACACACACAATGCCCTTCGGCGAGTAACACTGACATCAACACAACTTTTGTTTGTTAACAGGAAAACTCCACAGGGCGCCTTTAACAGTGGATGAAATGACTGTGTAATGTGAAAGCTGTCACTCAAAGTGACAAACTGAAAGATAAGAGAATTATCATCAAACTGTGCAGTTCCCCTCGGCTCTACGGAGCGCTCTGATGATAAACCCACTGAACGCTACATGCTGAGCACCACATGGCAAACAAACATACAATAGTTAGCTAGTGAAGACAGTGGAGCAGTTAGCAGGTATTCTTCTCAGGAGTTGGTGGAGACCAAAACAGAGCTAACTTGCATTCATCAGGTTGCCAAAATCACAACTCCAAATGAATGTTAAGGGGAGACAACCCAGATAAAAACATTTAATTTGAGATTTTGGGATATTTTGCTTCCATAACATTTCTTCTGTCAGACTAGTGGAAAGAAAACATCCAAAATACACATTTAGGTGTTTATTTTACTACTTTGTCTATTTGTGTCTGTAGATTTCTCCTAAATTCCCCAGAAGTTATCATTAGATAATGCCTCATTTGCATATTTAAACATAACATTTCGGAAAACTTGTAATACAAAATATAATTGTCTTAATTTAAGTAATCAACTGGGGAAGTTTCATGGTGATATCTATTAGTTAAGTGTTTTATTCACCTATTCACCATCCATATCTTTAAAGGCCGTTTTCTCTAAATGAGTTTGTTCTCAGACTCTGAGCCAGAAATCTCCACTTCAGCAGCACTTACATACACCAAACGTTCCAGTTTCATTCCTATCTATATTCTGAAAGTTTCTATCCAAGGGTTTGTTCATATATCATTCATAGCCTGATTTATAGGACATTTTATTCTTAAAAATATGGCCAAAATGGATTTTTCTTACTGGCTGTTGACAGTATTTTCTGATTTATGGAGTGATAAAAAGAGATATCCTAAATTTCTTCAGTAAAACCTTTGACTCTCCTATGTCAACATAATGAAACAAGAATATTCGAACCTGGCTTTATCTATTGCTCAGATTTATATTCTGGAAATGTATGCAAATTAGCAAATATTTAATAAGATAATGCCTAATTTGCTGATTTAAACTTGTAATACAATAAATATTTGTCTTATGTAAGTAATCGACTAGGGAAGCTTCATGGTGATATCTATCAGTTATTTTTTTACCCTATTCAACTGGGGTGTCTCCCCTTAATGAACCACCACTGTGTTGTGTCTACAGCCAATAGCATTTTAATAACGTATCAATCTGGACATGAGTATAACAGTGATTATTGTCTTGTGAGAAAATCATGTATAAACAAAAATAACACTTTTTTCTGACTAATCCCCATGGCCAAACAGCCAAGAAACCCAGTGCACACGTTAATGTGACTATACCTTAACTATCAATTCAAACATGATAAAAGACACAAAAAAAGAAAAGAAAACTGCAGCTTCACTGTTTTTCCACAACATCAGCAAAACGGCTTGTATCCTGTTATTGCCCCGCCAGCGTTATCATCCTTCTGCGTTGAATTATGGCGTGTTTCCATACCATCACAGCGCGGGTGATAGACTGTGTGGTGTCACGCGGTACAGAGACAGACATCACACTGCACACGGAGGAGGGTACACTCAATCCTGCCTGCCGCAGCTGTCAAAACATACATCGTGACGCGTGATGAGTTTGAGTCATTACATCTAAATGTTTGCTGCCGTGCGCTGTGATGCATGGAAGCTTAGTGGGCAGCCAATCAGTGCTGGCTGCTGTTTGCGTTAATTACTCGTTATGATGGGGCATTCCTCGGGTTAATGAGACGCGGTGCACCGTTGTATTTTCTTTTGCTTGTTGCGATTAATCACTTGATGGTTAGTTTGGGGAAGGGGGTGTTATCTGTTGCTCTCTTGTTAGAACACCAGGCCAGCGCCCTTATCGTACTGCAAAGCTCAGCGTGCCTCCTCCAAATCAAAAGCCCTGTCAAAACATTTACTGGACTCACTGCATCCAACTTGCCGCAGGAATATAAATCAACTAGAACAATGGGCTGCAACTCCATATTTCAGCATGGGGATCAGGTGTTTTGCTCCCAAACAACAGTGATTGCCCCTGACACCTTTTCGTCAACACCTGATTTTCATGCCACTTTTCTCTCCTCGGTAGTGGCGCCTCTCAGGCCCTCCTGCGTCCTACTGTGTTGTCAACGCAACACGGCAGCCCTGCAGCAATGTGTGCTGAGCGTCGCGAGGAGAGACACCTCCAGCCTCAAATAAGAGATCACAAACCTGAGTTCCCGCTGAGCCCAAGCATAAAGAATAAGGAGCGTGTAGTGAGCAATGGCAGCGGGAGACGTGACAGAGGTTGACAACTCTGAAGGCAGAAGAAGGCTCTGTCGGTTTCAACGCTGAGCCCTGCTGTTAAGTCGAGGCACAAGCACAGCGCAGTATTACCTTTGTAGGTATTAGCAATGGCTTTACGAATAATGTCAAGATCTACCTGATGTGTCTTTTTCAAGAGGAGGTCAGGAGGTCCCAGTGTGCATAGAAAAAAACAGACAAAAACATGAATCACATGAAGAGTAAAGGCAAGCAGGAAAAACACGAGAACGTATAACAAAAATGTTTCTAAACTGGATCTGCAATGTTGCAGGCTATCTAGAAGGAGCCTTTCTAACCTCTGTGGTTCCTTCACACCTTCATGTCACCTGTGAGTTGTTGAGGTCACATGACAGCGTGTGATATCTCATGTTAGAGTTGTCAGAGTCAGAAGAATTAGAGTGTGAATTGCTCAGAAAGTGCCCAGCGAGGGATGTTAGGACCCTGGCTTCTTCACAACAATTCACACCTTCATGTGACTCTGACTGTTCACATATGAGACATCACAGACAGGTCAACACAGGTTAAAATGCCTGAGACTCCTCGCCAGTCACTAAAAACATCACCAAAACAACGCAGTTGTCTTTGACATCCTACTGGCACTCAAGTTGAGTTAGTCAATTCTGTGAAACTATATTTTTACACATACTATTTATCCCCACATGCTCCATTCACCTGCACCCCTGCAAAAAAGTGTTTTTCTTTGTACTTCACTAAGTTTTTTACTGACTTATTTCACACACCATGTGTGTAAAGTAAGGTTGAAGATCCAAAATGTATTACAACCACATAGAATATGATGTACTTATGGGTTTAAACTCACCAAAGGTATATGGAATGGACAGTTTTGCAAATGATTTGTGAGGAAGGAAATGCATTGAGCACATTTGTTAGATCATTTTGGTGAGTAACACTGAATGTTTAAAACATGATCACTTGTTTATCTTTAAAGCCAAAAGAGAAATTAAAGTGACTCTGCATCCCACATTTGCACCAAATTGCTGCTATGTAACTTCCAACATGACTTATCTAACCCCTTAATTGGATTTGACTTGTTTTACACCACTTCCTGTCACCAACAAATACCACAGGTCATTTATTCACGAGTCTGCCTTTTCATTTCTAATTACTCTCAGCGTTTGACAGCGATCCCGGGGCATTTTCAGAAGAGATGACAGTATTCGAAATAACTAGCTACATGTGTCTTCTGAGGTTCAGGTTGTGAGTCTCTCTGTGTGTAAAAACAAAATGATGCACAAATTGAGTCCAGAGGGAGCAGATGAAGGCCTCTAGTGCTGACAGCTGATGTCTCACTGAGAGCTGGACCATAGATTTTGACTCTTACACACTCTCTAAAGAAACTGCAGCCTGTGCCAACCTACCAACCTGCTTACTGCATGCGTTTTAATTTGACCGAGAACACGACTTAACTTTAGCTGCCGAGGTAAAACCCAACAGAGGTCACACAGACGACCAAGAACCACAATATAAATCTCCTCATTTAACAACTTAGGCAGCGGGCGTTTTGCAGGAGCAACCACACTCCTAAGAGAAGTTTCCAGTGTTTTCACCATGCAGATGGTGCGTGACTTTCATAAAAGCCTTAACAAATGGAAGGAGTAAATGAAGTGGACAGTTCCTCCCAACTGGAACCTCCAGGAGGTTCTACAATCTTGGAGAAAATAGGTTCACATTTAGTTTCACTGGTCCAAGGAAATAATGACACATGAAAAAGTATCCTGCAGCAACTAACTTTGTTGGTAGTCCGACTCAGAGAGCCTGATACCCTATAGACTCAATATTAGTCCAACAAGCTTCCCTCTCCCTCCGGGGATGTGAATACAACAGATCTATTGTTATTTGTTTACAGCTGTTTCACCGTAGTTCACAGAAATTGTTTTAAAAACGAGGCAATCCATATTTCAGTGAAGCCTCTCAGGTTTTGAAAGATGAAAAAGAATCTGCTTCATGCTGCTTTATGTATGATTTGTATGGCCTGATATGAACCTTAAAAAAAAAATTAAATCACACCGAGTAAGGCAGTCTGTTAATTAACCAGGATTTCAATTAACAAAGCGAAAATGTTTGCATTATCTCTGCTGCTTCAGATAAAGCTGGGAAGCAAATTAAAGGAGGATCAGCAGTTGGATGTGCATCAGATGGAATGCTAATGGCCACTGACGATCACAGCAGCAGTAAAGATATCTATTAAAGGATGGATTTGGTTAATTATAGCTTGGGTTTTATTTTTTTCTTCATTGTTTTGGCCATTATTTCTATTGGCTATGATAACATTGCACTCTCCAAAGTAATTGCTGAGGAACATGGAAACTTGGCAGTTTAGTTATTCAACATATTCTCACTCCCAACTCGTCAAATACCGATGCTTGGTCGGTGGTCCCACGCTTCAAACTATGACGCTCTAGGGACCCCTTTAGCATCAGTTTTGGACGTGTCTGGGACGGCGTGTGAGTTTCCACTCGTTACATACATGCAGTTTCTTTTCAAAATAAACTTCAAACGTAGGTTCAAACAAAAAAGTACAAGACTACTTGGTTAGGTTTAGGAAAAGGTCATGGTTGGGGTTAAAATAAGTATGTTTGTTACGTAAAATAAGCATTAAGTGTGTAAGTACGTAAGTCACGTAACAAAAGTAAGATGAAATAGGTCAAGGTTGACTTGATTTTGCACGGCACACTAACAGCGGTCTCCTGGGTGAAAGTCCTGTGTTTGTTTGACCTATCAAAACCTCCCCTCCCATCTGCTGTACTCGGACTTT
Organism: Sebastolobus alascanus; assembly: GCA_916701645.2. NCBI lineage: Eukaryota > Metazoa > Chordata > Actinopteri > Perciformes > Sebastidae > Sebastolobus > Sebastolobus alascanus. The sequence goes on from CAKAOJ020000050.1 coordinate 1,003,210, forward strand.
CTCGCTCATTATACTACGTCCGTTGCTCTGTCCGCTTAAAGTCTCGGTTATACTCGCAAACGGACGCGGACACGGACAGCAACGGACACCACAGATTTAGTAGTAGTAGTTCTATTTATACTGTCCGCTTGGAAGACGCGTTCCACACATGCTCAGCAGAACGCCACTCTACCATTTGTAGCGTAGCGGCACGCGAGAACAGGTCCGGACAAGTCTACGCAGTCTCTACAAATTGCCGGTACGCGGACGTCCGTACAGAGCCTAAAGTGGACGCGGAAAGTGTAACTTTGGCTTTATAATAACACAAATGGGTTTACATTGGAGTTAGTTGAAAGCCAGGTGCATCTCATACGCATAGACGCTAAAGGGAGCCGCTAAAAGGAACCTCGGTGTGTTGGTATCAGGGGGGCCACTGACCAAGACGAGTTGGGAGTGAGAACAAGTTGGATTAACCCTTGCCCAAACTCTAACTGTAATAATCAGTCATTGCAGGAACACCTTGAGTGCACAGAACTAGTACAAATATCTGACAGCTTGTTTTTGTTTTTTTTACTTGTCATATGTCTTTTTAGCAACTTTGCTGCAGTCCCAGATCTCAGCAGTGAACTTCAGATGTTATTATTACCAATAGGAATGATCGCTACTATAATAAGACCCACGTTGTAATAATCCAGAATCATCCTGTGAAATACCTGAGCATTAGTTGTGACCATAACTGATGATTCATAAGTTCTGATGAATATGATGCTGCATGAAGATCATATTAAAATGGGGAAATTGCCAAAAGATGTGTGTCCTGCCTTAGTAACTGCTCTGCCGGCACCACAAATCTGAGGTGTTTGTTTGACTCAGCCAATAAGAAAATACTGATTGGTGTGGCGAGCACGGCCTCTAGAAATTTATATTAGCCTCCGTGATCAATAAGGAGTTTTAGCTTTATTGCATTTCAATCAATAACACCAAAACAAACTAAATGTTCATTAGGTTTCATGATAAATTTATGAAACAATACAATAGCTTATTGATTCTCACAGAAGTTTTATATCGCAGACATTTTAAATGTGGAACCCTTGTAGATTTAACACATTAGACACTATAGAAAAAGTTTATACTCATAGCTCTTAGATTATTTTTTCATAAAGTCTTACGTTCATTTTACTGATATCAGCGACACTTGCAAAACAGCATTTGATAAATTGCACGTCTGCACTCAGGGACATCCAATCAAAGCACAAAAAAAGCTGACAATAAAACTCAAAGGCATCAATTAGGGTTAAAGGCTAAGTGGGAAGGCTTCTCTGCTGCAGACATCGGGTTGACCACGTTGTTGTGCAGGTCCCAGCGTGCCTGCACCAGCCAATCGATGCGGCCGGATGCAGACGATGAGGGAGCAGAGTCCGCAGGGAGAGAAGTTGAATCACATGCTCACCGATCAATACCCAGCAGTGTATTTCACCTCCGTTAAGACACCCGCCCACAGCGGCCTCTGGAACACACACACATCTGACCAGCCTCAAAAGACTGTTAAATGAGATTTGTGGAGTGCTTTCTTTTTACTTCCTTTGCAAATTAAACATTTAACTTCACTGACGTGCAGAGAGGTATTTTTGGTGTGGTGTTCGAGATGTCAGTGTTTCTCTACGTGCATCTCTCCCACAGGAGAGATTAGAGAACAAAATGGGAGGTTTGACAATCTAAATTTCAGAATTTTTAAAGAGGCAGGTCCACAAGTGAGGATGTTATCTTCCGAGAAACTAATCAATAGAGCCAATCTCACACCCAGGAGGGCTTTACTGCGTGGGCACTTATTGATGCTTTCACAGTTGGGGCCCCGGTGCACATTAAAACCCCTCAGCTCCTCCTTCGGCCCCTCAGGATACAACACTAAAAAGCCCCAGACACTGTGGAGATGCCATTTATTACAGCTGAAGTCTTTTGATTCTCTTAGAAATTGCTTCACTTTTAAAGAATCTTTGACTCAACACTATGCTGATACGTTTAGCAATACAAAAACTGCCATTTTTGTTCTGCTCACAAAGTGCAGCCTCTTAATTTATCCTCTTTATGTGAGCGCAGAGTCTCGGTTTATCGAGAGAGAAGTTTAAGGGCTATTTGTGAGGGGGTGGTGGGTGTGGGTGCAGCGAGGAATGACAAGAGGTACGCTCACAAAAGGAAGCTCTGAACAGATTTTTATTCTTCAACTTTTGATGTTCTTTAATGATATATTTCAACATCAATAAAAAAAGAAAAACGAGGGGGGAAAAAAAAAATCGATGCACCTTAAACGAAAACACATCCTGTCAAACATCCTCGCACAATCCCACACAGAAACAAACACATCTCAGTGTTACATAAAAACAGCATTGCAGTTCAGCCCATGATCTACCCCCACAGAACATTATATGCATGTGCATGAACAAGTCTGTCCGCATTATTTTGTGTAATATTGATCTGAGGCTGCTTTTCATGGTTTGGACTATAAGAGAGGAGACTGTTATAGCAGCAGATAAATGTCCATGCTTTTGGAATTATGTGTTAAACAATTCAGCCCATGTGCACGAAAAGGGCGTATAAATGCCACGATAATGCGCATAATGTGATAAGGCGTTTAGGGTGCAGTAAGGCTATAAGGCTAAAAAGGCTATTTCACAAACATACAATTCAACTATCCTCTCTTATATAGCCCCTTCCGTCTGTTTTGAGCGGGAAAATGTTGGAAATACTGTATCCATCCATCCGTGGTCTATACTCACTTATTGCTATTCGCAGTCATGGCGGACTAGATTGGATTAGGGCCATCCTCGACCAAAGAAATTCATAGTCGACTACTCGTATGATTTTGTCGACTAATCGATTAGTCGATTTAATCGACAGATCTGTAAAACTGTGTTTCTCCACAAAGAATCACACAAAAGCACCACTTGAAATCTTGTGTTTACCAAAGATGAAAAATGACTCATCAATTAAAGAAATCTTAATCAACTAAGACCAAAACGACCGATTAGTCGACTAATTGACTAAGAGGGGCAGCCCTAGATTGGGTTAACCTGGTCTGCAAGTGTTTTGGTTTGCAAATGAACGCATGATTAATTTACATGTTAACATATTTTTTGTGATTTCGTATGGGTGTAGTGGAATAATAGTTAAATCCCTTGGAAAATAGCTGGTGACAGTTGTATAACTGTGGATTTGTGTTTTAACTAGCACCACAGGCAGAAATAATAAATTGCTAAAAATGAGCAGAGCCAAGCAATGACTGACACTTCTTTGCAAGATTTCTGTCATGTTCTGTTGTAATTAGGACCTGTCTTCCTTTGAGCCCACAACTCATCAAAATGGAGTATTTTGTTCTCAGTCCTGGTCCCGAGGTCTGCTTCTTTTTGGATTTTAGATTTAAATCGGGTTGATTTACACCTGAGATTTCAGGGGCACTTAACTGCTTTCTGTGTTAATGTCCCTACCAAGGTGCAATTAACTAGACAGCCCTAGCAGAGTTCTGTGTCCCTGCGATCGGGAATAAGAGTAACTGAGCTAAAGGCCTTTCTTTAAGCATCTTTCAGAGGCAGAGTTGAGAGCTGTTGGAGGGCCACAATGGAAATAAACCTTTTACGTTACTAATGTAGATTCACCTGAGGAACGTTAAGTCCAATCTTCACTCTCCTTTTGGCTTTGTTTTGTTCTCCACCTGAGAAAAATGTTTGGATCTTGTAACTTTAGCTCTGCTGTTTGGCGCTGCTAACCAGATAATGTGCAGTCAGCTTGTCTGTGCTTGTTTGCTAGGAGCAGATATAGTTTAATATAGGTGGCTGGTGAGAGCTACAAACCTTATCTGGAGGACCAAAACAATGAGCTAAAGCAAATTAGAAGGTAGGTACACCCAAATTACAAAATTTGTGCCCACTTGTTACTCTGAGTAGACTGTCATGGAACTTAAATAGCAGCTTCTCGCTTTAAAGTCAAATAAGGGATTACTACTGCTAACAAACAAACTCACCATTCAGGTTCCTTCTGTGGCACCAAGTGGCAACCGCCAATGCTGAAGTGCCTAAAACTTGCATTCTTTCTAACAGCCAGCAGGGGGCGACTCCTCTTGTTGCTAAAAGAAGTCTGATTGTATAGAAGTCTATCAGAAAATGAGCCTACTTCTCACTTGATTTATTACCTCAGTAAACATTGTAAACATGAGTTTATGGTCTCAATCGCTAGACTCCATCAAGTCTTCTACAATACAGCATGATGTTCATTTAGTAAATTATGGTCCCATTTAGAGTCAAATAGACAATAAAGCAGGGGATGCTTTAGGGCGGGGCTACCTTGCGATTGACAGTTCGTCACCACGGCGTTGTCCGGTCTGTGAGTTGTCCGTGTTTTCGTCCTACAACTTTAACCCTTTCACAGTGTGTTTAGCAGTTTATAAATTTTGTTCGCCTAAAACATTTCTTAATCAGTGTTCAGTTGTACTTAGCTCCACCCTCTCGTTTCACTTCTGGTTCCAAAACACCAAGATGGCGACAGCCAAAACGTCAAACTCAAGGCTTCAAAACCGTAGTCCACAAACCAATGGGTGATGTTACGGTGGCTACGTCCACTTCTTATATACAGTCTATATGTGGCATAAATCAAAGCTCGGAGGGCACATGAGGTAATACATCATCACACCTTCCTGTCAGAAAATGACAGACATCCTCAGCTCTATATGTTTTGACAGTGTAATGTGAAAGATTTGTGTGTCACCACAGTCACCAAGTTAAGTCCTAAATGACCCACTGCTACGACATGGGATACATGAGCAACATCAGCAGAGTCAGACAGGAAAACAGCTTCATTTTCAAAAAAAAGGGGACAAATATTCCTAATTTTCCTCCCATGAAGCCTTCCTCCCCTCTGCTGTCCCTCTGAAGCAATTTGTAGTGCCAGATTGCCTCGGTGCAGTATGACAGGGAGAAGTGGCTGTTTATCAGACGGGCTGGTATTTAACTTTGTAGGACACATTTGTATTGATTGGGCTTTGTAATTTTCTCCTGAGTAGATTGAGCCGCTGGTTGCAGGCTGGCGTGCATTAAAATTAACAGGATGTGCCTCCAGCATTGCTGAGTAATGCCACAGTGTAGACAGCCATACGTGATTCTCACAGCCATTTATGTAATAAGGAAGATTGCACACAGGAGAGGTGGCAGAGAGAAACTGGAGTATGTCTTTTTTGGTACAAGGTAAATTCTAAAAATATACCTGGCACTGCGCTAAGCTCTGCTCTTGGAGTTAAGATTTAAAATGGAATTTTATTCATGCCCATGGGGAAGGTTAAAGTTACTAAGTTAAAATGGCACTGCTGTAAAAAAAAATTGCTTGCATGCTTCTAATTTTGAAAAAAAGTGGCACTTTGGTTCCAACCTGATCTCATGGAAGGTGTATAAACAGCACAACATTTTAAGGACATTCCACGTAGCACGATAACGCATTTTAGGCTTTTCACGTGTCATTTCACGCCACGGGGTTAACATTGTGAAACGTCTTTTCGCAAAACCAGTTAGGTTTAGGAACAACATCATGGTTGGGCTTAAAATAAATACGTAAACTAAGTAAAATATGTATGGAAAAAATGTAACATAAGTACTGAAAACACATCACAGACTTTTTCACTGCTCTCTTCCGATTTTCACACCTTTTTTCCTTTTTGTTATCTCAACCTGTTTCTGTCACTGTACAGCGTATAAGCCCTACTGCTTCCACCCGGACAACAATACAGCTACACCAAACGTCGTTTCCCGGTGGAAGGGAACTGCTTGAGACCATTGATATATACTGTACATACTGTGTATATATATATATATATATATATATATACACACTCGCGACTGACACAATGGGAACAAAGTCTCTGAAACAATTTTTTGAGGTCTTAAGGTTGGGAAGTATGATGCACACCGGTCTCCTGATTGAAAGTCCTGTCTTTGTTGGACCCCTCCCACCTGCCATCAGAACTTTCTCACTTTTTATTCTACGTCACTAGCTCTGAGCGTAGCATATTCACACAGATGCGTTTACTTTGCCGTCTGTACAGACTACATGGTGTGAAATAACATGCCAAAAGCCAAACGCTGTTGTTATTGCGCGCAAAATGAATTGTCGTATTGCCGAAAATTGCCATGCCATTCATACGTCATTTGGTGAGGCATGGCTGGTGGTTCAGTGTTATTGGTTAGCAGTGTTAAGAGAAGGTTCTGTGTTCAACCTGCCGGTCGCCTGCAGCCTTTCTGCTTGGAGTTTGTATGTTTTCCCTGCATCTCTATGTGGGTTTTCTCCAGGTGCCTGTTTCCTCCCACAGTCCGAAAACATGCAGGTTAGATGATCATTATTAGAGGGAGTAGCAGAGGTGGTAAGGCAAGACAAGGCAGCGCACACACACACACACACACACACACACACACACACACACACACTGGGTAATTTAAAGAGGTTTACAGAAGACATGGAGACAACAACAGACCTAAAGGAAAACAGAGCCGTTTAGTGATTTAAAAAGGTAGCAGTACTTTCTTGGGTCTTTGTTAGGACTCGAGCAGCACCACTTTGAACTACTGTAATGGTCTTTTTAAGGTCTTTCTAGGACAAAAAAAAACTCTCGGACAGTTCATTCCAACTGTTAGAGATAATAGAGTGTTCAGTATATTCATTTTTTTTTCTAAATTTAGTTTCGATATGAATTCTGTCATCCTTGATGACTCTTTGACATCACCCAGTAGCAGTAATAGTAGTGGTAGCTCTAGACATATGTAGAGTAACTATCAGTCCTGTGCTTAGACAGTGAATTGAAAGTGCTGATTGTCTTGCAGCGCTCTGATAGGAGACAACCTGACAACCATTAAAAGAGCAAAGTAAGAGGAGAGAGCTAACCTCTGGACTCTGCCGAGCTCTTTTCCCTTCAAGGCCTCCACGCTCCTCCGAGCGATCGCCCTCTTTCACCTCGTCTCTCTTCTCGCAGACTTGTCCGGTCAGACTGCGAGGAGGTGGAGTAGAAACGGGCAGACCTCTGACATCCAGTTCTCTTCATAAAGAGCCGAGCGCTTCGCTCCGGCCTTGGTCTCCTCGGGAGGAGAGAACTACGATATGTAGCCGTTTCTGCCTGACCGACGCTTGAGTTTACTTTACTGAGGCGTTCCTTTATCTCACTGTTCGTTACGGAAAAGTCGTGTTGACAACATGTTCAACTAAGCGTGTTGAAACTTCTAATCATTTTAAGAGGTTTGCACATCAAGACGGCCTTCAATAGTTGCATAGCAACAGCAGGAGCTGTGACGAGCTGGTCCTCTGTGGGGGATCTGACCTCCTCAGTGGACGGGGGGGAAGACACCCTGCTTTTTGACAGCAGTTCATGTTGTTAGTGACACTTAGTTTACTTCACTTTTGCTCACTCCAGAGCTCTGCTCTGTCAATTATATCGGCTTGTCGCAGTTCACTGCTTCATTCCAGCTAATTTCCATATGAGCGGAGGTGTGATTATCCTCCACAGCAAAGTTAGAGGAAGTCTTGATAAACACCCGGGGCTTCCTGCTGAGGATCATTATATTCATTCCTACCATTATGCCAAAGGTCAAACATTTTAATATACACACACAGTTTATACAAAATTTAACAAGTCAAATCCATTTTTTTTTTTTATCTCAACGTTCTCTTGTGAAAAAGTTCTGTTAGTATAAGTCCTCTGGTAAGACCTATTCAAAACAAAAAGCAAAGCATTAAATGTATTAATTATGCAGATATCACCACTTTTGAATATTCTTCACTTAAAGGTGCAGCGTGTAGGATTTGGCGGCATATAGTGGTGAAACTTCTCCCGTGTGCCAAGCATGTAGGAGAACTATGTTGGCTGAGTTGAAATCGTGAAAACGCAAATGGTCCTATCCAGGGTTGTGAAAAAAATCAGGAGGAGGATATTTTTAAAATGTTTTTATTCATGAAAATAAATCATGAATAAATCAGGTGGGCCTATATAGACGATGAAGCCTGTTTGGCTATTTCTTGCATCTGTTAAAGTAACATTTATAGAATAATTGGGAACTTTAATGAAATAATTTCTGAACTTGAACTTAACCACTGTATAAGTACCGTGATATTTTTACTCTCTTGCCTTGTCCTTTCCTCATGTGGACACATTGGGGATGTGATCATACACAAAACAAAAGGTTAAATGCTAATTTAACATGCCAGAATTAAATCCCAGTTTCACCACCATGGATAGCGCCATTCGGCCAAAACACTTATTTATACAAAATTTAGTAAATAATCTCAAAATGCAATAGCACAACAACATAAAATTTAAATGGCCACAGCATATGCCTACTAGTCAGACTAAGAAAACTGCCTGCTTTGATGACAGACTTCTGTCTTCTTTTTCTGATTTCCTGTGGAGGGTCATCTGTGGCGTGTCGCCCCTCTTTCACCCACATCTCTTCAAATCTCCGAGCAGGGAAAGAAGAGGTCCATTTATCCTACTGAGATGAACAGCAAACTGTTCAGCGTGGAGACGTTCATCACTTAGCCGAGATGCGGTGTCATCTCTATTGTCACACAAGCTTGAGCGCTGACAGCTGACAGTGATTCTGATGTGATGATTGTTGTTTGTACTGTAGATGATTCGCTCTCATCAGCGTTACGTGAACATTATATTGATAAATTACAGCAACCTCCTTCTCACCTCCCTTCCCAGTGCTGTCCCGCTTGTCCGTTTGCTTTCCAAGTTGTTTTTACGCAGCACAAAAACGTGCTGTAATGGCAGTGAAAACCCTGACTTTAGAAAAGCAAACCTGCAGCCACAGCAACTACCAGCCCGTTCTCATTCCCAGGGCGGCAAATACTTGAGTCTTTGTAATGGCCGCCGGCGCGTGATACCGCCGCACAAGGCACCCTTTAGCACCAGCATGAGACGCACCGGGTTTTCCATTAACTACAATGCTAAACCCATCAGTGGCAGCAGTAAACGCTCAGAAAATAGAAAATAGACACACCTGGCAGGCGGGAGGAGAGGTGGATGGGTCTAACAAACACAAGGCTTTCAGCCAGGAGACCGCTGTTTTTGTCCCGTGCGTTAAGTTTCACTTTCACTTTACAATCAGCTGTTTGTTCTTGTCCCGTGTTCACAATGTTCAGGTTCATTTTCACTTTACAAACGCAGCAGTTTTAAGCCAAACCATGTAGTTCTGTCCTAAACCTAACTAAGTAGTTTTGTTGCCTAAACCGACACCGAAGGGCGCGACAAAGCAGTCACTCATTTACAAATATATATTCCTATTCATCTACATATACCAGTATAATAGTGACAGAAAAATGCAGTAAGACTACACTTGAAATCTACATTTCCTCATAGACCAAAACCCTGTGGGCTCACATTCTGGGGTTATTTTTGTTTGCTTGAATAAGTTATTAATTTTTCATTCCTGACTGCTTTAAAATGTAATCACGGTACACTAGGCTGTATTCTTTATTATTATTATTCCTCTGAAGAACCATTTCAACAAGCCTACCAGGCATTTATTGGGAATTTGCATTCATAATCACCCTCCTTGCACCATCGTTGTAACTGCTTCAGTGGTTCCACAAAAGGTGTTAAACTAAGTCTGTCTCTGAGAGACCTGAAAGACAAGAAACTGACAAAATATATACAGAAGTTTGCTCGTTGGGGTTGGAATACAAATCGCTCTGATTATTTTACTTTCCTCGTCTAATGCTAAAGTCACTCGGATCAATCTGATATAATGGCCTATAAACAAAGGTGTCGTCTAACTTTTCCATTTAGAGTTTTGTAAATTCTTTTTTTCAAGTGGCTTCAACACTTGAACCAGACGTCCCCATTAAAGTGAAGAATGTAAAAATCAGCATTTGAAACATCACTTAAGCAGCAGCTTTGATTGCTGCTGTAAGGACAGAAGAAACAAAGAGAGCGTGGGCAAAGTGCAAGTGCGTGCATGTGTGGTTGTGTTTATTTTATATGGGGCGTTTCACAGTGGCAGGGAAGGTAAATGAGCAGGATGAGACCCGCGTACTGCTCAATCTGATCGCACCTGCACTCCATCATCCTCCGGCTCTCAGCGCTCTAACAAGGGATATGAGTTCTGCTTCCTCAAAGCAGGTTACAGGAATCCCAGAGGTGCCTGCCATGCTGGGGTGGTCCCTGGTGTAAATGTGTGTGCAGGGATGTGTGTGTTTATACTATGCATGTGAACGCGAGTGTGTGTGTTTATGTATGTGCATGCACCTCACTGCGTATGTGTGTGTGAGTGGTCCAGAATGGAAAAGAAACTCCACTAATAGCCCTGTCGTCTCTGTGGGCTCTCTTCCAGGCTCGGCCGACCTTGAGCGGGGGGCTCTTAAAAGATGGCATGCCCAGGCTTTCCACTCGCGCTCGGCCCCCGAAGTTGGAGAAATATCGTGTAAACCCTTCCATTAATCATGCAACTCCTGGGTCATTAAGCACCTCAAATCGCCTGCTGCAACATCTACCTTTACAGTCATGCTATCCACAATAGCCAGGAGCTGTGACATTGCTCTTTAATAACAACCACACACACATACATCCCTCCCAGCCTTACGCTCGTGTTTGGGAGTCAGTAACTCTGCTTGTTATGCACGAGTTTCCTGCTGCTAATGCAGAGAGACGTGTGTAAATCAGAAGATAATGAAAAGTAGGGAAGCCTGGACCGGCTCCGTGTCTTAATACCTTCACTGGAGGCAAGTAGCAAGACAGATGTGATTTCATGAGGCACAGAACAGTTTGCCACCCTTCATTGGTAATGATAAGCGAGTAACTATATGGCATGATGGGATATCTGTTGATGCAAACGGGGCGCAAAGTGAGACGGTACGAGTACCTGTGACATTGGGCCAGAACTTGGAAATCGTTGGTCTTCCACTGTGTAATGTTACATGAAGTAGCAAAAACGGTGTGAATTTACTAGCTTATCACCACCGCTGTTTTAATGCACGAGCCCGACAACATTAAAGGGCCCAGGGGGGCCCCAGAGGGGGGAAAAATAAAACATAAAATTCACAGGTAGAAAAAGAAAATCATGCTCGACTTTGTGGTACTTCCGACTGTGTGTGTGTGTAAGCGTGCCTAAATGTGCATTATGTGTGAGAGAGATGGATATTGAATATGTATGCTTTACTATGGCTTTATAATGATTATATGACTTGCATCTGGTGCCGCAACAGTCATATAATTAAACGGCAGTCATGAGTGATTGTATGATATTGTTGATGATTGAACGTGGCTGATGTTTGTGCAGGTTGGACGGGGTAATAGTTAGGTCATGATGGGGGAGTGGAGGAGGGCCTTGAAAAAGTCGTAGCCCCGAGGCCCATGGTACTTTATTGTGGCCTTGTGGTTACCGTTATTACTTACAAAGCTATCTTAATATGTTGAAGAATAATACTTTTTACACAATTTTTTGTCAGGGATTATCAGGAGCTCATTCTATTTATTTATTTTATTTTTACGGTACATTTTGTACTACTGGAAATAATACCAGGGCATCAAATAATGTCAATCCGCCCCCACAAATCACAATAAATTAGTAAAACATATTTCCAATGATTTTTTTACTTTATCTTTTAGATTTTTGATTAACTGTCACTGGAGCCATTGTGCCACTCTCCAACATTTTTCCACGTTTTTCCAGCCAGGACTCACTTCTGAAATTTTGTTTCAATTATTTTTCATTGCAATCTTGGATAGATTTGTACATTAACACCTCTCTCTAAATTTGAATAAAGTATACATGCATTATGGCTTGTTTAGATTATTATCTCCACCAGGAGATTATGTATTTGGTTGTATGCGTGCGTGTGTGTGCATCTCTGTGTCTGTCCACAGATAATCTCACTTACTGCTGGACCCATCAGCCTTATATGTTTTGTGCTCATTTATGACTCTATGTTCAAGGACCTCTCGAGGATGCGGTGATTCACACTTCTTGAAAACATCTTTTATTGACTGTTTCCTACCATCATTGACTGCTGACTCCTCACTACTCTTAATTGGCCGTTAGGTCAACAACTGCTTCAGTTTGGAATTGTTTCTCCCTTGATTGCCATGCCAAAGCCTCATATTCATGATCTTTTTTTCCATCAACACTGATGCATATGATGATGGTGCATATAGAGAGAGAAAGAGACAGTGGCTGCGCTCAGGGCAGAGTGAAAGGTTAACAGTAAAGTTGTACAGTGTAGGTTACAGTTTGCTCATGAATAAACATTGCAAAAATACTCCTCAATAACTAAGAAGTTCCCGTGTCTTGCTTCCCAGCTGCTGAGCAAAAGTGAAGGGAGAGTCTGTGGGATTACAAACCCATCTCTGGACAGAGAGAGCGGCACACTCTGCTCCACCTAGGTGCCAAGATGTGGATAAATATATTTATTCAGAGTCATTTTATCGGGTATCGACCTCACGATTGCGCGAGTATTGTCGAAAAAAGTAGACACTTGCGGTCTCGACAGGGCGTTAGATAATTGTGGTTTGTATTCAATCAATCAAACATTACAGGAGACACACCTGTCGGAGATCTGCGCTCCACTAAGTGCACTTTTATAGTTTCATATTTGTTTGAACGTACTTCATACTGTACAGTTATTAAATAGATTACAAAAAGGACAGTGTGTGTAAGTCCCGTAGGTATACTTACACATATTGCATGTGTGAAAAATGAAATGAAGAAATTTATAAAATACAAATAAAGTCTTCTCAAACAAAGTCAAGCAGAGTGTTGCTTGTCCTCAAAGCTCACTTAACCAGGTGCTCACAGGTGATGGCTTTTGACATCAGTCGTCTGTCTGTTGAATCTGCCAAATCGTGTCAGTAAGTGAACTGATTACTCCTCTTTGTTGCCGTGATGCCAGATGGAGTCCAGTCGGATCGCTACGACCACAGCCCCTCTCCTCCTCTTCGAGCAGGCCTCGCCATCCAATTACTTTTAATTACCGAGGAGAGAATGCGCACAGCACCTTAGCAACAGGCAGCGTGAGTGCAATTGTGGGCTCGCCGGTGGGTGATGGGGACTTAGCGAGCAACAGGGCCGACACGTGTGGTTTATGGATGACTTCTTCTGGGGCTCGCAGGGAGACTGTGTCTGCGCGTAGCTCCTCAAGGGCTGAATTAGCCCCCTGATCCACTAATCAATTTGGAGAGGAAGAAAATTAACACAGGTTCTCCCACTTGGAGTCAAGGAGGAAATATATTCCTGCGGGTGCTTATAATTTGCTGCCTGTGTGAAAGAGATACTAATATAAAGAGCGTGCCATTTGTGTCACAGTCCCTTGTTGTTATTGCTGCGTGATATATAGGACACGTGAGGTGTCTGTATTTGTGAAGAACGTCTGATTCCTGGCAGAGACATCAGGCTAGAAAAACATTTGAGCACCACGCATGACCTGTATAAATCATATCCAATGGCGTATTTAAAGTATTATTGTGCCATTATGAAATATTCAAATGGCAGCCTGCTTCCAGCACGATGGAGCAGGTAAGTCTGTAATGATGACATAACGGCCTGGGAAGAATAAATGGGATTCATAGGAAATGAATTAGAGTCTCCGGGACTCTCAGGATGACTGATGAGGCCAGGAAGTGGGTCAGAACCACAGGTTGGTTGGCTGCACAACTGGGCCGAGCCACAACGCCCGGGGCAATCAGGCAGCAGAAGACAGGCTATCCCTGCGTTCAGCCTCTCTGATCACATATCCTGAGGTCAATTATAGATTGCGGCTTACCGAGATCAGGCCTCGTGATGATAAAAAGGGAGACTGAGGGATCATTTATTTTCTTCTTTCAGCGGTGCAAAATTGTTTCTCTCAAGTATCCAAACCTTCAGAGCTCCAGTTGTCTCACTCAGCTAGAACAAAGGGCTGTCATTTGTTAATCAAGGGAAACTCGATTTAGCCACCTTTGACTAAGTTCTGAATTTTCCACTAAGTCAGACATATTTTAATCACCCCAGCCAAGCAATTAATCATCGAGCTGTTTAGTGTGATTGCGATGAATATTCAGTTACCTACCGAGGTCTCTCGCCCGACCCTTCCTCTCCCCTCATCTTAATTATATTCTGCTCGGTGGCTCCTGTGGTGGAGCGGCGCCTGTTTGCCTTGCTCACCCAGCCTCCCCTTAACAGTCATTAAGAAAAATGACACAAGCGCAGGAAGTGAAAGTACCTCACTATGCAGAAATTAGTTTATAGGCAGACGCCGTACAGCTCGCCGGAATGAAATCCCCTCTACCTGCTCTCGCTCGGCGCGGAGAGTCATAAATCACCACGCGCTACTTCCTGACGGGGGAGAATCAGAGCGTTCTGTCTTTGAAAGTGTGAGGCTGGAAACCCCACGACTGCTCCAACCTGCCCTTCAAAGTGTTCACGCACTTGGCTCGGTGTTGATACTGGGAGTTAATATGGCCGTAAAGAGGAGGTAGGTGGGTCTACGGAGATGAATGGGTGAGTTCCATTAAAAATAATGGACTGAGAGCATTGTTGCGTTGCTTAAAGGATAATTCCATTGTCTATTACTGGCCTCATAGTCAGACTGAATCGCTGCTTCGTTTCACTTCACTCATTCGTCCTGACATTGAGCCAGCCGGCTTCTCACTGGAGCAAGCGACTTCTCCGTCCTACAGGCAGGGCGTCGTTTAGAGTGGCAGCCCGTTCGCACGAAAAGGAGCATGAATGCCACGTGAAATGTCCCTGTAATGTCGTGGTATTTATACGCCTTCCCGTGAGACTGGGTTGTCAGTTGACAAGGAAGCTGCCATAGTGGTTGCTATAGGTGCAGTTAATGTGGTGTTTTTCATGACAATCGATGAAATCTGCAGATTTCAGTCGTTATTTCTGTGAGTCGACTTACAACAACTTGCACAGCTGCATCAGCTTCATGCACACTTGTTGCCCATTTCTCTGCTGCTATTTTTTATGGATGTATAGGAATTGACGTCCCCATTCTTAATTCCACCTCCAAAGGTGTGATTCATCAATGTTTCTCCAACCTGGGGAAACGAGAATGAATACAACACCAGTTTGAATTGCTGAACAAATCGCGGCCGTCTGGGACATTATTTATATTGGTTACGATAATGTTGTACTCACCAAGTTAAAGCTAGGGTTGGTAATCTTATAAATCTAGAAAGAGTACGCTAGAAAAAATAACCAACTGAAAAACCCAGCCCAGTGTTGCCAACTCTTTTCCAAAGAAAGCAGTGAGTAGCTGTAGCTAGAGAAGTGCCTAAATCTAGCGAGAAAGTCGCCAAGTCAGCAACACTAACAGCCCGTCCTTTCAGACCTCCCTCCAAAGCCACTCCCCCAAAATGATCATAATAAACGTAAGCAATGAATATGGCTATTGTTAGTACTCACAGCTGTCAAGCTAACAGCTTGTGAGGTCACCCATTGGTTTGTGAACTGCCGATTTAAAGCCTTGAGTTCGACATTTTGGCCGTCGCCAATCTTGTTTTTTTGCAACCAGAAGTGACACGAGAGGATGGAGCTAAGTACAACTAAACACTGAATAAGACATTTTTAAGCGACCAAAATATTACAATTAAATTTCATGGACTGAAAACACACTGAGAAAGGGGTTAAAGTTTTAAGACGAAAACACGGACAACTCCCAGACCGGACAACGCCGTGGTAGCGACCTGTCAATCACAAGGTAGCAACGCCCTAAAGTATCCCCTGTTTTGTGGTCTATTTGACTCTAAATGGGACCATAATTTACTAAATGAACATCATACTGTATTGAAGAAGACTTGAAACTAGAGATTTAGACCATAAACTCATGTTTACAATGTTTACTGAGGTAATAAATCAAGTGAGAAGTAGGCTCATTTTCTCATAGACTTCTATACAATCAGACTTCTTTTTGCAACTATAGGAGTCGCTCCCTGCTGGCTGTTAGAAAGAATACAAGTTTAAGGCACTTTTACATTAAAGCTTATTACAGTCCTGCGACAGCCACAGATACCATCTTCTTTTTCTTTTTTTTGTCAGAGCTTTTGATTTATTGATTGCTGTCAGGATGTAATGAGAATTTCAACAAATATAACAAAGCATGTTTTTGAATATTACCAACTCTAGCTTTAATTGCTTCCGGCAATGTTCCCAGATCTCAGCAAGCGCGATATCAATAAAGAATAAAACTATGAAGATAAAACCCAATTTGTATTACTAACCAGATATATTAGATCTGACCTTTGATGGTAAAGAGTCTGCTGAAAGCTTTTTTGTTTCAGAGAAGAATCTCACAGAAATTGACTTCGCTATAGAGTTCGTCCATGTGTAGACGTTCAAGAATGAATTCATGATTAATTGGCCCTTTAAAAAAAGGTTTTATCCTTGAGAGAGATTGTTCTGTGTGTCTGTAACGTTCTGATATCTGCTCTCATCCACCGGCTTTGCCTTCGCAGAAGAAGCCACACGTCACTTCTCGTTACTTTTACTTCTCAGATCTCAGATTGCTTCTCAGATCGTCTTTGTCACTAGCTAGTGGCTATTAAAATGCTTTCACACACTGTTTCCTACTGGCCTCATTGTCTGCTCACCCCCCAACACATAAAAATATATCAATATGTGTTTTAAAGTGTTGTTTGTGTTTTTCTACTTTGGCTTTGCATTATTTTTCCTTTTGAGATGAGTGATATCACTGATTTCCTTTATGATTAGACACCAAGTTACAACTGAAAATGTTCTTATGCACACAAAAAAGAGAACTCTGTCATGTCAGTTGTAATTATTTAGCTCTAAATTTGCCTCAAGGGGCTTTACAGTCTGTACGGCACACAACACCCTCTATCCTTAGATTATTCGATTCGGATCAGGAAAGTCGGTTCTGTCAAATGCAAACAAAAGCTTGATATTTTAAGCCTTTGCATTGGTGTAGCCTAAAAAGATCAGCCTTGTCACTTGGTCCTCCTCTGTATTATAATCTAATGTAATTTGCTATGTGTCTGATGTCAGATGAAGGTCAGAAATGTCCAAATTTATAATAACAATGATGGCTTTTTAATGGGAACAGTATGGCGCTTCATCTCATTAAATCTGCCCTTCAACATTTGGTAACATGGCTGAGTGTTGATTAGATAATATTGGTATTTAATAGGAAACACAAAAAAACACAAAAGAGGACATTTACAAGAAGCTCAAGGTCATCCATTGAACTGATGTGTTGTTGTTTCTGTAAGAGACAATGCAAAGTAAAGCCAAGAGGGGACTAATGTAAAGGACGTGGATGTAAATCCTGTAGTGGTACGGGTGTAGTGACACAGTGTGATGCAATGAAATGTAATGGTTTAGTAAATGAGTGATTCAATGA
This sequence comes from Sebastolobus alascanus, assembly GCA_916701645.2. Classification (NCBI taxonomy): domain Eukaryota; kingdom Metazoa; phylum Chordata; class Actinopteri; order Perciformes; family Sebastidae; genus Sebastolobus; species Sebastolobus alascanus. Next base: position 1,020,553 of record CAKAOJ020000050.1, read on the forward strand.
CAGCTAAATGTAAAGATCATATATGTTTGGTATTCAAGTCTGCAATATTTTTCTCTAATTATGAATTAATTGTTTTTTATTGCACGGCTTTGTTGAATACTCGATTCTGATTGGTCAATCATGGCATTCTGTGGTCTGTTATTTCTTTATAGCAGACCGTTGCTATGTATAACAGACCGTTGCTATGTGTAAAAAACCGTTGCTATAGACACAGATCTGATGTCGGACTCTGGACGACCATTTTTGTGTCAAATTATTCGGGGTTTATTTCACAACAGTGACCAGCTCGCTGTACATTATCCCTTACATAGAAAATAGGGCAATGGTGAAAAACCCTCATCTAAAGTTTCCAGAGCTCAAGAATTTCTTGTTTTGTTTGATCAACAGTTGAAAAACCCAAAGGCATTAAATTTACAATGATATCATGTGGTTTTGTTATTGTCAACAAAAGGCTAAATAATTTCCTAAAACAGAAGATCACTGTCCTGTTTATGTTGCTCAAACAGGAGTAAATAGTGCATTTGTTGGGGACTATTTTCAGCAGCGTATTTATAGGCTCTAGTTAGTATTTGGGGCAGCAGGACGGTGTGTGTGGTTAGACTCAAAATAAACTACAGTGTGTGTGTTCATGGTAATGAAGGAACACGTCACCCAGTGGCTCATTGATGTGTTTCTAATAGCTTCTGGACAACAATAGAGGTCTAGGGTGTGGAGGAATAATCAGACATTGAACACACTTACAATAATTCATTGTTGGTTTTGGTCTATATTTGGATTTGTTGGCAAACATAAAAATACAGGATATCACCAAAACTTTTAAATGTGAAGCACTACAGCATAAATTCTGTAGGAAACATACATGCATTATTCATTATTATTTAATGTAATGACGAACATTTCTGGCCTTCACTTAATATATTAATAATAATTTTATTAATATTAACATTCACTGAGAGGCAGCATCATCTGAAAAATGACTCTTATAGCGTCTATAGTACAATAGGAGTTCATTTTACACCTCGTGGCTCTGCTCTTTTATAGCAGTGACTTATTATTATAATAATTAATCACCCATGTTAGTTGCCTGAGTGCAGATTTGTTGATCTCCCACAGACTAAAAAGGCATCCTTTCATCTTTCCATGCAGAGTTTGAGAGTTAAAAAGACTCAGTTGGAGGGTGTGTGTATTTGTGTGCTATCTGCCTCAATACCTGTTGAAATCATTTTGACCATTTGGAGAGCAGAATGGGATGAAATTATAATGAAATGACAGCGACGATGGAAGATCATTTGAATGCTTTGTGATAGAATTGTTTTTTTATAATATGACTACTAACTTACATTAGGGTGAATGTGAGACCTTCAGTAGGATCATATACTGCAGTTTTGTGGAGACTCCTGCGTGTTCACGGAGATGCTTCATTTCTTTTTTAACCATCTGCTCAGTGAGGCAGAACGATGTAACACTTGTGACCAAGAGACTTTATTATGATAAATTAAGTCCTAATGTTAGTGTCACTTCTGAAATGGCTGCCATTATGTTGCATTGTGTTCTTGCCTAATGATGCACAACAACTTATTTAGTAAACAATGTTACTGTCACGATGTAACAGTGTGACTTTGGAAAGGAAGCGTCTTATAAGCTCAATGACAATTACCTGTTTCATGATGATGATTCAGAGCTTTTTTAATTACTTACACTGTCACTTCACACCCTATATTTGGACATTACGCTCCTGGCTCGTGTGCAGATGGTAACATTAAAGACGAGCTTGTTTGGTGCTCTTTATTTTTCTGCACAAACAAAGCAGACGAATAAGATATTCCAGCATGATTAGTTTTTGTCCTTTTCATCCCCTTTAGTGTTGATTGTGGCTCTTTTTACATACACCGATCAGCCATAACATTAGGACAGCATGGGCACCCTGACCGGTCTGCGGCTACGCAGCCTCATACTGCGATGCTCTGTGTGTTCTGACACCTTTCTATCAGAACCAGCATTAACTTTTTCAGCCGTTTGAGCTCCAGTAGCTCTTCTATTGGACCGGACAACGCGGGCCAGCCTTCGCTTCCCACGTACATCAATGAGCCTCGGGTCTGACCCTGTCGCCGGTTCACCGGTTTTCCCTCCTTGGACCACTTTTGGTAGGTCCTGACCACTGCAGACCGGGAACATCCCACAAGAGCTGCAGTTCTGGAGATGCTCTGACCCAGTCGTCTAGCCAGCACTATTTTTCCCTTGTCCAAGTCGCTCACATCCTTACGCTGGCCCATTTTTTCCGCTTCCAACACAACGTTCAAAGTTCAAAATGTCCACTTGCTGTCTAATATCCCACCCACTGCCAGGTGCCATTGTAACGAGATAGTTAATGTTATTCACTTCACCTGTCAGTGGTCTTAATGTTATGGGTGATCGGTGTACATTCATCACGGTTAGAGATCTTTTTGAACCCCTTAAAACTCAGACGGCCCGCCGGCGGGCCCGGGCCGCTATTCTGTCTTTCAGAGGGTTGTAGTGGGCTCAGTTTGCACGTTAAACTGTCACATTTAAGAAGCTGAAACCAGAGAATGTTTTTTTTGCCTGATAAATTTAATGATTTATCTCAAACCATTAGCTTTATTTTTTGACAGCGGTTTGTGCAACATCTCACTCATAGTTTTTGCCCCAAACTGCATGTGTTACAAGTACTTGGGCACGTATTTGGATGATCAACTTAAATTTGATGTCAACACTGAGGCTATTGTAAAGACGGGGCAACAGAGAATTCATCTCTTACGGAAACTGAATTCCTTCTCAGTCAGTCCCGTAATCCTCTGTCGTTTTTATCAGTCTTTCTTTGAGAGTCTCCCTTGTTTTTCTTTTATCCGTTGGTTTCACAGCCTCTCAGTTAAAGACAGAAACAATCTCAACAGTATTGTTAAAATCTGTTCTAAGATTATTGGTGTGAAACAGAGAGATTTGAATTCCTTTTGTAACCAGCAGATCCTCCGTAAGGCTGAATGTATTTTAGCATCTTCTTGTCAAGTGAATTTTCTCTGTTGCCGTCCGGACGTCGTTACGGTTTACTGGTTTGTAAAACTAACAGCTATTCTAAATCGTTTATCCCCTCTGCAATCAGATTATTGAATGCTCCTTAGATTTTGTATTTCTTACCGAGTTTTATCTCTTATTAGACTGATCCTTCTATTGTTCCTATTCAGTCTGTTTATTTATTAGTTTGTCTAATTTACATCAGTAATCGATTAAGGTCCTGTTTTATATTTTTAGCTTACATATATTGTTGTTGTTGTTGTTGTTTGTCGATGTGTTTTATCTATGTTTTTATGTGCAAGCTGCTCCAAACCAAATGCCCTTAGAGGGATTAATAAAGTTGTTTGAATTGAATTGAATTGAATTGAATTAAATTGAATTGTGATTATCATAAAATGGGCATGTCTGTAAAGGAAAGACTCGTGGGTACCCATAGAGCCCATTTTCATTCACATATCTTGAGATCAGAGGTCAAGGGACCTCTTTGAAAATCGCTATGCTAGTTTTTCCTCACCAAAATCTAGCGTAACTTCGTAGCGTTATCTAGTGTCGAGTTTCACATGATATCAGTATCTTCGCTATACCTTGAAGAGCCCGCCATCCCCTGTCCCTCCACCCCTACCCCTCTAAAAAAAAAGAGGTCGGAATGGTAAGGGGTTAAATACTGTTGTCAAACATTCACTCTCATTCAAGTCCACATAACTGGAGCTTCAACACGCTCTCACTTCTCTCCCCTGGGTATCACTTTTTCCGTTGCAGTAAACACGTGCTTAATGTTGTGAATTAAACAAAACACTTATTTAGGTTTAGGCAACAAAACCACTTAGTTAGGTTTAGGGAAAAAAAAACATGGTTGGCCTTAAAAGTACTACGTTTGTACAGTGAAAATGTGACTTGACGTTGTGAACACGGGACACTATCAGCTGATTGTAACATGAACAGCGGTCTGCTGGATGAAAGCCTTGTGTTTGCTGGCACCACCGCACTTTCCCTGAGCATTTACTTTTGCCGCGGATGAGTTTACATTGTAGTTAATGGAAAGCCCCGTGCATCTCCTACTGGTGCTAAAGGGTGCCTTGATGGCAGTGACAAAGTGCCTGTATTTGACGCCCTGGGAATGAGAACAGGCTGGGAGCTACTGATGAATATTTTGCAAAAGTAGTCAGCAATAAATCTAAATTCTTTCTGTAGTCAAGAAAAGGTGCCTCTTCCACATGCAGCCCTGAAGGTGAGACACCCCAGGCAAAAATATTGTTTTTCATACACTGGTCAATTTTAAGATTTTGGGCTTTTATCTTACAGCCCGCCTCAAATGTTGTAACAAAAATTGGGAGAAAAGAACGAGTATAAAAGTAAATAAATAGGCATTATTTTACAAAAGACTCCAAATGAACAAAACAAACATGGGAAGTCAGGAATCAGTAATCATGTGTGGGTGTGTGAAAATGTCTGAAGCAAACAAAACAGAACAGCAGCTGTGTTATCAAGGGAAGAGCAGAGAGCTTTGTGGGAGGATGGTGAACTTTATATCCTCTGAACCAGACTGGCCCAGGTGTGGCTCATGAAGCTGACGACCCTCCAACCTGCAGAACAAAAAGAAGAGCCAGCAAGCAACAGAACACAGGGACACATGTCATCACACGTTCAGACTATAGTGGAAAGAAAACATCCAAAATACACATTTAGGTGTTTATTTTACTACTTTGTCTATTTGTGTCTGTAGATTTCTCCTAAATTCACCAAAAGTTAGCATTAGATAATGCCTCATTTGCATATTTACACATACAATTTCAGAGAACTTGTAATACAAAAAAGTATTGTCTTAATTCAAGTAATCAACTGGGGAAGTTAAATGCCGATATATGTTAGTTAATTTCTTTAACCCTGCAGTGTCTTAATGTACGGGAATTTACAATCCATATCATTAAAGGCCGTTTTCTCTCATTTTTTTCTCAAACTCTGAGCCAGAAATCGGCTTCAGCAGCGCTTACACCCACCAAACGTTCCAGTTTTTATTTCTATCTATATTCTGAAGGTTTTTTACAAAGGTTTTTTTTCATATAGCATTATAGCCTGATTTATAGAACATTTTATTCCTAAAAACATGGCGAAAATGGATTTTTTTATCACTGTTGTCAGTATTTTCTGATTTTTGGAGTGATAAAAAGAGATATCTGTAAAAACCTTTGACTCTAATATGTCAACAGAATGACACAAGTTTTGAACCTGGCTTTGTCCAATGTTCAGATTTCTGCTCTGGAAATGTATGCAAATTAGCACCTTTTTAATAAGATAATGCATCATTTGCACGTTTAACCAGAAAATTTCAGAAAACTTGTAATACAAAAAAATTAATAATTGTCTTCTGTTTCACAGTGATATTTATTATTCAGTGTCTCCCCTTAAAAAAGTCATGAAATTAAATCTTTATTTTGCACAATATTTTTCTGGAAGTACTTCATGCTATTAACAGTGTTCATATCCAGATTTATATTTGTAAAAAAAAAAGTTAAAGGAAAACGCTAGAATGTAAAACAGTGAGGAAAAATGGTTCAAACTAAAAACACAACCTGTCCTTTAAAAGTTGAAACACAAATATTTCAACCACCACTTCCCGGCTGGGAGGGATGCAGGACTCCACCTCTTTTATAAACAAGGAGGTAATACTAAATGTCTTCAGTCATTGATGCTGAAAAGCTTTATATCTTCATCTTCTATATTGTCGTTAATTTTATGAATAGGTGTGTTTGGATGTATAACTTTGCTCACTGTTCATAAGATAGATGGTTATTGATCCCGTTCTGGCTCAGACAGAGGGGATGACTCAGAGTGTGTGGCTGAATATCTTTCCCAGAGATAAGATGTCCCACAGAGCTCCAGAATTAGAGAGCCGGATCGATGTGAGAGCATGCCAGGAACATGCATCATCATTTCCACCACCATATGAAAAAAAGAAAAATATGTCAAACCTAATGCCAGAGAAGATATACAAATATTAGAAGAAGAATTTAAAGATGAAGTGATGCCAGTTTTTCAGAACCGATCCCGGTATCAAATACTCAGCCAGTGTACAGACAGTAAATCAGTTCACTGTTTTCAGGTCGCTGCCATGGAATGAAATAATGACTACTTACTGTATATTAGATCTATCAGCACTTAAACCATTGTTTTTTTGTGACATACTTTTATTTGGCAACCATTGGCACAATGTTTATAAAACTGATTGAAACAAATGTAAGCGTTGATTTTGATAAATGAGACGAAAACTATAATAAATAACACTAAATATAAGGAAAAAAATCTTTCCCCAAGATCCAATTTATCCACTACACTGCTCCACCAAAACCAATCTGCTGTTTTGTAAATCATATAGGAAATTTAACTCAACAGTTACCAGCATAAAAACAAACAGTCAACGTCTATCTTTCAGATACAGTTTACTGACAGCGTTTAACTAAATCAGCAGCTCTTAATTGCAGCTTTTTCCTCTTCATTAAACCCATTTACTGTTCAGCATTCAGCTTTTCTAAAAATAAAAAGACTGTGAAAGGAGAACCCCAGCTGTTTCATATAAAGAGTATGTGTGTGTGTGTGTGTGTGTGGGGGGGTTCTGTCTTAAAAGTCAAACCAGAGAAAGGTCTCTATACAGCTGCTGTGCAATTTCTGCTTCATCTGTTTTTTAAAGATTCAAAGATTGAACTAGAATTCCAACCACTGGATGTAGAGCGATGACTGAGTGATTGTCTTCATGAGAGTGCAGAATTGTATATGAAAAATAGAGCTCAATATTAATACACCAGATAGTACTGGTGGTGCACATCCAGGAACAATGAAGACTGATGAAACATCAGTGACAGCTAACAGGGAGACAACTTGTGCTTTAATTTATGCATACATAATTAGCAGCACATCTAATGTATGCAAGAGCTGCATTGCTGTGCTGTGGTAGTTTCCCAGCATAAGTTGCCATAGTAACTGAGCTTGAACTATGTTGAATGTGCTTTATGGAACCGAATCATCTGAAATGAGTCAAACTAACCGAAATAATCTTGGTTTATTGGTAAGATAGCTTTATGGAGGTTGTAGACTCTCTTGTTTAAACCCAAACCAAGATCTTTTTCTAACCATAACCAAGTAGTTTTTGTACTTAAACCTAACCGAACCTGGTGGTAAATCCATAAAATGATAAAGGTTTTTTTGTCATTTAGTTTGGAGAACTTGTTGGACCAAACTCACTGATATTCTTAGGCTCCACTGCTAGTCTGAAAAAAAGAACACACAAATAATAAATAATAAACTCTTTTTGTATGTGTAAAGCTCATAATTCAACACGATCTCATCCCAACTCGTCACATACCGCCCCTTGGCGTCACTTTATTTTTGGCATCAAAACCACTATAAGCCCTGTTTCCACCCAGGAACTTTCCCCGGAACTAAGAACCTTTTGAGGAACTCATTGTATTTTGACCGTAGGGACCAGACTCTAAATTAAGTTCCGAGGACATTTTATGGGGCTTTTTTACCAAAAAGAGCCCTGGTCAGGGGGTAGTACTTTTTAGAAGTACCGGAACTTTTGGGGTGCAGCTTGCAGGTATGACCGTCCATATCGTCGCAGTGAGACAAAACTGTTATTTTTTTTTTCCCCAACGTGTTTTTTAGATGAAACAGGCGGGCACACTGAACTGCAGGGTGCAGAGTGTGTTTACTGCTGTGACCACCAGCAGCCGTTGTCTCATGTCATGTTGCTTTTTCATATGTCAGCGAACTAATTTGTCTAATTTTCGCAGGTCTTTAGACCGCTATGGAAACGCAGACAACAGTGGGCTGAAGGAACCTTTTAGTTCCTTGAAAAGTAGTTCCCGGGAGTAAAAGTCCCGGGAACTTTTGGTGGAAACCCAGCTATAGTTACCTTTGGCGTTACTTTAAGATTAGGCAACAAAACCACTACAGTTTGGTTTAGGAAAGAAATAAATGACCAGGCTTAAAACTACAATGTTTGTACAGTGAAAATGATACTGAACGTTGTGAACACGGGGCACTAACGAACAGCTGTTAGCTACGTGATGCACGTAACATGAACAGTGGTCTCCTGGAAGAAAGCCTTGTGTTTGTTGGATCCATCCACCTCCCCTCCCGCCCGCTTGGTGTGTGTTTTTTCGCTCTTTAAACTACGTCACCACACTCCCGGTGCACTTTCTCTGAGCGTTTACTGTTGCAGCGGATGGTTTTACATTATAATTAATGGAACGCCTGGTGCGTATCATACCAGTGCTAAAGGTTGCCGTGTGTGTGCATATTTAGTCTTTGATGAGAACGGGCTGGATAATTTGTGCTTAACTAGACACGTCAAATCCACATGGATTCATGTGAAGGTGTTGAACAGAACATCATTCCTGGTCCTTGAAGCACTGCCATCCACATTGTTAGTCAATCTTAACAGTTCCTCTTTGTGGTGAATCATCACTGTCAAACGCGCAGCTGAAGCCTATTCAGCGATGCTGCTTTGTGCAGCCCGTCTCTGCTCTCTAAACCGATACACAGCTCACTGAAACCTGTCTTCATGTCAATCTCCCATTTTTTTGTCCCACTCTGATTGTTGCTTTATCTCCTTCATGCAATTTACAAGATAGTAGGCTGGATGTGTAATCCATTGTCCCCATTCTTTCATATCAGCCTGTTTCACTCCCTCGTTATAGGGTTACAGGAATGTCAGAGCGCCACTGCCTCGACCTTTTCCTCTTCTGTAGGTCTGATGGTCCAGGAGCTGAGGCTTTTTCTCCTGTTGCACGTATTGTAAGTCACTCTGGATAGCAGCTAAATGACTCACATTAAAAATGCTAATTCGCTGCCACTCCAAGTTAAACTCATTTTAATATTTTGGAGGAAGGGAGGGGTGGTGTTTTTCTTTTAGGGCTATATATATTTACGCTCTTCTGTGACAGAGCGATGCTAATAATGCTGTAAATGTTATAAAAAGTGACAACCGTCAGATGAACTGCACTGTGTGTGTGTGTGTGTGTATGTGTGTTTCTCTGGAGATGGTGTACATGATGGAAATGACTTAAAACGCTCATCACACGCTGGCACGTACCTTTCACAGAACAAAGAAACCTCGTCAGTGTAGGAAGCCTTATTTGTAGCTTCTTTATTACACACTTTCGAGGCACAGATGGGAAGATTGGAATGGGAAAATGTCTTGTTATCACACTGGATATGTTTACATGCAGCATAATAGCGTATGAATAATTTACTTTATTCCAAATGAGTCATTAACACCTCGACCGGACCGAACCAAACCCTCCGTCAGGCTGCAAAAAACAGAGCTCTCTTCCTTCAGTCTGATTGAAAATTCAACGTGATTCTGATTTTCTTGGACAGTTTGTTAATTAGTTTGTCTTTTTTAATCATTTTTGGGAAGATCCAAACGAAACCCGCACGTCACTGTTAATCACTGTGTCTTTTTCTCTCTTTTTATTGGTGACAGCTGAATTTTTAGACATCACTACTGATTACACCCGGGAGAGAAATGCAGTCTGGCACAGTTAATAACATTCAAACATTCAAATATTAAAATATTGTAGGGCCATATATTATAGTGTGCAGTATATTATAATGTAAAAGAATGTGGTTTTAATGAGCGATGCCCGCTATTATTAATTCCCCTTTTACTCCTGCAAAAGGGTCCAAAAAGAGCAAGCTTTTATTCTCTATAAGGCCAAAAGTTTGTGCCCACCCCTGCTTTCACACTTGTGTGTACTTTTGGTCTAGGGCTGTTTTTTCATGGTTTGGTATCGGCCCCCTTAGTTCCAAGTAAGGGACCAGCCTGGTCTCAACAAATGGCACATGAATGATACAGTAATTTGTACGTTTTTTCGCGTGTAATAACAAAGCCTTTGTTGCATTTCACTCCATGTAGTCTGTACTGACTGCAATGTAAACACATCCGTGTGAATATGCTACACTAAGAGTTAGTGACGTAGAATAAAAAGTGAGAAAGACTGTTTATGGTGGGCGGGAGGAGAGGTGGATGTTTGGTCCAACAAACACAGGATTTTCAACCATGAGACTGGTATTAGTGTCCCAATGTGTTATTTTGAAGTTACGTTAGTGATGTCTGTGACGTATTTTCCGTACTTATGTCGTTTACATACTTATTTTACACAGGTTATGTAATTATTTTAATCCCAACCGTGATGTTTTTCCGAAACCTAACTAAGTGGTTTTGTTGCCTAAACATAAATGCGACTGATTTCATGTTTACGAACTCTTTCATGGTAACGACTTGGCGTTAAATGACACGCGAAAAGTCTAAATTAAATGTCGTGCTGTTTATACACCTTCCGTGAGATCAGGTTGAAGGGAGCAGAGGTTCCCAAATTGGGGGTCAGGCCCCTTAAAGGGTCGCAAGATAAATCTGAAGGGTCATGAGATGACTAACAAACTATTTCTTCTTGAAAAACCTACATTTAGTTTTTCAGACTCTCTTTAAATCTTCGCTTTTTATTATAAATTACTGGATAACTTCACTTTTTCTGGCCTCTTAAAAACAATTGAACTGTTCACAATCGTACACATATGCAAACTGTGATGAGGAGTTCGCAACATAGCTTTATTTTAGGGGGTCACAAGCCAGAAAGGTTGGTAACCACTGTTTTGGACAACATTGTGCTTCCAAGTTTGTGGCAACAGTCTGGGGAAGCACAAAGCCAAGTCCATGAAGAAATTATTTTCCGGTTTGGCGCGGCATAACTTGACTGGCCTTCACAGAGCCCTGACCTAAACTCCATTCAACACATTTGGGATGAACTGGAACGCCGACTGTGAGCCAGACCCGATCACCATCAACATCAGTGTTGGACCTCACTAATTCTCTTGTGACTGAACAGGTTCCAACATCTGGTGGAAAGCCTGAAACCAGAAGAGTGGAGGCTGTTATAGCAGGAGATTAAGGTCCATGGTTTTGGCATGAGATGTTCAACAATTACGTATGGGTGTGATGTTCAGATGTTGACATACTTTTGGCCATGTAGCCTATGTGTTTGAGCAATGAATCCTGAGAAAGGTGCAGGGAAGGATTCATAATAAAATGGGGCACTTGCTCGGCAGAGCTCCTAGCACCGTGAAAAAAGAAATTCAGAAACCTCTCTGGTTGTTGTTTCTCCCTGCACCCAAATGACACACTTCTTCCCTGAGACACGAGGGGATTTCATCATGTGCCACTCAGGAGTTTCAGAGAGCATTCACGGCACATTTACTTTCACAGATGTCAAGCTGGGTTTGTCATGCATGTAGTGTGAAAGTGGAAAAACAAAGCTCAACCTTTTTTTTTACGCTACACAAGCGTACACACGGCGCTGCACTGTTCCTCAGCTGACATTCTGCTGGTGACCTACCTTCTCGTATGAAAAGAATCTCCGCCCCACCTTTGTGTGCACGTAGAGATTCCTAAATCATTTGTGACATGCTTATAAATGTTGAATTTAAGAACAGAGCTTTATTGCACAGACCTCTATGCACACACTAATGTGGGAGTTTCCACTTGCATCTTCAAAGTCGGCTGAATATAGAAACCAACACAGAATTCATACTGCTATGCATTCGACTTTAAGAACCTCAATGAGCCTATAAAGGGGAAAAAAGCTAATTACTGGTTTGTAGACACTTAAATTTCAGTCATGCATGTATAACAAGAAGATTGGGTTTATTTTCAGGCTCTGCAGGCTGAATTTAAATGGAGATCTGAGTGTACAAGTCAATGACACCATCATTAGGCAACATTTGTAACTGAACAGAGACTCAAACGCAGAACTCTTTATTTAAAGGCCTCAACCTGGAATTCCTACCCAGTTGCAAGAAAAATATGTCGGCATTGTACATTTCTGCAAACCACGGATATGTTGAATGTCGATCCTTCTGAACCAAAAATCTGTTTCATAAATAAATTTGATATCAGCCTCGTATCACTCTTGCGGAAACACACAATGCCACGTGTTTAACGTTGTGAAACAATTGGTTATGTTTAAGCAGTCGGCAACTCTGGGGTCTGAAAAGTGAAGCCAATGCTGAAGTGCCTTAAACTTGCATTCTTTCTAACAGCCAGCAGGGGGCGACTCCTCTGGTTGCAAAAAGAAGTCTGATTGTATAGAAGTCAATGAGAAAATGAGCCTACTTCTCACTTGATTTATTACCTCATTACCTCTTTATTACCACCTGCTTTAGGGCGTGGCTACCTTGTGATTGATAGGTCGCTACCACGGCGTTGTCCGGTCTGGGAGTTGTCCGTGTTTTTGTCTTACAACTTTTACCCTTTCACAGTGTGTTTTCAGTTCATGAAAGTTAATTATAACCTTTTTGGTCGCCTAAAAAATTCTTATTTAGCGTTCGGTTGTACTTGTACAAACTCGAGGCTGCAAAGCTGTAGTCCGCAAACCAATGGGTGACGTCACGGTGAGTACGTCTACTTCCTATATACAGTCTATGGGTTTAAGCAACAAAGCTAGGCTACTTGGTTAAGGTTACAAAAAAGATCATAGTTTCTATTAAAGTAATAATGAAATAACGTCAAGAAACAACGGAACAACCGTAAATAAACAACAACCGCCCTCAGCAGACCTTCTTATGTAATGTTACAAGCGTAAAATCAGCGTTTACTTTTGATTTAACACAGGACAGGAACTGCGGTCTCCTGGGTGAAAGTCCTGTATTTGTTTGATCCATCCACCACCCAGCCATCCTTAATGGACTTTCTCTCTTGCTATTATACCACATAACTTTCAATAACGGTCCCTCGATATACTACGTCACTTGCTCTGACTGAATGCAAAAACGTCCACTTTTAACACATCACTGGTTTGCAGAAACGTACAATGCCAACATTTTTTTTCCTGGCGACTTGGCTGGGAATTCAGTTGTGGCTTAAAAGCAAAAGTTTATTTTAAAACACAATATATTTTTGATTTAACTTGAGAACTTATTCAGGCAGTAGAGCCTTTAGGAAGTGATAAAGTCATTAAAATGTAGCTCCTGAACACAACTTTTTAGAGCAAGAGAGCTATACAGGCGAATCTGTTGGGTCAGCTCTTTTGTTAAACTGGAAATCCAGATTATTCTAACCAAAGGTGACTGCCCCTGCATCTGCTGCCCCGGCAATTAATGAGATGGGTCTCAGGAGTCACTGAGGCAGATCCCCGGATAGAGCTGTCCACTTTATCTTAGCCTACATGGAAACGTTGCAGGCCAGACAGTGATTTAGTGCCCGGGCTTCCTAGAAAGGTCACAGCTTCCTGTACCACACCGCAGGACCTCCCCTACTGTATCCGCCAAAGAGTAATGGGGGCTGACTCTGCATGCCCCACAGCTAACATTAACATTTTTCTTTTTTGACATGCTTTACAATTCTTCACACTTAAGATGCTGTTTTCCTACAATCCAGCGTGACGCACTCGAGGAGTCCAAACAGAGAGTGTACTGTAACTCTTTTGGTGATGATGGAGGTGTTTTCTCACCCTGACCTTTATAAGAACTCAGTCTGCAGTAATGATATTATTGCCAAGTATCAGGCTCACTACTCATGAGCAGCACCGCAAGAAGTGCTACAGAGCATACTGCGGAGAAACAATGTAAATTTACAGTAGGTGTAGATTTGGTAGATCAACATTTCTCCATAGGTAGAAGTGTAGATTTACATCACTAAAGTGATCCAGGTGTCGAGAAAGACAAACTTGAAAGATGAAACGAGTGAGTTTAACACAAACAAAGTTACTGGCAATTCCTCTTCTTTGGAGAAGAAGGAAGGTATGAGGCTGACCATCATGAAGGGTTTGAGTGAATGCAACAAAAGGTCCTCAAAACCAACCAACAACATATCGTAGAAGACTGGATGCTAAAAGGTGTCTCCTCTAAAGTCACACTTTTTTTGATCCAATCAATCTCCCCAAGACGTTTTGTGGAACTATGACAACATCAGGCTACTTCAAATAAATGTAGTTTACATATTTTTCTGGTGAGGACACCACCATCATGGGTCACTTTCAGGTTTCGTTGCGCTGTGAAAGTCACCAACAAACAAGACCAAGAACTACCAAGACCAAGAAGGCGGCTGTGACCCAGGGGTAGAGTTGGTCGCCCACCAATTGTCGGCGGTTCAATCCCCGGCTCCTCCAGTCCACATGTCGAAGTGTCCTTGAGCAAGATACCTAACCCTAAATTGCTCCCAAAGGCTGTGCCATCGGTGTGTGAATGAGTATTTAGATTAGATCCTGATGGGCAGGTTGGCACCTTGCATGGCAGCCTCTGCCATCAGTTTATGAATGTGTATGTGTGAATGGGTGAATGCTGATATATAGTGTAAAGAGCTTTGAGTGGTTGGAAGACTAGAAAGGCGCTGTATAAATGCAAGTCCATCTTCACAAATTAAGTGAAATTATAGAGAAAATAGAAATAAATATAGGTCTAGCCTATATCGTGATAGAAACGATATAGAAAAGTATGTACAATAAACATTTTATTTTGTTTTGACGATATATATCGTCATATTGCCCAGCCCTACCACAAATGACCTATATGCCAAGGCAGCCACATTCATTTGGCTTAAAGGCAGATAAGGACTACTATGCAGGAGTTCAGTTACTTTACTGTAACAAGACGGAAATCTGTGCTCGAGCATTTTAACTCTCACAGATCAGCTCTTGTGACAGAATGAGATGTCAGAGAGATAATGTCGCATTAACGTTGACATTCAGCTTCTGCTTCTCCTCCGCTGCTTCACGGTAGGAGTCTTGTTCACGGCAGCAGGGAGGGTCAGTTCACTCCCAGAACACTCATCAAACCACTCACGTCAAGCCATAAAATGGGGACAACTTTCCAGCTTTTAAGAGGAAAACCCTCTCTGGAATGCTTTGCAAACCATTTAATGTAATGACGACGAAACACACACACACACACACACACACACACACACACACACACACACACACACACACACACACACACACACACACACACAATGTTATATGAGGGTAATTCTACAGAGGCTAAACGAGCCTCCTCACAGGGTGCTGGTAAGAAAAAGTCTTGATTGCACTGAGATCTTGGTATCGCCTCAGGGAACATAATCTACACTGCGAGCACAGATGGTTGACAGTGTAGCGTAATTTTAACAGTTTGAGAATGTTCATTACGGCAGCCCAACCAATCACCGTGTACCATCTCAGAGCAACATGTGCATTTCTTGAAAATTCCAACAGAAACGTTCATATCCTGTGAATTTAAAGCATCGCCTTAATGAGGTGACCTTGAGTCGACATCAAAGGGGTCTGTAGCAATTGACCACTCCTGTTTTATCTCCATCTTTGATCGGCTGCCATCGATCTCAGCCAGCCTGTTAAATGAGCAGGAGACACCATTTATTCTGCGGCCTCTTTCATGGGATATAGATCAGTCGTCCGGGGTCGTCTGAGATGGCCTCCCGGTGAGATCTGACCGAGGAGATACAGAGGAAAGCGATAAAGTGAGGGCGCTCCCCTCTTTTGCTCCCGCACGGGAAAGACTTTCCTTCCGAAGGTGACGTGGTTCACACGTTGCCCAAAAAAAATCCTTAAACTTAATCAGTGAGTCTATTGACTCCCAGTGAACACTGCAAAAAGGGCAATTAAAGAAAGTTGTTACATTGCTTTATTTTTCATAATCTTGTCACACAAGATTTGCAATATAAAATTTGTGTGAAGGTAAGAGGTCTTCATTTTCTACGTTAGATATTCAATCTATTTTTCAGCTGGAGCTGACAAAGTTTGAAGAGTGGAATGCATGGCTGTAGAACAAACACCTGACAAGAGAAAAGGCTTCTTTCAAGAAGAAGACGAAGCAGCCCGGTGGCACGAAATATTGCATGGATGACAAGGTATTTCGCGAGTCCTTTCGCGTGAAATAAGAATGCCTTTATTGCTTTTCGTCATTTGTACGCCATGTAAACGCATCCGCGTGAATATGCAGCCTGTTCTCACTCCCAGGGCGTTAAATACCGAGGCTTTGTGTGTTACCGCCGCACGAGGCACCCTTTAGCGCCGATGTGAAACGCATTGGGCGTTCCATTAACTGTAATGTAAACCCATCGGCGGCAACAGTAAATGTTTACAGAAAGTGCGCCGGGAGTGTGGTGACGTAGTTTTAAAAGTGAAAAGACGTTCAGTGTAATTTCCACTGTACAAACAGTAGTTTTAAGCCTAACCATGTTTCCTAAACCTAACTAAGTGGTTTTGTTGCCTAATCCTAAAGTGACACCAAAGGTAACTATAGTGATTTAGTGATATGTAACAAGTGCGGATGAGAACGTGTTGGAATATGCTATGCTATAGCTAGTGATGTAAATTAAAAAGTGAGAAAGACTGCAACACAGGACCTTCAACCAGGAGACCGGTTTTCGTGACCCAAAGTGTACGAATTTGCTTAATTTACGTACTTATTTTAAGCCCGAACATGATGTTTTTCCTAAAGCGGTTTTGTTGCCTAAACCTAACTGCGGCCATTACCGTACTTTTGTTGCGTGGCGTAAAAATGACATGCTAAAGAGCTAAAATGCGTACATGCAGAATGTCTTGTTGTGCTATTTATACGCCCTCCCGTGAGATTGGGTTTCAGAGAACACATGAGTGTGCTTTTTAAAAGGCAATGACAGATGCATTTTGTTGTTTGGTTTGGATGACTTGGTGGACTCATGACAGATCGCTGCCCCAGCATTGCAATGATAAAAATTATACTTGACTCTAAAAAAAAGTGAGTGCAACATCCTGAAATCATGTCTTAAGAAGTCGTGTCCTATTGCTGAATTTAAAAGAAATATGTTTCTAGAACACTGATGTTGAAATCTTGAAGTTTCATTACTACAATTAACTCTTTTTTACTTTTTAACATGAACGAGACCGACCACTGCGGCCATTTTGTTTTGAGGTTTTCCACACTTTTTATGCTAGTTTCAAGAAAGGTTATCAATTTACTTTTGCTTAACTCATGTTTACAGCATATTTTTCTCAATTACACAGTGTTTTTCCTTGTTTGTCAAATACATTTTTTTTTGCAGTGTAATATACTGTATGCAACAGTTTGCAACTGAGGCATGTCTTTGAAGGACACAAAAGGAACATCAAACCTTAACAGTGTTTACTGCATCATGTGATGTCAATATCTCTCCGTGTGTAGCAAAGTGTGTGTGTGTGTACAAAGTGTTGCGGTATTCGTCAAAGCCAGCAGACGTGTGAATGTGACCGTGTAGGTGTCTGCACTGAGCTGATAGTGCTCTCAGCTTGAGCCTGCGACAAAACTGCACGAGCAGCTTTTACACTTTGATTCAGAACCGAGTTCCACTATTATCTAAAACCCAGACGCACGCTTCGCCACTCACACACCCGCATCACATCCTGCCAATCGACAGGTCGAACTTTTCAAAGAGGCTCCCCGCGCAGACGCACTTTTACCCTCCGCCTCGTCTCTCTTTCTTCTCTGACTCTCTGCTTTCTAGTCCACTAGAATTAGAAAGAAAACAGATCTTTAAAGAACTTTCTGTTCTTTGAATCATTTGAAAACTGCAACAAAACACCAGCAGGTATGGCTGAACCTGGCTGGCATTATCTGTTAATGTCACAAAGAGCATCGGCAGCACTGCAAGGCTGTCAGATGAAAACCTAGTGTGTTCAGAAAGCCAATGTGTCTGAAATGCAGGGGAGAAAAAAACAGGCTTCATTTCATATGAACAGCCGTGCAGTTTTGAAATTCCGCAGGGTGTCATGGTTCATAGATCATGAAACTTACACAAACTATAAAAAACCTCATAAACCTTTTAAATTAGATTGCTTAGTTTGCACATGAAATGATGCAGCACCTCATCATGCTTGGACAGGAACTTTGCATTTTGCACTAATACGGAGCATTTTACTTCACTTTTCAGAAGAACTGACTCCTTTACTGTAAAATTACCAGACTCGACAACGTGTGGCATGTGTTATTTTCGCCCTGTGTGTTAGTCATCATGGCAAAATGTGGTCCTGGAGACACCTACAGTAGAGGGAACTACCCATAGATTGTATATAAGAAGTAGACGTAGTCACTGTGATGTCACCCATTGGTTTGTGGAATACCGCTTTGAAGCCTCGAGCTCAGCATTTTGGCCATCGCCATCTTGTTTTTTTGGAACCAGAAGTGACACGAGAGGGTGGAGCTAAGTACAACCGAACACTGACTAAAGATATTTTTAGGCGACCAAAATGTTACAATTAACTTTCATGAACTGAAAACACACTGTGAAAGGGTTAAAGGTCTACGACGAAAACACGGACAACTCCCAGACCGGACAACGCCGTGGTAGCGACCTGTCAATCACAAGGTAGCCACGCCCTAAAGCATCCCCTGCTTTATGGTCTATTTGACTCTAAATGGGACCATAATTTACTAAATGAACATCATGCTGTGTTGAAGAAGACTTGAAACTAGCGATTGAGACCATAAACTCATCTTTACAATGTTTACTGAGGTAATAAATCAAGTGAGAAGTAGGCTCATTTTCTCATAGACTTCTATACAATCAGACTTCTTTTAGCAACCCTGCTGGCTGATAGAAAGAATGCAAGTTTAAGGCACTTCCGTATTGGCTTCACTTTTCAGACCCGGAGTTGGAAGGTAGGAAGTGGGGAAGGGGCCATTTTCCCCCCCATTTTACGTCCCTGGCCCCATTTGGCATCGTAGCTAGTGTAATCCTATCGCAAGATGGTCTCTAGTTTTTATATTTTTGTTTTTAGCTGCTATTTTGAGTTATTGGAAAACAAATTTACATTACAAGGAAATCATGTAATGAATTGAAATGTATTTATTAAACTGAAACAAGATAGAAAAGAATACATTAAAAATAAGAGTTATGGTATTTCTCCACTGTAGCAGTGACTGGCTCTACCCAGGAATCCATGGGTGGTCTCCACATTACAGAGTCTGTTTTTCCTTCTCCCAGACTGTCCATGGAGTGCCTCATTAAACAGCGCGAGTCAGAAATTCAGTGTATTCTGGTTCCCGGGTAAAAACAGGAGGATTGTTAGCAAGGTGGGATCGCAGCGCAGGTCACCATCAAATCTGCTTCGTGTTGAGTCCACGTAACTGACGGACACAAACACAGAAATGAACAAGAAAAAAATATCCCTGAGAAAAAAGGAACAAATGACGTAGCAGGACTGACAGGCCAGGTCAGATAATTGGGTTCTCGGCATGAAAATAATATGGCTTGGATCAGGTCCCGTTGTGTCTTGGTCGCTAGTCCTGCTTGTTGTTTTTCCAAGAACTGGGCCGTGCAGTCCTCCTGAGTTGTGATCTTTGAATCTCATATATTATAAAGAGACAATGTATAGGTGAGTCGTTGTTGTACTTTAACAACGAGGTTACTGGTTAGAAAATAGGCTTAAATAATTGATTAGCAGTAATCACATAGACATTTATATTTCAAAAATAGTTTAAGTTATGATCCTAAATTTATTCATACATTTTCATAAAAGATACAACTGAAACATCAACTGGAGCCTTAACAAGAGTCTACAGTCATGCTGTGAAGCTGTGCTTTGAGCTAAATATTAAAGACAGCATGCTATATAGTGAAAACCTAACCTGATGATGGCACTAGATGAAAAGTCAGAGGATCACCTAACATTATTACAGTTCATCCTGAGGGGGACACAAAGGTCTGTACTAAATTCCACGACAATCCATCCAATACTTGTTAAGACATTTCACTCAAAACCACAAATGTCAACCTCATGGCGGCTCTGGAGGAAAAGTCTGGGGATCACCGAAGTCAGTAGGATTCATTCTCTTGGAACAATGAACAGGATAAGTGAAAACCATAGACTGTATATACGTCATACGTCATTTTGGCCATCGCCATCTTGGTTTTTTGCAACCAGAAGTGACATGAGAGGGTGGAGCTAAGTACAACCGAACGCTGAATAAGACATTTTTAGGCGACTAAAATGTTATAATTAACTTTCATGAACTGAAAACACACTGTGAAAGTGTTAAAGTTCTACGACGAAAACACAGACAACTCCGAGACCAGACAACGCCGTGGTAGCGACCTGTCAATCACAAGGTAGCCACGCCCTAAAGCATCCACTGCTTTATGGTCTATTTCACTCTAAATGGGACCATAATTTACTAAATGAACATCATGCTGTATTGAAGAAGACTTGAAACTAGCGATTGAGACCATAAACTCATGTTTACTGAGGTAATAAATCAAGTGAGAAGTAGGCTCATTTTCTCATAGACTTCTATACAATCAGACTTCTTTTAGCAACCAGAGGAGTCGCCCCCTGCTGGATATTAGAAAGAATGCAAGTTTAAGGCACTTCAGCATTGGCTTCACTTTACAGACCCCAGAGGTTTGCGCCTGGTGAAAACTTTGACCTGCTAGAGCTAATTACAGAATTTCAAATGAAAAGTTTCAAACACAGCAACTTAAATGTAAGTCAGCAATGACGGGCTGCCTCTAACCAGCTTTTCAGAGTTGGTTTGGTAAATTGAATTTTTATCTTTTCTATTTTCAGTGTTTTTGGTTGGAGTAATGTTTTTCAAAGGACCAAACTTCTTGTAAAACTTTGAAACAAATTAATTTTTCTATATTTGTCAAAGCCAAAATTACTTCTTTAGCCTGTACATGACCAAAAATCCCAATTACCCTGCACACATTTGATAATATATTATAATTGTTTTGGTTTTTCCACAACATTTTGTTTGTATTTTTAGTTCAGTGTGCAGTGACGCTTTCGAACGCCAATTTTTCCCATGTCGTTTTATTTTGTGTTTACTGTAATGCAATGTGGGATGTTGGCTGTTAATTTGAAGGCAAATCAACAATATCACCAAGACTTTAATTTTGGATTTAGTCTGTTCCACAGCATGCGCTCACTTGGCAATCAAAACAACAAAGCGGTGTAATAATTTGTTCTAATTTTGAGCTGTCAATCATTTTCTGAAAACTGGGTTTACAGTAATCAAAGACTTTATAATCAGCTCGTTTAAAACACACACACACACACACAAACACACACACACACACACGCACACGCACACGCACACACGCACACACCGTGCTGAACTGTACCGCGGCTTCAGACGCACCTTCCGGCAGCTGTGAGCGAGCTGATGAAAAAGAAAACAGTCGTTCATGTTACTCATTGTTACAGTATACGGAGGTCTTATGGGAGGTCTATCACTGTAATATGAATAGCTCTGACCTTTCATAGAAGCCCTGGCACTAAATCATTGTCTGCGCTCTGTGTTTCTATATAAGCTAAGATAAAGTGGACAGCTCTGCCTCGGGATCTGCCTCAGCAGCTCTTGAGACCTCTCTCATTAATTGCTGGGGCAGCGGACAGTCACCTCGAATCAACTGATTAAACTAATTGAAAGCATGAGACTCTATAACAAAGAGCTTTTTTGTGTGTCAAGCTGGTGTCCAACGGAGAGCTTCGGCTCATTCAAATTACAATAAAACCCATTTTCTCTCTGACATGCAGACAGTTAATAGATTTGATTTGATTTGCCCAGGTTTCGTGATTTTTCTGTGAGTTTTTCAGCCTCAACTCAACAGAATGGAAGTGAATGATCAGAGCTGCAGGATTTATCACAGGCCAGACTCTGAAAGACTATGGGATGACTGACAAACTCCTGCAAATGGCTGCTACTGACACCATTGTGTCAATAAGGAAAAACGCCTGCACGCTATACTCCCTGTCACAAAAATGTATTAATGACTACGTTTCGATCCTACTTGGATCTTCGTCAGGCTGACACCATTGTGGACAGAATTTAAGTAACTGTCTTGACAAAAAAAATCCATACATCATATTGTCCCTGTTATAACACAACTGTTATAATAATTATATATGTTCCCCCCCTCTGGTCTATATATCCCCGCCTCTGCTGAATTATTTTTATCAGGAAAGCAGAAAAAGAAGTCCTCGTCAAAGGCGAGTGTCGCTGTCCGTGGTACTGAAAGAGGCATTTAATTCTGACATGTTAAATTAGCATGTAACCTTTTGTTTTGATGTGTATGATGGCATTCCCCATGTGTCCACATGAGAAAAGGACAAGGCAAGAGAGGGGAAATATCGCGCTACTTGATGAATTAAATACAACAAAAAAAAATGGCTTAAAATATTCCTGCAAATGCAGTGGTTAAGTTCAAGTTCAGAAATGGTTTTGTTAAAGTTAACACTTATTCTCTAAATTGATTTGCTTATTCACCATTAAATTAAATTTGTATTGAACCTGTCATACAGGGGGTGTAGTTCAAAGTGCTTTACAACAAAGTGAAGAAACGAGAAAAAGAAAACGAATTAAACGGGTATTGCAAATTAAAGTGCAAATACCAGTAAGACTTCAGGGAGACGTCAGGCTCTTGTACATATACTGTGCAACAAGCAGGTCCTTAGGAGGGCTAATGCTATATTAGACTGCCAGGACCATCCACTCCTGAAGGAGTTTAAGCTTTTGCTCTGAGGACATCGTTTCAGGGCCCCGTTAGGAGGACTAGAAGATTACACGTCTCTTTCATCCCAGGTGCTATTCATATGCTCAGTATACAGTATAGCACTCTGGCTACACTCTTTGCACGTCCCTTGCACTATTGCATATGTGTACTCTAGCTCTGTGTTTTATTGTGTTGATGTGTCTTTTTGTATTCTGTTTATATGTGGCTTATCTGACTGCAAAACAAATTACCCCTAGTGGGACAATAAAGATAACCTACTGTGTGATAAAACCAAGCAATCTGTTAAAGCCGATTGCAGACTGCAAAAACTGTTGAAGTATAAGTCTGTGAGAATACATAATTAGACTGCAAGACTACACAACCAAAAGTCACCTAAATGAGGTCATAACTTTCTCTCTCGCTGAAGCTCCTCGTGTACTCACACTAACAACAGGTCTTGCTTGTTCTTTTGCTTCGACTTGTAGTGAATTTGAACTCTTTTTATACTTTTTCCCTCATTCTGGAAGTGACATGTGCGAAGGGAACGGCCATGTTGGTGTTGGTGACGTATATTGTGCGAGACGAGAGATGTAGTTCACTGAACAGTTTCACGCAAAACGAAACGGTACTACGACAAACTGTGACTTTCTTGACTTGCAAAATTATCTTTTAAACTGATAAACATCATATGTGAGATTCATGGCGCAATTCAAACAGGATCAAAAAATATTTGTTCCTCGCCTCACCTCACCTATTATGGAGCCACTATATGGAGCATTATAGGCCTTTAAATATAAACAGAAATCCTGCACTTGATTGACAGACTGTGCAGACTGATATTATTATTATTATTCGATATGTTTTATTGCTTGTTTTTAATATGTGGATCCTGGAAAGCAGTGTTGAGACGGAGTGGATTATTCTGATAGAATTAAGTCAATTGAATTGAACTGCGACATCTCTTTCCATAAACAATGTTTCCATCACGCTGGATAATCCACACAACATGTTGTCAACAGTTTTCATATAAGGAAAGACACTGCTGTTGAGTTTTTAAAATGTATTTTCTCAATGCACCATAAATGAAGTCCCATTAATCTTCATTGTATTTATGTGAAATCTCAGAGGTGGATACCTCAAAACATGGACAAATGGAACCAAAACTATCTGCAAGGCTAAATACTCTATACTATGTGAAGTGTACTGTGTGTGTGTGTGTGTGTGTGTGTGTGTGTGTGTGTCAGCCTTGGTCATATTTCCAGATGTCAAGTAATTCAAAAGAAGTTGTAATGCTATCTTGACAGTATTGTGTGTATTATTGAGGCTCTGTGTAGCCGTCATCGAGGTTTAGACATTATTGACACAGTTATAATGAAAATACCAGCAATAATTCAGAGTCATTTTCATATCTCTATCCCAGGATGACAACGGGAGCGAGGCTTATTAGTCACATGGTTCATATTGGATTTGAAATGGCATAGAGTTAAATGGCCACTGTACTGAGCAGCAGCCTAAGAAGAGATCACTTTTGGAAGGATTTCTTATAAAGTGTAATGTTCACTTGATGACTTCATTGTTCAGCGAGCCCAGTCAACTTGAAAACCACTGCAGCACAAAGCAATGCAATTTCAGCTTCGATTACAGCCGGATCCTCAGAAGCCGATGGAAGAAACGGCCTTCATTACAAGTAGTTAGCCTTGATGGGCATCTTCAATTGACTCTTAAAAACAGCCGTAACGCCGCCGTTCGAACACATGCTGCTATGCTGTAGCACAAGAGCCCTTGAGGAGAAAGGGAATATCTGGGCTGCTTTACAAACAGAAACGAGGCCCGTTTGCAGCGTACTCCACCTGAAATTAGGCCAGAAACTCGTGCACTTTTTCCTCAGCTGGGAGCGGTTGAAGAGATGTGCTCCGGGACCGTTTTGAGCAACGGCGCCGTGTGCGCTATTTGTCGTGTTTTAGCAGCCATTTGAACTGCCTTTTGCATCACAGATGGAAAAACAGGAGTGTTCTCCTCGCTGCTGTCAAGGCCACTTTAAAGCTGGCGACGTTCGCAGATCACGTAAAAAACAAACATTTGATGATCTGTCCTCAGAGGGACTCCTTTCAATTATTTTGGCAGCATTTGAAGACGGAAGCTGCCATGCTGTCTAGTCTCTGCCTGTGCTTAGAGATTGTTCTCATACGGCGTTGTTACACAGCCACCATGGTACATTTGAAATTCAAAGTTTGCTCTTCCCAAGGAAAGTTTCCAGAGTGACTTTCACAAAAAAAGGCAATGGAAAGGTATCTTTTTTTTTCCATTATTCACTCAATCGAATCCCCAGTGACATTGTTTGTCAGTGCCAATTTAGAGTGAGTCCCCTCACATATGGTGCTTTAAAGCAGGAGAAGCTATTCAAGCTGATCTGTAATCCCAGGGAAAGAGATGTTTTTGAAATAACACTCCCATACCGTTCTGATGCAGCACACTACCATACATCACCCAACTTGTATGAATTCAACCCGATCTTATGGGAAGGCGTATGAATAGCACATTTTAAGGACATTCCGTGTCATGAAAACACATTTTAGGCTTTTCACATGTCATTTATAAGCCATATTTTTACAATAAAAGGGTCACAATTATGTTTAGTCAACAAAACTATGGTAAAGTTGGCAGTTATGTTTAGGCAACAACACCCCCTCCCGCCCACTGTAGGCAGTCTCTTACTTTTTATTTTATGGCACTAGCTCTGAGCGTAGCATATTCACGCGGATGCATTTGCATTGCAGTCAGTACAGATGGCGTGCACGTGACACACCAAAAGCAACAAAGGCGTTGTTATTGCACGCAAAATGACTCACAAATTATCGTCATGCATAAGACTGGGCTGATGAGATAACGCACACCATTTTCACTGTCAGCAATTCATTATTTATATTTGCTCCATTTTAGTTTAGACACAGTGTCACCCCATGATTTTGGTTATGACATGAAATTATAGAATCTTAATATTCCACGCATATTGGTATCAATAATTACTTGAAGTTTTGAGTTGTATGGATCTCTCTCGTCTTTATTTTGAACAGAAAGAACAATGTTCTTTAAATATCATATCATATAATAGGGCTGTGTATTGGCAAGAATCTGGCGATACGATACGTATCACGATACAGAGGTTATATTGCGATACTGTAAACAAGGCGATATATTGCAATTTTTAAATCTAATTTTTGGAAAACTTACATAGAATAAAGAACACACCACCATATGCATAAAATCTAAGTAAAAAAATATTTTTTTTATGCAAACAGAACAGTGGGATCTGCATTTGCATTTATCACAGTCTCTGTAACATCAACATCATAGGACTATTTTGAGAGGGCACAACTCTTTGCCAATGAAATAAAGTATTGACTGAGTTAATTTTTGCATGAAAAATATTAATTAAAAATTAATACAGTGTTTTTGAGAATCGATACAGTATTACAAAACATAATATTCGATTTTTTCTATACTTTCTTACACCCCTATCATATAATATCATATCTTTTGAGTTTCATTTCTTAGATATTAAGCTATTTATACATATTGCTACTTAAAATTATCCAAAGCTTAACTTATAGGTGCAGTAGGATTTGGCGGGATCTAGCGGTGAGGTTGCAGACTGCAACCGACTGAAACTTCTCCCATGTGCCAAGCGTGTAGGAGAACTACGGTGGCCGACGCGAAAACGCGAATGGTGGAAAACCTGAATGGTGAAGAGGACCCGCTCCCTATGTAGATATAAACGGCTAATTCTAAGCTTATTTTCATGTGATTATACGCTAATGAAAACATACTTATATTCCATTCTGCCAATAGATCCCCCTAAATGTTACACACTGGCCCTTTAAATATTAAGATGTTACTTAAAATTGTCCAGAGCTAAACTGAATCTGCTATCGAACCCCAACCCAGACCTGGAAACATCAAAGGCCTCGTGTTGAATGTCAGGTGGCTCAGCAATGGGCTGATATGCACCACTGACGAGGAGCAACATTTGCCCTAATTGGGGAAATAGGTCTGCATCCTCGCACCATGAAGCCTCATTGATTTTCTATTTATTCATCTCTCTGTTCCTGAAATTCAGCGGCTGCAGAGGAGAAGCAGCTTCTAGAAACCCTCAGCTCCTCTGGGAGTAGCTGTGTTCTGAGGAGGCGATGTTCCTGGTATAACGGGGGGGCCGCTGTGGATATGTGTTTGTTAGTGAGTGCTCGTATGTATGCGCCCTGACTTCATCTGTCTTGCTCCTCATGTTAAGGGCAATGACTCACGCTACAGCCAGGGCCAAGAGACAAACAAGGCACAAGCTGGAGACCACCTGCTGGGCTGGAGAGCAGGGCGAAGGGGAAGTGGCTCGCTCCGACATCCATCTCGGCTCTGATTCATTATCGTCTTTACATGGGCAAAAAGGTTGCCGTCTGTGGATACTGTGGAAAGAGCATGTGATGCATTCGTCCGTCTACTATCCCCCCAAGGCTCGGCAACCCTTCCCTCCCTCGCTGCCAACTCTAAGCACTGTTATTTAGAGTGATGCATTTCCTTCTGCCTTCCCGCTGGAGTGGACTCTCCATCACCTACACAAACACAAACTCATACACACCAACAGGAGGGTCACATGCACATGCCCACAAGTGTGTGAAGACACATGCACATGGACGCTAACACAAACAGACACACTAACACAAACCTACGCACACACATGCACTTCTGCCACTAGTGTTTAGAGCAGGAACTGGAGCGGACACGTCACAGTGTCCAGGGGCAGCAGATCCTCTCCTGTGCAGCACAACTTTATTTTTGACAGGCTGTTCTGCCACTCTGACTCTCTCTAGCTGCGCTCACGCTGAAGCTGAAGGTGATGCACTTCAGATTGTTTTTTCCAAGTGATGCAAAGCTGATCAGAACATAGAGAAAATACATGGGAATAACGTATTTTACAATTCCTACCCAGATGACACAAATATGTAGATTAAACTCAGAACCTGAAGTACCTTAGTGCAGTATCAGTAAAAAATTATGTTCCTATTAGCCTCTCTAACAACTTACTTCAGTCCAAAGGGGGCTTATTGGCATGGGTAACATACGTTTACATTACTAAGCAACTGTGAATTAAAAACAAAAATCTGGTCCTCTCTCAAGGTTCCATGCTGGAGAGGAGGTCGTGTTGCTCTGGCTCTATCTATTCAGCGTGGAGAGGAGGTCGTGTTGCTCTGGCTCTATCTATTCGGCGGGGAGAGGTGGTCATGTTGCTCTGGCTCTACCTTTCTGGCGTGGAGAGGAGGTTGTGTTGCTCTGGCTCTGGCTCTATCTATTCGGCGTGGAGAGGAGGTGGAGGTTAGTTTCCTAACCTCAGTCTCGCGATACCAGACAATCCGAGATCTCCACCGATTGTCCCGGGATTTCTAAATGAAAAGTTGTTGCTAGATCGGCGGCGAGAACGGCCGCTAGCATACGCCCCTAACATGTCCTGGATTCTGACAGGCCAATCACACCTTTATCTACATGGGTGGGGACGTACAGGGGTGCCACGTGGAGATAACGCACTGTTATTGGTCGTACTTGTCATTGGCCAATGACTCCTTGGCCCCCGTACTTCTGGCGCCCACGGCTCTGTAACAAGATGCAGTGACGGAGAGAATGCTTGAGTGGAGATTCCTCAATCCAACCAAACCTCTAGTGTGTGTACTTGAGTACGCAGTGAAACCAAAAATGTGCTTGAAATAAGCAGTAAGACGTGTAGGTCCAAAAACAAATATGACATCTTCCATTAGTGTCTCTCTGAGCCTTTTCAACATCGCTGTCAGCTCATATTGGTCTCGGCTATGGTTTGCTTCCTGGAATAGAAATGGACAGTCACAGGAAGAATTCAGATATGTGGAAATTTGGAGCTGAGCGTGAAGTCCTGTAGAGAAGATGTCTGTGTATTTGTTCCACTCTCTGTTCTCCATCCTGCCATCCTGTCCTGGTTGAGGATCCGCACACTTCCAGCCATATGGGCTCATCTGCATTTCAGCGTGTCTGGCAGCCAGCGAGACATTCAGAGGATCCTCCGTTAATGTTTCAGCGCTCAGCGGCCTGGCTCCTTAATTTCTCAGCCAGCGTGGCCAGGGGAGCTAAAGCGCCAAATTGCTGTCTGGAGATACTCAGCTCAGCTCTTAAAAAAGTGACCCACTAAAATGTTCTTGTGCAGGAGCGTGCTACCCGGTGCATATTTAATCCCTGGTTAATCAGCGGGGGCGATAGCGCGTGTAAGCAGATTAGTGCGACCCTTATTCATCCATAACAGGGCATATCAATGTCCGTCCATTTTGTTGGAAGAGACCACTCACATGTGACTGGATATTTAGCTTGTCATTTACTTACCAATAAGATAAAAACACTAATCCTGTGTACTTTTATTCTATTCTGCCATTATTAAAAGTCTCACCTAGAGCTGCAGCCGTGCGGCGTGCTGCCTGATTCTTTTGGACATATCGTTTTTAAACCCAAGTGGTCAGAAAATGCTCTCAAATGAAAATAAAGCACCAAGTAAACATCCATTCTAAAGTTCATCAGAGCTGAAAATTGAATGGTTTCACACAATAACAACGATATGAATGGTGACAGCATGTCTGTTGTCTCATTTGTGTCCTGGACTGTCGCCTTCGGTCTCGTTGTCTGTGTACCATGTTCAATAGTGTGTCC
This sequence comes from Sebastolobus alascanus, assembly GCA_916701645.2. Lineage (NCBI taxonomy): Eukaryota > Metazoa > Chordata > Actinopteri > Perciformes > Sebastidae > Sebastolobus > Sebastolobus alascanus. The sequence continues at coordinate 1,049,798 of CAKAOJ020000050.1, forward strand.
TTCATGTCACTCTGACACACTCCAGCAGAAGAACTGGGCCAACTGACATTATTTATCCTAACAAACAGTCTCTCTTACATCATAGACATCTTGGTTACTTGTCCATGTTAATCATTGTGTCATTGTGGTAATCTCCTTTTAGTGTTTCAAGTACAGACTGTGACAGAAAACCACTTTTTAATGGGCATTAAAGTGTCTGATTCTGTGTCTGATTACTCAAGATCTGAAACAAAAAACAACAAAAAAACGTGGGTCTCAGTTGTTTCTGTTCGATTGTCAAGCGAATTTTAAGCAAACTTTTGAAATGTTGCAAAAAAGAAATTCAATTTAGGTTTCCATCAACTGGTTTGGAGCGAATAAAGACATGGCTGTAATCCACCAGTAGCAGAGTAGAAAAAGAAGAGGTTGTGAACCGGAAACAAAACAAGTCGGCTTGGCCGATCTAACCATCTACGAGAGGAAAATGAATAAAGGTCTTCAGGATTTAGTTTCAATTGGGCAAGTTTTAAATGAAGCTTAAAGCCACAGACAGGAAGACCCTTAACACTCTCTCATTCACAACCTTTTTGTCTCTCTCTCTCACTGGATCCTACTCTATCAGCTGACTGTTAGATAACCAAACAGATTCTGCCACGCTCTCCATGAGCCAATCATATCGTTGCAATCAAATTTTAAAACTGTTCTCCTCTCTGCTGCTGTCAGTTTTCAATTCAGTGCGACTCGAGGCAACCCGCCTCCACCCCATCACCTCCAGTCTTCATCATATTCAGTGCCCAGGCCTGCTCTACATTCCTTCATTAGATCTTCAGCTACTCCTTTCACCACCAATGTCTAGACTCCAGGGGGGGAATATATCCTAATCTCATCACGGCATCACTACCCCCTTTTGATATACTACGTCACGATGGAGTCTAATCACCAAAGACTTTGCACTATTCTGCTATTATGTATCATGTAATAAATTTATTGTTCATTCTATACAGGGTCTCTTCTGATTGAAATGTTGTTTCGTGTCAGCTAGTATTGGCCATGTTTCATGTTGTCCGGAGATCAAGACAATATAAACATATATCCAGGAAGACGCTGACAGCAGAAACAGCAGTCATGTGACTTAAATTTTCGCTACGTCAGAACTTATTCAGTTTCCATAACCCATTTAGCGCATCAACTCTTTTTTTCAATAAAGACAAAAAAACCCTCAAGAGAATATGAAAATGTTTTTATGCAATTAAGAGCACACTACTAAATACATCTTTTGCAACAAAGAGGCCGAGGACATACAGCAAGCTTTAAGTTTTTTTTCCAACAACAAAATAACCTTCCAGTGCTTTCTTTCCATCTCATCTCATTCTGTACGACTACAACTCGTGTCACTTCGCACATTCCAGTTCAAATTCATGAATACAGTGCATACGTATAGGTGGGCAATCTGGGTAGACCTGCAGGTTTGACGTTCGACCAAGATGTAACTTGAAGTAATAAACTAATAGCAAGTAAGTTAGTAAGTAATAAGAAGAAATAAAAAAAACAGTTGTAATGGATTTCTAGGGTAATACCTGTAATGTTAATCATTGTTTGGACGTTTTGAATTGACTTGTGTATTTCCTTGTCTCCATTTTAATGTAAAGGTTATTCCAGCAGAGAGATCATGTCCACAATTTGCTACCATTACTGACTGTGGAACAGTGAGCCAACAAATTGTAGCATTGTTGGCATTGTACGTTGCTGCAAACCACAAATACGTTGAATCTCAATGTTTATGAACAAAAAATACGTTTCATATGTATCAACATTTCTACAAACGTGTATATCAACATTATAGTGTTTTACTTGTGGCCGATTCGAAACTGCTTTCTCAATTACGTTTAGGTTTAGGCAACAAAAATACTTGGATAGGTTTAGTAAAGGATCATGTTTTGGGTTAAATAAGTACTTTTCACACAGGACACAAACACAGGTCTCCTGGGTGAAAGTCACGTGTTTGACCCATCCATCCATCCATCCACCCCGAACTCCTCCCTACATAGACTTTGATTAAACAGATTTGTGATACATCAAATACAAATGTAATCCAGGAGAAAATATGGTCCCTTGAAATGTAATTGACAATGCTGTTTGTTGTATGGGAACGTCATTTTTAGGAGCCCAGGCTGCGTTTGTTAAGGATTGGGTAGTAAAATGCCTTTATGTTCTGTATGGGTGTTCACAATGAAGAAACCCCTGTCAAAGAAAAGAAGTGGCAAGTGAAACTGTGTATGTCATTGGCATTACCAGATAATTCACTGTCGGCTATTTTAATGAACCTCATAAAACACACATCACGGTCGGCATCTGGTTAAAGAGCCATTTGTCTCGTCTCTCGGAGACTTGGATATACTCTTATTCGTCTCTCCCGAAGCCTCCAGGGTCCTCCGACCACACATCAGAGCAGAGGATGAATATGCACGACGCTGCCAAGTTCCTTTATTCTACTTTCATGCCTCTTTGTTTCCAAAAATAGAGCTGTCACATTTTCTATTTTCAGATGTTTTTTTTAATCCCATGAAAACAGACCAACATGTCTTGCAAATAAAAAAAAAAAAAAAGCAACCTTGGAGTGGTATGACGCCACTCCTCAGAGATTACAACCGGCGGATGAAGCGTAAATATGCAAGAATATGATTAAAACCAACGCAAGTAGCCGGGGTCAGAAGTCATTTCACTTGGCAACTGAATATTCATCAATTTCACCCTTAAACCGTGCAATGATTAATTGAACCTCCAGTGTGATTAAAATAGGAATGAGTTCCTTTAAAAGCCTTAACTCTCAGGGTCGCCACATCCAAACTGAGCAGTTCATGTTTAATGCATGAGTCACTTATTGGTTTATCTTAGTGAGACAACTTTCTGCTGTCAGGTATTCTTTCCTCACCGTCCGCCTCCATGAACGTACAGGTTTTAAAGAGATTCGAGAATTTATTTCAGACGTAGATCCAAGTTTTTAAAGGGTTGGTGTTTGTTTAGACTTTCACTCTCTCTCTGGTCTGGTCTCTTTAGAAGAAGAAAAAAATAGAAGAATCAGTGATGCTAATGAGGGAAACGGCGTAGGGAGCACCATTTTTGCAAGAGCTCCTTCATTGCCCCGGGCGTTGTGTCTCGGCCCAGTTGTGCAGCCAACCAACCTGTGGTTCTGACCCACTTTCTGGCCTCATCAGTCACACCGAGAGTCCCGGAGACTCTGATTCATTTCCTATGAATCCCATTTATTCCTCCCAGGCCGTTATGTCATCATTACAGACTTACCTGCTCCATCGTGCTGGAAGCAGGCAGGCCGTATTTGAATATTTCATTATGGCACGATAATACTTTAAATATGCCACAGGATATGATTTATACAGGTCAGAGAAGACGTTCACACACTTCTGTACCTGGGTGTAATTGCCGCAGGTTGCGATCAGTAACCTGACATGCAAATGTATCTTCAGATGATGAATTATCAATGGTTGGGAAAGGGTAAATTCACCATAACAGCATGTTCTTTTTGTAGAAGGCTGGTCGAGCAGGAGGACGACATATATGGATTTTTTTTGTTTGTTTTAAACCTTCAAACCTGCAGGTTTAGTTTGGATTTGTTTCGTGAATGTAAAAATGGGCCTTGTGTTAATTTTCCCTCCCTCTCCAAATTGATTAGTGGTTCAGAGGGGTAATTCGGGCCTTAAGGAGCTACACTTAGACACAGACTCCCCGAGAGCCCCGGAATAAGTCATCCATAAACCACACATCACCCAGCGGTTAGCCAGCCTGTCCCCTCGCTCCCGTACGCGTCAGCTGCAGCCTGCTGTGGAGAGAAATGGACCTCGAGGTAATTTAATGCTCTTTATTTCCAAGATGCCAGACAGAGAAAAAGGGCAGGATGAAAAATAAGAGATGATAATGAGCAAAATCCAATTAAATACAGTTTGTTGTTTCAAAAGAGGATGTGCTTGTTGAATACTTAGCTGCACAACACATGGCTAAGAAGCAGAAGCAGAAGCAGATCTGGGTATCTATGGGGACATGCTATTGAACTATATTGTAGTTCTCACATTTGTAATTCTCTTTTAACTGCTTGAATACTGTTTTTTAATGTGTAGCACAGCTCTCTGCTTTTTTTTTTTTACCCAACACTCATTTGACTAGTGTGGTTACTGGTCTGCTCCCAGTTTAAACTTGGAACTTTGATGTCATCTGCTTGCCTTCTGAAGTCAAAAGTATTCAACTGTTTAGGCCCCGATCAGACAGAGCGCTTTTTATCAGCCTGGGCCGTCTTTTTAAAAAAAAAATTTCAATGAGAGTGAAGTGTTTAGTGCCGATTTCGCGTTGCTGAGCATATTGCATTTTTACAAGAGCGCCCTGAACACTTTAAGTTGAGAAAAATTCAACTCAGAGCGTAAAAGCGCCCAACATCATTAGGGTTTTTTTTTTCTCATTGTGGCGACTTTTGCTGGCTACCGGGAGCTGTATGACTTTACCAACCGTAGTTACCATGATCGTAACAGAAAACAGCAGGAGGCAAGATAACACGGTACTTGAGATTTTGGGTTGGTTGTTTTCATTCATTTAATTAATTCATTAATTCAAGCTTTCCGTAAGGAAGGCCGCACGTACATGAGCTGACGTGGAATCGTGACGAGGAAACGTTTGGATGTCTTATACTCCTTAGGTGTTTCTCCTCGCGTCAAACCGACATTCTCAAAGCTCCTCAATGTTCTCCATTTTCTCCGCCCATCTGTGATGGCGTAGTTAGAAAAATTTGGATGCGTGCGGACAGGCGAAAACACGTCACACAGAACCCCCGCGAAGTGACATGTCTGATGGTGATGATGTCACTTTGGCCGTGCGGACACTCACAGCCCTCGGCTTGCAGCGGATGTATAAATCCAGCATTAGGTAGCATACAGTTCATGGTTTGTGTTTAACTTATGTTAGCACTCATTCGGTGGTTGCTTAGCAACAATAAAAAAAAAAAGATAAGATGCAGCAAACTAAAAATAACGCTCTGTCTGATCAGGCGTCTTCAACAAAAAAAAAGACAGTGTGGTTCGCTTTGCTCTTTCAACCTCTGTCTGACCGGGGTCATCAGCCATCGAGACATGATCAGCGGTAAAATCACTCTGCACTGGTTGTGCCATTGTTTTCCTATCAGGAGAGCGGTGACACCCGACTAGGCGGGAGCGCTACCCTTGGCGTGGAATCGAAATCGCCAACGTGCGCTGCGCTCAAAGTCCAAATTATTTCAATTTGACCTCGTTGCCGCTGACCTTTCAAAGCGCAGCCAATGAGGTAACAGCTGCAACTGTTGTTGTTGCCTAGAAACAGTGAATGGCGTTCCTTTGGAACATCATTCCCTGTTGCTAGGAGACGGACAACAAAAATGGGCGTATTCCGTTTTCAAAAAAGCGGAAATGATTTTGTGTTTTCATTGTTATTTTCATCATCATACTAAAGATGCTAAAAAAAAACATAAGATTACAAAAGCAAACAACTTCCATGGGGTCCAACAGTTTCGTCAGTGTACCTCACAACTCGTGAACAATGAGCTATTCCGAAATCTTCTCTTATGAAGACATGAATATCATCAGTTGTCTGGTTCTCTCAGCACAGAGTAGCTCATCTCTGGTTTGTTCAGAGATTCCAATGTGCTGTACTGTGCCCATTGATGGCGTATTTAGCATTAGACTGTGTCTGCACATCATGTCATTTTTAATACATGTCTCCAAAGACACTCTCTCTCCCCTGGTGGCTTGTTTAGAAGTGTCACTTTTTAACAGTAGCCTAACGCCAAAAAACACCATTTACATTGATTTACCAAGACAGAATTTGTCGGCCGATCATCATAATGACTGAGTCGATATTCTTTCCTGCTCATTAACTTGACGGACTTGGATTCGAAATGTGTTGACCGTTGAGCAACTGGTCACAGAAGGAGCTGCTGCCCTGAAGGGAAACTCGCTCAGCGAGCAGGAGAAGGTTCATTGGTCTTGCTCAAGGACACTTCAACATGACAAATGGCTGCTGATGAATGGATTATTGGTTTTTGTGGGGACCAAACGTGGATTTTGGTTACTGAGGTTTGGTCTGGCTGAGGTTCCACGGTTGGAAAATGAAATAGCTTTTCTTTCCAATCAAAGTATCAGATGATTAAAAGGAAGGATTCCCTATTGATTTCCTGTTGGAAGCACTGGAAGACATGTTTTGTTTATTGCTATTCTGCAAATCAACGGAGCACAGCGGGAAGAGAGCGAGCAATTACAAATGCAAATTCCCAATAAGTGCCTGGAAGGTATGTTCAAAGGTCCTCCGAAGGATATAATTACAGCCTGGCTTGATTACATTTAAAGGGAAATGAGGAGGAAATATTCCTGAATTATTCAAGCAAGCAAAAAACACCCTGCGAGCATGCGGGAAGCAAGAGTTAGTATCAATCCGATGAGGTTCTTGGTCACCCAAGAGATTGACATCACAGGAGACCAAATACAAAACCCGTTCTGTTTGCTTGCCTAAAGCATCGCCAGTGATTTCAATCCAAAACATTTGCTATCCCTCATCAAAATCCTATTTCCACTATATGAGAATTATATCTCTTTTTTTCCACTTAATGAAGCCGAGAATGGAGATGTGTGAAGCCAGAGAGGCACATTATACATTTTTTATTGCCAGCCTCTCTGACATTAGCTGAGATTAATGTGGAGTGGAGTCATTCATTAAACTGCATTCTAACTGGTCAGATGTCACTATGAACCTCTGCACCGCTGAATGAAGTGAGATGGGTGAGACTGAGAGAGAAGTGATGCATTTGTCATCACAAGGAAACTCCACTTTCCTGTAACCTAAGCCACCTACCTGACAGAAACATTAGCTGCCACTGCTGAGTAGTCTGAGATAAAGTTGTTCTCGCTTTGGCAGAAATTTGTGTGTTCTCACTATCATTCATATACTCATATGAAGGCAACAGGATATCTACACAATACTGTATGTATACCAGTGGGCAACCTTCAGGTCTGAAAAGTGAAGCCAAAGTGGATGAACCTTAAACTTGCATTCTTTCTAACAGCCAGCAGGGGGCGACTCCTCTGGTTGCAAAAAAGAAGTCCGATTGTATAGAAGTCTATGAGAAAATGAGCCTACTTCTCACTTGATTTATTACCTCAGTAAACATTGTAAACATAAGTTTATGGTCTCAATCACTAGTTTCAAGTCTTCTTCAATACAGCATGATGTTCATTTAGTAGATTATGGCCCCGTTTAGAGTCAAATAGACCATAAAGCAGGGTATGCTTTAGAGCGTGGCTACCTTGTGATTGACAGGTCGCTACCACGGCATTGTCCGGTCTGGGAGTTGTCCGTGTTTTCGTCGTAGACCTTTAACCCTTTCACAGTGTGTTTTCAGTTCATGAAAGTTAATTGTAACATATTGGTCGCCTAAAAATATCTTTAGTCAGTGTTCGGTTGTACTTAGCTCCACCCTCTCGTGTCACTTCTGGTTCCAAAAAACCAAGATGGTGACGGCCAATATGCCGAACTCGAGGCTTCAAAACAGTAGTCCAAAAACAAGTGGGTGACGTCACGGTGACTACGTTCACTTCTTATATACAGACTATGATGTATACAGGGAGTAAGAGGAATGGAGGATTTTATCTTTATTTCAAACCTTTGCATATTCTGCTGGTATGGTGTACTGTTTTTTGCTTATAGGCGAGATAAATGTGCTATTTTACCATTTTATTTTAATCATTTACTGTTCATTCTTTGATCTGTAATTACACTCTAATCTTACATTTTTTTGTGTTTTATTTGGTCATTGTTGAAAACGCAAACCTCCATGTAAATAGATGACTCTTTGTTTGCTCTTGTCCAGTTTAGTTTAATTTTCACTATACAAACGTAGTTGTAGTTTAAAGCCCAACCATGTAGTTTTTTTCCTTAACCTAACTATAGTGGTTTTGCTGCCAAAATAAGGTAAAAAAAAGTATAAAGAATAGAAGAAAAGAATTAAGTGTGTTGGGGATCCTGACCCCCAGTTTATGAATCACTGTAGTAGTGAAATAAATAAATAAATAAAACTGCTATTTTCTGGCAGCTGGTGCGCCAAAATAAGTACTGTAAAATAAACAAGTGCAATTCTGTAAAATTACAGAGTTTTTTTACAGTGTATGTCAAACTTACAAGTATGTAAAATGCACTTAAAAATGTAACAGTCGGGAAACAGCTGTTGTTTTGTGTTTACTCTGCGGGACTCAAAGCAGATTGTCGGCGTGTTAGAAAGCAATTTATACATTTAAATAATGTATTTTGACCTTGCATTCAGTCATGAATTCTCCGCTTGAAAGAGATGCCAGAGAGGTGAGATAAAGTAATTTGTTTCCAAATGTATTTTGCACTCGTCTCAGAGAAAATGTCAAAGACATTCTTGAGGTGCTCGAAAACAGATACAAATCAGGATTTCAGAGTAATAAGTGTTATGAAGTACCTGCTGAGTTGTGTAAATCCAGGGCCATAACATTTCAAACACCTCACATTTATCACACAGAAAGTGAGGCTATGATCACTCCTTTGAACCAGAGGAAAAAGACTACACGGCCCTTCTTTTACCCATTTTCCTTTGACACTGTCACCAATGTTGACAGAAGAATCAAAGGCCTGGTTTAAAGGACTTTGACTGCCCAGGGGAAATTCAATTACAGAGAAAGAACTAACCCACCTTCCAGTTGTATTGCAGAGCGGGAGATAGCAGCCTTTAATTTCTGCTCTTCACTTGTGCTCAACAAAAGGAGGCGACCGACGTGGATGAGGAAGTGGGGGAGATTAATCTCTGTGACCCATTTGGAGGAGTGTGTCTGTCTGCATGTGACTGAAGAAATCAGCGTGACCTTTGGTGTAATGCTACGAATGCAGATAATGATTCGCAGCAGGGAAGCCTGGAGTGTAAATTAGGGCTGTTTTTCACTTTGTTATGGAGCATAATCAAGTCTCTGCTTTGACGCCTCTGGATGGAAATTAGCTGGAAGGAGGCAGTGAACTGTGAAGGGCTGGGGCATTACGAGGGCAGGTGCTTGCTCATACAGATAAACTCACTGATATACTTCCCATGTGCACGCTGACGCATGCATCTGCATTGAGACACGTACATTATGCACTTGACCTCTGTTGTTCAGCAGATGTGTTCATCCAGAGTACCTTCCAGTCCTTCTCGGTATAAATATGTTAAGTATGGAGGACCCCCTATGGAGATCAACTAACACCCCAGGTGGTGTTTATGTCTTTCCCTACACACTGGCCTACAGTACACAGGCGTAGTGTGACCTCTCACCAGCTCTAATCAGTTATCAGCACAACGCAGCTCGTCAAATCTTTAATCAGCACACAGAATGAATCATGATCGGCTTCCATGAGGGACAGGAACCAGCAGAGACCTCCCAACTGGATACGAGAATAACGCTTTCCAATTCAATACTGTTAAATCTGTGCAGCTTCTCTTTGTTGTCTCCCTCTACTTCAGCGTGAGGAAAGAGAACTCGCATGCTCGTTCCACAACAAAGATGGCAGAGTACCCAGAGAATGGAGGTATTAAGAGAGCTGGACACAATGCGGTAGAGTCAACCTTCCTGCCGATTTGTCCCAGTGGTCATCTACGGTACTGCAACAGAAAAATCCACTGCAGCCCAAAAAGGTTTTAAAGAGAAATGTCTGTAAAACTGTTGGCACTCTTTGTATTTTTTATTTATACATCATGAAGATGTAATATTTGTAAAACTTGTGCAGAAGTTTATTTTGAGAACTTATAATAGCTAAAAGCTACTACGAGGAACATGGACGCTGGAAGCAGGGGGACCAAGGGTCCTGTCCCACTTTCTTTTTAAGGTTGTTAATCACTGTATCCCCGCAAATGCCCCTACTGTATATTGCAACACGGTAAAAAAGATGTTTCGTCCACCTTGTGCATGTCAAGACTGGAGGGTGTCAGAAGTGTTTTTACTCTACAGATACGCTCTCATTTTAATCTGTGCAGCAGCTGTCTGCACGGCTCCGTCTCAGCTGTGTCTCACCAAACCGCAACCTGAACTGAAGTGTTTATTTACGCTTCATATCTATTTTTTTTTTCGACAATACGTGTGTAAACATGAGGTTGAGGCCCAATTAAAAGGCACTGAATAATATATTTCTCAACATTTAGCAATCGGCAGAGCAGAGTGTTCTGTAGATCTTTATCAAATCATAATCAATCATTGTGTAGCCTAATTCAAATTAAATCAAAGTCATCTGATATCCAGCGCTCTACGGTTTCATAATGAACCGAAAATATCTTTACACTTCTCAACTGGTGGGCCGGCCCTCGCCGGGCGCATCGTCCGGTGTGCTGCGACCAACTCTAGGTCTGCTTTGAAAGGCCCGACCGTGAGTTTAACAGCACCCTTCGCCCGGACATCGCTGCTGCCCGGGGCCGTTGAGTTCTCGCTGTGGAGATGTCGGCAACCCGTCTCTTTTACCATGCTTATGCTGTGTGACTTTTAAAAAACCTTTATGATTAAATTATTTACTAGAGCACCAAGTTCTTCATAGATCTAGCCTCGTAATTTTGCTCTCAAAGTACTCCAGATTGATGCATTTAACTTTAAAATGTTCTTCTGGGGGAGCATGCCCCCCGACCCTCCTAGAGGGTCCGAGGTCACCCACCGCAGTCTCTTAAAATCCTGTGAGAAACACTGGACGGAACGTTCATTAAGTGTTGATTTTGGTGGTAAAAGCGGTAGTGTTTCCGAGCACCATAATCCCTTCAGAAAACCTCTCATTTTACTGCAGCAGGGTCTGACAGACTGCCCCGCCTTGTCCTGGTTCTGGTTCTCCAATGCCTCCCTTCCCCCCAGCGGGCCCAGTAATACGGCCTGGGTCTCCAGCAGCGTGGTGTCGGTGTTGGCTCCAGGCATTAAGAATAACTATATAGAAATAGCCAATATTCTCACTGATGGTCTCGTATACTTATATAGGTCATATAGAGGCATCAGTATTAAATTGAGACTGTTTCATCTGTTTTTGCTTATGCTGTATAGTGCATGCGTGAGCACTTATATGCATGCGCATGAGCATGCAGGTGGTTGGTTTCATTGTATTCCAGCGATCGATAACAGGCAGAAGAAGAAGACTGCTGGTAAAGGATGCACACAATGCATTTTGGTGAGAACCACTGAATAAACATAACTTTTGTTTGTCTACAAGAAAACGCCACAGGGCACTTTTAATGTTGTGGGCTACACAACGTGGGAAAAAAAAACCTTTTTCATTTGAATGAGTACCTGCATCATGGTGTCCAGTCCTGATAATATGCACATTTTGGAATAAAGGCCAATTCATAACTTCCACGTCCACATGTCTGCAAAGGTCTGTATGCATAGCAAGGGACGCCGACTGCACGTGCACCAGTTTCATTCCACACTCCTGTCTAGTTAGTGGCGTACGCACCTCTAGCTGGTTTGCCAAGAAGAAGAAGAAGATAACAAAGCGGATGCTTGTTTTGCGTTACCCACATTTATCTAGGATAATTTGTCTTTAAAGAAATGCAAAGACAGACTAATGTCACTGAACTCCTGGCAAACAATGTTATGGTGCATTACCGTCCCCAACTGGAATGGAGTGTGGATCAAGAAATGTGCACGCGTTGAACGCCAGAACGTCATTGACCTTCAATTGTAGTATGAATGGAACAGAGTCCATGTGACCGGTACAAGTCCAGTCTGTATGAAGTATGATGGAGCCATTATTCTTGTGACGTTGTTTTGTCAGGTACTGCACAGTTTAGCCAGTAGCCTACATTATTGATAAAGCCTCTTGGCTATCACAACTCCTTTCATCCTTCCACAAAATGTACAAAATAGATGTGCTAGTAAAATGCTCTTATACTGTATACAGTACAAAGAATGAGCTAATTGTAACATAAACTTGTGTTTAGTGATCTCATGTAACATTATTTGTTGTCAGATGGGGCTAAGTGGCTAATTCAAACACAATTTTTACATACACACAAATGTATCGCAAGATATGCTTCATATATCTGAAGAGTTTTTCTTATTAGTTTGTGGATTATCAGTTTAAAAAAAGCAGCAATATCTTTGAATCCCCAGCATGTTGTATTAGTATACTCCATGTTTGTTTTTGCTGTCTGCATGCCCGTAAATAAATGTGTTTGTTTGCACACTTTTACATTCATTTTAAATGCCCTGAACTCAGTAAAAAATAAAGACATACCTCGAATATGCTCAATAAAAATATTCATCTGGAGTCCATCATATATATATATATATACACACGTTTGTATATAAACAAAATTACAAAAAAGAAATTAAAAAAATCAGAAATTCACTCGATTGCATTTTCTCATCCCTCTTTTCCACATGCTTTCTTTCCCACTTTTTAACCAGCACCATGTTTACACAGTGATCAGGTGAACTATTTTCTATTAAAAACTAATCCCGTATGTTCAACATGGTTTTAAAAGCAAAGTTTGCTTTAACCTGACTTTTTGCCATTCTCTCCCACCTCAGGTACATAGCAGTGGACTTTTTTTTTTGCTTGTATACCCAAATTCTACATACACCTTACTCACAGGTGATGGACCCGTGACAATTACACAAGCATCTCTCTGGCTGTACATTACATTGAACAAATTCCAGGGCCTTTCTCCAGCCTCTCTCTCAGGCTGTTATTCAGGTTACTTTAACTTCTCTTGGAGAACATTACACGGGTCAGGTCCCCCTTAGTGTAATTTAAAAGCTCTGTGGGAGGATGAAATCCTCCTCTGGGTTTTTAATTATGCTGCTGTTGAAAGTGAACGTTAACTTTTAGTAATTACAAACAATTTATTAAAACCTTGTTTTGCTATGTCAGCACAGGTTTGACTTAAATTGGTTTCACGAAAGCCAGGGGGGTGAAACTTTCCCTGTTATTAAATGGCCATGTAAACTGTCAGTTCAAGTTAACTCTGTGACTCCCAGGTGTGGATGTGTGGAATAGTGTGAATATGAAGTACGGCATCACTGGAAAAGACCGTGAAATGCTCAGCTGACTTTTAAAAAGTATAAATAAAGCATAAGAGTAAAAGCCTTTACACACCAAGTCCGTGTTTTTCGTCTGAAATTGTTGCACGTTTAAAAATAAATAAGACCTCATGTTGTGTCAATCACGTTTAAATCCCGTTAAAGTTTTTCGGAACAGGTTTGATTTTCTGTGTTTTTTTCACATCTTTCAAAAGGCAAGAGAGGGTTGTTTGACCACTCAGAGCCACCGTCCATGCAAATGTCATCATCCAAAATGGTATGATAAACGTCTCCCAGCAAAAAGCACTTTACGATAAAGAAATAAAAGACAATAGAGATAAAGATAGATTGTGGCAGAACAGCTTGGAATCGACGATGGTTGCAAAACAAAGGGTGTAGGAAAGATAAGACCGTAGTGATGTGCTCTCGGCAGCTAAACAATAGCTTCTTGCCGATTTCATTCATTAGCCCCGTTTGGGACTAGTGCTATCCATCGCACCCACGTAATTAATTCAGTTTTGTCTCCTACTGCGAATTTTCATAATAATTAAATGCATCAGCCTCAGTGTGCAAAGTTTCTGTGCATAACATGTTTTATCGGATGATGGATTAAAAAAGTCACATACGAATAAAACAGACTTGGTGTTCAAAGACGTTAAGACAGAGAGGATGATAGACCAGCAGATTAAAAGAAAACAGTCATTCACACACACATCACTTCCTTCTTATCAGCTGCCAATCAAGAATCTAACCCCCCTCTCCTTGATCTGACACAGCCTCGCCGAGGATCAAATGTGCTTACAAGCTGCCCTGCTTTCAGCACCCATCATGTCTGCGTATGTCTTAGCATCTGACACCAGCCCTCCAACCCCCCCCTGAGCTTCTGTTTTTACACTGCACGCATCTTCACCACACCAACCGCCAAACTCTCCCCCGCCCTCCCGCAACACTCCCATTTGAACCTGTTATATTGCTTATTCGGTCAACTGCTAGCTGAGCTCGAAACTAATTCTGCTTCAGGGTTACAGCTGCCCATCTGCAGCGTTTTGTCATTCACTCGCAAGAGGGCCGATTGGGAAGAAGGAAGTGCGCTCTGCTGATGCTCACTGGCGCTCAGCATTCTGGTCTGAAGTAAAGGAGGACATGGTTTATCTGGCTGCCCCGCAGCGTGTTCCTCAACAAGGACCCAGGGATGTTGTGTCGCCTGAAGTTGTGTATGCAGCTGTTGCTTCCAAAAAAAGACTCCTTTTGTTTTTGCCTTTTACTGCCTTAATCTCTTTTAGAGATAACAGCCTAGTAAAGCCGACAGAGACACAGAGCAAGGGGGGGAGACTGTTAATAGAATTTGTTTTTTGGCAGAATTCAATTCCAAGCCAGTTTGTGGATCGAGAGGTGAGACTTTAACACTAGAAAAGGCCAGTGGATTAAGAAAAGGCCCAAACGCTGCCAAGCAAAGAGGTTAAATATAAACACCTGTACAACGTAATACAGTATAGAACAGCCCTGCATTGTATACTATTTTACCACACAAACAGCCTGGTACATTTTGACTTGTACTTCTGCTTTGTAGTGAATGATGTTGTACTGGACTGCATTATATTTATATAATATTTTCTATATCTCTTTTATACATATGGAGGTGCAAAAAATGTATAAATTTCACAAGTGATGTAAGTTGCCGCCACCCGTTCTCATGCAGCTCATCACATACAGTATACTACTCCTTGGCGTCACTTAGGTTTGGGCTACAAAACTACTTGGTAAAGTAAATTACATATTACGTACATTATGTAACTTGCGCTACTTAAAATAAGTCAATGTTGACTTTTGGTCTGAAGTTTCCATGGTTACCACGCATAGCGCCTGGCATTTCCTTGCGAAGCACTTGTTTGTATGAGGAGCGCAGTCAGACCCCGCGGATCCAAGCGAGAATTGTCGCAGGCGGAGTGTCGCTCCCCGTCTGAAAAGACCTTAATGTGTACAAACAAACAGACAAACCGAACCGAAGCAGAACCTTTATGGCGGAGGTGACCAACTCTATGTTGACCTGATGTTAGCAGATGTGTTTTCTTGTTGGAAATGCGATTGTGATGGGTTGTATGTGGGTTTTGGCACGCAGCTGCTGTCCCGTCTTCCTGGTACTGCATACCGGACTGAATGAGCCTAATTTCACCCCTGCACAGGTCGCAAACAGCAGCCTCCTGGGTGAAAGTCCTGTTTGTTTGACCCATCCATCGCCCCCGACAGCCAACCTTCTCGGCCTTGTCGCTCTTAATACTATGTCATCAAGGATGGCGTCAAATATTGCCATGGATGGGTTTACATTGGTGTTACTTGACAGCCCGGTGCGTCACATACAGGTGCTAAAAGGAGGCCTGTGCGTCGGTATTAGACGCCGAAGGCCGTGACAAAACGTCGGTATTTTGATGCCCTGGACATGAGACCGGGCTGTTCGCACCGTTGAATATGCAAAGTTGATATTTGGCGTCCGAGCTCTGACGTCGTTACTCCCCAACTTTCTGCACAGCTGGAATTGGGGAGTGACGATGATAACTTTCCCCCATAGAGGAAAATAGACTCAGAGCTTCACTTCCATTCATTACAGGGCTGTTGTGTTGGTTTGCATTAAATTTTCATGGTCACTTTTGTACTTTAAGTATAACTACTGTATTCTCCTGTTAGACTGGAGACTGGAGCTGGATACTTAGTACATAGAGACTATCTAAGGGAATCTTCATTTCTTTTATCAACATTTATTTCACTGTAGTCACTGTTGTGACTGTGCTTTACTAGCAAAAAACGGAATAAACAACATCAGACATGCCAACACTGAAAAGGACACCGCGCTGAAGTAAGCAAGAGAAACTCTCCAAAACATTTTTAATGGGGAAAACGTTAAGAAACCTTGGTAGAGATCACACAACGGAGAACCCTTTTCCAGTGCTGATAAGTGCTTTTTGGGCAGCGACACAGCAAAATGATGACGAGAGGAAGTGAAATAAAACAAAAATACAGTATAATTTCATCACTTACGGTCTTGTTTCTAAAGAGCAGGGCACTCAACAGACACGTCACTGATAGCAGTAGCAGTGTAGAGGTTTACAAGTAATATGCTCTTAATAGGCTGACCTGAATGGGCACAAGTGATGTTAAAGTGGTGAGCTGACATTTGACACATTATGCTTTATCAACAAAAACCTTCAGTTTGGCTAATGTAGCTACACCATAGATTGCTTATCTGTAAAACTAAATGCCCGCTTTGCATCATGGTCAAGAATTTTGATTCTAAAGCTCCCTCGATCTTTTACATGCTGGTTCGATGTTCATTTAGGTTGTGGAAAAACAAAAAAAAGTGCATACCATCCTGTGGGTAGTTTAGGGAGCCCGGGTGAATAAAGCATTTCTAAGAACAGAGCTTGACTGTCTCTCATCTGTTTAGAAACTTTGAAATCTCAGTGGAAGGTAACAAGGAAGTGACTGGCAGCAGCACTTGTGAACTCCTGCCCATAAATGATGGCAAATTTGCACAAAGAGTAATACAATATTACTGATTGCACCTTTAACCATGCAATATCTAATCAAAAGCTAAACAACTGTCAAATATCAAGAAAAATCCCCACAGTGCTCCCTACTTGCACATTGCAGCTGCACTTATTTAAAAGGAAGAGGGATGTACTGCAATCTCATTGGCTGAACAACAGCTTAATGGCTGGAGCCAAAGATCGAATTTTTTTTGCCGTGTAACATTAGAGTTACTACGAGGAACTTTCATTTTTGTTGATTTTGACAAAAGTGGTAGTGTTTCCAAGCACCAGAGCGACCTTTAGAAAACCTTTCATT
The DNA here is from genome assembly GCA_916701645.2 of Sebastolobus alascanus. NCBI lineage: Eukaryota > Metazoa > Chordata > Actinopteri > Perciformes > Sebastidae > Sebastolobus > Sebastolobus alascanus. The sequence continues at coordinate 1,066,684 of CAKAOJ020000050.1, forward strand.
TTACCGCAGGATCTGCACAGTCTGACAGTCTGCCCTGCACAGTCCTGGTTCTCCTGTGCCTCCCTTCTCTCCAGCTGGCCCAGCAATACAGCCTGGGCCTCCAGCAGCGTGGTGTCGGTGTTGGCGTCCAGCGGGGACCGGAGGAGCAGCGAGGCGAAGCTCTGCTCCTGGCTGGAGGAGGAGCTACTGCTGCCGGGCGCGGAGCTATCCAACTCCCGCCAGAGCTCCGACTGCAGGTCGAAGGCGACGCGATCCAGATCTGGATCTGTCTGCGGTGGGCTGGTCGCTGCCGGATGCCCCACTGGAGTCTGAGCTGGAGTCAAAGCTGAAGGAGTTTTGATGATTTTGCTGATGTTGTGTGGAATCCGATCCGATGGCACCAATGACAAGCACTAGAAATAGCCAATCTTCTTGCCAATGATCTTGTTCATGGTCATATAGAGGCGTCAGTATTAAATTGACACTGTTTCATAACCGGTTAAAGTTCCTCACAGTAACTTAAATGCAAAGCCCACTGAAAGGGGCACAAAGGAGGAGTATCATAATGCCCAGCACCCTCGCCATTACCTTAAGAAATGCATTGCCCTTTAGATCAGAGTTCCCTATTTGCCATCTGGGTTTGGCACTTACGGTATCTTTATAATTTGACCGATGTGACTATTTGTCCTGAGCAGAACTGCCTCAAGAAATATTGTTATCTAAACATCCGTTTCTTCCTCCAGCAACACTCCTACACTCTCCAAATGTAGTAACTGTGGATGGGAGAGCCTTCCTCCCCTGACATCCTCAGCTCCATCACAGTGGTCCTTTCTAACAACACTTTAAAGCATTAGCATTTTTATTTAACTGAATAATTACTGAGTGTATTTTACAGAGCTGACAGAATAATAGATTTACAACAAAATGGCCTTGTAGACAAGGAAAAGCTTTAATTAAACATAACAATGTGTTGTTTGGTGTATAGAATCAAATTTGCTAATAGAAGCAGTGATGTGGTAGTAATTTAATGGATGGTGAGCATAAACTATGACATAATTGTAAAGCCCACACTAACTCATTATTTACCTATATCCATCTTATTTAATAGGTCTTATCGAATTTGAATTTAGATCACATGGAAGAACACATCAGAAATGTCTTAGCGCCAGCAGCTAATGAGTTGTTTTTCTCTCTGGGCCAAATGCAGTATATTTATCTTCCATTGTAGAAATGTGCTTAATCCATTAATTACAGGTGGCCATAAAGTGTATTTGTTATATGACACTTCCATTAGTATGTGCAGTGCACTCTCCAGTTTTCTGACAAAAGACTCGTCCTCGAGTGGTAGAAGGACAAATTGACAAAGTCATCTCGGCTCAGAACACTGCAGACACACATTCACACACAAAACACACACATGCATGTAGTAGCTCAGATAAGCACTGTAAAATATGACGTGTACCTGCAGGCGAACACACATATACAGGTACATTTACCCACTTGCACTCGTGTTTCAGACATAAACACACAACCAGACACACACACGTACGCAGTTCAGTGAGGAGCTGAAGGGTGAGCAGATTTGGAAGAAAGGGTCATGGGTCAATGAGTCGGGAGAGATTGCTTCTTAGCTTGTGGTGAGCTGAGATTTTGACTGTGACTGTCAACACTGCAGCCATCGCAAGTATCTGAGTCACACTGCAGCGCTCTGGTCTACCTACATCCTTCTGCTCTATGGTCCATGTTATCCTGGAGTTACTGTATGGAAACTAATACAAGTTTTAATTAAAATGTGAAGGTGATACCTCTTATTTGAATGTCTAACTTTCAAAATAAAAGGCACAAATATTTAGAACTATGCCTACAATCAACCACCAGAATTAAAATCATTGCAGTGCAAAGGCTTTGACCAACATGCAGGAAGATATTATTTACAGAAAATACAATTAAATGGTTAAGTGAATAAAACTGATAAAATAAGAGGCCTTTTTTTAGTGCCTTCTGTTGCGGATAATAGTATTTAAAATATCCTGTCTACCGCCCTAGTTACAAATCATTTTATTATGGTAACAAATGAAGGCATTTGATTGGTCAGCAAAAACATTTTTCAGTTTGAACAACAGTGAAATTGAGTCTTTTTTCTCATTTGTTAAAACAATACTTCTTTTATGAACATTACATGTGGTGAGACATACTGTAGTTAAACAGATAATTAAGCGGCTGTGATAGTATGCAAGATAACTTCACTCGAGCAAAAATTGAATTGGATGAACTCTCATAATCACCTGCTATCATCATCTGTTTGCATTCACAAAATGAGGCCATCATTTTTTTTTTGACACCCTTGTGCAACAAACGGTATTTTCTGTAATACACACCCCGTATGTGTGATGTTTTTTGGGGGAATGGGATATATAGGCTAGTAGGCTAAGTTTCACAACTGCCCATTTTAGAAAGGCCACCGCAAGACACTGGGTTCTTTGTTTAGATTATCAAACAGACAATAAATCATGAATGTAGGTTAGCCATGATGCTAATGTTAGCAGCCAGAAACAAACGGATGTTTGTTTTGTTCCAGAAACAAACGTAGCTGTTTTTTTTTTTCTGGCTGGTCCTGGTTTCCTTGTAGCTCCTGTTCGTTTTCCGGTTGCTAGCGTTAGTGTTGGTTAGCAACATGGCTACCGCTTGCAGAATGGATGTATAAAGAGAACTGGATACAGCGTTGTAGGCAGGCTCGACTGCCGACTGATAAAGTAACCGGATTATCCGGCGATCTTATGCATCCATTGGGCCCATAGAGCAGGCGCAGTAGAGTTTCCTTTAACTCCGCCTCCCAGCCCTCGGTCCAGCCTCGGTCGGGGGCTCATTCACATGAACGGAGGAAGGGAAATAACTCTGGACTTGGCTATTAGTGCATTTTACAATTTTTAGGACCTAATGATTTGAATAAGGGCTATTCAATTGTTCGTATACTGGGAAGTTGATGCCTCAAAAAAAAAAAAATTACGCTGAGTTACATACATCTCTTTCCCAATGTAAGTCTATGGGAAAAAGTCTTTTTGGGCCCAATGGCATCACGTGACGGTCATGGAAGTTGTAGTACCGCCATTTACCCACTACAAAAAATTGCTTCAAAGCCCAGCCTCTTCCTGGGGGCTTGGATTGCAGCCTACTGTCCAAAGCAAAAAACAACCGCAAGAATCCCAATTTGAAGTAGAAACCCTGATCTCAGTGATATGATAAAGGCAGAGTAAAACACCCCAGTGTTTTCTTTCCCATAGCCTATATACATTTTGCAGCAGCGGCCCTCTAGCCTTCATTTTTGTGGGAGATTGTGACCCAGTGGCAGATAAAAGTGCATAGTGAAAGCAAAGCTTATAGGAAACCGATCTAAACGCTGATGGTGTCATTATTCTATAACCATTACATCGTGCAATAAACATTTACTTCATCATGATAAGTTAAAGCAAAAACTTCTATTGCCACTTTAAATTAAGTTTTTCCGTCTTCTGTTTTAACATTGTCAGCTATTTCTCTATAGTTTGAGGGACATGACATGTGTGTGTTTGTGTTTGTGTGTGTTTGTGTGTGTGTGTGTGTGTGTGTGTGTGTGTGTGTGTGTGTGTGTGTGTGTGTGAGGGCGGGGGAACAGCCTCAGACGTTATTGGCCTCGACAGCTCTGGAGCAGAACCCAGCCGGGAGCCACGTTAACCGATGTGTCAGGTGTTGGCATTTTGTTTTCTACCGTCTTGCCTCGGTTCAGATCAGCAGATAAGTCAAGCCAAGCCAAGCCATGCCAGACTAGACCTTTTCCACCCTACTGCTTTCAGCACACCAGCCGCTGAACCGGCCCTTCGTCAGAGCACCGACTGTCCCTCACCAGCTTATTTTTTTGGGCCTGCCAGTAGAGCTCAGGGGAGAGCTAAGAATGACAACAAGTTGGGCAAGTTTCGACTCAACTTCTGAGTAAAAGACTGGTTAGGAACAATGATAACTTAGTTAAATCATCAGACCGATTTAAAGCCCTTACATGCAGAATATTCACTTAGATATATCATTTGGGAACTTACATTTATAGCCCAATACATCTTGAAATGACACTATTGTGGATGAAAATTGGATTTTTTTCCCCCCCTACATGTCAGTATAGCCGCAGCTAAAACAGAGGATGATTTTATTGCTCTACAAACACAAATCCAGATCCTGTACATGTAGCATATCATCGGTTATTGCTGTAGCAAGTGACTGCAGTCCTGAAACAATCAGTATAACAACATCATTCACCAGTGTATTGTCGGGAAGGACAATTCCACTTTATTGTATTGATCTAACTACAGTATTGCCACGCTCCAGTGCCTCCTTTCCATTCAGAAATGGATGAACAATTGTAAATGTTCAACTGCTTTGCACACAGATTGCAGCTGGAAGAATGTTGTTTCACAAAAGGTTCAACACTGCAGGTTGTCACACTTTTGTCACAGGTGCAGTGAGGTAATGATTAGGAGGAGGTAATAGAGTGCTGCAGGAGTGAGTCGTAAAACCTGGACTGCACTTCCGGTTCCCTCGGCTTGAAGTCAATGGGGGTTTTTTTAATGGTTTTTGGGGTTAGATGTCTGAAATAAGGCCTGTGGTTAACACAAGTTTAGGATATTAATGTTTGGAAATTAATGTTTTGTTCTGTGACATAAAATACGTCAATAGATATCCACTTGTGTAGTTTAACAAGACTCGGTCAAAACCGAGTATATGGCTGGACCGTATATGGTTAAGTCTGTGAATTTGTGGCTAAATTGTTATACAAATAGTCAGTGGTCATGTCTATAATGTTTTATGAACAGTTTTTTCCACTTATATATTAATGTTTGATTGAAAGACAACTTATAATGAAGCAAATTACATTCAGTAATAGTAAATGGTAACATTTACTACTCAGTATATTATACATTTTATACAAGGTTAAAAGTATTTCAGTATTTTATGAAAGTGTATCAAAAGCATTCATCATATAAGTGGTGTTCAATATATACATACGTTGCGAAAGTTTATTAGCGTTGAGATATCCCCGCTGTCATCACTGACGTTGCTGCCGTATTTATTCCTAGATGGAGTGTTAATGGAGCAGCTGCAATGTTAACGTAGCCTGCAACTGATCGATCCGAACTCCATTCAGAAAACAAGGATTTTAAAAGTTGTTTGCTTGTCGTCTTGCGGACAGACCTGACAAAGCATGAATTCAGACTTTTTACTAATCAGCATCGTTATGCAACGTGTTGACGAAGCAGCTACAATGTTTTCATAGCCTGGCATTGATCGATCCGAATTCCGTTCAGAAAACAAGCATTTTAAAATTTGTTTGCTTGTTTTGTTGCAGACAGACTTGACAAAGCATGAATTCTGTCTTTTTACAAATCAACATCATAATGTCATTATTTCGGCATCATTTTGATCTGTTTATTGCAATTAAAACACAGCACAGTCTCTTTATTTTGGGTTTATACCGCAGTAGCGACGTGTGGCTGCTAGATAGACAGTTCATGGCGGAAATGGAGGAAAGCGAGGCGAAAATTTGTACGGTAACACAATACGAGGCACAACATAACGTTCAAACATAAACAATAACACATTCACAACAACAGCACTATGTAATGTTACATTGAAACGCTGACACGCTCCCTAGAAAACGTAAACACAGAACTGTTCTCCGTCTTTTCATTTTGAAAGAGCAACGACCAATGAGGAAGCTCTAGCAGTCAGCCGACCAATCCTGTAACTTCATTACTCACTCACTCACTCACTCACTCAGCGACAGACTTTTGCGTTTGTAGGGCTGGCCCTCTGCGGTCCAGCCAAAAAGGCAGTTACTAACAAGTGGCTAAATTAGACTACTAAACAGCATTATGCCGAACACTAGTCCGGTTTTAGCTTAGTGGTGGTGACGTGAAGTCATGCCACCGTGGTGCAGTTCGTTTATAGGTTAGCTTTTTACTTCTGGCGACTGCATTTACGCTTCAAAAATCAAATAAAAAGTGGTGTTCATTTGTGAAGATTATCTTGCTGAACAAAACATGTAAGTATCATAAACGTTTGTTTGCCAGAGAGCTTATTTTCTGCAATAATTCTCAAAATCCAACAAAAATACATCTTCCCTGTAGCTCTCTATTAGGGGAACACTTAGGCAAAAGAGTGTTTTAAGTAATTTAAATATCTTGTTCCAAGCAGGGAATTTGCTGCCATGTTGCTGTCAGCTCTGCTGGCATCAAAACCATTGATCTACATGTAGTAATAGACTCAGTTGGTGCCGGTTAAATGGCTCCCAAACCTTTACATCTCCCACACCACAGCATGCTAACCATCACACACACACACACCCTGAGCCAGCTTTTATTTGAGGTTGTTATGAAGGGTGTGTATGAATTATATCCCTTTAAGTTCCCAAATGTTGGGGACCGAAAGTAAGTTGATGCTTTTTTTTTTTTTTTTTTGCCACTTGCTTGGGGTGTTCAGGGTTGCTTCAGTCTGCTTTTTAGCAGTAAAAACATAAGATTTGGGATGTTTCTGGTGAGTCTGGTGTGGCCTCCAAAGCAGAAATCAGAGGCTGAGCAGCAGATTAGGTTAAAACAGAATATATATTGGTCAGCAACAGGCAGCCAGTAAGACACGGAGCTACAGAAACCATGAACAGGCAGAGAGACAGAGCAGAGCATGCACAGGGAGGCAATCAATCTGGCAAATGGCAACTGTTGGGAGGCCGGTGTATATATACACACTGGGTTTGATGAGAGGCAGGTGTTGCCTAATGTGGGAATGAATTGCAGGTGTGCTGGTGGGTGTGGAGATCAGGTAACTGGGGAAGGCAGGAAAGACTGAGGCTGAAGGGAACAGAGAATGTGTCCTCATAACATGAAACAAGTTTGATTTAGTCCTTTATCCTTTAGGAATACAATTAATGAACAGACACAGCTAAGAAAAGGAAAGGGGTCTGGGGGGAAAATAACACATTTTACCAGGAAGTCCTGTTTTTTTCTGAGATCAGAATCAGCAAAAATACTTATTCCTTGATCAAACTGAGGTGATCAGACTGTCAGATTATTCAACAAGCCAACAGCTTTCACAACGTGAAGCATTTTTTTCCTCCCGATGATCCGTTTCCAAAGTGCACATGCATGTATCTCCACACACGGACACCCACTAGACTCTCAAACACTCAGGAAACACTCAGACCCGCAGACCCGAACGCGCCAACTCATTAATCTTTCCCCATCATGAATACAGAATGCGAACACAAGCACGCTGACACACACACTCATTTACAGTCTCGCCGTTCCTGTAGATGATTCGATGTCCTGAGAGCCCGTCATTAGATACATGGCTTCATCCAAACACAGTCCTGGGGATGAATAATGATGCAGTGGTGTGAGCACTTGGTCTGCTCAGAGCCGCGGCAGCTCAGCTTACTCTCAGAGAGCGTATTAAGGTAGTCAGCATTTATCTTGTCACCGGCCCACCCTGCTCTTAACACCCTGAACACTTATTTGCATCAGTATACAGGAGGACCTTTCCTGACTACATTTATTCCCTAAACGCTACATTCCTGAACTTAACCCTTGTGCTTTACCCATCCAACCTTATCTTCTACAGAACATCTTTACATATTACTATGTTTTTTTGCTTTGCCAAATTCATTATAGAGAAAATATAATTGCTGCCTGGATTATTTTCACTGACAATGTTTTGTTCCAATGCAGGAAGTACATCATCCTTATAGAAGCACAGTCACAAGTATATTATTGAAATGGTTAATTGGATATACAAAACACAGGACTTAGAGACAAGGGTTCATGTCCAGCATTCCACATGTTGTTAGGGTTAGCCGACTAAAACAGGTTAGGGAAGAGTTGGCTACCGGGCTACTAAGATGTTATCTGACAAGACGAAGTATTCTCATGCAACGGTTCATATGATATCTTATACGAAAAAAGTTATTCCTCCTTTCTCGTTCGTTTTCCTACGAATGTCCAGGAACACGTGTCACACGTGAACTGAACTGAAGTGTGAACTGGTAGCTGGAGAGATGCCAGTTTGCCTCTTGGGCATTGTCGAGGTGCCCTTGAGCAAGGCACCAAACCCCCCAACAGCTCGGGGCGCCTGTCAGGGGCAGCCCCCTCACTCTGACATCTCTCCATTAATGCATGTATATAGGTCCTGTTTGTGCATGTGTGTATTTCGGGCCTGTGTGTACTGTGTGTGTAAAAATAACAGAGTGAAAAATTGAATTTCCCCTCTGGGGATCAATAAAGTACCATTCTTCTTACATGTATACAGTCCTTTCAAAATAAACTTCCGTCTTCACAGGAAACAACGTCCTTAGGTTTAGGCAATAAAACCAAATAAACCAAGTTCACACTAGAAGACTTTCAAAGTGGTCAGATCTCTGTACTGTTCACACTACACACCTTGCTGTCTTGTAATCGGGAGTCTCTAAGTCGTTGTGGTTTTCACACTACATGACTGACCGGCGACAGGAGGTCACACACTACTGCAATAACAACTTTGCTACGTGTTGCAAATGCAGCACATACAGTAAATTCCTATTGTTACAGGCGACCCCTCCTCCCCCAGGTTTCCCCCTCAACCGTGTCTTGTGCTCTCATTAGCTGGAGCTCGTAGCCGGAGTCCTCGACAGGAGCCTCTCGGCTCGCGGCTTTGAATAGCTCACACATGACACTCGAGCCCAGATGTGCGAGCGGTGAGCCAACACCAACTTGCCTCTGATCTGGGACATCAGGGCTAAAGTTGTGTAGTGTGAACTAGGCAATAGTTAGGCTTAGGAAAAGATCGACTTGGTTAGGATTTGGCAACAAAACTACTTAGTTAGGTTTAGGCAAGAAAACTAGTTAGTTAGGCTTAGGAAACTAACTCTAGAAGTGAACCACCCATCGACCCCGACCTCCTCCCTACGGGGCGTTCGCTGCTCTTTATATTTCCTGGTTAACATTACGTTAATTACACACAAATTGATTTTGTGGGACATACACAAATTACAGTGCATTTATTTTTAGTAGATATAGCTACGAATACTGCTTGACCACTGCCTGGACAAGAACACACATAATTTATCCTCATTCATACAGCTTCTACAGAATTATTTAGGTTCCATTTCTTCATTTCTTCCCATTAGGATATTGTATGCAGGTTTGTGTTCCAATTAGCTGCAGTCATTGGGATGCAGACTGAATAAGACTGACATGGAAGAGAGACTGAATTTTAATTTTTATGGTGGAATATCCCTTAACTATAACGCTTCCCGTAACCTTATCATACTCTATCCTTATTCTGTCCAAACTGATCTCACTTCACTTTAAAGGTTGAAAACTCAAGGAGGCTCTCAAAGGGTACAAAACAATTACACATACACACACACCTACACACACACACACAATCTGTCTGTCTAACCTGGACTCAGTGGGAGCCAGGTTTTGAAGATTTCTTATTTGTATTTCAAGGTTGCGCCCTGCTCACATTGCTGGAGGGCAAAGTCTTTGTGTTGACGACACAGCGGAGTTCACCGTGGAAACAGTGGAGCCACTCCGGTGCAAAATGAGCAGCACCATGAAGAGCAGCTGTTAGTAATGGATGTCTAATAGTAAATGCAGATCATTCTCGACACTTCCGTAATGAATGAAGGACATCTGCTACAGAGGACTTCACCTGGAAGTTTGTTGCTTAAATTAAAAGTCAAGCCATGTTATTACCTGGGAGGCATGAAATGATTTCCAGTTATTGCAGTGGGTTTCATTTTCAATATTTGTTTAGTCTTTAGAAAATCTTCCCCGGCAATAATTCTTACTTCCCACATTTTGAAGATGAACGTCCGCCGGTAACATTAACCAAGTATGAACTCTCAGTAAAGTATCTGTTTTTGCCATAACTTCTTTTTTCTTGTGTTCTTCCTCTCCACATACACTTTCATATTATGCTCCAGGCAACAGAAACAGCTGCAGTAGTGGAAGCTAAATAGACAAACTTCAAGTTTTAGGAAGTAAAAAACAAATGTTTTCAGGGCAGTAAATTTCATTATCTTGTGCAAACAAAACATGGAGGTTTGAGGGTAACTCATTAATTATACAATGATACTTGTCGAAAGCAAATAGGGCTTATACTTTTCAGTTATGCCAACTTTTCTAATATTGTAGAAATCTTCCAGATGCAGTAAACACCATCAATCTTGTGCTCCAAGCAGGTTAAAGAAAAAAAAAGAAAAATTACAAAGAAATACAGAAACCATCTGAGGCTGGCCCAGTAAAAGAAGTGAAACAAAAACACAATCGCTAAACGGAAAGAGAGAAGTCTTGACGGTTTGTTTCACTGTTTGGTGCATCATCTGGTTTCTTGTGCTCCGGGTGTCTCACGCCATTTTGTAACTTTTAAATGCGGCACAGCTGTTGAAGCTAATAAAACTCCTCAAGTGTATAAAGAGGTGATTAAATACACTTGTCTTCTTTATAAGTCTCTCCAACATGAGACTAAGTTCATCTTCATTCATTGATCCCCGGGGTCGCTTAAATGAAAACGTTGGAAATGGGTGATTACGGCAGCAGAGACGTGAGTTAAAACTCAAGAGGAATTTAAGAATATGATTTAAGAGAAAGTGTTTCTATGACGTTAATAAAATGTGAAAGGTCTTTCTAATGGATGAATGGCTATTGCTGTATGATTTTTCATATGCCTACACAATTTCAAAAATCTTCATTTGATCAATAATAACTTAAAGTTACAAGTTTTGATTAATAATTAATCATTGGCTCATGTCAAATTAGTATGTTTAAGAGTAAAAACCATAGACTGTATATAAGAAGTGGACGTAGCCACTGTGATGTTATCCATTGGTTTGTGGACTGAAGCCTCGAGATCGCCATTTTGGCCTTCGCCATCTTGGTTTTGGGCCAACGCCATCTTGGTTTTCTAGAACCAGAAGTGACACGAGAGGGTGGAGCTAAGCACAACTGAACGCTGAATATGTAAGACATGGTAACGACCTGTCAATCACAAGGTAGCCCCGCCCTAAAGCATACCCTGCTTTATGGTCAATTTGACTCTAAATAGGACCATAATAATAATCAAGTGAGAAGTAGGCTCATTTTCTCATAGACTTCTATACAATCAGACTTCTTTTTGCAACCAGAGGAGTCGCCCCCTGCTGGCTGTTAGAGAGAATGCAGGTTTAAGGCACTTCAGCATTGGCTTCACTTTGCAGAACCGGAGGTTGCCCACTGATAAAAACCTAGTAAGTCTTCTGTTACTGGACTGAAGGGACAATACACAATTATGATAAATTATAGTTACTGGAAAAAAGGGCATAAACAGACCATTTCCACTGCAAAGACAGAAAGCACTTAGTTGAAATGAAAATCACAGCGTCTGCAGGCTGACTTTAAGAGCTGGCTGAGGTTTAGCTGAGGTGTTTTGTGTTTCACTCTCTTAATGAACTCCTTAGATGGAGATGTAAGCAAATGAGCTTTTCAGTGTAAAATAGAAGGGAAATTAATGCGGTTAGGACATTTAAAAATACTTTTTATTCACACCCTCTAATTACATGTAGAAAATTAAAAGTCCTTAGATACAATGTTGCATTGTTAAATGTATTCAATGATAATTAGTCAAGATTGTTTTAGAAATACAATTCTATTATGACGGGGTCCTCAAGAAGACTTTGAAACTGAAATAAAAGTCTCTCCCTTCGTATTTATCACACGTCTTAGTGAGCCATGCAGTCTGCCCGCTGCAGATAGTGGGACTTTTTAATTGTTTCCTCTGTGTTTAATTAGCACAACTTATTGGAATTTTGTGCTGAGCAGAAGAAAACAAACATTGCTCCACAATCAATTACAAGTGGGTGCCGCTTTAGAAGCCCAAGAAAGCGACAAAATTATTAATACTTTCGCAAAAATCTTCCCTCGATCAAACATGAGCAACATATTTCTGGACTGCCCGGCTGTATCTGTCACCCAGCAGCCAGCCAAAGTCATGGCTGAGTTCTCTTTTTGACACAGGTCAACCAGAGGTCACCGGAGCAGCAGCATTGCCATAGTAACTCATTCTGCGTGATATGAAACAAACATGGCCACCCTGGTCATCCATCATCTCTCTAGTGAGGCCCATCCATCATCGCGGAGGCATGCTGACATCCACTTTGCTCTGGTTCCTCTCGGCTGGACTGTGATTGGACGGCGTTAGGGAGCCGCGTTGCCTAAGCACGGGGGTGCTTTCACGCTTGCAGAGCAGAGAAACGCCCAAACTGTACAACCTGACAGAAACGCATTGATTTAGAAATCTATAGAGATGGGATTCATCAACCTTGGGGCTCGGTCGTGTAGTTCACAAGGTTTTCTTTTTCCCCCTCAGACAGAGAGCAGCATGAGGAGCACAACAAAGGGGCCAGAGGCATCTGTTGAAGTATTGTGGTCTGATACACGGCAAGGTGTTGTCAAAACGAATTGAGAAGTTGGTTGGACTGCAGTTCAGGCGAGAAACCTTAAAAGACTTGCAGGTCACGGCAGGTTTTGGTTCAAAGGAACAGTCTTTTGGATGTCTTTTGAGAATTCCCAGAGAGCCAGAGTCATCACCGAGAAACATGTCAAAATATATCTAAACGCTCATAACTTCTCAAACCACTTAAGCATCCTAATGCACTTTACTGCCCTTGAGCTATATGTTCAGTGTTAAGGAGGGAGTATGCTGGAAAAGAAGTAGTTTGTCCGTCAACTGAGCACTTCTAAAGGCTTTATAGCTGTTCCAAGAGGCCACATTTAAAGGAGGGGGGAAGGCCTGCTGTCATAGACAGGGCATTCATAATGTTGCACTTTGTTGTTTACATGACAAGTGCCAGAAATAGTTGTGAAATGAATGAAAAAAGAGGGCTACAGAGAGAGAGAGGTGAAAAACTGTTTCTCACCTCAAGACAGCTGGCCAATCACTCCTTGGAGTGGGTGTGCTTGTCAGATTGTCAGTTTCAGAAAGTTTGAGAAATTGTACTGGGAACTTCAGCGCCAGGAACTATTTCAGGAATTCAAGACAGCACAGTCGCCAGGAAAAGATGTTGGCATTGTACTTTTCTGCAAACAGAGCAAGTGACACAGTATATCGAGTGACCATTATTGAAAGTTACGTGGTATAATAACGAGTATAACAATCGAGAAAGTCCACTAAGGTTTGGTGGGAGAGGTGGTGGACGGGTCAAACAAACACAGGACTTTCACCCAGGGAACCGCCATTCGTGTCTCATATGAAACCAAACGTAAACGCTGACTTTACACTTGTTACGTAACATTGCGTAAGAAAGTCCCGTTATTTATTTACGCTAGTTTTGTTAAGGTTGTTACGTTATGTTGTTACATTATTATTCTAGCACAAACATGATCTTTTTTCTAACTTTAACCAAGTTGTTGCCTAAACCTAACCAATCGTTTACAACGTTAACCATGTGTCATTGTGCGTTTCCGCAAACGTGATACAAGGCTGAAATGAAACATATTTTTGGTTCAGAAACATCGACATTGAACTTATCCCATGCATTTCAACCCTGGGTCTAATTATAGTCCTGATCCCCAAAAAGTGCTGCCATTCATTAAAGTTATTCAGATGCGCAACAATAAAAATGTGAAAATTGTGTCTCAAATGTTGACAACATTTTTTAAATCCATCACTGGATGAATTTGCCTAATCTTCACAGTTCTTCAGATGTAGTACTGTAGAATCACAAACAGACGTTCAAAAGGGGCTTTTAATTCCTGGAACTATTTGGGGGGAAAAGGGAATAAGTCCCTAACAGTTCTCACTTGGAAAGTAAATCATTAAACAGTTACTTCTGGCGCAGCTTCAGTGCTATGAGGAGGCAACAGCATGACACAGATGTGGAATTATAGTGAGTGGTTTGATCAATGTCTACACATTTTGACACTTACATGATTGATTTTCAGTGGGGTATTCCTTTAAAATGTATTTTTACCACAATCTAATGCCACTGAAGACATGAGGGTGAAGGGCTGGTAGTTTAACAGAGATAAAAGTGGTTTGTCAGCTGTAGATCCACAACCAAAATCTCATCTTGCTGTCAGCAGACTTGTATTGTTGTCACAAAGAGACCAACTCACAGCTGGTTCCATGAGCAACTTATTATGTGGACCATTAATAGTAAAAAGAAAATACTGATGCTGACATTTTCTCAGCGACAACAGCATGCAGAGTGCTTTTGCTTTTCAACTTTCAAATATAGTCTTTTTTCATCATAGATGAAAGCAGCATGACTGGACCAGAACCCATCGAGAGATCCAGATAAGATCCAGCAGGGGATAAGTCGCAGTGATTCCTTCATACAGGACACAAAGAAGAGAAAAAGCTTCAATTTCTTAAGGTTTCTTTGAGACCCTGCAGAATAAAATTACATTTGAATAACATAGTTACCTGCAGCTTTGAGTAGGCTGGATTGTGAAGTCGTTTTTTATCACGCTACATTGTTAAAAGTACCTCAGTGAGATGAATACACAAAACAGAAAGCTTGCTGTGTGAAAAGCCATCTGTCTTAAATGAAGCAGTGTTGTGATGGTGTGTTGTTTAAAGTGATGAGAGACAAACTGTTCAATGGGGAGATAAGATGAGAGGGACTCTGTGTTTGTGATGTAGAGCGCCAATCAATTAAGTGGATAAGATGCAAATGATTACTCTTACGGAGTGGCAACTTAATAGCAACATAGATTTCTGGCAATTACGTTAATTACTTCATTTAATTTACAATGGTTTGTTGCAGACGGTGCATTGTCATCATAGCTAATCAACTGGAATGGAGGACAGGCAGCGAAGTGAAGAAAACATGATCAGACCTTGTTTGATCTAAAGCTTTGTGGACTACAGTGAACACAATGCATGATGGGGGCATTTGCATTTTTACACATCCTCTATGACTTTGACTCTGCAAATGTAATTTAAATACACAATTTAAAGGTAACGTGGAGTTTTTGACCTCTAGTTGTGCTATGGAGTGGGTCCCCAAATGACTCTACTTCTCACTTGATTTATTACCTCAGTAAACATTGTAAACATGAGTTTATGGTCTCAATCGCTAGTTTCTAGTCTTCTTCAATACAGCATGATGTTCATTTAGTAAATGATGGTCCCATTTGGAGTCAAATAGACCATAAAGCAGGGTATGCTTTAGGGCGTGGATTGACAAGTCGCTACCAGGTCGTTGTCCGGTATGGGAGTTTTTTTTCGTCTTAAGACTTTAACCCTTTCACAGTGTGTTTTCTATTAATGGAAGCTAATTGTAACATTTTGTTTGCCTAAAAATGTCTTATTCAGTTAGGTTGTACTTAGCCCCATCTTCTAGTGTCACTTCTGGTTGCAAAAAAACAACATGGGCTTCAAAACCGTAGTCCTCAAACCAATGGGTGACGTCACGCTGACTATGTCCACTTCTTATATACAGTCTATATGTAATACACATTCCTGTATCAATATCAATAATCTGACATATATACAGTGTTATCTTACACTAAACCTGTGGTGGAAATTGGTCTGACGATATTGCTTCTGTGACTTGTACATCACGGGCAAACTGACCAGAGGCCCCCCTGGACTTGTGGTGGTGCATTAACAACTGTTATGCTTGTCAGATAATCAGTAACCTTGTTTCTAGCATTAAACATGAATTGAGGAAGAAGTAACACCTTTAATTGTGATTAGACAATTCTATGTGTTTGCCAATTGTAATAGTTTTGCCTTCAAAAGAACAACACACTAATAAAACGACAGAGCAACAGTCCCTCTGAGACTGTCTGTCTCCCCCTCTAATGGACGCAGGGATGACCTCAAAGCAATCAGGGTTATTGGCATATGAAGTTTTATTGTCTCTCCATGGAATATTCTTCATGCTAACACTTATGGCATAAGACTGCATTGCTATAGCATTTTTTTTTTTTTATGTTTACAGTAATAGCATGTTTGGATTATGGATTTTCCTTTTGTAATATATTTAAACTGTTCACAGGTAATTCTTGTAGTATTCTATAGAACAGGTTACGTATCACATTAAAGAGATGTGTATGAAGGTCACCATCCTCCCGATCATTATCATTACCATCTTAATTATTATCCCATTATCGTTATCTTCGGCATCATTATCAGTATAACCTTACCCTCATCCCTGTCACCATAAATCTAATCTCTGAGCTTTCAGGAACTGTACTTCATATCCTGAGCACTTCCCAAGTCAAGTAATAAATATTTAATGGATTTCATGTTCTGTCTTACTTTCTCTCGCCCAATTTGCTGTGGAAGTTGAACAGGACAAAACTTTTGCAAATTGCAGATTCTATAGTTTTACACATATAGCGGCTGTGGAGGGGTAATGACTAGTTCTTATCAGACCTCAGGGGCTCCACTCAGGACGTTTGGTAGTGGCTGAGCTCTGCCAATAGACTGATGGAAGATCCAGCCTTCAATCTAAAGACACATTAGGATATACTGTAATGAGGGTACCAAATATCAGCTGGTAGCAGGTAGTGCAAGACAAGCCAGAACAGAAAGGTTTCACATTTATTAAAAAATGTCAGTAGTGTGATTGATATGAAATGTTGATCAGGATTTTAGTCAGATTTGGGTCCAATCATTCAGGTGAACAAGACTCGGTCAAAACCGAGTATATGGCTGGACCGTATGGTCAAGTCTTTGAATTTGTAGCTAAATTCTTACACAAATATTCAGTGGTCATATCTATAATGTTTTGTGATCAGTTTTTTTCACTTATATCTTAATGTTTGATTGAAAGCCAACTTATAATGAAGCACATGGCATTCAGTAATGTAAATGGTAACATTTACTAGTCAGTATATTATACATTGTATAGAAGGTGAAAAGGTATTATCATGACATACATTATGCAAGGTTAAAAGTATTTCAGATTTTTATGAAAGCATGTGTATCAAAAGCATTCATCATAGAAGTGATGTGTAACAATATATACAAACGTTGCAAAAGTTTATCAGCGTTGAGATATTCCAGCTGTCATCACTGACGTTGCTGCTGCCGTATTTATTCCTAGATGGAGTGTTAATGGAGCAGCTGCGATGTTAACGCAGCCTGCCACTGATCGATCCGAACTCCGTTCAGAAAACAAGCATTTTAAAAGTTGTTTGCCAGTCGTCATGGTAACAGACCCGACAAAGCATGAATTCAGACTTTTTACTAATCAGCATCATTATGTAGTTATTTCGGCACACTTTGATCCGTTTACAACAGCGTCGCTGCCGTATTTATGCCTAGATGACGTTATGTTGAGTGGTGATGGAGCAGCTGGTGTTATCATAGCCTGGCGTTGATCGATCCGAACTCCGTTCAGAAAACAAGCATTTTAAATGTTGTTTCCTTGTTGTGTTGCGGACAGACTTGACAAAGAATGAATTCGGTCTTTTTACAAATCGATATATTTATGTTGTTATTTCGGCATTATTTTGACCCGTTTATCGCAATTAAATCACAGCACAGTCTGTTTATTTTGGGTTCATACCGCAGTAGTGACGTGGGCTGCTAGATAGTCAGTTCATGGCGGAAATGGAGGAAAGCGAGGCGAAAATTTGCGAACATAACGTAACTTAAACGAGCATAAACAATAACACATGCACAACAACAGCGCTATGTAATGTTACATTGAACCGCTGACACGTAAAACATAAAAACAGAACTGTTCTCCGCCTTTTCATTTTGAAAGAGCAACGACCAATGAGGAAGCTCCAGCAACTCCAGCCGACCAATCCTGTAACTCTATCACTCAGTCAGTCAGTCAGTCAGTCACTCACTCACTCACTCAGTGACAGACTTTTGCGTTTGTAGGGCTGGCCCTCTGCGGTCCAGCCAAAAATGCAGTACATTAGATTTTTCTAGGGCTGTCAAAGTTAATGTTAACGCAAATGTGTTTTAATGCCACTCATTTCTTTAATGCATTAATGCAACTTGTGATTTTAAGGTTGTAGCGGGCTTAAGATACTGGCTAGAGTGAAGAAACTGGCATCATATGGAACTAGAAAACCTAAGGAATCCATTGGTACCAACCATGTCATACTGGCTTGTCGCAAAGGAGCTAAGCTAAATAACGCTCCAAACTTACACTAAATTTTGGCAAGGATAAACTGGCATAGCAATTTTCATAGGGGTCCCTTGACCTCTGACCTCAAGATATGTGAATGAAAATGGGTTCTATGGGTACCCACGAGTCTCCCCTTTACAGACATGCCCACTTTATGATAATCACATACAGTTTGGGGCAAGTCATAGTCAAGTCAGCACACTGACACACTGACAGCTTGAGTTTGCCATGTTATGATTTTAACATATTTCTTTATGCTAAATGCAGTACCTGTGAGGGTTTCTGGACAATATTTGTCATTGTTTTGTGTTGTTAATTGATTTCCAATAATAAATATATGCATAAATGCCTGACCCCAACCCTTACCCGAACCTAAACCTAATTATAACCTGGACCTTAAAACTAAGTTTGAACCCTCAAACAGGCCTTTGAAGGTCTGTCCTAAGGTGAGGACTGGCCAAAATGTCCTCACTTTCCAAAAATGTCCTCACTCTGAAGGTCTAAAACTCAAATTGGTCCTCACAAAGATAGCTGTACAAGAACACAGACACACAGCAAGCCCTGCTAAAACAGGAGGGCCGTCACACATAAAAAAAATGTTTTACTTTGTGACTTGTTCCCCTTTTGTGCTGTTTTTCCCTCAGGATCCTGAAGATTTAGTGCCAAATTACAATTATGATAGTTTTGGCAATCTATAACGATGTTCTGGTCCAGGACTGGATTTACAGACACTGTTAAACAGCCAAATAGTCTTTTCCAGCAAAACTTGTTTTGATTTTACGACAAAGACAAGTTAATTGCAGATGTCTGCTGCAGGTATCCCTGCTGAAAGATAATGAAGGCTTAGACGATAATGATACCTCCACATCCCCGTCGGGTCAGCCAAAGCACTTGGTTTGAAATTGCTCATTTGAGACTTATTGTGATTGACAGAACGAAGATTGATCCACCCCTCTCTCAGGCAGTGAACTTTAACACTGGCACTGATAGTCCGCCACAGTTTGATGCAAATGCACGCCTGCACAGTGTCCCCCCAGTGGACAAGCGTCAACACTTTCAGTAGGTATCGATCGTGTGGTGACACTGGATTTAATATGCTTTAGACTTGTCAACAACCACAAGGGATGCAGGCCTCCTCTTGGCTCTCTCTTTGTGATTTGATGAACGTTTGGCCTCAAAGTGGGAGGAGGAAATCCTGCAGAAGATTTTAAGAGATGCCAAATACAATGGCTTACAATAAAATTACATTTTTCAATTTATTTATTTCAAGCCTTATTTCATACATCGATCACTTTTTCTCTCACAATACTGATTCTGAAACAAAAGCTCTTTTTCAGATTAAATTCAGTATATGTTACCGTGTGGAACTGATGGGATTACTCTTCTACATATAACGTAAAGCTGTAACACAGCACCTCTGAGCTATAAGTGGAGACATTCATACACCATTCTTTTTAGATTTTTTAAAAATGTATATTGGATTATCAAAATGACAGTGACTCATTTCAGCATTTCATTATGATCAGCCATGTCTGGTCAATACTAGAGCCTTTAATAAGGTCAGTATTGGCGCTGTAGCAGATGAAATATATGGACTGGTGCATAATTACTATTTCCAAGGTAAAAATGTGTGACATTTTCATATGTCAAAGTCAGTTTTGTTCCTCTATATCGGTCTCTAGCCTGTTCATTAAAAATGTTTCCTTGCTTCATCAAAAGAATTCCAAGGATAAATAATTTCACATACTGTTTGACTGACAGGTGATTTTTATATTAATATTAATTGAATTGAATCAAATGACTTTGCAATGTGAACAGGATTACTCACCGAGAGTTTGTAGCCTATATGGCCAACCATGTAATCCGCAGGCAACTGTTTTCAACAATAGCTCTGCTAAACCCACTGTACAGTGGCCAGCAACAAATGTCTGACAAAGTTAGTGACTAGCTGGACAACGTTTGTTGTCCACGTTTGTAAGATATCTTACGTTATTCGTCAATTTTTGTGCATTCTCCTACGAAGGTCCAATTATTAATACAGCTCTAGCTTTACCATATGATAAAGACATATACAGATATGATTTATTAGTAGCCTATATGAGTTAGCAGTGGGAGTGTGTTATTGTGTGATCAGCTCTATTGTGTATGGCTGCTGCAGGTCCTTTTCAGCTCCTGAGAGCGTACAGTAAAGAACCAACATCCACTCCTTTTCTCTTTCCTTTGCTTTGTCTCTGTCTCACTCACTCGTCCTGTACACAGTTGTTGAAAGCGTTTTCTTTGCTTCATTATATATTCATGTGCAAATGCCTCTCTCTCTCTCGGTGTGAGCAAGTTAATGTGAATCTACATTATTTATCCCTGAGCTTAATGAACAGTCCTAGCCTTCCCAAATCACTGGAATATTACACATCCCAAAGAGTCAGCACAAGCTGGGTTGTCAACATAATTACATGATGTGATTTGATAGCCTCGCTTCAAGCCTCATTCACTTCTTTGGTTTCTGCTCGTCTGTCCTTCTGTCATTGTATCAAACAGCAAACTTTAATATTTCCTCTGTACACTGATGGCAGCCTCGGATGCTTATCTGAAGCTGTCCCCTTGCGCTGCCTAAGGATTTATATTTATTTATAGCACCTCCCAAACTAACAGTTACTGCTGCAGGTGGCGGTAAAATTAACCAAGCATGGTGGGTGGTGATTGTTGGCCGCATCGCTAATCAGAGGTAAAAATCTCCACAGATTAAAGCGAGCACTTGGCAGCGGCCTCGATGTGTCGATGTGCCGTCAGCCCAGCGTGATGATAAATGTTTACGGCACTACATTAAGAGGAAATTACCTCTTTTTGCTGGAGGCCAGATCATTCATTCACAGGCGTAGCATGCCCATCGCCGGCCCTGTCGTAAATTAGTCTGCACCTTTCAGTAGGGAGAAAGGTGGGGAGGATTAGGGAGATCAATCTTTTAGACGGGCAGTTAAAATCATTATTTGGCTTCCTGCAGGACACAGGTTGCGCTAAGGAGTGACAAATCGTCCCACGCTGTTATAAACATCCCTATTCATGGACACCCTGGGGTATGGTGGCTTTGTGTCCCTCTGTATGGAGATGACCAGACTGACAGACGAGAAGAGAAGATACTGAGTTAGTGAGGTTATTAAAGCTGCAGGACCTCCAGTTATTCATACGGAGCCACCGTAACAAGCCCACAGTGGCTTTCCTAACCAAAGATTCACAAAAATTCCAGCCATATCCCCACAGAATCTATTATTTTGACTCCCTCTCCTCCATCAAGGTTGGGAACTGAGCTGAAAGAAAAAGCTGAATCCTTCCTCAGGCGTGGTATCCGTGCAAATTATCTGTGCATCAAATCGGTCCAAAAATAATCACTAATTGGCTCATTTTATGGACGTCCTTGTGATGCTGTGACTGACATTGTTTACGTCCGCGTTCTAATAGACGGAGAGATTTGCATTTTTAACAAAAACAGAGTTTTCACACTGACATGATTCAGACCCGCAGCAAGCACCGCTCGAGCGCATCATCTGCGGCTAATCCAGTTAATCTTTCCATTGGCGACTGTTCCAGGATGGCTGCTTCCCTGTTATTTTAGGAGAACGATTAAGCATTGTGGAATTAACAATGGCTTAACCTCTTCACAAGATTTCTTTACATCCCGCCTGCAGAAAGCTCGGGGAAAAAAAAAATTCAATGGGGAGCTCCGCTGCTCTCGCTTCCTGCGGAAAATAACAATGTGAACCAAGATGTTCGCACCAATTACTAGATATCATTCATTGCATAAATGATACTGTGAGAAAAGGGACTTGCTTCCTCTATTGTGAAGGCTTGGATTTCTGTCCAACATTTCACTATACCTGGCTGTCTTTTCAGCAGATAATACCCCCTCCTACCTGCCCTGTGAGATTTTAATGAGGTAGAAGTTTCCTGTAAAAAAAAAAAAATAAAAAAAAAATCACTTTTTAAATACCGGTAGTGCCCATTTCCTCTTCTGTAGTCCAGTAATGACCGAGTCCAGGAAATCAATTTAGTGCTGTACTACAAGAGGGAGTAGCTAAATTTACTGCTTGGGCTGAAAAATGACCAGAAACTTTGCATATTTTGCACAAAGACAAAATCCATAAATTCAAACTATTGCACGGGAGCTGGTCCAAACCAGAAAAGGGTGCAGATAAAAGTGACACGGTCTCCATTTACTTCATTTGTGCCGTGCCAGTTAGGTTACTGATGATGGCTCACACTGTAAAGGAGATCCTGCTGTCCTTTTGACATGTTGCCTGTATATATTGTCAAGGTGTTGGCTCACAGTAGAGTTGCTTTATTGTTTTGTGCTTACAAGTAATTCGCTGTTAGATTTTCAATTCATGCAATCTTCTTATTGTTCCATCTTTGTGCCAATTGGACACAATTTGATAAAAAAAGGTACAAATTCTTCAGCATGTTATGCAGAAAATGTTCTGCCAACTGAGTAACACACACACAGTCTAAATGAGTTTAATTACATGAGATTGAATTGTAGTTTAAAACAGCATCAGCGCTCACACAGCAACAATATTTGTGATTAGTTCTTCAACAAGTAAAACTGTGGCTGTCGTGAGCAACAATATTGTCCCACCCTGTTTTCAATCATTTCTTGATTAGCTGTAAATGTTCATCATGTCAGCATCGTCTTTGCACTCCCAAATATTTGAGGTAAAAAACAAACAAAAGATATAAAGATCAATATTGTTACGGTTAGGCATTTGCAAGTTCTTCCTGTTTTGGGATATATTAGGGTCATATTGTTCTGGATATGAATGAACTCAGTAGTCTGCAATTAATTTAAAAGCTGTTTAAACTGTATAAACTTGGCAGCGATGCTGTTATAGCATGCTTTTGTTGTGGGAAAGGTTAATGTAATAGTGCTAACATAGGTAATGCTGAAGTATTTATGTGAAGTTATCTTTTATCAAGAGATACCTTGTAATGTTTTCTATACTTAGACTGATTTGTCACATGCAGTTACAGTGATTTAAAGGGGACATATCAAGAAAAACTCACTTTTTCAGTGCTTGTGCTCATACATTTGGGTGTCTGGAGTTCCTACCAACCCACAAACTGCAATAAGACAATTCAGTCAGTTTTGTTGTGGGCTGTCTAGATCAGAAAACATGTGATTCAACAAGCCGTTCAGATTTGTCTCCCCTTCCTATGTCACATGCAGGCTCATTAGAATATACCAACCCCATCTGAGTATCTGCACCCACGGCTTGAGAACTGAGGCTATGTTCCAAATCGCATACTTTTTCTTTTTACTTTTAGTATGTATTGCAGCTGCCCAAACAATTGCATGCGGTATGCATACAGTTTGGACATACTACTTCGTTATAACTTTGTGCCATGAACTTTGACCCTCTTGCTCATATTAAATCCGCTGCCCAGAGGATTGTGGGTTAGAAAAGCCAGAAAAGCATGCTGGAAAATGCGATGTAGTGGGACATCCTGGTATTTTTGGCATACTGCATTTGACATACTATGTATTGGGACATACTAAATCTTTATCTGGCATACTAAATACTATGGTAGTATGGGTACTGGAACAAACAATACCTTTGCAAAGGTGCACCATATTTTTCTCGCAAGCCAATCAGAGCAGACTGGGCTTTTTTGGGAGGGGGTCTTAAAGAGCCAGGCGCTAAAATGGAGCGTTTCAGTCGAAGGGTGAATACAGGTATATTCAGACAGACAGTATGAGAAAAATAATGTGTTTTTTGAACATTAAAGCATGTAAATATGTTCAAGTTGAAACCCAAAATACAAGTATGGACCTGGAAATGAGCATGATATGTCTCCTTTAAGTATTTCTGTCAATCTCATTATTGATCCTCCATAAGCATTTATCCAACAAGCCTCATGCTAGCTCAGGTTCAAAAACACTATTGTGGCCACTCCTCTGGGAAATGTGATTTATTCACAATTGGAATTCTGTCACTTCCATCTTTGCCAGGTGTGAACAAGATGCTGATTGAGCAAAGCTTTACGAGCGACCTCTTTGAGGCAAACATCCAGCAAGATGGTGTTGTGTTTCAACCAGGCACACAGCTTCATGCTTGAGATGGATCACATCCCCAACACACCTTCTGTCAAAAGTATCAATAGATTGTTCAAGCGTGGAGCCGAACATCTTCAAATGTTCATCTCTATACATGATCAGAGGCCAACGGAGACCCATCGGAAAAGCTGTGATCAATATCACGCCTGTGTCTCTGAGGAGGCGTAAAGCTGACGATGCTGGATGAGGCCAGTTTGTGTCGGCTGCTTCCTGCATAGCAACTAATCTACTGCCTGTATGTGTGTGTATTCATGTATGTGATCTAACCATCCAACCATCTAAACATTTTAGATGTTGTGCTCTGGACTCACGGAATAACATACAACACACTTAATATTGATTCCCTGATGACATTGGGACATTTTAGAAATATGCTTAGAATTCTTAATGTTTTTGAATGTAATTGTTTTAATTAGGAATTGCCAATGTTGATGTTTGTGTTGTTATATCAGTCTGGCGTATTTTAGTTTAGTTTCGTTTTTTTTTTTTCATTTATCATTTATTTATTTATTCATTTTTTGCCCATTTTAATCTCGGTATCATTGAAAATGAGGGTCCACCGCTCGATGTATTCCTGAAAAGTACAAAAAAGGTCGATTGAATGAATATTATAAGCCTTTATTGATCCCCAGAGGAGTGAATTCAAGTGTTACAGCAGCACAAAGACAGAATAAGTACAAAAAAAAAGTAAAAGTAAAAAAGTAAAAATAAAATAAATGAAATAGGAGGAGTATACAGTACAACTAGTATAAGACTAGAAACTATACAAATCTATACAAGAATGAACAAGAGCAAAGAAAGACAAACTTACGACATAGTGACCAGTTAAAGGGAACATCTCTAATACGAAAAATAATCTCCATTCCCTGTAAGGGAAATAAAATGGTTGCAGCATCAAAGGTAAAATGAGGCTAAAAGAAACACAAAAAGTAAATAAATAAACAGAATAAATGACCAATGAATTTATTCAGAGTTGGTACCTCTTGCAGTGTTGATGGTTGATTAATATGACATAGGAAAACTCTGTGTAGTTAAAAAGTTGAAAACACATTTTCCATAAAATCTAGGTATTATAAATTATGGCTGTCAATCGATTAAAATATTTAATTCCGATTAATCGCATGATTGTCCACAGTTAATCAGGATTAATCACAAATTGATCGCACATTTTTTTATCTGTTCAAAATGTACCTTAAAGGGAGATTTGTCAAGTATTTAATACTCTTATCAACATAGGAGTGGGCAAATATGCTGCTTTATGCAAATGTATGTATATATTTATTATTGGAAATCAATTCATAACACAAAACAATGACAAATATTGACCAGAAACCCTCACAGGTACTGCATCAAATCATAACATGGCAAACTGCAGCCCAACAGGCAACAACAGCTGTCAGTGTGTCAGTGTGCTGACTTGACTATGACTTGCCCCAAACTGCATGTGATTATCATTTGAATAAAGGAGGATGAACAAATACAGTGCGATTCTTAAAATAATCTGAACATCCCTCCTTGTTTACTTCCACCAGTCTAAACACAGTGGCACGCCGGCTGTGTGACGGTAGCCCAGGGGATCTGCCTTGTATTTTATGCATTCACACAAACCTGTTGCTGGTCCTTTACAGCAGCCTCCTACATTATAAATGTGGAACGGAGCAAAGGGAATAACACTAACCCTAACAACAGTACCAGCTACAGTCGTCATCAACAACAGCATCACCATATATAATAAATGTCCCAAAAGGAGATTATTCATTCGTTCATTTGAAAGTATGATCCAGATCAAGAGTTGATAACCCTGGTACCTGTGGGGTCCTGACAGCCATGTTTGGGTTTTCATGTAAATATCAGTATGGCATACTTTTTAGGGCTGTAGTCAACCAAAGAAAATCTTGATCAACTGAAATTCTACCTACTCTTCAACCAATCGATTGGTTGATGGGGAAAAATCTGCATGTTATCTCCAGATGAACTAAATTGGCCACAGCCTATCAAGTACGCTAGTGATGCGCAATCAATACCCGCACCCACCCCGACTCATTATGAGAGTCAATCTGCACCGCCCAACCCACAAAAACAATGATGTTAATCAATCAATCGAGCCCGACCCGCAAACCGCCTTTTTGGACCTCCTGCTGGGAGCAGCTACAGCTAGGGAGCTGTCTAGAGTGCTGTCTTTCTCCCCCGACCACAGCGGTGGGAAGACCTAGGCTAAATAAACAGACACATTTTTCCAAACGATGTTCTTTATTGTTGAATAGCAGCAAAACAGGTAACCCAGAGCCTTATCCAGAGCATTAATATAGCAGCAAACATCTATTAGCTATGTAAAGATATAGAGGATTATTGTCTACCTGAGCAGAGAATGAAATCACTCTCCCTCTGTGTGTGTTGCAATCAGAGCTTCTCCGTGCTTTGTTGACCTAGCCGGGCCGGCCGCAAGTGCATGTGAGCGCGCCCCACCGGCTAGCTCACGGCCGCTACTCTGCACTGCGCTCCTACGGCGGTTACAGCGGATAACGCTGTCCCGACCAACAGCGTCGTCGCGGAAGTGTAGCGCCCACCCTCTGGTTCCGCCCCAGGTTAACACTGTTAGCGTTATTAGCACAGTTAGCTACGAGCCACCGGCTCAGCTGTCGCCATGTTGAGAGCCATGTGGAGGCAATAGATATGCTCTGAATCTCTCTCTCTCTCTCTCTCTCTCTCTCTCTCTCTCTCTCTCTCTCTCTCTCACACACACACACACACACACACACACACACACACACACACACACACACACACACACACACACACATATATATCACTCCCACCCCGAAAATAATGGATTAAGAAGTGATTTTCTCCTTATGAAAGTAACAGCAGCGACTGTCCGACCAACCGACCGACCAGAAGGTGTGATAATACGAATACTTTGTAATGCAATTTTCAGGAGCACTTGGAGAGCTTCTTATAAGGGCTTCCCTAAGAAATGGTGACGTATTTCAAAACTAGTTAATTTTGTTTTGCTTACAAATATACCAAGCAAATCCTAAAATCAATCCTATAAATCTCCTGCAAACTCGCCTTGGGTCCCAATGCTATAAGGTTAAGATTTAACTGAGAGATAAAGTTAAGAAAATGACTCTCTTTCCCCTGTAAATGAATATATACAGTATATCAAACTATATCACTAGCAGAGGTAGAGACATCCCACAGAGCTACATAGAATGAACTACACATCCAGTAATAGTTCACTGCTCAGAGAGTGAGGATACTGCTTCAGGTTAGGATGCAAAAACAGAGTTGACACAGGCGTTGGACTGTTCTGTTGCCGGGGCCGGGATGGCTATTTCTGGACAGGCTCCTATGATTCATCAGTGGCTGTTTGGAGGTCTGACGTGTCAAGATGTGTCATTCTGCTAATTGTCACTCTGACTTATCCTAAGCCCCTCTCCAGGCCCTGAGCTCTCTCCTGACCTGAGATAATTCCGGTACAAAACAAAGCAGAGAGAGCAGGTTTTACACACCTGAGGGAAGGAGAAGCTGGTTTGGCTCTTCGCAGGTTTAGTGTACAGCTGGACTACAGACGCTTTCTGAACATGGAAACCAGTTTCTTCCTACATTCAGGTCAGATTTTTGATCAATGGTAGAAAAACACTCAAATAAAGAATAAAGTAAAGTTTACTTGCATGGCACCTTTCATACAAGAAATGCAGCCCGAAGTGATTTGCACATAAAAACAGATAAATAAGTTGGAAAATAAAACACCTGATAAAATAAAATAAGATCAAAATGAGATGAAATAGTGTACAACTATTTTTCCCAGTATGCTTGGGCAGGAAATCAAAAAAATATATATTTTTCAATAATGAAAATTCAGTGTTAGACTATTGATGCATTTACCTGTAAGGTGATAACAACAATATTTTACATGTTAACAGTACATTTACTATTGTACATGGTGAGGAAAGTACCTCTATTTATATTGCACGCTTCATAATTTATAGATGATCCTAGTTTTACTTTACTTCTCTAGTGCTTCATCTTCGCTGCTGTGGGATCTTTAAAGTTCATCTTTTCTTAGTTTATGTTAAAACTTACTCTACAAAACAAGTAGCAACTCATCAGATGCACATAAAAGTGCACCATCTCCGACTGATTTATGGTGGAGTGAAAATACATGAAAATAGGTCTATTCAGAGTACCAAACTGTACTGAAGTGCAGTTCCTGAGTGAATGTACCTCATCCTCCACCAGCTGTCTACTGGGAATGAGCAGGATAAGGAATATATGAACTCTCTCTCCTCAAAACCCAAATATTCAGGCCTGTACTGTCATCAAACTAAACTTTCCACAACTTCTGAACCACTGGCAGCCCTGATATGATTTATGAAACTACATTTAATGGACAACAGCGAGCAACAACGCCTGGCTCGTTTTGTGTTGCTGAAAATAAATGTTACCTTCGACAATGACGCACTGCTACGTGTAATAATGAAAGCACATTTACATCCCGATATTATTCAGGAGGCTCAGCATTTCCATTTGGGGCATGAAAACACCATTCCCCATCTGGTATAAGCCCCCATCATGATTATGTGCTGGGATAGGCTGGTATTACCAAGGGTATCCTATTTAAGGATATTTTTGTGGTCACACCAAGTTCTCTTTTCATAATAATATCCAAAGTATTCAGCTTAATTATGTGTGCTGGGGTATTTGTGATTAAGAAATGAATATGCATATAAACAGCTTAGCCCAAATATGACCTCAACTGGAGCATGAGCTGGTATCCACAGTATCCTCTGTGTGACTGCGCTCGTTGGTGCGATGTCATTCTCGCTGAATTTTTCTAATAAGCTTGACTTAATAGGCCCACCATGGATACTTATGATTAGAAACAGACAGACATTTTTCACATTGCATGTTTCTTCACTGTTTAATGTCTCGATTTCCATGCTCACTATATCAAAGTACAATTTATGGAGGCTTAAGTCTGTTGTTCTATTGTAGGTTACATATCAAAGTTCCAACATGCAACTTTTAACAGGTTCTGAAACAGTTTCAATTTAATACTGATGCCTCTATATGACCCACATAATCAAACAAGATTGTCTATTTCTATAGTTATTCTTATTGCTCGTCATCGGGTCAGATTCACTAGAAACTCCTTCAGGTCAGACTCCAGCGGGGCCTCTGGCAGCGACCAGCCCAGATCCGGCTTGAGCCAGCAGCAGAGCTTCGCCTCGCTGCCCCGCTGGGAGCCAACACAGAAACCACGCTGTTGGTGGCTCAGGCCGTATTGCCGGGCCCGCTGGGGGGAAGGGAGGCACGGGGGAACCAGAACCAGGACTGAGCGGGGCAGACTGTCAGACCCCGCTGCAGTAAAATTAGAGGTTTTTCTGAAGGGATTCGGAAACACTACAACTTTTGTCCACAGGGGCCGCTAAAATCATCACTAAATGAAAGTTCCTCATAGTAGCTTTAAGCATTTTTCTACGTATATTTTTCATAGCAATGTATCGTGTTTTATAAGATTTAAATTAAGTTTTGTATGTAAAAACTTTAAATATTATCATTATTTATTTATTTTTTATTAAAATATTTAATCGCGATTAATTGCAAATTAATTGCACATTTTTTTATCTGTTCAAAATGTACCTTAAAGGGAGGTTTGTCAAGTATGATGATAGTGTTCATTTTGTCAGCTATTTTTTTAAATTATTATTTATTGGACATTTCAGTCAGTCTAGTCTGGCCAAAACCAATAATGGCGTCATTGTGGTCAAGCTTGGTTCACATAAGATTTTATCTGATCATTAGCTGATGAAAAACGCAGGTTGAATGATTAAGAAAGCAGCTTTGAAGGAAGTGTCTGGTCTAGTGATCTGATTAATATAAGGGATTAGGGCTGTCAATTGATTAAAATATTTAATCGTGATTAATTGCATGATTGTCCATCATTAATCGCGATTAATCACATATAAATCACACTTTTTTTATCTGTTCAAAATGTACCTTAAGGGAGATTTGTCAAGTATTTAATACTCTTATCAACATGGGAGTGGGCAATTATGCTGCTTTATGCAAATGCATGTATATATTTATTATTGGAAATCAATGAACAACACAAAACAATGACAGATATTGTCCAGAAACCCTCACAGGTACTGCATTTAGCATAAATAATATGCACAAATCATAACATGGCAAACTGCAGCCCAACAGGCAACAACAGCTGTCAGTGTGTCAGTGTGCTGACTTGACTATGACTTGCCCCAAACTGCATGTGATTATCATAAAGTGGGCATGTCTGTAAAGGGGAGACTCGTGGGTACCCATAGAACCCATTTTCATTCACATATCTTGAGGTCAGAGGTTAGCGTAAGTTTGGAGCGTTATTTAGCCTCCTTCGCTACAAGCTAGCATGACATGGTACCAATGGATTCCTTAGGTTTTCTAGTTAAATATGATACCAGATACTAGCTAGAACCTAAAAAACACAAGCTGCATTAATGCGTTAAAAAAAATGAATGGCGTTAAAAAAAAATTGTATCACGTTAATTTTGACAGCCCTAATAATAAAGGAAGCAAAATATAGTGGCCTCTGTATAGAAAAGCACACATAATCACCTTTCCACCTGGTTTTGTGTCACCTTTATTGTATTCCATTGGATTCTGTCTTTTATGTACCAGAAACAGGGAGTCTCATTGAGACAGAAAATCTCTTTCCGAGAACAGAAATAAGAACCAAAAGAAAAATGTCTGAGGACGGGGCTTTCTAATCTGTGGTCTGGGGTCTCGGAGAGGTTTCTAAGAGGTCCCTGACAAAATGAAGGTTTGTTCAATTTCACTCTCCCTGTTATCTCCGCTTCGACAGTATGGACAGGCAACAAAAGCCTTTGAAAGGCTCCGTGGGATGAAACCTCTATTAAGTCCTCCAGACCTCTGGATTGATTTTTTGACATAAAAGTTTGGGCAGCTATCTTCTTACTTCAGAGAGTGTGTCAGTGACTTCCTCAAAATACCCAGAGCATCCTAAAACATCTACAGGGTTTCTAAACTAATTGCTTTTTTTTTTCCTTTTAATCTCCTCCCAGAGGGGGGGCCTTGGACAAATGTGCACCCCAAATGTGTTCCCCTAAAATCTTATCAGCGCCCCTGCGTGTTTAGGGTTGCAGCCTTTGAGACAGTCTTATCTTCGGTTGTATTTTAAATAGGATGCACTTTGTCTTGTGATGACAGGTGAATCCAGGGGACCTGACCGTCCGTGCCACGCACGCACCGCTGGCGCGCACGAATCCAGTCGCACCGCCCTCCCGTCCGCCTGCTGCCGGGCGGAGCAGCGCAGAGGAGAGGAGAGGAGAGGAGAGAGCAGACCGGAGCGCAGCGGCAACACTCAGCGGTATACCTCGGGGATGTGGCGACAATCTCGACAGCCAGAAATGCCCCGTGAAATTCTCAAAGTTTGTCTTCTGTGAGAGCTGAAGACAAAGAAGAAATCGAGAGAGTGGGGGGGGAAACGGTGCATCAGCCGCTGCAGACATTTCCAGCGGTGCGTGCTGCCCGCCTGCCTGCCTGGGCTCTGTCGATCGAGAAGCGCCTCGGAGCCGGAGTCCGAACCAATCTAACCGCCAGGAGACAACAGAGAGAAGGAAAGAGAAAGCATCCCACTTCTTCTTCAGATACCCCCCCCCCCCCCCCCGCTGACACCTAGACCCCCCGCCGCGTCTGCTGATGTGGAGGTGAGTGCTGATGTGATGGTTCTGTGTCTGCTGGGTTTAGACAGCGAGTTGAGCTGATGGTTGCTGAAGGACTCACAGGTAAGGAAGGCCACGTGGTTAAGACGGTTAAGATGATAATAACTGTACCAGCAGTTTGGTCTGGTTTTTATCCAGCTCTGCATTGTGTCAGCCCAGAGTCAGAACTTTACAGCCTCCCAGGCTGTGTGTCTGATAACATCCAAAAAATGCAATAAGTCACACTCAGAGAGCACGAACCCAATTTCTATCCAGCCCAGCAACAACTCAGAGGGAAGAGTTCACATCTTTAACTATGTCTTTAATAGCTCCACTGAGGAAACAACAGCAGGAGGCATTGATTATCTAAATATAATCTTTGCCTAATGAATCACAGCCAATTAAACACACATGAGGTCACAGTATAACTTTGTGCATTATAGCCAACATGACATGTTTATATTTGGTGAACTAGTGCTGGATTAATCAACATTTAAAAAGTACAAATGAGAGGATTTGCTTGTTCTATGTTATAAATTCAACACCTTTAGGTTCTGGATTGTTGGTTGGACAAAACAAGCAATTTGGAAAACGTCAACAGACTTTATGAGTCCTTATTTTCTCTTTTTCGACTTTTTTAGGGATGCACCGATACCGATACCGGATCGGATATCGGGGCCGATACTGACTCACTTAGCTGGATCGGTTATTGGTGACAATGGGGCCGATCTATTCAATTCAATTATATGTTTATATACTATATACATTATAGACTGGAATTTAAATTATTTTTTAATTTAGTTTTTTAGTTTAGTATTTTAATTCAATTTTGAATTTCTGTTCTTTTTAAAGACTTGTTTTTCCCAAGTTGCTGGTGTACAATTTATTATTTTAATAATAAATAACAATTCAATAAATGTATATCTATGTATATATTTGTTACATTTTGTTTTACAAAGTTAGGAAAGCAATGTTTAAGTCGAGCCTGATGTTGCCTTACACATAAAAATAATGATCCCAGTCACTTCCCTCACAGTGGGGCATACAGCTCATTAATTAAACACTGGTATCGGATCGGTACTCGGTATCGGCCGATAACCAAAGCCCAAGTAGGATCGGTGCATCCCTAGACTTTTTACACACTGAATAAGCAACAATAATAATTAAATTAAGAAAGAAACAAAATGTTCATTATAGTTGCAACTCCTCGGTTTGGCAAAACAGCATGTATCCCAGAAACATGCCTGCAGGGCTCATCCTCAGTCTCTGGCTGACTCCAGTTCTCTGAATATAACAAGTGCAGCTGTGAGAAAAGAGCAACAGCAGCTACACAAAAACAGAAGCACATTGCAGTGTACCTGCAGGCAAAAACATTGTTTTTCATGCACTGGTCAATTTAGAGATTTTGGGCTATTTTTGCTTACATAACATGTCTCCTCTCAGACTAGTGGAAAGAAAACATCCAACATACACATTTAGGTGTTTATTTTACTACTTTCTCTATTTGCGTCTGATTCCAGATTTCTCCTAAATTCACCTAAAGTTAGCATTACTTAATGCCTCATTTGCATATTTAAACATAACATTTCAGAAAACTTGTAATACAAAAAAATGATTGTCTTAATGTAAGTAATCAACTGGGGAAGTTTCATGGTGATATCTATTAGTTATAATTTTTTTACCCTATTCACCTGTAGTGTCTAGCTAAATGTATGGAACTTTTCAATACAAATCTTTTAAGACTCTGAGCCAGAAATATCCACTTCAGCAGCACTTACATCCACCAAACTTTCCAGTTTCATTCCTATCTATATTCTGAAGCTTTTTACAGAGGGGTTTGTTCATATATCATTCATAGCCTGATTTATAGAACATTTTATTCCTAAAAACATAGTGAAAATGGATTTTTTATGGCTGTTGGCAGTACTTTCTGATTTATGGAGAGATACAAAGAGAGATACAAAATCCACTCTGTAAAAACCTTTGATTCTAATATATCCAATGTTCAGATTTCTGTTCTGGAAATGTATGCAAATTAGCACATATTTAATTAGATACTGCATCATTTGCATATTTAACATACAATTTCAGAAAACTTTTAATACAAATAACACTCGTGGAAGTTTCATTGTGATATCTATTAGTCAAAATGTTTATCTACTCTTTACTCATTTAGATCTTTTTCGACTCAGCGCTTAAACTATAAACTGCTTCTTTCCAAACTGTGATATCAACAATACGAAAACATATGAAAAGAAATTATTTCTCCTTATGATCGCTAAATTGAAACTGTAACAGTAGCGCGTCACCAAAGGCACGCATTGTCCTTAAAGTTGCCAAAGAATTGGATCATCTGCCGGAGCGGCTCATGTCCTGCGGTGCGAATGACAGCTCCATGGCTCATCTGAACGGCCCGTAGCAAAAGCAGCAGCTCATTACAAGTGCAGCGGCTCAGGCTTCCTCTGGCAGGAGGCTGCTGGCTCATTAGGGGTCACCGAGGGGCGAGTCTCCCTCTATGAGCCTCAGCTTGTTACCAGAGCACTCTGTGAAACCGCTGTTAATTGGAATGAATTCATTTTCGCTGACAGATTGAAGAGGTACACACGTCAGTAAAACTCTCTCTGTGCTGTCAAAACTATTCACTCACTATTGTGCTGATGATATTTTGTAGTTTAAAAATGTATTTTGCATAATAGCAGTGAGGCCTTGAATACACAGAACCATCTGAGAAGCCGTCATTGGAAACTGTTTGGAAAAGCGGCAGGCGCTTTCAAAAATTTCCTGGCAGGTGATTGGATGAACCATCTGTCAATCAAACTCTTGCCGAAGTCAGTCAGGAAAAGATGGAACTTCTTTTCCATCTAGAAAAGCCTTCAGTGCCGTTCTTTGCACTTCTTCCAATGAAGAAATACTCTCCAGATATAACTGATGCCATTGCAGCGTCTACGCTAACCTCTTCAGGAGCTGCCATCGTTTAGAACAAACAGTCGCCTCTCCGTGTCGTCACACACACCTAAACCCGTAGCTGCCAGTAGCTCCTCACCAGACGCTGATTGGTCCGTGCGTTATGTATGTGTAATATTATGATCCGTAACAAAAATAGGCTCCAGCCTTCTGTGGTTACATGGTTCTGTAGAACAGTCCATTCAAGTGCTGGATTCACAATCTATTTGGATATATTATTGGAGAAAAAATATATAATATATGTCTAAATCAACCAAAATGGTCAGCTATTTGTTAGGTTAATAACTTTCTATATTGGTGGGGTTGCAAAACATCTAATTAGTGCTGTCCTTGACCAAATACATTCTTAGTCGACAAGAACACTCATACGATTTTGTCGACTAGTTGATTTAATCGACAGATCTGTAAAACTGAGTTTCTTCCAGAAAGAATCACAACGAAAGCACCACTTTAAATCCTGTGTTTACCAGAGATGTGCTCATAACTTTCTTGGAAATTAGTCATTCAGCATGAAAATGCATATGAAAACGACAAATCGACTAAAGAAATCTTAGTCGACTAAGACCAAAAGGACCAATTAGTCGACTAAGAGGGTGCAGTCCTACTAACTATTCAATTTACTAACAGCAATATTTCTACTCAAATAAATCCACATATTGATGCCAAGGAGCAGGAGGCTTTTTGAACTATGATAAAGACATGATCCCTCACTGGCTTCCCATCAGTGACACAGCCAACTGTGTTCATTAGAACACAAGCTGAAGGTCCCATTACTGGTAATACAACCCAAGTTCTCAGCAGCCGTGGGGGAGAATTTTTGCCACTGGACCATCTGTTTACCTGCTGATTTATTTTTATGTTGAAAAAGAAATTAGCCAAAATAGAAAAAAAAAAATATTTTCTTTCCATATACAGTAGGACTATCACATATTTGTACATTGTTGTGAAATTACTGCCTTATGGTGTAGGGCTGGGCGATAATTCAATATGATCATTTATCCGCTTTCAATGGAATCGTATCGTGATGAAATCATACATCGAGATATCGTGATACACAATTACGCCATCCAAATTGATAACAACAAGCACATACTAACTCAAATTTCTTTGAAAATCTGATGAGAAATATTTTGAGGGAATATCATTTGAAGATCGCGTTTTTGTTTTTACATCACACTTGACATTACCACTCAGTTCAATGCAATTAACAAACGGTGTATATATGGAAATATAATTTTTTTTCTATCTAATTTCACATAAAACTGTCATGTTCATTTTGCACTAAAGTTCTTCATTAAATGAGAACTCAGTACTTTTCATTTGTCAAGTAGCCTATTCAATTCACACAGGAGTATACAAAACTAGGCTTTACTATGTGGTTATTTCATTTAGACTATTTATTGAATTACCAGAAAACATGCTATATTGTGATATCGTTATCGAACTATGAAATGACCTATATCGGGATAGAAGATTTTGGCCGTATCGCCCCGCCCTAGCTGTGTGTACATTAAAAGCATGATCTTTAACACATGAAGGCTATGATTAAGTATTGTAGGCATTTACATACATGCACATATGAATTCCACGCTTCAGAGAGGCGAGCCAGCCAAAAGCAGACCAGGTGTGTAGAGACAGTGGAGCGGAAAAAAGAGCCGCACCTGGGACACGAGTCCAGTGGACATTGACACACTGAGTAGAATCTCAACCAGTTATGCTGTGTAGCTGTGTGGTAACACTGGACAGGTTCCAGCCGTGAATATTGGTATGAAGCAGGCTGGTGCTGAAAAAGGGCCCGTGTACTTAATCTCTCAGATAAAAAAAAAACTGACTAGACTCTTAAATAAAATGAGTCATGCTTTTGCATCCATTCATACTGTACAAGTCATTTAAATAAAGTCATTTTTCTCAAAAGGAAAGAGAGGCTTCCATTGACCCTGTGTGATCAGGCAGAACATAAACCTTAAGAACCCTCTAATCCTTCTTACTTTTTCAACGGAATAACATGCAGGCTTTTTTTCTGTTGCCTTGTCACAGTTAACACAGACATTTTACCTAGAAAAGATAAAAAAAATTGCCATCATAGGAAGACATTTATGCTTGTAATTTGTTCTAAAATCTTATTTATCTTCCAGTGTTTGTCAGTAGGGTTTAATTACTTCACAGTTACGACATTTCAACTTGTTTAAATAGACTAGACTAAGTTTTATAGGACAAAATACTGACACTATCAGCAGTTGTTTATTGGAAACATTTGAAATGAAGACTCAAGTTGAATTACCTTTAAAAAAATTGACATTTCTCACAGTGTCAGATGCACTGAACTTTTACTGATGATTGCAACAGCCTCCGCTCAGGTAGTTCGCGCAGCCACTCACTTGATTTTTTCCGTGAAAGGTTAGACAAATGCCACAAATAATTGTCGGTGTGCCTCTTGACCGTACTCTTGCCCCCAGTGTCTCACCGTGTTGATTATCTGAGGCGGTGCGGGTCGTGAATGTCTGGGCAGCTGGAATCTATCGGGCAGCCACTGAGCTTTAGCTGTGACACGGAGGAAGCGAGGCGCGAGCGTCGGAGAATGAAGGCTGCTTCAGTGATAGTGGATCTGAGCTCCGGTCTGTGTTCAGCCGCTGTGAGGAGAAATCTTAATGCCAGCGCTGACTGAATGACTGAGTATGTGACTGACTTCCTGCCCGGCTCAATGAGTGAAAGAATGGACCGTACTTACAGCACGCTTAGCACCGATGCCAAGTTTATCAGAGGAAGGAGATGAAACACTCCAGGCATGAGTCCAGACTGTATATTCATACACTCGGAGATGCATTGATGTTGCCGTCAAGTGCTTAGCTGGTTCAGTGAGCGTCGCAGAAAGCTTGAATATCATGTTTATTAAGAGAAGGGAGAGGAGGGGTCTAAGGCTGTGGGTATAATATTCACTCCCATATGCTCAACATAATGTTTGCTTCTACTTCAGGAAGACAGAATCCGTTGTAGTCAGGCACCCAGCGTGTTTTAGACGGGTTCACCTTGACTGGCAGCATCTGCTGTTGAAGTTTGTGCAGTTACTTTTATAACCCAAACTTTTTTTTAATGAAGTGATCCTGAGAAACTCATCAATTGTTGATTCAGTCTGTAAAAAAAAGTAATGTCTTGCGGATTCTGCCGTAGGTCCATTTTCTTCCAATTGTAACTCTATTTTCACTTAACGAAGCCATTTACAAATTAAGGTGCATTAAGTAACATAAAACCGTAGTCAACCTCTAATAGCATCATAACAACTCTGTTAACCCCTGCAGATATATTCATTTTCTGATGAAGGGCAGCAAGAGTCTTGCTCACAGACTCTAGATGGATACGTTTGTCTTCAAATTTGGCACAAATGTTCACTTGGACTCAAGGATGACCTGATTACAATTTGGTGGTCAAAGGTCACTGTGACCTCACAAAACACGTTTTGGGCCATAACTCAAGAATTCATATGCTCATTATGACAATTTCACACAAATGTCTAACAGGATAAAATGATGAAGTGATGACATTTTGGACAGACATGGATGTAAACTGCAACTTCACTGTTTGGTGGAGGCATGATTCTAGTTTATTATGTATTAAACTGTAAAGCTTTCTACAACTCGTGTAACTATGGTGAGGTTAATGTAAAATTGAGTCAGGGAGTAATATAAAGTAAAGTTCTCATCTGTTCGTTACGGCATTACAAAGTAATTAAAGTAAATAAATGTTCATAGTTATACTTGTAGTGTTGTTTTCAGCATAAGTTTGACACTTTTTGAGAGTTTAATAATTTTCATTTGTTGCTTGGATGTATCTAATAGTTAATTACTGACAGTGGCTGAACTACACAATAATGAAACAGAAAGTACTGCGTACTCCGTACTGACACACACACTCCAACTCAGTCTCATGGGAAGGCGTATAAATACCACGACATTACAGGGATATTCTGCATGTCATGAGTACGCATTTTAGCGTTTTCGTGTGTCATTTGTACGCCACGCAAATGTCCGCAGTTAGGTTAGGCAAGAAAACCACTTAGGTAAGGGAAAACATCATGGTTGGGCTTAAAATAAGTAAATAAACGAAGTAAAACACGTACGGAAAACACGTCACAAATGTCAACAAAAGACACATGACAACCATCACATGACAAACGTAACAAAACACCGGTCAACACTGGTCTCGGACAAACGTCTCCTGGTTAAAGGTCTGGTGTTTGTTGGTGTTGCACAATAAACGCCTTGCGCATTATCGTGGCATTTATACGCCTTTTCGTGCGAACAGGCTGCATCCATCACAAAAAACTTTGGACAGATCCTTGGACAAATTCAAGCGGGGAGATAGAGACAGAGATAGACTCTATTAAGCTATAACCGCCTCTGAATGAATATTGCAAAGAGAAATTTTAAAATAACTTCTCTTACCAAGGAAATTTTGATTCTTGTTTCTACATAACCAATTTGTCGAGGTTGTTTCCTACATCACTTCTATTTTGAAATCTCGTTTCATGGCTGACTTAAAGGAGAAACCTGCCTCACAAAGGTGTGTGATCGGGAAGGAGGGTAAAGTCTATCCATGCATGTTGATGGACAGAGGGGATGCTCGGCTTTGATGCTCGACAGAAATGATGAGAGAGGCTGCTGAACTGAATGTGCTGGCATGGTAATTACGCATAGGCGAACAAAACAACACGTGAAAGCAGCCTATTAGCCGTGATACATAAAAACACCCTGCACATGTTCAGATCAGTCAAATTACTGACGGGAGATAAAGTCAGGCACTCACCAGAGCACAGCTGCACACACATTTACAATTACAGAGGACACGATGTATTTTTTATGTCATCAGCATTAGGAATATTATTAATTATTTTTTTGGAGACCAGCTCAAATTCAAAATTGTGATACTCTGATCAGATTCTGCGACTTAGTCTTTGACTATTTATTATAGTTTGGCAAAGTTCTCATATGGCTGCTTGTCCGTAGACATTTAATATTTGAGATCTTTTGTTGTTGAATGAAACAAGGGTATAGCAGTAAAGTATTTCTTGGTTTCTGATATCAGTGCAGATACTCAGGTTTCATGTATACAGACTTACAAACTACATGTGTATACAGTATTTGTACTTTGTATGTGTCTTAATTAAAGTTACCGACAAATAAGTTTGACCTGGGATCAGCCAGGAGGAGATGTTTGATTACACTAATCTGGAGCTACTTTACAATGATGTAACAGATTTTGTGTAGAGGAATGTTTTTGTCCACATTTATGCTTCTTTTTTTTTTTTTTTTTAAAGAACAGCCTATAGGTTTTATTGAATAGTCTCAGATGCTTGCTTAAATGGGAGGTTGAACCTTGTTCATGGGAAGGAATCTAAACAGACAGGAAAAGTGGGAACTTGAAAAAGGGCCATGATGAGAGTCTGGGATATTTTAGCTTTTAAGGATTTACATATGTAAGAATTTTACCCAACCTCATCATGAAAAACTCACTTTTTCACTGCTTGTGCTCATACATTTGGGTATCTGGAGTTCCTACCAACCCACAAACCGTAAAATAAGACAACCCAGTCAGTTTTTTGTGGGCTGTCTAGATCAGAAAACATGTGATTCAACAAGCCATTCAGATTTGGCTCCCCTTCCGTCACATACAGGCTCATTAGAATATATCGCCCACAGCTTGAGAACTACCTTTGCAAAGGTGCACCATAATTTTCTCACCAGCCAATCAGAGCAGACTGGGCCAGTGTTGCCAACTCTTTTGCAATGAAAGTAGCTCGCTCCAAAAGTCGCTAAAACTCGCCAGATGACGTCATACGCTCATTTACATATTGGTGACATCATAGTGTATCATTTGCATGAAGCTTAGTTGTGTCAGCTGACTGCCTGCCTGTGCACAGCATGGTGCACGGTGCAAGTAGAGAGGGAGAGACAGAGGACCGAGGACTGTGATTACTCTGAGCAGCATGCACAGGAATGAATTACACTCTAATATATTTCTCGCTTTTTCCATGATGTGGATATGACGCTAAATTTGTCGCTATATAGTTGCTTTTTTGAAATAAGTCGCTAAGAGGGTCTGGAAAGTCCCAAAATCTAGCGACAAAGTCACCAAGTTGGCAACACTGGACTGGGCTTTTTTCACTAGGGGGTCTTAAAGAGACAGGAGCTAAAACGGAGCGTTTCAGACAATTTGAGAAAAATAATGTGTTTTTTGAACATTAAAGCATGTAAACATGTTCTAGTAGAAACCCAAAATACAAGTATGAACCTGTAAATGAGCATGATATGTCCCCTTTAAGGTGATGTGAAATAGTCTAATAGCATCAGCAGCAGCACGTTGTGTATTTTAACTTTAGAGTGCCATTTTTGGGGGCATTTTGGCCATTAAAATAAAAAAAGCCCAGTATGACAATAGATGAAACTGTAGCTGTTGGAGGTATTTCAATCCGCTGCACTTCCTCTCATGATTCATCTACGCTTTAACAATTCCCTTTCACCCCTCAGTGTTTGATTTGGCTCCTCATTTTGACATCCTTTGAGAGGTTCAAAACCACATTCATAAAATTTTTTGGGGGGAAATTCTTTGTACCGATAGCTGAAAGAGTTTTAACCCTCCTCCAGTGCTTCACGTATGTGTGAACCTCTTGTGTTGTGGAGGTTTAGTTCAGCTGTCAGACAGCAGATTGTCGGCCGTTCGTACAGTGATTCATTCAACACTGAGTAGTTGTAGCTGGACGGAAGCCAAAGACAACTACTCAGCGTGCTGCCAGTGAAGTCAAGAAGTTTGTCATTATGAGTTTGGCTGATTGTTATGCCGATGTATTATTTAGAGTGGTTCTCCCCTGGCTGCTCGTATCACCTTTATGTCTGTCAATTATTAAATCTGTAGTCGGACTGTGAACCTGCAGTATTTCATGAATGCCACGAAGAATGAGAATGTATTTCTTCTGAGAATTTTAAGTTGTGCCCTCAAAAATGAACTCCAAGTGTTATCAGCCATATTTACCGACCTATCCAACGTAAAATGACTCTTTTGTCAGATTATTATTATTGATACATAAATGTGTACACAGCATTTAAATGTTGCATCTTGTTGAGGTGGAGCTGCTTTTAAAAGCCTAATATAATGTCTTATATTTTATGAGCTGGACAAGTAAATAACAGTCAAATAAATGTAGTCCTGAAATGTACTGCAGTTATTATATAAGGTAAAATAAAATGGAAATGCGAGTCTTTCAAAACTGTATTAAAGTACAGGGCTTGAGTAAATGTATTTAAAATAGTAATATTATTTTCAACAGAACCCACCAGCTGTTCTTTATCATAGTCTGCCTCACATATACACAGCTAGTTATTTTTATATCAAAAAATGTGTTCAAGAATTTCAATTAGGGCTGTCAGTCAATTAAAATAGTTCATCGTGATTAATCGCAAATCAATCACACATTTTCTGTTCAAAATGTTCCTTAAAGGGAGATTTGTATTTAATAAGTAAGATAAGTATTTAATAGTCTTTTCAACATGGGAGTGGACAAATATGCTGCTTTATTCATATGTATGTTTATATTTATTATTGGAAATCAATTAACAACACAAAACAATGACAGATATTGTCCAGAAACCCTCACAAGTACTGCATTTAGCATAACAAATATGCTCAAATCATAACATGGCAAACTGCAGCCCAACAGACAACAACAGCTGTCAGTGTGTCAGTGTGCTGACTTGACTATGACTTGCCCCAAACTGCATGTGATTATCATAAAGTGGGCATGTCTGTGAAGGGGAGACTCGTGGGTACCCATAGAACCCATTTTCATTCACATATCTTGAGGTCAGAGGTCAAGGGACCCCTTTGAAAATGGCCATGCCAGTTTTTTCCTCGCCAAAATTGAGCGCAAGTTTGGAGCGTTATTTAGCCTATTTTGCGACAAGTTAGTATGACATGGTTGGTACCAATGGGTTTTTTCTAGTTTTATATGATGCCAGTATCTTCAGTAACTGAGCCCGCTACAACCTAAAAATCGCAGGCTCTGTTAATGCGTTAAAGAAATTAGTGACGTTAAAACAAATTTGTGTTAACGCGTTATTATGACGTTAACTTTGACAGCCCTAATTTTCTATGAATTAAAAAAAATCAGATTCAAATGCATAATTTCAATGACCAGTTACGCGTGAATATCACCACACCAATCACGAGACATCGTCAGGTAGAGACAAACGTGTTCTCACTGTTAGCTAACGTTGCAGTGACACAAAATGGATCGGTTTTGAACCGAAAAAGTGATGCGGGAGACGACCTGTAAAACCAGTAACAGCTCCAAAGTGTGTGGTGAGGAAATTAAATTAGGATTCATAATGTCAGGCAGTGATGGGTGAGTGTAAGCAGAATTTTTATTTTGGTCATTACAGTGGCATAAGACATATTTACAGCCCATTTTATTTTTTCTCCTTTTTTTGTCATGTGATTTTTTTCTCATTTATTGGGGAAGGTGTTCCTAGAAAAAAAGTTTAACAATCAAAAGTGGGCCTTAAGTCATAAAAGGTTGAGCACCCCTGATATAAATGACACTACAGTAACCTGATCAACAAGATAAACTCATAAAACTCAACCGCAAACCTTCCTTTCAGAGACATAAACTGTTATACAGCACTGAGCCATAAAAAGGGTTCAAATAAGAACACTCAGCAAAACTGCCGTCCATAACAGGGAAAAGTTGCCTGTATGGCAACATTAAGTCTGCTTGTGTTTTGAAGTGGAATGATCTCAGTCACTGAAGTGCGCTTTGCCCGCTTCATCTTCCGTCTCCATGGCCATTTTCCCTCGGCGTCTCCCCCTCCGCTGCTCATTTAGCATAATGTGACTTTCCGCCCATTAGAAGGGCTGTACTCACACACATTAC
Source organism: Sebastolobus alascanus (assembly GCA_916701645.2). Taxonomy (NCBI): domain Eukaryota; kingdom Metazoa; phylum Chordata; class Actinopteri; order Perciformes; family Sebastidae; genus Sebastolobus; species Sebastolobus alascanus. Next base: position 1,110,510 of record CAKAOJ020000050.1, read on the forward strand.
TGCTGAGTTCAGATCCACAAAGACATGCTTCTCTTCTTAAGGTTTTATCTTTTTGTGTGGCATACATTTATTAATTAAGAGTTAATGGGTCAGTTAACCCAAAGTACAAGCCAAACTGACATTTACCCATGTAAACAGTTTGGGTTTTACAGTATGTGCTGAGGTTTTGAGATATCTGCTACATAACAGTGACAGTTTTCATTTGAAATACTGTCTACTATACAGAAATAGTCCGTGTGAAAGTTTACAATGAGTTTTTTAAAATGCTATTTTTTAGAGCTTTGAGGAGCAGACACGCTTGTGTTTCAGAGGAGAATACTTCAAAATCTTGGCACATAAAAAAATTTGCAGGGCTTGATATCTGTCACTATATTAGAGATGTTTCTCTCCTGATATCGATGATGATATCTCAACTATCCACTGTTATGATTTGAATCTGTATACCAAACTATGTGGAAACTACTAGGATCATTTTTATGTAAAGTAATGTGAGGACAGGGATTTTTGTGGAACTAAAAGTGGTCTGCTGTGACTCATGCTAATAGTGGAAACACAGAGTTTGATAATGACATCGATGTTACTATGAGGAACTTTAATTGTGTGTTGATTTTGGCGGCACCTGTGGACAAAAGCGGTAGTGTAGCGGTAGCACCAGAGTCCCTTTAGAAATCCTCTCATTTTACTGCAGCAGGGTCTGACAGTCTGCCGTGCGCAGTCCTGGTTCCGGTTCTCCCGTGCCTCCCTTCCCTCCAGCGGGCCCAGCAATACGTCCTGGGCCTCCAACAGCGTGGTGTTGGTGTTGGCTCCCAGCGGGGACCGGCGGAGCATTGAGGCAAAATTCTGCTCCTGGCCAGAGGAGGAGCCACTTCTACCAGGCCCGGAGCTCTGAGGCTGGTCGCTGGAGTCTGAGCTTAAGGAGTTTCTGGTGAACTTGCATGATTTCGTCTGATTTCGCTCAGAATCGGACCTGGTTGCACTGATGACAGCCATTAAGAAAGATTATATAGAAATAACCAATCTTCTCGCTAATGGTCTCATTTGCTTATGTAGGTCATAAAGAGGCATCGGTATTAAATTGCGACGGTTTCTTAACCAGTTAAAAGTTCCTCAGAGTAACTTTAATGTGGGTTTTTTACGTCTGGCTGATACCAGATCTGCTTAATGGACCTACATGTTTATATTGGTCACAGGAGCAGTTAATCAATGTCAATTATCACGTCTATCTATTTTCTGACATTTATAGACTCAACGATAAATCACTTGCTCACTCAAAGATTTAATTTTCATAATTCTTTTTTTATCATACCTGTTAAAATGTTCGGAGGAGGGCCGAGCCATTATACACAGTACATTAGAGTTGTGAGAGTCTTCTTGTTGTCTATAATTAGGACTGCAGAGATGATAATGGGAGCTAATGGATTGCTAGACAGCAGCACGAAGGTGCCAAAGAATCAAAGGAAGACAGTGAATTCCCTCATGAAATATGCATCAATGACAGTGAAATAAAGACGAAAGGCAAGCTGTGTTTGTTTGGAGGAACGGGGCGGAGGGCGGGTTGAAATAGGTTGCGTAACCATGCCATATTGCCATTCCTTTTCAAACATGCACGCCAGCTGTTGACGAAGGCACGAAGCACCTTTGATCAGCACGAGGAGGTGTGCCGAGGTTGACGTTACAGATGTGGACCTGAAGGCGACTGAGGCTGCCTGCGTGTGTGCTTGATTGATTTATTTATTTATTTTCCATTAAGGAGTTTTATTTTCTGAAGCTTCTGTTTGGAAAATAAAGAAAAGTCATCTTAAAGTTATATTGGAGCTGTGTTCAACATTTTGCTTTAACTTTAATAGTTGTCTGGGAACGTTTCATTTATTGTTGGCTGGCTCATTCTTTTAATAATCTGAGATTTGTATTCAAATCCCAGCAGTACGTGCAGGTGGTAAATGTAGAGCGGCAGAGCGCCGTACAAAGCAGTACATCAAACTCTAACAGACTCCAGTAAACAATGAAACCTTCATGAATAATTGCTTCCAATTGTTCCCCCTGATGGAGGCACCAGGATTACCAATAAACGGCTGAATATGAGGCTGTCTGCGCTGATATTTACTCCTCTACAGTCCCACAGTTAACAGCTCTCAGTGAGCCGCTGAAAACTCAGATTGACACAAGTGCAAACTCCAAAAGTCAGCATTTGTACAGGGCGCCTTGGGAAGGAAATTCAAATAGCACAGTTGATGCACCTGCGACTGAAGATGTTCATTGTCGTCACTAATTTATCACCGGAATTTCAGGCAACACCAGGTGCTCAGACAGTATATCCAGGTCTGGAGATTACTGCTGCTTCACTGGATGTCTGGAGCTCAGTCAGAAAACATCGGAAAATAGTTCAAGTTAGGAACTATTTTCAGGAGTTTGCCCAGATTTATTACAATTTGACACATACATAAAAACACAATGTTTAGATAGTAGCTATTGCTACTAAACATCACAATGAACACCACAATTATCCACAGCAAGAGAGAGGAAGATGAAAATATGACAGAATCACTGCCATTTTCTTGGCTGTTGTAATGTTTTCAGGTCAATAATGGTTAAAACTAAATACCTGAATAAAGATAAGCTTCAGTTTAAACTTGAGGAGGAGTGTACTTTAGTGTTTATTTATTCAACCTTTCATTTAGAAGAGGAAGAACGTTCTGTTTCTTCATTCAGAAGTTGCTTAGACTCACTTAAAGGTAGGCTCGGTAATATTGAGAAACCAGCAAGAGTACACTAGATTTTTACCACCGCCAAGGCCGAAGGCCTAGGAAGGAGGTTATGTTTTCACCGGTGTTGGTTTGTTTGTTTGTTTGTTGGTTTGTCTGTTAGCAGGATTACTCCCAAAGTCCGCGATGGATTCGAATGAAATGTTTTGGAGGGGTGGGGTGTGGCACAATGAACAATCCATTCGATTTTGGTGGCGATCCAGATCATGATCCGGATTCAGGAATATTTTTAAGGATTCCGATCCGCCTGAGCATTAAGACCACAGGGTATAACACATGCGCAATGTAACTGATGACGCGTTGATGACGCGTGACCCTGCCTTCTTCCTCCTTCTCAGAGCAGAGAGATACGTGTGTGGGTTTGTGTGTCTGTGCGGAAGCTGCTGGCCGTCCGCGATGAGAAAGAACTTTAGATTCGGCGTTTTTTCACATTAAACTCGATGCAATTACGGTTGAGTTCGACCAAACCATACTTGGTGATTGTTGGACAGAGTAACAACGACGGTTTAGGTGAGTTTTATTTTGTTTCTGTCCAGTTTGAATGAAGTGTTTTACGATGCTCCGCTGCATACAGCTGATCTCAACATAAACAAAAATACACGTGGATGCTGGCGCAAGCTGAACGGAGAGGGGGGTGGAGGTCTGCGCTCTCCGTGTGCCATTCTAGTTTAAATTATGCAACTGAAAACCCAGTCCAGTATTGCCAACTCTTTTCCAATTAAAGCTAGCAGCACTGGCTCCAAAAGTCCCTAAATCTAGAGAGAAAGTCGCAAAGTCCACAACACTTTTTTTCATCTCCCTAATCTCTAATATTGCCGAAATCCGAACTATTCTATCATTGCATGAAAAGTAATCCATGCATTTGTATCCTCCAGACTTGATTATTAGAATCTTCCTAGTTGTGCTACTAGATGTCTTCAGCTTGTTCAGGATGCGGCAGTTAGAATCTTGACAAAAACTAGAAAAATTTAACATATATATATCACCCATTCTGGCCTTTCTTCACTGGTTACCAGTACAAGCCAGAGATGATTTTAAGGTTCTTCTTCTAACTTATAAGGCCTTGCACCACCTTACCTAGCTGAGCTAATTACACCGTATACACCGGCCCGCCCTCTTCGCTCTCTTGATGTTGGTCTCCTGGTCCTTCTTTTAGTTCAAATGAATCAGCTGGCTTCAGAGCATTTGCGTACTGTGCCCCTTATCTCTGGAATGGCCTTCCATTAAATGTTAAAGAAGCAAGTTCAGTTGAAATCTTTAAATCAAGAATGAAAACCTACTTTTATTCACTTTATTACAACCTACCCTACAGCTTGGTTGTGTCAATCACATTTTAACATAATTTTAACATTGATTTATTAATGTGGTTGTGGAGTATTATTTATTTGCTTGCTGTGTGTTCTGTCTCTTGTATTTATTTATTTATTTACAGCCTACACCTGAACTTAATCGGGTCCATCAACCCCTTTTTAACATTTCTGTTCATACCGTGGTTGTTTTAATTTGAATGTTTATTATTCTATGTGCTTGCTGTGTGCTTTGTTCTATATATTCTTTTTTAATTGTAAAGTGTGTTGGGACCATGCTGCGTGGTGATTCTGCACTTTAAATAAGATAGATTGATTGATTGAACACTGACAGCCCGCCCCTTCCAGCCTCCTTCCAATGCCACTCCCTTTTGAAGAAGATTACCAACCCTAGCTTAAACAACATTAGAAACAAATTAGAATTCATAGCCAGTTGACTTTACTGCAGTTAAACTTTAGAGTATGCACAATGTTGATTGGGTAAAATAGAAATAATATGCAAGCCTCAAACTGTTTGTAAATGTTTGATATACGTTAAACAAACACTTCCCATAATTCTCAGCCAAACTCTTTACCAGATACCAATAAGTCCTCGTAGACCTCATCGATCGTGCTCTACGAGATGCTAAATTTGAACCCGTCACACTTGCAGCAGTCTGAATTAGTTATATCACTTTTGTTTTGTCTCATTTATTATAAATGGTGCTGCATGCCCGCAGTGAGGCTCATTCAATACGCTGTGCTTTTGACAGCGGGTTTGATGTGGAGAAAATGACACTGGTATTGGCTCGAGCACAATGTGCCAGGAGTTATGCAACCCGCTGTGACAAGCCTTCTACAGAAGTGAATCAACTCGCTGCTGTCTGCCGACCAAGAACTGGACTCTGCTTCACTATTCAGTGAGATTACAAAGTCAGTGTCCAACTGATTCAGCTGTGCTGCCTCTGGTTATAAAACTTAATGACATCAAAGATTACTCTTTTGGGTCTCAACATTTGGGAGTTGGCTCTAAATTATCACAGATTCAGGGCACCAAACCAGAGCTACTTTTCTAATGTCATTTGGATTTCTGTAGGAATTGTATGGAATGTCAAAATTGTCAAAACTACTTATTGGATTTTTACTGTCCGTTGCACAAAAGTACATACTACATACATACATATTTCAGTTCGTGAAATAGTCACTAAATTTAATCTATTTGATTTGTGTACATAGACACGAATTTCACTTTTATTTTCTTGACGCTCAGAACGACTTTCAACAACATATATTTTGTGTGTTTTCTTACGAATATCCAGCAACACTCACGTGTCAATTTCCGCTCTTTTCAAAATAAAACTATTCAAGTTAGATTTAGGAAAAGATCGACTTGGTTAGGCTTAGGCAATAAAATACCTAGTTAGGTTTAGGAAAAGATTTACTTGGTAAGGCTAAGGCAACAAACTATTGACAGTGCAGCTCGCGAATTTCTCTTTTTGTTCGTGACGCTCAGCACGACTTTCAACAACGTATTTTTCGTGTGTTTTCCTACGAATGTCCAGCAACACGTGATGCACGTGTCTTTTCAAAATAAAACTACTTAGTTAGGTTTAGGAAAAGATCGCGGTTTGTTGCTTTGGATTCACACGGGACACGAAAAGTGGTCTCCTGGGCGAAAATCCTGTGTTTTTTGACCCACTCATCCACCTCGACCTCCTCCCCACGTGGCATTCGTCACTCTACGGGAAGTAGAGTGGCATAGAGTTTGTGTACACGAATCAATACATTCAATTTTGTGACTATTTCATGAACTGCTGTGCGACTGGGCTGGAATTATATGGAATGTAAAAACTGCGTGAAGGATTTTCACTGTCCTTTGCACAAAATTACATCTAAAGGTTTGAAGGTTGTTTTAAAGGTCCAATGATTCCGAACTGAAGCCAAAATACAAGCATTACTATTATTAAAGCATTTTCATGGTGATACATTACCTTGACACAAGCCCGTTTGGCCGGATCTCTTTTCTATTTAACTAGCGTCTCTTTTGTGAAAATATGACTTCCCTGTTTGTGCCAGCTCCAGGCCACGCTCCTCGAGCCACACCAGAGACCTGTTGATGTTGTCACATTTCCTCTGCCGCTGAGAGAGATCGATAAATGTCAGAGATGACTTAATATCCTGTTATTTTGGCCACCTCCATCCCCAGATGCACACACACATACACAATGTCAGCATGGCGTCTCCGAGAAAATCTAATTCTGGTGCTTCTGCCGAGCTCCGTTTCTTCAGGTACACATCCGCCGTCACCCCTTAAATTGAGCTCATGCATTATTGAAGTCTGTCCCGCTGCTCCGACCCTAAACTGTAATTAGTTTTGCCCAACACTTCTCATCATGATACACTTTGCGAGCTGCAGGAGGGAGGAGGGATGGGGGGGTGGGGGTCGAGGGAGTGTGAATACATTGTCCCTTTAAGACAGGAAAAAACTGGAAAGTGGAGGAGAGCAGGGTGGAGAGAGCCAATGAGAACGCAGGTTTGCAGAAACTGTTAGTGGCACCTTGGCGAGGAGAGTTGTGCTTTAGGGGATAAGGGGGAGGTGTGGTGGGATTGCGAGGAAGAGGGGGGGCTCTCGAGAGTCAGCGAACGAATGAGAGAGGGAAGAGGAGGGGGGAAGAGAGAGAGAGAAAGAACATCCATGCGCGGGAGTGGGAAGACTAAAAAAAAAAAAATCCTCATCGCCAGGCTACTCACTGCCTTTACAATGAGTGTTTATCCCACTTCTCTGAGAGCCAATTATCTGCTCCTGCATGAGTCACGGAGATCATTTAGACTGGTGGCGTGCGCAGAGCATCAGCAGAGCTCCCTCGCGCCGTAAACAGGACTGAGTACAGAGATGCGTTTACATGCTTTAGACAGGTGAGTGTGCTGGTTTTTTTTTTCACGCTGCTGCGAGAGGCAACGCTTTCCTCCTCCACTTTTAAGCGGCTTGATTTTGTGCTCTCCACATGCTGCTCCATACGCGTTTATTTCCAGGGTGATGTCTTAGTGGAGGGACATCTGACTCCTCTTTGGCTGCGTCCATCCTCTCACGCTGTTTCTCTCCTCCCTTTCAAATTATAATCTCCCCCCCTTGTTCCGCTTTGGGTGCCGTCTTCTGTTCCCGCTCTTCCATCTTTCTCTCCTTGTTGTTTTTCTTTTGCCACCGACAGTGTCACCATGTCTGGTCAAGACAACATAACTCATTTCAGACACACAGTGCAGTCTGCTGAGCCGGGCTGCAGTGTGCGATGTTTGCCTGTTTGATGATCCAACTTTCTAGAGTCTCAGCAGTCGTGTTTTCTGTTCATCACACCAACTGATGTGTCTCATAATTAGTCTGGCATTTAGCCCTTTCAACATGACAGGATGCATAAATACCAACTATATCAACTCAGTGAGGCGTCTTCACATCCTTACAACTTCCTTACTCGCTCCCCCACTGGCATTTGAGAACTTCATTCCACTTTTTTTTTTTGGAGAACAGTCCCCGTGCTCAGAGCAGAGGTTACCAAACAGGTAAACCTCAGCTGTCCCGTTTGAGTGCTTTAGCGATTGCATGAATCGCCTTCCCGGCCCGCTTGGCTCTATTTCATACTATTGTCTGCGCTCGGTGATTAACTGCCTGTGCTTGTGGCTCGGGTGATTTCTGCTTTGTGTTGAGAGCTCGGCTGCAGCCGGCGGATGGGACTGTGCGAAGGGGAGGGGGGGGGGGCCGGGCCGCCAGGATTGGAGGGTCAGCTGATCGGCTCTGAGGTGCCGGAGATTTATGACCCCCCAGAACAAAGCTGTGTCTGCTGAGGGACCGTAAACCATAAATCAGGGAGAAGTGGGTCAGATCGGGTCAGTGCTCATCTGCTCACTGCAGATCTGCGCTCTCTTTTCCTAAAGGTGCTCTTTTTTATCCTCCTTTTCGCACCTGACTACGTGACACTTTAAGTGACTTCTCCGGTCTTTTTCTCTCTCGGACAAGCGCAACCTGTTGTTAAATGAATTTATCCATCACAAGCAGTTTCTTTTCTGCGCTGTTAAATTCGGCTGTCAATCACATTTGCTAATGAATTCCTGTTTTCTATTTTAAAAAGCCATTACCTTCTGTTAAGTGAATCACCCCTAATCCTTTTATTATCTGCAGCTACGTTAACACTGTTGGCCTTTAGTCTCCGCTCATCTTAATCATCCTAATTATGCAATGTTTGTCTTTTTAAGAGGCTGATGAGAATGAAATGGCGTGTTCTCATTCTGGCAGCGACTTGTTACCGAGGCATTACATTCTGATTCCAGTCTGTTTGATTCTGATCGCTGGGTTTGACTAGTTTTGTGATTTGTCTTCCTGAGGGCAGCTGAAGCCAATGTGAAAAATTGATTTTCTGCAGAAGGATTAGCGGTGGGGTTACAGCTATAGGCATGCATTACATTACAGTGATTCATTCGGCATCTGCACGCCAAAGTAGGCTAAACAAATTCTTTATTAGCTGTTGTATAAGACCGATATTTCACAAAAACATGCATCCAGCAGACGGTCGTCTATACTGTCAAGGTAGTGGGCGACGGGCATGGGAATAGCAATGAATAACTTGAAGCTGTGTTTTTCGAAGTTCAGACAGCTTGAGGAGGGAGATAAATAATCGCAGCCAGGAAGGATGGATCTTAATTTATATGTGTCTGTGTTGTTGCACAAAGAGGCATTGCACACGGCTGCTGGAAATCAAACAAATGCAAATGCCGGGCTGTGGAATGGAAACGACTGCGAAGCATCAGAAGTCTCTCGGTGTGACTGCCATAACAGCGGGGATTTGTACTTGTGTTTACGACAACACTGATAATACTTTTCTCCCATTTTCAGTGTGAACGGGAATAAAGCATGAGTGCGAAGCATGCTGCGTTAATGTATCTCCCTTTATTATGCTAATACCTTGCAGGTTTACAGGGTGTTAGCTACGTATGGAATTGTCATGTGCATGTATAGGTATTGTGTGAAGAGAAACATCCACAAGAAATACACGTTCTCTAAGACGTTTTAATCAAATGTTTCCTAAACACCTTCACGGACATTGGCTTTATATTATGGAAAATGAAAAAACACCGCAGCTTGAAAAAGGCAAAAGTGACCTTTATGTGAGCTAAATGTTAATTTATACACTGTGTGAAAATGACTTTCAACTGAGCGTTTTGTTTGTGACTTTTCACACATTTAGTTTACACGTTGTTCACAGTCACCGACAGTCATTATGCTGAAGTTTTGTCGCCGCGATGCCTTTTACTGTCAGCGTTGCCATAATGGGTTACACAAACTGCATAATCAAGTCTCCAGGGTCAGCTTTCAGGCCTGTGTTTGGTTTATTACTGCAGTCCAGTCTTGTTGTTGCATTAGTTTGAACGTGGCTCAGGACTTTACTGGAAAACTCTTGTTTTGCCCATTAAAATGATTCCCACAGCAGTTTAGTGGCATTATTATTTGATAATTTACAGCGCAAAGCTGCAGTGTTTTTATGACCATCTCAACAATGAAGAGTGAATGAGGAAAAAACATAACGGTATAACATATGCAATTGTAAATTTATCATTATTAATATGCACTCAACTGCATATTTGGCTTGTCTCAGTCCAACACTATTAGGCTTTAATTTGGGCTTTAGAAGGCAGAAAAATAGTCTTCCTTCGCTGTTTTACATTTTATTGTTGGGTGAAAACTTTACAATGTCAAAATAAAATAAGCCTTCCTGGAGCCAATAGAAGCAGGGTATACATTTGAGTTTGTTAGAAGGCTAAAGACCTTTCCACACCAGGGGGCGTGATGAATAAACAAAACATTTTGGATCAAAACTATTCATACCAGCAAAGATGCGAATTTGCGTCAGATCTGGTCTTGAAACAATGGATGTATAAAGAGAACTGGATACAGCGTTGTAGGCAGGCTCCCGTTCATTCCTATGAGAGTTGCTCAGTGGAGCATGAAGCCAAAATGGCTCGACTGCCGAGTGATAAAGTACCCGGATCTTCCAGCGATCTTCCGCATCCATTGGGCCCATAGAGCAGGCGCAGTAGCGTTTCCTTTAACTCCGCCTCCCGGCCCTCGGTCCAGCCTCGGTCTGGGTCTCATTCACATGAACGGAGAGAGGAAAATAACTCTTGATTGAGCTATTAGTGCAACTTTTAGGACCTAATGATTTAAATAAGGGCTATTCAAGTGTTCGTGCTGGAAAGTTGATTTACCTAAAAAAAAATTATCCCCTGAGTTACAGACGTCTCTTTCCCAATGTAAGTCTATGGGAAAAAGTATTTTTGGGCCCAATGGCATCACATGACGGACACAGAAGTTGTAGTACCGCCGTTTGGCCACTTCGAAAATCTGCATCAAAGCCTGGCGCTCTTCCTTGGGGCTTGGTTGCAATGAGTAGTAAAGTTCGCCATCTTGGTTCGGATGTTGTTGTACACTATATTGTACGTTTTTAATATGTCCGTTCCGCACAACGTGATTGGTTGATGCCTTTATTCGTGGTGCGAAAAAGTGTGTCAAGGCCTGAAAGCTGGATTTTTTTCTGAAACAAAAGATTTCAATTTAATCCTAAAATGAAAACATGTCAAACAGAATAGTGATGGGGTTTAGTTTTCCACAAGACAACCAATACATAATTGTTATATTCTACTTTTAAAAGGAGAATTTATTTTCATTCATTTGATTTTTCAGTCCCACATAACGATCATAAGCACAGCTCGGACAATAGCTAATTAAAATCTCCGTTTAGTGGATTCCTCTGAATTATAGATTTCCAGAATTGTGCGGAACGCTGCTCTGTACCTTTAGCAGTTTGTCTCCGGAGAGCCCGCTGTGCTTTGAAGGGAAATATTTCATTGTGCTTTGAATTCAACATCAGGCGTGCATCTGTTCTATGGGTTTAACTCATCGACATCATCGAGCATGATAATTTCTCCCCAGACGGCCTTGAACGAGCCGTAATGTCATATGCAGCGAATTGATGGCCTTATGCTTAGTGGGGAATAAATCAGCGTGCCATGCAGAGTAAGATTTTAAAATGATGGCATAAAACACGTCTGCGGGATGTCACTTTTCTTAAAGGATTTTAGGCATTTTTGGACACATTGCAGCCTTTCATTTAAAAAAAAAAAAAAAAAGGGACATACTGTACATTCTCAATGAGTAGCTGATGAATTGAAGTTACTTTAAGCACAATTTGTCCTCAGCTGATGAATCAGATTGGCAGCTCAGATGTTATGCACAGCTCCGGCCTTTAATAACCCATATAGGAATAGGAGGATAAGAGAAATGGCCTCCAAAGACTCATTTCAGTGCAACGTTCAACAATCAAGCTCAGACATGGTTTTTTTTTATTTTATTGTAAAGCATGACCTCTGACATTCAAACATGAGGCGACAAGGAATGAGCCAGAGAACGGAGAGGAATGTGCTTTAATTCCACAGTATTTAACCTTCAGGATGCTGCAGATGTTAACCTGCTGGGTGATTAATTAATTTAATTTAATTTCATACTTAAATCGAAAGCAACAGTCAGACATTGCAACACTATAATGATATTAGAAAGGTTAATTTTATAGTATTGGTATTCATCATAATATGACAGATGTATGCAAAATCATATAGAAAAACTTTGATAGCTTGTTTTGTTGGTTTTTAATTACCCTACTAATCAAACCCAATTTGTCATTCCTAAACTCGTGCATTTTTCAGATTTCAGTACCTTTTGTCATGTTGGTGTCCTCTTTGTGTTTTGTAGCTGACACACTGCAGTGAGTCTGGACCTATGAAGCCCAAATTCCTACAGATCGTAAAGGAATGCAGCCAGATACATCATTAATGTCAAGGTGAGAATGCAAGAATGCAACACGCACACACACATACATGCTTTATGTCTTTCTAAGCACTGTCTTGTCACAGATCCAGTACAAATACAGCTTTTTTGCTGTTGGCAGCCACACTGGAGCTGCTATGTTTAATGGCACCACAAACCTTAATGTTAAAGGAATGGTGAAAAACACATTTTAGCTGTCTTGTCGAGAGTCAGATGAGAAGATTAATACCACTCTCATGTCTGTAGCCTAAATATGTTAGCTTAGTTTAATACAAAGACTGGCAACAGGAGGTAACAGCTAGCCTGGCTCAGTCCAAAATGAAAAAATTCCACCTACCACCATCTATAAAGCTCTCTAATTAACATGTTACATACCAGTTATTCATTCTGTACAAACTAGAACTACCACCTTGCGGTTGTATGCCTCCACCAACCAGTCAAGTTCAGTTTACATCAATGTCTGTTCAAAATGTCATCACTTCATCATGTTATCCTGTCAGACATTTGTGTGAAATTGTTATAATTAGCATATGAATTATTGACTTATGGTCAAAAACATGTTTATGAGGTCACACTGACTTTGACCATCAAATTCTAATCAGCTCATCCTTGAGTCCAAGTGGACGTTTGTGCCAGATGTTATACAATTCCCTTCAGGCGTTTCTGAGACATCACTTTCACGTGAATGGGACGGATTTAAGGTCACAGTGACCTTTGACCACCAAAATCTAATCACTTCATCCTTGAGTCCAGGTGGATGTTTGTGCCAAATTTGAAAAAAATCCCCCCAGGCGTTCCTGAGATATCGCAATCACAAGAATGGTGCAGATGGACGGACAGACCGAAAACATAATGCCTCCGCCTGCGGCTGTCGCCGACATGGTGGCATAAAAGCAACAAATTGTGTTTTCATGACGGACTATTTCTTGGTTGGGTACAGTAATTTCTCCACTAGTTGCCTGGCAACCTCACTGTGTCACAACAAGACAGAGGCAGACCAGCTGTTTCCCCATGTTACCAGTCTTTTTGCTGAGCTAAGCTAACCGGCTGCTGACTGTGGCTTCATATTTATTGTACAGACATTAGAGTGGTATCAGTCTTCTCATCTAACTCTCAACAGGAAAGGGACTGAGTGTATTTCCCAAGATGTCGAACTATTGCTTACTACCTTTTGGTTACTTTTTAGAGAGCTTCACACAGCCCCACACATATAAAGTTCTGGTGCAGAGGGTTAAATACGAGTCACGTCCAAGAATTCCCAAAACACTCCTGATTCCACAACACATTATTTGTCATCACTAAAATCTAGCATAATGACATATTTTACAGCAATGATTGGTCAGAATATTACCATATTACCACATGTAGTACTCAAATCTCTTGGCCTCATAAAATACTGGGGTATATATTATTATTTACACTTATAGCACAATTCTTGTTATTCACAGAGACAAAGCAAGAGATGAAATGTTCTTTCAACACAATAATACCCCTCCACACACAAATGCAATGTGTCTATATTAAATGTCTTTTTAACCAGGTACTGTAAACTGCACATGTTGGCAAATAAGATACATAAACTAGCCTCACTATTCTGTATATTTACCGAAAAAATACCATGAACACACCATTAAAGTGGGAGCTTATTTTGTGGGAAATGTGTCAACATGTTTGGAATCCTCTGAAGAAATCATCAGTTTTAATATTATATTCAAATATGGGAGTTCCCAAAAGTGTAACACATACTTAATGTCAAGCTGAAGCAGCAAAAACTGGCCTCCACTGATAGGACAGAACACAGCAGGAAACAAACCAAACAAGAAAGTGTGTGATCAACATTAGAAATGCAAAAAAATAGAAGAAAAAAAAAGTTCCAGAAAATATCTACATTCATATGCAAACTCCTGCAGCTCTGAGGATGTTTCAACTTTTTAATTTCTCATTGGTAAAGTCTGAATGTCATCTTCTGAAGTCTGAAGCTAATATGAGTCAAGGTTTCCATTTAGTTTTCTACAGAATTATTAGAATGAAGTGATGTTATTGGCCAGGAGGCTTTGCAGTGTGCCAGCGTCCAACAGTAATGAGCAGAGAACATGGGCTTTCTTAATGTAGCCTTAATTTGCATTTTGCTCACTGCAGAACTTAAGGCAAATTACACCTCTCTGCCTGCCAAATCCCAGCCTGGTGCTGAAATAAATACTTCCTTTTTGTGAGTAATGTTGGTTTTCGACACTGTTTTCAATGACACGTTAGCTATTCAGAAGCCAGAGCAATAAATTTGTAACAAAAAGCTTTTCTCTCTCTATTGATTAACAGTTTATCCCTCCTTTGTGTCTGAGTCTCAGTGTTGAATGTCACTGAACCTGGTTAACTGCTCACAGCTCTCTCTTGAGAGGGTTTGGGGGGGCGCTGCAGTTTGGAAAAAAAGCCCTCTGCATTACCTCGTTGCAGTAGTACTTGTGTATGCCATCTATTCATGCATTTATTATGCCTCATCATATTATAAGTCACAATATTATCACAAGTATGAATGTTCTGGGCCTTGTCAACTTGGAATACAATGTTTTTGAAAAAACTCGAAAATATTCAAACTCCAAAAAAAGATTTTTTTTTCGTTTTAAAAATAAATTTTTAAATAAAAACACAAAAAAATGAACATATGGAACCATATGACAACTTCTGTTCTTCCTCTGCTCTATTCTCCTTTTGCCAAAATTTACATTCACAGTATCAACAAAAGATGCAACCAAACACTAAAAATGTAACCATTTCTGCAGAATTTACAGTACATAGAAATACAGGAACATAGTTACTGTATATTGATAACTGTCCCTTTCATTTTGCCAGTGTTGATGTCTTTTGTCTCTAAACGTTTTATTGAAAAATGTTTGAATTTATTGAAAATTAATGAAAACATCACCTGAGCATTTTCATATAAAAGAAATGCAGAGTAACTCATTGGTGCAATGACATGATCCCTCCCTGGCTTCCCACCGATGAACACAGCAAGATTAAAAAAATATAATTTCTGGTGAAATCCAACATTAAAGAATATAATGATGCAAACACTAACTTAAACATGTATTATTTGAGAGGAACTCCACACTCAGCAGCTGTTTTCAACACATTTCTCCTTTTACTTGCTAATAACTGAAGCATTTTCTGAGCTCTACTCAGAATGTGAACAGGAAGTTACTTTTGGATTTGTAGAGACATGAAATACGTGTGAAAATCTGTAAAAAAAAAAAAATCAAACAAACAAACAATATGGTCCTTTAAAAAAAAGTCTGGATATTTATGTTAAAAATTTAGTACATTTCAAGTGCAATCACGGTGTAGGTTTCACATTCATATTCTCCAGTAGTAGTGTAAGTGTATATATTATACATATTGTAAAACAATTAGGAGGCTTTGTTTTTCAGAAAACAAATAATTCAGTATGTTCAATCATAGTATTTTGGAAGTACTGTTGGTGGATCGATGGGAGTCGATTATAAATTGTTTTGGTTTGGCTTATCAGAAGGGTTTGTAACGAGTGCAAACTGAGACCGTGTGCCATTGTTTGGATGAAGCCAGCACAGTTTTCCTTGGATGTGTATCAACTCTGCTGGTTGCACATGCGGGGTCACACTGCATCATCAGCTACCGCAGATTCATTTCCTATCCGTCGGCCTCCCGTTACCTTTGTATCCTACGCGGAATAGTGTGAGCAGGTAGAGACAGAGCAGCAGAATGAATGGGCGGCAGAGGCAGCAGCAGCAGCGGAGAGGTGGACCAGAGAGATTAGCTGGGAAATTGACACTGACAAATCTCATACATTAAGGCTTCCTGGGAGGCAGCTATCGGTAGAAGAGGCGGCAGGTACCATATCCCGTAAATGGCACTGGGTTTCTTTAATACTCTGCTTGCAGCACGTTTGGAAAGCCGAACCACCCTGTCGTCTACAGCGCGAAAGATAAGGAAGCCAGGTGCGCTCAGAGGCATTTCATTTGACTAATGTGTTTACAGCTAGAATAATGAATAGAGTGAGGAAGATGAGAGTAATTAATTTGAGCTGTTCTAGCTAAATAACAAAGCAAATACGGGCAAAACTGTTTCATTTCCCTTTGGAACCAGAGCTTTTTTTCCCCCCTTTCTCGCCTGCTTTAATGAGATAAAGCCAGCCGTCTTTGATAAGGAGTCCTAGTTACTATGTGTTTGCTCGCATTTTCTTTATGGAAACGAAGGTCAAAGCCACATACAGCATGTACATGACATCCATCTTTTGAGTGTTCACATAGCCTAAAAATATGACCTCTAATTATTTTTTAAGAACAGAAATTCATATTTTTCTTTAAACAATACAAAATTAAATTAACCAATTCACAATGTTATCTTCTTTAGCTATCGTTAAGACTCAGATTAGCGTATTCTCACGCAGTAAACCTTTTGAAAATCGTAGATATGTTGCACGTTTCTTGGCATCCTGAGAGTAAAGAGTCTAATTACCAAACATAAACAACTCTATGGCCTTTGCAGCCACACTACTTGATGTATGCCGAGTAGTATTCCCAGTAACTTAACCCCGTTCAAGAGGTTCATGGTGTGTTCCTTCTATCTTTATTTATTTTGGACAGTGAAGCTGTTTTCCTGAAAAAGGACCGGTGCCCTTGTTGTTGCCTGGCAACAAAGTGAGTCCATGGGACTTAGCACCTTGCAGGATCTCTTCCAAACTACCTTGAAACTTGTCCTCTTTAGACGTGTGGGGAAAGTGCATTTGCGTATCCATCATTGTTCAAGAATAATGAAGACATTAACATGACTTAAAAAAGCTTGAATTGGTGTTTGTTTTAGTGACATTCTGTCACAATGAAAACTGTTTAACCAATGTATGAGTTACTTTGGCAACCAGGATGTCAGAGCATGTGTGTGCTGCTGCTTTGTTTAAATTCAAAATAGGGTCAATTTAAAATCATTCTTGCAGCATTACAAAAATGTCAAGGTTCAGTTTTATAAGCATACCAATTGTACAATAATATTGTACAGAAGCAGCTTCACACAGACCATTTCCTACTCAGAATGGTGAATTCATCAGACTTTTTATTTTGGTGGTTCATCAAGGAGACAAGCTGTTAAATATTCATGACTGCGTTGTGTTCTTAAAATAAGGCTCATTAGCACTCAAAGCCTCTTTTCAAGTTCCGCCTTTCCCTTGTCACTCTCAAAAAGAGCAACACAAACATGTTATTCATCTCCCACAATCTCTGCGCTCCAATATTACACCGAATGATGCCTTTATTTTGAAGTCAGACCTACTCTAATACTATTAGATTTTGATTCCTGTTCAAGTACCCATAAGAGTATTGATTGAATCTGTTTAAGTCTTGTAAAAAATGTTGGTGCTGTAATAACGGAATCGATTTCTTACAATAATGGGAACATATGCTCCTAACAGGATTACAAATACTCTATTTCCCCCTAAAAAATAAATAAATATGGGCAGCACACCGGCTCTGTGGCTAAACTTTGAAACATCCTTGTTTGAAACCAGCTGACTGGGTTCTTCCTTTGTGGAGTTTGCATGATCTCCTCTTGTCCATATGCGTTTTCTCTGGGTGCAGAATTGGAGACACTTAATTGGACTTGTTGTCTGTCTGTCTTTCTTACCTGTGATCGACTGCTAACCTGTCCAGGGTGGGACCTGCTACAGTGCATGATAAGCATAGCCCCCGAATCCCTGCACAAGATAAGAGGTGTAGAAAATGGATGGAAATATTGATGGATGGATGGGTTAATTTTCTTGACCAATTAATTTACATTCAGGAATAATCCAGTTCTCTTCATGCTGTCCTGTCAAAACGACTGGCAAAACAGTTCTGGGATGTGGGGCCCTAAACAACAGTTGCTTTAGGGGGGGGAACAGCAGGAACTAGGGCTTCAGTTAGCAATTTTAAAGTGATTATTTTTTACATATATTGAGTATTTTTTTATTTTATAAAATGTCCAACATAAGATCCCAGAGCCTAACATGATGTCTACAAAAAGCTTGTTTTGACCAATCCGCACCCCCAAATCCAAAGACATTCCATTTACAATGATATGAGACAGATAAACACATTGAAACCATAAACTGTATATAAGAAGTGGACGTAGTCACAGTGACGTCACCCATTGGTTTGTGGACTGCCGTTTGGAAGCCTTGAGTACAACATTTTGGCCGTCGCCATCATTGTTTTTTGCAACCAGAAGTGACACGACAGGGTGGAGCTAAGTACAACGGAACGCTAAATAAGACATTTTTAGGCGACCAAAATGTTACAATTAACTTTCATGAACTGAAAACACACTGTGAAAGGGTTAAAGCTCTACGACAAAAACATGTACAACTCCCAGACCGGACAACGCCGTAGTAGCGACCTGTCCATCACAAGGTTGCCACGCCCTAAAGCATACCCTGCTTTATGGTCTATGGGACCATAAACTCATGTTTACAATGTTTACTGAGGTAATAAATCAATAAATCAATCAATTTGCAACCAGAGGAGTCGCCCCCTACTGGCTGTTAGAAAGAATGCAAGTTTAAGGCACCACATCGGCTTCACATTTCAGACCCGGGAGTTGTCCACTGATTGGAACCAGCAAATGTTTGACATTTCTGCTTGATAAATTACTTAAATTACTAATATCAATCAACTTGTCTTTTAATAATCTATTTGTTTCAGCAGTAAGAATCAGTTTGATGGATTCCATTTGAAGACAAAGCCATGTCAGCTCGTATTCAACTGGTCACAGATTTCACAGAACTTCCTTTAGCGAAGATTAAAACATATTCATCAGCAGTAGTTTTATACATCCTTCATTATATATAGACGATTCAGAGTGAGTTCAAGGTAAGCACCTACAGCTAATGTGGTCCATGGCTACTTCATTGTAGATGCAACAAAGGACCTACTTCAGAAAATCCCATAATTTAAGTCTTTAGTAAACACTAAGGATGAAATTTCAACAGTGAATATGCAATTATGGCACCCGTGTTTAGTGTAATGTGTGTGATGTGAATTCAGAGCACTTTATTGAATATAAAACTCTTTAATAGGTAAGTGGATAATGACTACCCATTTTTACTAATCCATCTGTTGCATTCTGTGCAAATAGTAAAAACCCAGTTTTGTTTCATCATGAGGAGCTTCAGCATTTTACACACACACACACACACACACAGTTGTGTTTTTAATAAGTCGTTTCTGCAGGAGGGATGTTCACCTCACTTACAGGCTTGGTCCACCCATAGGCGACCTATTAACATCCACTTTATCAGCGCTTTCATATTTCATGATCTACTTCATCAAGCTTTAATACAGTCCTGCTTCTTCCCGTTTGTGTTTTTAGTGCAAAGTCATGTCTGAACTGAAAGCTTTACCTATAGGTATCTTGCTGGAATCTTAACCACCAAACGGAAATTATAAACTTGTTCTTTAGCAACCAGGTTATTATGACCTCGATGCCTACATGCTCCCCGTGGCTCCCCAAAAGATCTAGGATGGATTGTGGCTTGCAAAAAGACATCATTAGTGGTGCAAAAGGATTTCACAGAGCCGCAAACCTGCTGAAAGCAGACGACGGGCCAAGCGCCAGTGGTTTCCTCACTCTCTCTCTCTGCGGACATGGCATTCAGGCTGCTGTGCCACACTAAAGTATGTCTGGGGTAATGTGGTGCCCTCAGATTGCTGGAGTCCTATTGAGCCTGTGGGACGCACGATTAGCCTGTGCCCAGACCTGATATGCAGTGACCAGAGCCAAGAACCGATAGATGAATAGAAAGAAGCGACGGGGAAGAGATTGGAAGGGAAAGGATAGGCAGTTTGCAGGAGGTGCGTGTCCATCATGTGGAGGAAGCAGCGTTGGTGTTTGAGGGCTTTTTATGTGCTAAAACGGAGCGCATTTGCCATTGAATTGTTGGAACCCAACTGTTTTTCCAAAGAGCTACGCCAGCTTGTAAAACGTAAAAATGCATGCCAGTCCCTGAGAGAGCTCCAATGTGAATGAAAAGGATTTTAAAAAGGGGCGACTCTGAATGTGGCAATCACTCTGAAACCCCAAAATGGCAGTGGTGATGCACAAAGCAGCAATACTGAATATACCGATGGTTATTTCAATCTGACCTCGGTTCAATGTGCCACATTTTGGATGGGTTTTCTATGGTAAAACAGTGTGAATTGATAGTTAGCCTGCGAGCCACAGCTCTTGGATTGTGCTCCCTGCATTCTGATAGCACCCGAGATATATTTCTTTAAAACCTTTTGCAAAAGAAACAAGAAAAAAACACCTCACTTTGGGTTAAAAGCTCAAACAAATGCTCGGTCTCCAAACTATAGTCAGTGGTAGAGCTGTAGGCTATGCCGTTTGATGGCATCACATATTACAGTCTTGGTTCCTGGGCTTAGGGAGAGTTGCTCATGTTCACAAATATTGGTTGAAACTAGTACAAAGGAAAAGCACATGTGAGTCAGAAAAATGAGTAGAAATCCAGTTATATCTGCTCAGGCTGGGTGAACCTGAAATTCTCTTTCCAGTTTTTCAAGGTGGGAGAAATATGTGTATTTGGCTGCATAACTCTGCAGAGGCTACATAAGTCAGTGCTGTCCTAAAGGCACAATATTTTATCTATCTGAAAGTCAGTGACGTGATTTAACATAAAATATAGGATTGTAATATATATTTTTCATGTGTGCCGTGCTCTCTTAAACCTCGAGTGTTGTGTGTAGCCTGGAATAACATTAAAGGCATTGATAATTAATGAAAATCTAGCCTTTCTCAACACATTGGGCATAACGTTTGGCAGATCTGAAATCATTCTTGTCTACTCGGTTTCAACTAGAGATTATTTTCATCGTTGATTAATCTCATGATTATGTTTTGATTAATCATTTTGCCTATAAAAATATCAGAAAATAATGAAAAACACCCATCACAAGTTCCCAGACCACATTTTCAAATTGCTTGTTTTGTCCAAAAAAATTATCCAAAAACCAACAACATGAAAGTGAGGAAAATAGTAAATCCTCACATTTGATAAGCCGGAACCAACAAGTGTTCTAATGACTTTTATATCAAATTGTTGAATCATTTTCTGTTCATCAAATAACTCTTTCATCACTAGTTGTGTACACATGCTTACTAATTTTGTTTTTGTTATTTATTGCAGATTTTACTGTCCATCAATGATGTATGATTTTTATTTTGTATGTTTAATCCACCCATTTTGACTTGAAGTCACGCGGTAGATTTGGTTTATGTGTGTAGTGCCGCACCTCTAAACTAAAGGGAAGTAGATGTTGTTTGGCACAGGAAGAACACAAAGGCCGTGTTGAAAAAGGCAGCAAAACTAGGGTAGTGGATATTAATAAAATGTTAATAAAATGGGAAAACACCAACCCCAGGAGGTTCAAAACAAAAAAAACAACTTAATATTAAAAAGGAGACGAAAAAACAAACAAACAAAAATCAGAAGCCACAGCCTCGCAGCAAGCTGCGACCTGCTCTCCTTCTACTTATAGATCACTTCACCCCCTTACGCAGCCTCAGCTAACTGGAGCCTACCATCTGCTCAGGTAACCACAGGGTGAGCAGCACTGATACGATGCTTCCAATGAATACAGAATAACACACACAAGCAATGAATCTTGATTTAAGATTCTGCTGTTACTGCAAAAAAAAAAGAAAAATTCATCTATTGACGCCCATGCACACCGACTGTGACAGAATGTAGTTTACTGCAGGACAGTGTTACCCTTTCTTCACAACTTGGTAGTGCCCAGTCATTCACTGCTGAGAGGACCCAATCACGCACACCTGATTTTACTTATCACTGATTGAGCAAACGATCTCCACCAGCAGCTCAAACCGAACAACAAAAAAAACATCCATATATCTACGGCTGGCCCCTTTTAACAGTTCATAACCATCTGCACCACAAATAAAACTACAAAACTTAAACTTGTGTTAGGTTATTCATATAAACTGATAAATTAACAGATTAACTGAAACATTGGACTGGAAACGATGACTGAAGACCAAAAAAAAATCTGTTAATGTTGGGAAACAGGGTCCAATAAAGGGGTCATCCCTATGTTCCCAGGGTCCTATGTTCTTGATATAAACTAACATTGTAAGAGATTCTAAGGGCTTTCTTTGCAGTTCAAATTGCAAAAAAATAAAGAGATATGAGCGTTTCAAATGCAGTTTGAATGGTAAAAATCCGTTCAGCCACTGGAGATATCAGTATCTTAAGTCAACATAACTATCTTGACTGTAATTTCAGGGGGTATGTTTAAAGGCTCCCGGTATTGCTGCTTACAGCATTGTCCGAGGGCGTGCCCATTCGGAGCATCAGGCCGTTCGGAAAACATGCCCATTCTGCGGAAGTGCTGCTTGCAGCGTTCTCTCATCGCTCCTCTCGTTCGCTCGTTGACTCGAGGGAAGTGAATAAGAGTCGGTTGTAATGTTAATATATCCGTCATTTAGCAGCAAAAGTGAATCAGTCTGCGGAGCCCTGAAGCCCCGCCCCCATTGCTGCACAGAGCTCTGTTTGCTTGTTTATTCCAAATTTTATTATTATTGAATGTGTTGCGTGTCCAAATTGCACCAACTTTGACACTGCACCTCCTTGGGTCCCCTGCAATACACACGACATGTGTGAGGTAGATCGAATGGATGGTTCTTGAGATATGCGAAGGACACACAGACAGACTGAGACCTTGGCAGCACAGAACATAAATATAGTACACTCCCCTTCTAAAAAGGGAGTGATGTAGCCTTTTTGCAATTTGGTATTCTTCTCTGCCTTTTTAAAATTTGTCTAGAATATATCACTTAGTATCTTGTACACATATAGGTTGGACTTACATGCAAGTCCAGCCTTAAAAATAAAGCGTTTGTTGTAAGGCATTTAAACCAATATTTATTCATTCTTACAGTTTCAAACTGGGACCTACTGTGTAGTAATTAGTCCGTATAAGTAGGTTTGGTAAGTTTTGGTCATGTTTACAGTTCAGTTCCTTTCTTTTTTTCTGCACAATTTCTCATCAGCTGCAACGAAAGTCGGCTCCCGTGTAGACACGACCCTCTTAACACTGCAATCTTGACTTAATTCCCTGCCATATTTCTCACTGTCACTCTGCAGCCTGTGGTATGTTTATGTTATCATCACAACATCCCTCCGTAGGCTTTACCCATAAACATCATTTACGGGCTGTATACACAATGAGGCAGACAGGACACGCACAAAAAAGAGCTCCCATAGGGACCTGAAGAGAATAGCAGTTAAATGATCTGGCCTCCTCCAGGACAAGGCAGCATTCAATCACTGACGACAGTCCGGCCCCGAGGAGTACAGGCAAACACATCACGTTATTGAGAGGAATAAGGTGAAATACACGGGGCTTCACAAACAAGGTTTACGCCGCTCCGGCGATACCCTCCCGCTGCCGTCGTCGCCCATTAATTATCAATGTGGCCTCATAACACGGTTGATTAGTGCCTTAAATTGTCTCCGCAGCCGTGGATCCACAGCCGTTTTCACAGGGAAATGATGAACTCAATGAAAAGTGTGACAATCATGATGATTGATGGTGTTTGTTTTATTGGAGTCTGTTCATCTGCACTGGGCACGGGCAGGGTCCTTGGAGAGGGCCATCAGTGTGATGGCTGCAGAGTACACATCTCGTGACTCACAGTTCCCCGAAGCGCTCACGGACTATGGAATTGTTTAAAAAGGCAATATAATAAAAAGACATTAAACCTTGGAATGGGGGCCGTGAAACAGATGTTGTTTCGCCTCCATTTTGTGCAGCAGACCATTTAAACATCATATTTAGTGTACACAGAGACCAAAACATGCAGATTCCACCAACTAATTTCTTCCCAACGTCCTTATCTGGCCTTGTCTGTTATGAGTTTCAAAATAAAGTTCTCTTAACTGACCTAGGCTGGTGCTCTTGTTTGATGAGCAGGACTTCTGCTCCGGCGCATCTTTCCGCGCTACTGGCCGCCACCTCCTGAGTGCCTCCTCACGCCTCATTGCCCTCTGGTGGTCCACAGCGTGGCGACTGGAGCGCCACTTCTCCTCATCCCCATATCCACCTGTGGGGTGATTGAAACAAGAGTGAGCTCTTGTCAGGGCCTTGGCCACCATGTAATTGAATTCTACCTTGTTTCACAGAGCGCAACAAAGCATAGCACTGGATAGAGGGTAAATATACTCAGCACTTAGAGACAAACCTGGGCCGCGACTGCTCAACAACAAACACAGACACAGGGTATTGCTTGGTATCATTTACAGACACAATACTGGAGCTGCTGTCTGTGTGGTTACTTTGGGGCAGGGAGGAGGCCTTTAGCTGTGTTTCACTGAATATTTGGATGCTAAGCTTTAGGGGTGTCCCAGACTAAGAATTTACATAGTCAAATCTGATTGGTCAAGTTCTGCCTACAATCAACTGATCCCCCTCTGTTTACGCTTTATATATCTATAGTAAAAAACAACAAAATGTTTGGCCAAGATACACGTGACTATCGCTTAGCTGCTGTTTCAGAATAATGGTGCTACGTTCTTATATGTGTGCTCTGATTAATAAATGTATTCTTTGATTTTGAAACAGTAGCCTTATGTTGTTGTTATTTAGTCTTTCTGAGGCTATCGCCAAGATGCTGCTCCAATGGTCCCACAAATTTGGACAGTGCAACTTAGTCTACATGGTGATTCATTCAGGCACACTAAGGGGATTGATTGAAAGCACATGCGGTATTTTGAGGCTATATATGATAATTTATTGGGAGAAACCAAGCAATTCTATGTAAAATCAGACAATTTCGCAGCGATTCGTCTGAGATTGACGGTCGAATCAGGCTCCTTAGATCGAATAGTCGACTATTCAGGGTCACCCCCTAATAAGCTTAGACTCTGAAGTTTCCCATGAGCAATAATTTGATGGTGGCTATTTATTATTTAAATGTGCAACGGTAACTTACTCCAATTCCTGCGTTCCCTGGCACCACAGAACCTAAAAAGAACAGATACCCATGTTGGTATTGATCCTCAGCAAGCACAAGTTAGCAACATCAGCTCTAGTCTGTTGAGTATGAGTTTCCCGAACCAACAAATGTAGTGGTTTTTCCTCCCATGTTTCTATTACCTTTCTATCATTGGAAGCGCCGTCTGGACTTTGTTAATCACAAAAAAAGAAAGAAAATGCAACAATTTTGCCAATTTATTATTAATCCCTGATGATGTGCCTCAAGTTTTTCGCCAAAAACTACATTTTACAAGATCACATTTGAACACATCATGATAACATTATAATCTACCTTTCGCCCGATACTCATTTTTACTGAGTAGAGTTGGAATGGAACTCAAACCTTTGTACGTTAGCTGTTAGCTCCGTTATTAAGCCAAGCTGGACTGTGCTGCCCACCAGCTGCTAACAGCTAACGTTAGTAGCTCTCCTGCCGATTTCAACACAGATTTGTTCACAATGTAGCATTATCAGGGAGAGTTTCTATGGTCCCCGGGACACTGTTAGTCCCGAGCCCTGATCCCTGGTACCTACACTACTGTCAAAAAATAGTCACGTTTTCAGAATTTTGGAATCGACTTGGTAAGTATCGGTGCTTGTGACATCCCTAGTAAAGACTATTTACCCTAACCCATTAGCACTAGGTAGAATTTCTTCTACATACAGTACATGATACGGAGATCTGAAGGTTTTGTCCTGGTGTTCACCAGAAACTATGCAGCAGCCAAGTCACAGATATAGAAACAAAAAAGGAAAAAAATGCTTTTCCATCTAATTCATGCCATAATCATTTGGAAAAACATAATTATATAGCTGACAGATGTCCTTGTAATGGGACTGATTCTAGTCATCACTAAAAAAACGGTTCTTGTTTATACTAGCCTGCAACTGCAAATCAGAAATGAAAAGAACGTGCCAGTTTGGTTCAGAGCATGAAAGAAAAAAAAGGCTGAGTAATTGTTGGGTCACTCTTGTCTTTTCCAATTTCCTCTCCGTGCCACCCTGGTTGGTGTGAAGGTGTGTGTGTGTTCTTCATATTTTTTAGTTTAAAAAGGGGTCCAAGGAGGCACACCTACGGTCTTTGGAGGGCAAATGGGATTACATTGTCGAGGCTGCTTCAAGGCATCACCGACGTCACTCCGCTGAGGCAGGCACCAGTCGTCGGCCTGTTTGCTGTTGGCTAATCTAAGGAGATGGATTCTCAGTGCAGCGCTCTCTCCAGTACAGTTACTGTGCTTAATGGCTTTGACTCCCCAGGACATTGTTTCAATCTAAAGGTCATCATGGTCTTAGCTCAAGCCAAGCACCTCTCAACCCAGCCTGATTTGCTCCTCAACCAGCCTTGCATAGTGTACTTCAAGGGACATTTTTTTCTGTTGGCACTTCTATACTAATTACAGAGGAAGAACATGCATTAAACACGGGCAGCATAACTTATCAGGCTGCTAGAAGGGATATAGATATATTGATTTTTAATGCTGCAGGGACTTTTCCATTTTTTTTTAGCATATCCAGAAAACTGCTGATATCCAAGTCTTTCATAATGTTTAAAAGTAGGTGTGTTTCTCCTTCCCACCAGAAATGTGGGCTTTTCTTTTAGTCATGCATCTCTGCAAACTGTCGGCTAGTTGGTTTGTGTACAACGCACAGAGCTGGCTGTAAACAGGCAAGAGGCTGTGTGTCGCAAACTGTCGTATAAAACCCAATTGAGACACCTATTCAGAATGAGCTGAATATGTCCAAAGAATGCTCCTAAAACCTGAATAATATCTGCATTTTCCCACATGTCATAAAAATGCTCCATTCGGTAATAAGGCCTAATTCAGAATTCAGAATATTGTCATATTCAGAATAATACTGGAATATTTTGTACATGTAAATGTAGTCAGTGAGGAAGAAACAAAGGAAGCAAGAGAAATTTATCTTAACTTTATTTTCATATTTGCCAATTCTTTCAATCCTACTACATACAAAGCTAGCTTACCAACCGGGCACAGTGAGCACCTGCCTTCAGGCTCCAGACCCTCAGGGGCCCCAAAGGCTGTTACTTTGTAGTCATTTGATTAATTGCAGAATTGTTGAGTATTGTGCACCACTAACAACACAATAACACAATCAAACAAGTAAAATAACAATGGCCCTGAGGTTGTCCCTGTATTTCTTTTACCTAACTTTGAGGACCTGTCTTGTCAAGTTTTAATACGTTTAATATTTCAGTTAATATAAATGCATTTGTGTTCAATCAAATGATCACACTCCTGTAGTTGGGTTCATTAGCGATTTTCATCCTTCATCATCAAGAACCATACGGGGAAATCTAAAGGAAGTTTATGCAGTCTTTTAATGCTACTGATGTGTATATTTATGTTCTTTGATTAATAACTGATTATACTCATTATTAGTATTATTAGACTGCAAATTGACTGCATGTTATAATTAATAATGGTAGAGACAGGACTTATCAAAGTCTCTTTGCACGCTCCCAGATGACTGGTGCGAGCGCTTAGTGCGAACGCTTAGTGCGAGCGTCGAGGAGTGCACACACACGTATGAGGTGTATTACTTTGGGATGGCTGTCACACACTTTTTAACGGAGTTAATGAACTGACAAAGTACACAGAGTCTGATACAAGCACAGCAGTTTTAACAGCTTTTGACCTCTTAATCAGGGAAGATTCCGGCGTTGACGTGCTTATATACACGTCCTTGAATACAGATCAATAGATCGCTTCCTGAACAGATTTTAGCAAATGGATTTATTAATAGTTTGAAATCATGCTAAGACCACATATCTGCTTTCATAAAATCCTGTGGTTGGTTTGTTTGCTTTCACACCAGACCAAACGAACCGCACTAACTGGCCAAACGGACCTGAGTTCGTTTTAACCGAACCAAACGGGTTAGGTGTGAAAGCAAACTAACTAATACACATCAAACAAGGGGCAATACTCTACTGTAGGAATGTAAGGTCTGTCGGTTTCTGGGCAAAATAGGATTGGGGGGAATGTGCATCACTGTGTCATTTGGGGTCCAGAGCTCATTTTTGGCCAGGAGGCACCTCGAAGGCAAATCTAGCCCTGGTTACACACTGAAGTAAAAAAAAAAAAAAAAAAAAAGAGGACACTCAGGACAGGATTTTCGCCTTGCTCACACATCCAGCTTTCTGAGAGGCTGTAGTTTCTGTGACTATTTGGTCAAAAGGTCCAACAGTCCACCCGATTCGACTGTTATCAGACCATTAAATAGACGTTATCAGTCGCTATAAGTACCATAGATGTGGGTCATTAGGGGCCTACTACGCCTACTACGTTGTAAAAGTGAAAGTGAAACTTAAAAGCAACACGTTCTAACATGTAAAACTGCATGAAACGTTACGCTTTAAACACAAACAAAAAGGCTTCTTTAAGTTTAGGCAACAAAACTACAACTTCTTTAGGTTTAGGCCCAAAAAAAAAACACTTCAGTTTAGGGATAAACACCATGTTTTGGGTTAAAATAACTATGAACGCAAAAACAACTACACATTGCTGGTTTTACACGGGATGCAAACTTCGGTCTCCTGTGTGAAAACCCATCAATCGCCCCCGACCTCCAACCCTTATGGAGTTTCACACTGTCTGTACTACAGCGTCTGACTTCTGTTTCTGTCATAATTACTACGGTCGCTGGAGGTCGCTGGAGGTCGCTGTCTTGTTCTTTTAGTCAGAAAATGAACAATCCTAAATCGGTGAGGTTGAGTATGTCGAAACTTCACTGTACTGACAGTTCTCCACCTTGCTATTCAAACACACCAGTGGACTGCAGGTGCACCGCTCTTCTCCCAGCATGTTTCCCACCACAGGAAACTTAGTACCTGCTGCTTGGTGACAGTCGTGGACTGCTTCCTGCCACGTTGTGGTTTCATGTCACCTCTGAGGTGACAGGTGGCTCATCAGGCCTCAGATAAGGCTCTTACAGAGGCCGCTCGCCCGCTCTAATTTATCTGAGGGATTTCTTGTGCTGCATATATTTTGTCCTTTGAGCAGCCAAGCATTAAATTGCTTTCCATTGGGAACAGCTCGTATGCCGGGGTCACCAAAGCTCTGGCTGGTTTCCAATGAGATGGTTTGGCAGCAAAGCCAACACTGTAATTAGGGTCACCCGGCTCTGGAGCTGTTGGTGGGCCAAAGGGCCGTCACGGCTGCATAGCCATTTGAAAGTCACAACAAAGCTGGAGGATGGTAACACATGACTTCTTAGATCATAAGTCAACAAAACACTAAGGAGGCACATCATCAAAAAAAAATGTGGTGTTTTTCTTAAGGCACTAGCCTTCGAAAAAGCATATTCATTTTGAAAAATATTCATGAAATTCTTTACTTTGCTCCAGATAATTATATAGGCAAACAGGAAATGCATCACGCTGTAACTCTGAGAAATAGAAGTGCAAAGACAAAGGCAGATATGGAGAGATAGTGGCAGGGCATGGGCAGTGAAAGCCCCATGTATAACGAGTTGTCAGCTTTGTCTCATCGTGCCAGAAGCTGACTTCAGCAGCCTTTGCTGTTTGAGCCGTCAGTAAAGCATCCTGCCTCTACAATGTGGCTCCCCAAATGTAGCCCGTGGTGTTTTCATGAGGAGACTGCTCAGCATGTGTCCATCTGCAAAGAGCTCTCCAAAAGTGTCCAGTGGTGGAGGGAAGAAAGAAAAAACACTCAAGGGTGCTCTTTTTCACCTCGTAGTGTTCTCTTTGGCATCGCAGAGAGGAAACGCCTCGGAGGAAAGCGCGGAGAAGAAACATTTGGACGGCTGCTCAGCAGAATTTACTAACGTCTTGGGTGTGTTGTGACGTTTGCTTTCTGTGTGAAAACATGAGAGCTTGACTATTGTTTGAAGGCTGAAGGCATATTGAAACTCTTTCTAGACACACTTCAAGTCTGCATTAACGGGCTTTCCAGTGAAATTTCCCTTTTTAATCAAAGAAGAAATAAATTGAAGGGGGCTCTATTGTTCATGAGCTATTTTTTAGTTCTTGGCTTATTATGAGGCTACATCTCTGGTAGAAACGTGCAGGGTTAGAAGTGTACTTCATTACTGATTAATTGGATTTCATTCTGTACTGTGGAGCACAAACTGCACTGGATTCGGTTAGCACTATGTGCTGTCACAGACTGACACGCCTTTCAGTGCAATAAGGACTCCCTATCCATTTTATGCTGAGGCATGACAATATTCCGGTGCATTATAGTCGGCAATTTACTCCCTTTTTAGCCTATATTTAACTCGGAAAGGCTGGCTGAGAAATAATTTCTTCTTCAGGCTTCAGGGCAGAGAGGAGCAGCACTGGAGCAGCTTACGGCTTTGCTCAAAAGCACTTCAACAGTAATTATTTCCTAAGATTCTGGTCTCACAGAATGTTGTGAAATGAGTCAGGCTGTTCTCATTCACTGTTCGTACTCATACCTATGAAAAGTAATGCACTGTAATTCGTATATAACCCAGTCGTGATGCAGGACATGCAGTGCTGCCGCTAAGGAAGTCGAGTGACGTAGTTTAAGGAGCGGCAAAGTCCGCGTACGGAGGAGGTCGGGGTGGATGGACAGGTCAAACAAACACAGGACTTTCACTCAAGAGACAACAAGTCTCACAATAAGTAAACGTTGACTTATTTAACTTACTTTTGTTACATAACTTGCATACGTAACTAATGTCACCTACATAAGTTACGTAACAAGCTGCCTAAACAACAGGCTCTGCACTGCAGGAACTAACGCAGTCGCATTGATCACTCATCATTCATCATTGAGAATGCTCACAAAATAAGATTACTTTTCGTAAGATATCCAGCTCAGTTGCCAGGAAAAAATGTTGGTATCGGACGTTTCTGCAAACCAGGGATAGGTTGAATGTTGACGTTTTTGTATTTGGTCAGAGCAAGTGATGTAGTTTAAATATCGAAGAGACACATCGGGCGGGCAAACACAATGTTTTCATCCAGACCGCTGTTTGTGTCCCGTACATCACGTTACAATCAGCTGTTCGTTCGTTTCCCGTGTTCACGTTCAGTTACATTTTCAGTGTACAAACGTAGCAGTTTTAAGCCCAACCATGTAGTTCTTTCCTAAACCTACCTTTCCATAACCTGCATTTATGGAGCGTGGATAGAAGAAGATTTTTATTTTAACACATGAACATGTTTATAAATGGAACTTGATAGGTTGTAGTTTCAAGTACACATTGCAATACACATTAAAGTTGTTGGGTAAGTGACAACGGAAACGGATGTAAGCTTGTTCCCCTTTCAAAAATGGTAAATTATTTGGTGTTTTTTATTTTAGCATTTTGTTTAGCAATGACAAGACACAAAAAAAACAATTAAAAAGTAACTGCCTGGCTCAAACATTTGTAAAAACTTACTTTACGATTTGTGAACCTGAAATATCCACTTATAAAAGTTTGAGTATCGCATCAATGGCTCCTTTAAACCTGGTAAACACAACACCACTTTAAGGTACCAATACTTTCAGTAGGATCGGATTGTGCACCATGTGCAGTAATCTGCATATGAGAGTGTTCTTCTATAGATATGAACAGGAAACCTTCCATTTCCATCTCATGTTACTCATCTGAAGACTGCTACTGCTCACATCTTATTACTATATGTTGCATAGATGTTGTAGTCTTACAGCATCACGTCTAACATCATGCTCCAAACAACCTCTTGGGATCCGTGCCGGTTGATGTGATGAAGATATGAACACATTTCAGCTTGGAGGTATAACCTGTTTGTTTCCCACTGAACAAAGCAGCAGTTATGTTGTAACCTTTGTTCTCTGAGTGAGAAACATGTTGCCATGTTGCATCACTTGTCTACTGCAACTGAATTATATCCACAAAGGCCAAAAAAAGATGATAAAATGAAATTGGAGGAAATATATCTCGTCTAAATGTCTCCAGTTAAAAAAATAATGATTGGGCTGGTTGGACAAACAAAGTTGCAGCTACAAATACAGATAGTAGCACCTGCACACCCCTCAAAAGTAGATGAAAGACCCATTCCTCTGCTCCACAGTGGTTGAGCTGAGGGACTGAACTTAAAAAAAAAAATGTTTATTTATCGTCTCTCCGAAGAGCCAGAAAGCTGCAGTCCAGCGTATATTTAAAACCTATGTGTTTTCTCTGGCAGCTCTTGTTGAATTATTTATCCATCGGTTTTGAAAGAGACGAGCCGGTGTTGAGAGTTGTGATTAAACTCGCAGCTGTTTTTCCTACAATATTTGAAAATTTTAATGATGACCAAAAAAAAAGCATTCTCACCGCTTATCTTACAATAAACAGTATGTGCGTTGCTGGATGGTAAATAGGTGCTTATATAAAGCGTCCCATTCTGGGTGGCTTGCTGAAATTAAGCAGCATCAAGGGAGTAGCTATTTATTTTGCTTTGGTGCTCACACATCTACACACCCACGCACATATGTCCTTGTAATACACGGTGACAGTAATGGAGAATTTAATTGTCTGGGGAAATAGATAAACAAAAGGGATTACTTCGCATTACTGGTGAGTTTACAGTATAAAGATGGCGGGCGTGTTACCTCAGGCTCCCAGAACTAGTGATCTTCTACAATTCTTAGGGACCATATGGACCATTTTATGATGCAACACTATTTAAATGAAGTCTGCTGACCAAGTCTCCACCTCCTCGTCGCTCTGATAAAAAAACAAGCATCCGTTAACGTAGATCCGTTGAAATGCCTCCAGTCTGGAGATAAACTTATGATTTGTGGCTTGACTTGAGTTTACAAGATCTCGCAATTGTAGACCTTTGGTTTCGTTGCGTTTAGCATGCAATAAGTGTGCCTTTCTTGATTTCCGCGTCTCTTTTGTACGCCATGTAACCTGTACTGACAACCACATATAGATGATATAGGTAAGAGTTAATGACGTAGTAGTGGGGAGGTGGATGGGTCCAACAAACACTAGACTTTTAACCAGGAGTCCCGTGTTCGAGACCATTTTTGTTCGTTTTGTAAGTTACGTTAGTGACGTGTGTCATGTGTTTTTTGTTGACGTTTGTGACGTGTTTTCCGTAGTTGTTTCCGTACATGTTTTACTTAGTTTACTAACTTACTTTATGCCCAACCATGATGTTTTCCCTCACCCTAAGTGGTTTTCTTGCCTAAAGCTATCTGTGTACTATGTACTCATGACACGCGGAATGTCCATTTAATGTCGTGGTACTTATACGCCTTCCCGTGAGACCGGGTTGTTGGTTTCATAATGTAAAAAGTGTGAAAGTAAAGCTGGATACTTAGAGGAAGTATTGATTCGTGGTTGCAAGTGAAACTTTTTTTCCTGATTGATTGAATCTTAGTTCGGAACATAAATGTGACAAGCTCCCTGGGATGCAAAATATCTGTCAAGGCTGTCCGGAGCTGCAATCTGTTAAAGAACTTCTACTTGCGTTTTTCACCATGTTGCACAGACTGCTGTCTCATATAAAGAAGAAGCTGTCAGGCCTGTCTCAGTCCATCCCAACCCCCCCACCCCCCCTCTACCAGCACTGGCCACATTTAGGCTCAGCGCTGCAGACGTGAGATATGTTATTTATCTCCTCCATATTTAATGAGGAGTCGCCCTGGGAAGCAGATGGTACATTAGCTGTAATAAACCAGAGCTGACTTCAGTGGTTTTGTGAGGGAATACAGAATGGAGCCGTTAAGGCCTCGCTGTTTCACGCCCGACGTTGTCGGAGGGTCGAAAGGTGTCTGGTGTGCACGGAGAGTGTGCTCGCTCACCCTCGTACAAACAGATCCCTTTTATAACTGTGGACAGGTTCTCATTGCCCCCAGTGAAGCATCATATATTGATGTGGAGAGAACAAAAATTACTCTAAGCTCTGACCCCTTTGTTCGCGGAGCCAGCATTAAAGTTGCTGAGCGAGGGCTTCGCATTGAGCTATGTTTTACTGTTACGCTCAGCAGAAGCGGTACCAGTGTGCACACACACTCTTGCGTGCTTCTTGAGACTCACTGGCTGTACATCATCACACATGCATCCTCTCATACATGCACCGGGAGGGAAAAAAAGGTCTAATTAGGATTTCTGTCAAGTTCTGGAGAGCAGATGTGTTGGTCATCAGAAAATTTCAGGAGCTAAACACTTACAGCTAGTGTTAGGAAGTTAAACAGGTCATAATTCCCTCTCTAATATCTATTATATATTGCTGTGAAAATATCTCCTTCTAACAACCATATTTGTTCAAGATTCTTGCCTATAACTACATTTTACAAGATTACATTTGAACACATCATGATAACATTATAATTTACCTTTGCCCAATACTCATTTTTTTCTGAATAGAGCTTGAACGCATCATAATGAAACTCAATGCAACCTCCGTTAACGTTAGCTGCTAGCTCTGTTAACACAGGACTTTATCCCAGGAGACCAGTGTTCTTGTCCCGTATGAAACCACAAGTCAGTTGATACATTTTTCACGTAACTTCCGTAATTAAGTTACAACACTTCCGGTGTATTTAAACCCAAACCGTAATCTTTTCTTAAAGCTACCTAAGTAGTTTTGTTTCCTACGCCTAACCAAGTCAATCTATTCCTAAACTTAACTAAGTAGTTTTATTTTGAAAAGACTGGAGCAAAAATTGACACATGCATCACGCGTTGCTGGATATTCGTTGGAAAACGCACAAAAAATACGCTGTAGAAAGTCGTGCTGAGCGACATGAAAAAAAAGGGAAATTTGTGTCTATGTACACGAATCAAATAGATTAATTTTCTTGACTATTTCAGAATGTTGGCATTGACTCGGTACCGACGTATCGGTTCTCATGACATCCTTATAGTGGAAACATTTTATTTAAGAATCTTTATTTACAAAGTGCAAAAACTAACAGATGAATCTAAGTGAGATGACAGAGACCGAAGAACCAGTCAGCTGTATCAAACAGGCACGTCAAGATGGAAATATTATCACAGCCAATTCTTGAAAACTACATCTGGCAACAAACCATTTATTCCCTGAGGTTACTTCTGCAATCTGTATTTTTTTCGACTGCTTACCTCACAGCTGGGGGTTTGTTGCTTTCTGTGATGTCTGAGTATGCTTCATGTCCTCCTCTCACTCTTTGGAGAGAGACCAGGGACTGGTGGCAGCTGTCTGAGAGCCTCTATATGCTCCCATGGTATATGGCTAATATTGATGATTAAGGGAAGTGAATAGACATTAAGCCTTGGTTGAGCAATAGCTGCTGCGTTGAACCCTGCTGAGTCACAGGGCACCTTGGAGGTAAACACAAGCAGGTTTTGGGGAAGACAGCGGCAAGGTTATAATAGTTTTGATTTTTCAATTACTTTTTATCTTAATTTAGTTTTGACTTTTCAATTTCACTATACTTTAGTGAAGCAATTGCGGCATAGCGCCATCTCCTGCAATGTCAAATCCGTTCAATTTCTGTAGTTCAATGTCATAAGAGTTGACAAAAACTCATTCTGTCTCCTTTTTTTCGGTAGTGATTTATTATAGCTAAAAAAACTAAAACTGAAATGAATTTACATTAATTTTTACCTTTATCTTTAGCTCTTTTTTTGCTTTTTACCCAGGACATATCGTTTCAGTTCAAGGATATAGTTTTATTTAGTTTCAGTTTACTAAAAATATTTTTCACTGCTTATTTTTCGTTTTAGTTTACTATAATAACCCTGGTCAGACGGCGGCGGGTTGGCTGAAATGAATCCTCATCTCAACTGGGTGCTTTCATAAACTCGGGGTGTGCGTGGAGAAAATTTTCATTCAGTGCGGCAGCATATCAAATCACGGCCTGACGAGGAGAAAAAATAAACACGTCGAAGCTCGCTGCTTGCGATGCAATCCGGCGCAGACAAACTCCGGCGTCTTAGACTGCAGGGTTTGTTCTGTGCACTTCTTCTCAGACAAATGCCATTGTTAAAGGAGCAGAGAAGAGATCTTAACAAGTTAAAAGAACCTCCCAGGAGATGGAGCAGCAGGGAGAAGGAGGGCTGTGGATCACTGCAGTGTGTTCATTGAGAAGAATGAATGAATAAATTGAAAGCGATGGCATTCCTGGCGATCTTCAAGGCAATGAGACATTATTGATTTCTAAGGAGAAAACGCATTCTTAATGTGTCCGGGGATCCAGGCTTTCTTTCTCCTCTCGTTCCTATACTCACTCTGTTTCTACAGCGTTTAGGAGCGAAGCTTGATATACAGCAAAAGCCCAGTGTGGCTCAGGCATGCCGGTCTAGCTCTTGGAACAGTGAGCACTCATCTCAATGGACCGCGAAGGTGTGCCTCAACCATCTGTTCCCTTTTGACACAATGCAGTGAATCAGCACTTTAGTTTTTTGAAGGAGCGCATCCTGAAAGCCTTTTATCTGCGAGGATGGAGGCAGACAATTGCTGCAAAGATGGTAATCTGTGTTGATATTTAGAGGAAGGGAGCGATGCTTTCTGTTATTGCTCCTGAGCCCATTTTCACACAAATTCCGCGAAGCAAACAAGCTGTCCTCAGCTGTTTTTTTCTTTTAAAAAGTTGTTTACAACATGATGGTTCATTGGCATATGGGTACCACCTGCAAGATATTAGAAGTAAGCATCAGTGTTTGGAAGTTTTTCCAGTGAATATCTGATGTGAATGAATGAATATGTGGTTGTGACACTGTTTTATCTGCCACAGTGTGCACACCTTTGTGTTCGCATGTGTCACTGAGTGTGGGCCATATGAAGCTGAGGTTGCCGTCTTAAGACAGCTCGCCTCGGCACTGAGCAATAGCAGCGCAAACTTATCAGCTATTTTCATTTCTGGGCTGACACTCCGGGTGAAAGATTCGGGGGTTAGGTTGGGAGCCGTGGATTAAAGATCATATCAAAGCCAGCGAATAGGTATAGTGATTCAGGAACGATGGCAGAGATAGCAGACGGAGCACGACTTTGTGGAGATATGGAGTGCAGCCCCAAGTTTATCATATAGAGTACAGATAGGCAGAGGATAGCAATCAAGGAGGTGGTGTGGTTTGTGGCATAGTTGTGCGTCAGGGACTTGGCAAATGGTTGACTTTTATGTTCAAGGGCATAAAATAAAAGATTCCATGTATGTTCATTGCACATTTGCTATGAGGAAAATGTAAATTTGGCTCCCCTTCCCTTATGATTAATGTTTTATTTGATAAAAAGGTATAATTTTTTATGATGGCGAGGTTTTTATTTCAGGCGAGGTGGCCCACCTCCCCTATAAAACACAGAAAGGAACACTTGCAGGGGTACTTGGGCCGAAACAAAGAGCACTTGGGGGGCACTTGGGCCGCGTTCAGACTGACTGTATCCCTGCGTGAAAAACAGTTGCCCTCCTATTCATTTGAATGGAGCCAGCCCAGCGACGCAGCAGGGTTGCCAACGCCGGGGGCTTCGGAAAAACAACACAAGGTCGTCCGACAAAGAAGTTGGACCAGCTCAACTTTTTCTGTAACGCCACATCATCTGGCAAGGTGCCACATTGGTCGCACATTCCTGGTAGATTACTTTCTATTGTGATTGTAGTGTTTCTACTGTTTACCTCGTGATCTTTGTTAGCGGCTATTTGTCAATAAAAACAAGTCTACTAATACTGCAGGGAGGAAGAGTACAAGCAGCAAAAATAACGGGGGGACTTTTATTGTGAAGAATACAGGAAATGAAATGTGTTCATCACTATTTTAGAGACGCTCCTTTGAGCACTAGTCACAGTCAAGGTTACACACACCTTCAATCAGGTAGCCCTGTTGTAATGGAGATGCAAATCCCTGCCGTGCTGGGCTGATGCACTAAGTCAAACCAAGTCAAGCCAAGCCAGCACATGTTTATGGAAAAAGGCCATTAGAGCACCCCCCTCTTGAATGCCAATGTTGGTATATAGACGTGCTTGTTGCGCTTTGGGTGTGTAAATTTGAGAAAAGGGTCATCAGAAATGACTAAAGTTTAAAAAACAATGTGTTGACCATGGACAATTCAGCCTAACAATACATAATATAACTGTAGCCCAATGTTGCTGCCATCATGGAAGAGATCCCTTTTTCATGTTGTGTTTTGGAAGTTGGGGGCATTTGTTCCCCTTGAATGGCTGTATATCCAAGAATCGCTTAGCAAAGAGAAGATTAAGTGCACACATTAATCCAGGAGTCAGAGCAATCTTGTAATCCACTCAGTATGCTAATTGCCTGTTCTTTCTCCAGCAAAGGGGTTTACAGGCCATTAAATGGCACTGAGCAGTTGACAAAGGATAGCCAGCATGCTCCCCCACCCACTCTCCCTCTCTCTCTCTATTTCTTACTTGGACAGGCTGTTGCACACCCACGCATCGCTCCTCTAAAGAAATATGTAGAATCTAAAAAAAAAATAAAGTGTGGCGCTGTGATTCCAAAGCAGTTATTTATTTTGTGGTAGAAATAACAAGCTGTGCTTCTTTTCCAACCAGACCTGACAGTGACAAAAGTGGATCTCTTGCCTTTTGAGTTAACTCTTGATCTTCTCGACTCTGAAGGGGTGTCTTTGGACGTTTCCCCCAGCAAACCAAGGTTTTCTTGTAACATCTGTCCATATCTGACAGTGGTACAAGTAAATAATGAAAGAGAGTTGAGTGCTATTGTCTCCATCGCAGTCCCAGTCATGCACAACCCTCCCTCCTCCCACTTCGCCCGTACACAAGAGGATCGCACCAAGGTAAAGTGCAATTCTTAGCGCGCTACTGCCTGTGTAGTTCCCCCAAGTGGCCTTGGCAGCCTCAACATGATGGATGTTGTTTCAGATTGGGTTTCTCGCTACACTGATAAAGCAGCCTAGTCAAAACACATTCACTCGCAATGTAAGCAGATAAAGATAGTTGCAGATAATTAGAAGATTTGAGCTTTGCGTCATTTGTGGTGCCAACTGCCAAAGAACGGGGTGTGACGGATGACTCAAACAAGAGAATTCGGCATGAAGCCCGACAGCAAATGTAGCTGGTAATGACCAAAGTGTGTTTTTCAGATGCAGCTAATGAGCACGACCATTAGACATAAATGACATTTTAAAAACCTGGGGAGTAAGGAAATGAACAAGTACCCCAGATAGACTGCCTGTAGGCAGCAAATATGTGCAAGAGCATCTGGAGGATGCGGCAGTCAGTTCACACGGATGACCTGCACCCAGAGTGTCGAGGCTGTCAGTCATTTCGCTGCTGTTAACTGTGAGGACGGAGGCTCATTAC
Source organism: Sebastolobus alascanus (assembly GCA_916701645.2). Taxonomy (NCBI): domain Eukaryota; kingdom Metazoa; phylum Chordata; class Actinopteri; order Perciformes; family Sebastidae; genus Sebastolobus; species Sebastolobus alascanus. The sequence continues at coordinate 1,149,714 of CAKAOJ020000050.1, forward strand.
TGTACAGCGAAACTGTCAGAACCATTCGCCTCAATATCCACATGGTATCTCTGGGCCCTCATCCTCTGCGTTTGACAAATAATACTTTTATCGGTATATTATTTTAATTTTCTGATGAGCCCATTTTGCGTGGAAGTTTTGCCACTTTGGAAGCTTCCGTGGAGAGAGGTTTGATATAGCAGCTTACAGTTTGTTGGGATGTGTTGACTCAATCTTAACCTACATGCTGCATCTAGATAAGAAACCCAGAACAGAAATATTGCACAAAAGAATCCACCAGATGGATTTGTTTTCTTCTGTTTAAACAGTATCTCTCAAACATGTGCCACTAAATCCCTCGAATCTGCAGGCTTATGCTGCAACCAATCACTACGCACCATGATTGATTAGTCACCCATCTCTGGTTGAATGTGTGCAGATCAGGATGGAATCAGCTGCTGTAGTGTTTGGTTAGAGGTTTTAAATATGTAGTGGTTGTCACCCACTGTGAAGGATGGTGATGCTGATCGTTACATTATAATCTGAAACCTGAGTTTTAAGGGTTTTTTTTTTCTTTTTGCATTGTGGCTGCTTCAACACATCCTGACCAACTGAAGTAAATTATACATTGTAATTCAAATAAAAAGGTATTTGTATAAGATATTTGTAGGCTTGAACCTTTCCTGATAGTATTAGTTCAGTAAAATGAAGTTCTGTGCCCTAGTTAAAAGACATTCAGTCCTTGCTAATGTACTGTTTTGGACTCTTTAGGACCATTTCAGTCTTGGAGGTTACGAATAGCCCCCTACTTATGTAATAACTCATAATAATATAATAAATAAGAATTTTAATATTTAGCATTTTTGTGATTAACACGTGGTTAACGTTGTGAAACAGTTGCAGCAAAACCACTTATTTAGGGTTAGGAAAAACATCATCATTTAGGTTGATATAACTCAATATATAACTCAGGTTGGCATAAAATCACTCAACTTTTGGTTTCACATGGAACACGAATGCCGGTCCCCTGAGTAAAAGTCCTGTGTTTCTCTATTAATACTTTGTTCGTTGATGGGTGGCGCGGAATGGTTTACATTACAGTTAGTTGAAAGCCCGGTGCATCTCATGCATATGCTAAAGGGTGTCTTGTGCATCGGTATCACGATGCCGAGGGCCACTGCCCAAGTGTCCGTATTTGACCCCCTGTGAGTGAAACCAGGCTGGGCATTTGATAGCATTCAAAAGTAGAATTGCCAATATTTTGCCAAACAGACTGTTATTTGAACTAACAGCGTGCAGACAAACGCTAATAAACTAATGTTTTTTGTCACAGTCGCAGCCGAGCAAAAGCACTTGCTTCGACAGAGACGTTAGTATGCTGACAGCTACTGTTGTTGTTTGCCGAGTGGGTGACATTGTAGTGTAAAATAGAAATAATTGAATTTTCCAGGCTAATTTGTAATTTATTCGAGTTTTTGATCTATAAAGGAAACATTCAAGGCTGCAATCATCGTAAAAACATATGATGTATTTTATTTTTCTGATGAACAATTTCAGCCTGATGAAAGTGGTTAAAAGCACGACATGTGTTGGCATGGTGATAAGAAATTCATTACAAAAATCCCCACAAAATTGAACTTGATTTTGAACGTGGACAATAGAGAACATCACAATTTGTGAACATAATGTTTTTCTTTGGAACACTTCAGACATTTTGTCTTGTTCTTGTGAGCGTGAGTGGGTGTCTGTTTGTTTGTTTGTTTGTTTGTACGCTGAACTCTGGTTAAAGGATGTTTTCCTGGAGTCCCTGTATTGTATGCTATGATGCTATCATGACCTTCATGTATTCTCTTGGTATCTCTGAAGGTATTCTGAGGTGAGAGCTCTCCGTTGCTGTGAGTGTTGCATTGCGGGGGGTTGTATGATAAAGTGCAGATGAGATGTTAAGGTAAGGCCGTATGTGGGTGGCTGTCTCTCCGGTTGAGAATTTTCCTGGAAGCTACGGAGGTCACAGGGGAAAACGGGCTGCAATGAACATGCTCCTACCAACACAATGTTGGCAGTGAAATCCCATTCTTCTCTCTTCGGGAGAGATTATAACATGTATGATAGATCCACCCTACAATCCACAACTAAATCATTGTTTTAAAACTCTTTTTTTTTCAACAATCTTATTTTTGTAGTTCTGTAGTTTTGTCTTACTTGGTCGTCTTTTATGTTTAAAGGAACAGTGTGTAACATTTTGGGAGATCTATTGGCAGAAATGGAATATAATATTCAGAACTATGTATTCTTTAGTGTATAATCACCTGAAACTAAGAATCATATTATATTTTTATGTTTTATTGGTGAAATAACGTGACAAAATAAAAGAATGACATATGTATATAGAAGATAGAACGTAATGGACAGACATACAGACAATAACATAATTTAGTATATATGTAGTAATTTTGTAGTTCTTTGTTTGATAAAATATATGATATGAAAGATATATTTTGATGATAAAAATGATATCCCTAACATCCTTACTGAGATCTGGGAAAAATTGGACCAACAAGTCGCGGAACATAAACAAACAAACTCCAGAAGAGACTACAAAAAAATGACTGTGATGATCCTTTTCTATGAAGGGAGGAAGTTTGATTTTGAGTGTACAACCTATACTGAGTAAAATGTTGTCATGAGCACAAAAACAAGACCCAGGCTGTAAAACCTACAAACAGAATTTTCTATTGACTAAAGGTTCAGGTTGTTGCAGAGGAAGCTTTTTTCTTTTCTGAACACTTGATATAGTTGCATCCTTTACAAAAGCTCCACTTATGATCGCATGCTTGTTGAGATTTTGCAACGCCACACAGAAGATTATTTGCTTGAAAAAGCCCAATTTGTACTGTTTTTCAGCCGTGGGAAGTAACGAGAAATGATCCAGTAAAGAGCTTTTTTAGGGGCATTAGAGGTTTTGAGTTAAAACTGCATTTGGCAGCTTAGCACGTTGCCTCCAGCTCCAAATGGCAGCGGGAGGTAAATTGCTTGAAGGATGAACTTCAATGTCCAGGAGTTATGTAATGTGATGTTAGTAAACTGCGCAGTGTACACTTCATACCAGAGGACATGGAAGAGAAGAAGAAGAAAGACAAAAGATCTAATTGATGATAGTGTTCATTTTGTCAGCCATTTTCTTTTTTATTATTTTTTATTGGACATTTCAGTCAGTCTAGTCTGACCAAAACCAATAATGTCGTCATTTTGGTCAAACTTGGCTCACATAAGATTTTATCTGATCATTATCTGATGAGAAACGCAGGTTGAATGATTAAGAACGCAGCTTTGCAGGAAGTGTCTGGTCTAGTGATCTGATTAATATGAGGAATTAGGGCTGTCAATTGATTAAAATATTTAATTGTGATTAATTGCATGATTGTCCATCATTAATCGCGATTAATCACATATTAATCACACATTCTTTATCTGTTCAAAATGAACCTTAAAGGGAGATTTGTCGAGTATTCAATACTCTTATCAACATGGGAGTGGGCAATTATGCTGCTTTATGCAAATGTATTTATATATTTATTATTGGAGATCAATTAACAACACAAAACAATGACAAATATTGTCCAGAAACCCTCACACGTACTGCATTTAGCATAAGATATATGTTCAAATCATAACATGGCAAACTGCAGCCCAACAGGCAACAACAGCTGTCAGTGTGTCAGTGTGCTGACTTGACTATGACTTGCCCCAAACTGCATGTGATTATCATAAAGTGGGCATGTCTGTGAAGGGGAGACTCGTGGGTACCCATAGAACCCATTTTCATTCACATATCTTGAGGTCAGAGGTCAAGGGACCCCTTTGAAAATGGCCATGCCAGTTTTTCCTCGTCGAAATTTAACGTAAATTTGGAGCGTTATTTAGCCTCCTTTATGACAAGCTATTATGACATGGTTGGTACCAATGGATTCCTTAGGTTTTCTAGTTTCATATGATGCCAGTATCTTCACTCTTACTTTAAAACTGAGCACCTCTGAAAGATCGATTGCGTTAATGCGTAAAAGAAATTAGTGGCATTAAAACAAATTTGCGTAAACGTGTTATAATCGCATTAACTTTGACAGCCCTACAGTATAAGGAATACATCCAGATATGCAACCTGTTCTGATTTGCATATTTATTTTGAACCAACATGATTCAACAACTGGCCTGAGGGCCCAATACTCTCTTTAAAACTATTATAAAACAATGACAAATGTACAGAAACATAAAACGTTTTGAAACCAATGTTTTGGTCGCCCAAAGTACACAAAGACAAACTTGCCTTTTGAACAACAGAAATAAAAGTAGCGTCGCCCTCTGGAGCCCTGTAAGAATTGTCTTTTGTCATCCCCCATTCCTCTGTACACTCCTCCACAACAGAAGTGATAGACTGTGTGGGTGAACCATTTGCTTTAGGTTCAGGAGTATGTGTTCAGCCTTATTATCCTGGGAGTTAGAATAACAAGCACTGACAGCAAGACAAGAAGCTGTGAGCCCCTCTTTAGTCCATATATCTAAGCCAGTGGTTATTTTGTGTGCAATGGCCAGTTTGAATTTTTGCTTTTCGGTATTTGGTCCACCAGGTTTGTATTTTTGTATTTTGTTTTTCAGCACAGTCAGTCTTTTATCAATTTTTTCCATCATCATGAGGAAATCTTCCACTGTTCGTGGAGGGAAGGCTGTCCTGCCTATCCGTTGATCCATCGCCTCCTCTTTGTAACATTGTTCCTGTGAGTCTGGTTGTTGCTCTCTGTGTGAGAGATGAATTCACCTGGGACAGCTGGCTTCTGCTCTTTCCTGGGTGGTAGCTCTATCTGGAATCTAGGACGGAATAAATACAAAGATGTCAGGACAGATGCAACCTCAGGAAATACAAGTGTCCTCTCACACAAACACACACACACGCACCGTTCTAAACATCTTATTAATTTATGCATTTTCTTATTAATCTATTAACACAATTTACATGATGTGACACCACCGCCTTTATAGCTGGCTTAAAACAAAACTGTTAACGTTTCGTTAATCTACCACAATTCCTTTGTGGTGAGCCTTAATGTGTCTCTTCAGGTTTGTGGTGTTCTTACCAGCTATCTTTTGGCCACACTTCCACACGTAACTGTGACGTGACATCACCCACTTGTTTGTGGACTGCCGGTTTGAAGCCTCAAGTTTGGCTTTTTGGCTGTCGCCATCTTGTTTTTTTTGCAACCAGAAGTGACACAAGAGGGTGGATCTAAGTACAACCAAACGCTGATTAAGATTTGATAACAGATTAGACCAAACGCTGAAAACATTTTTAGGTGACCAAAATGTTACAATTAACGTCAACGAACAATTTAGTCATAGTTTCCGTTAACAAAATTAAAACTGAGATTATTTAGGAGGGATGGGACACTCAGTGGAGCCACAGTTAAAATTTCCGTGAAAATCTTTCCTTGTGTAGCCTTAAAATCTACTAACGCATATCCACTTATCACGTAACATTCATCATGCTATGTTCTGGAGTACTAATGAAGGATAAAAGCAGAAAGGTTAACTTTTGTATTATTATAATAAACAGTCAGTTAACTGTATTCCCCCCCCACATCCGCCCACCACAAAGCTCCTTTTTTAAACAGGGCCACAAAAACTGATTGAGGAGCACCTCGCACGATGAGGTCATCTCCACACATCCTTTGATCCCTCGATTCTTCATCTCGGAGGCAAGTGGCATATAAGAGGATCTATCTTTGTGAACGGTTTTGAGCCCCCAAAATTACAAACAAACTAAAGGCGTGGGATCGATAGAGTGTGTCTCACAGAATGATGAACTGGCACTTCAGAGGGGGAAAATCAATGTTGCGCTCCCTTTCTCTCCCTCTTCTCCTCTCTCTATCTTCTCTTTTGGTCCTAAACTCTCTTCACAGTCCTCACACTGCAGTGTTTAAGTGCGTGCGTGTCCACATGTGTGTTTCTCCAAGCGGGGTCTCTCACTGTGATTTAATGGTCCTTTGTTTCTTATTCCGTTTTAGCCTGGAAGACCCCTGCCACTTTGATGTGTGAGCACACCCACCAATAATGGCTCATAGGATGCGCAGTGGAAGTAAGTGCTTCTGGTCAGATTTACCGCTTTAGTGGTCCTCCTCCCTACGCTGCCCCTGTAAACCTCAGCTCATCTGATGCAGACATATTGATCAGTGCAACATGGCAATCTTTAAATCATAACATAGCACTTAACATGAAGCTGCCGAAGTGAAACCATCTATTTATTGCAACACATGCTTCAGACAGTTGACTGCATGGTGTTGCATTTTTATATCCCCCATATGTACAGTAGTGTTGGAGGCGAAGAGAACATCCAGTACAGAGCCTCTGAACAATAAAAGGAAGCCCATTGTATATCTTAAACATAAAATAAATAAAGTTCCCCAAGGGGAAAATTGGATTCCAAAAGCTCTGTCTGAAGCTAGAAATTAACCGCTGTACTGTGGCGATCCTTAAGGATCACATTCCCAAAAGGGAGACGCATTTTCCCGGCTTTGTCGACTTTGCTTCAAAAATGTTTTGTAATAAATAATCAAGGCATTATTCTCCAAGAAGTGAGAAGATGAATCGAAAGTTGTTTTTCTGTTGCTGCTTGTAAATGATAAAATAGGTACAGTGTTTGCTTTGAGATTGCTTCTCCCCGGAGAGGTGGAGTTATCCGATTACTGGAGTGTGATTATCTCAGTAGTCGGGGCTTTCACTAAGCAGAGGCTGTGGATCAGAGTGCATTGTCTGAATGGGGAATTTACACCAGTTCCCAGTGTACGTTTTCTCCGCGATGGATAAGTTTGTGTACTTTACCAGCACCAGTGGCAGGTAACCAATATCTCATCAACAATTGAATGGATTGCCATCATTGTGGTGACCAAAAGGTTGAAGCCCACTGACTTTGATGATCCCCTGATCTTTTCTCTAGCACCACCACAAGGTTTTTTTAGTGAAATATCTCAACAACTTTTCGGTTACCATCATAGACTAGATATAAGAAGTGGACGTAGTCACCGTGACGTCACCCATTGGTTTGTGGATTACTGTTTTGAAGCCAGAAGTGACACGAGAGGGTGGAGCTAAGTACAACTGAACGCTGAATAAGACATTTTTAGGTGACCAAAAATTAACTTTCATGAACTGATAACACACTGTGAAAGGGTTAAAGTTCTATAAAACACGGACAACGACCCAACCAGACAACGCCGTGGTAGCAACCTGTCAATCAAAAGGTAGCCACGCCCTTAAAACATCCCCTGCTTTATGGTCTATTTGACTCTAAATGGGACGTTAATTTACTAAATGAACATCATGCTGAATTGAAACTAGCGATTGAGACCATAAACTCATGTTTACAATGTTTACTGAGGTAATAAATCAAGTGAGAAGTAGACTCATTTTCTCATAGACTTCTATACAATCAGACTTCTTTTTGAGTAGTCGAGGAGTCGCCCCCTGCTGGCTGTTAGAAAGAATGCAAGTTTAAGGCACTTCAGCATTGGCTTCACTTCTCAGACCTGGAGGTAGCCCACTGATTACCATGAAACATGCACAGATACCCAACATACCCAGAGGACGAATCCTTGTTACATTGGTGATTATCTTATTTAGTGCCACCTGCAGGTCAACATTTGCACTTCTCCAGGGAAATATCTCAACTACTGGATGAATTGACACAACATTCTTTACATTCATGAGTCAAAGAAAATTAATTAGTTGATCCCCTGACTTTTCCTCTAGCGCCACCAGGAGGTTGAATTTGTAGTTTTGAGTGAAATTTCTCGACAACTACTGGATGGATTGCCGTGAAATTTTGTACCGATGTTCAGGCTCACCTCTGGATGAATTGTAATAACTTTGGTGATCTCTTAACTTTTCATCGAGCACCATCATCACGTCAAAGTTTCAGAACAAATAATTGCAAAACTACATTCCATCAGTTGTACTTTGAATTTAGTGCCAATTAGCAAATGTTCATTAAAAAAACGAAGGTGGTGAACATAGTAAACATTACACCTGCTAAACATCAGCATATTGTCATTGTAGGCGTGTTAGCATGCTGATGATAGCATACTCAAAGCGCCGTTGTGCTCAAGCCCAGCCTCACAGAGCCGCCATGGCTGTAGAGCCCATCTTATCTTGTCCTTTATTTTCTTACCCTCCACCAAAAGGCCGTTTCCCTACCTGGTGCACGCTCTTTGCATCACATTTTCTCTGTTTCCGTGAGCGTGTGTGTCTGTCGGCCTGCCTTGGGCGTTACCTGCTGGTGTGATGTGGGTGAGCACTCAGACAGACCATGTTGGTGCTGGAAGGCAGCGCCGTCAGCTGTGGAGAACTCTTCCTGTCAGCACTGCCTCGTGAAATTCAGGGCTGCGAGATGAAGCTTGAGACAGGTATCCATGTGGGGTGAAGGGGGTGGGGGCTAGAGGGGGGCAATCAATCCATCTACCTACCTTTATACCTATCTATGCATCTACCTCTCTATCTATCTACAGAATCTATTTGTCTCTGTTTCTTTGTCTTATCTGTCTCCAGGGGTGCAGTTTGGGCTGGCAAGATGCTGTGTGTCAGTAGTGAAATATTCATAGTACGTGCAGGGAGTTTGACGAGCCGCTTTGACACCTCCAAACTCTCCTCCCTCATTTCCATTTCCTCCCTGGCTCCAGCACGTTACCTCACAGCTCCCCCCGATCTGCCGTTCAGCTCCGTACTGTATGTTCAGTACAGTCATGATGAAAAGAAACCCACGGCACATAACAAAGAGAATGGGATGTTGAAAAAAAAACCTGCATATCCACGGGAACATGTTGGCTGAAAAGCTTTCATTTGAGCATTTATTACCATTCTGTTGAAGGCTTTCAAGCTAAAACTGGCACCTTACTGTATGCTCTTTAAGGTCCTGTTATAATGAGAACACTCACTCTAAATATGAAATTAATGGAATCTCGGCTGCTATATATGTGACTTCCTACATTTCCCGGTGTGCCAATCAACATCCCCCAGAGAGCTCAGCTGGATTTCATCTTTAAGAGAATGTTATGATAATAGCATCAACCAGAGAGGTAGTGTGCTCGTGATAAAAGCAAGAATCTGACTTCTTACTGAGAACGTGTTGTTCCTTGTGGCTGCATTGTAATCTGGTGTATTACAGCTGGTACCTCTGCTTCTTTTAGTGTGGATTTTTCCTGGTTGACATTTGAACATGGGTGCATATATTGGCTAACCTGACGCACCAGATGCTTTGTTACACAGAAACATTTGAGTAGTCGTCATTGGAAACTGATTGGAAAAGGGCAGGCACACAAACCGTGTCTGGTCAGTCTGTGAATTTGTGGCTAAACTGTTACACAAATAGTCAGTGGTCAAGTTTATAATGTTAAAAACCCTCTTGTGGAATGCATGTGATTGGTCGCTGGTTTTCTGCTTGCTGTTTCAAACAAGAGACAACATGGCGGCCTGCTCGTAAACATTCAATTATTCCGTCTAAATAATCCACCAAAATCTACTTCTGAAAACATTTTAAGCGAGAAATAGGCGATTCCACTGCTGAATCTCATTTCATTTTAGAACTATCGCCTAGTTTGACACCTTGGTCCAAGTTTCGTGAGCCCGACACGTCGCACTGGACGGGCTCAGTTGAGATTTTACTTTATGCAACTACAGACCCTCTCCAACTTTCCGCAACACAGCATTCGCACCGGTGAGTGGAATCGCTGACACCCCCCCTTAGAACATAAACAAAGGAATGTTCCCGCCTTTTCATTTTGAAAGAGCAACGGCCAATGAGGAAACTCCAACACTCGGCCGACCAGTCGTGTAACTTCATCACTCAGTTAGTCACTCAGTGACAGACTTTTGCATTTGTAGGGCTGGCGCTCTGCGGTCCAGCAGAAATACTTGGCAGGCGATTGGATGAACCATCTGTCCATCAAACTCTTGCTGAAGCCAGTCGGGAGAAGAGCAGAAACATGTTTTCCATCGAGAAAAGCCTTCAGTGCCGTTCTTTGCTCTTCTATCAATGAAGAAATACTCTCCAGTTCTGATAGAACAGATACCTTTGCAGCATCTACGCTTACCTCTTCAGGAGCCGCCATTGATGTTTAGAACCAACAGTCACCTCTCCGTGTCATCACATCACGCACACATAAACCACGCCCGCAGCTGCCAGTAGCTCCTCACAGGATGCTGATTGTACCGGTCACTGGCTTGCCAGACACAACGCATTATTTGCAGCCTGACGAGATGGATTTTCATGTGATATGTGATCCTGCGAGTCTCTTGTGATATCGCAAGAATCCAGCCACCGTGCAAGGTAATATAACGGTGACTCTGGAAAGAGTTCCATAACACCAAAAACTTGACAGTTTTTGGAACAATTTCTGCTTTCTAACTCCATTGTAATCCATATCTTCACATAGCGTCCTGTCATCTAAGTTTCAGACAAGTATCCCTGGAAACCAAAACAGGCCCAGAGATTCAAGAAAAAATTGTTTCTTATATGAAGAATTCCTGCAAGAAGTTTAGAGATAAAAACAGTTTGCATGGTTATTTTCATAGCATTTCATATTCTTCACTTCTCATGCAGCAATTTCACCCCATAGGAATTAAGTCAATATTGGACGATTGTCTTCCGTGGATGGGTGTGTAGCATGTCAGACTTTCACCTCTCTTACAGACATGTAATTTATGTGGGCGCTTTTATCAACAGTAACCACGATCTTTCCATAAAAAGTGTTGTAGTTGCCTAATCCTATATATGCCCAGTGCCACCCCATCAAGTTGTCAGCCGTGTTGTCTGTTTGGAGAAAAGGTGGGATGGGACACTTCATTTATCATGTAGTCCTTTTTTTGAAAATATGGAGTTAAAGTAAAAATAGATTTCAGCAGCTTAGTAGTAGAACATCCTTACATGTCAAAAGCAGAAAAGCTGCTGTGTTGACAGCAGACCTGTTTACATCCAAGGCTCCAGCAGTGAGACAGCATTGATCAGCTCCTCGCTATCTGCATAATTCTCAGCATCGTGCTGCAACAGAATGATTAGCCTCGGGGAAAAAAGTAAACAGGAGAGGGTAAAAGTTGCAAATCATCTTTCTCATTTTACTTTTCTGCAGCCTCCCTCCTAAGTCATCATCACAGAGCCGAGGCCTCTATCTCCAAACTCTGCAGAAATATCAATATGGATTTAGGAGCCTCCCTGAAGCAAGGTCCTCAGCTAATTAAATCTGTAATCACTTTGTACTGTAAAAACACAAGCAAGGGAGGAGGTGAAGAGGGGGGGGGGCGGTTTAAATGAGGGCCAGTGGAGTTTTATTTAACAAAGACAGCTAATTGGGTCAGAGCTCTTTATCCTCGTAAAGCACAGAGGTTTCCTGCCATCCAGTCGGACCGCTTACGGCTCTTTGCTCTCAAACACAGTGAGACGGGGAAAGAGAGGTAACACGGAAGACGGAGCAGGGCCGCTGTTGTCAAGGCTACGGCAAACAGGTATTTTATATCGTGTCTTTAGGGGTTTGAAGTCAGTTGTACGATGAGGAACTTTCCTCTGAATCCTACTACTTAGTAGGATTCAGAGGAAAGTTCCTCATCGTACAACTGACTTCAATCCTTCTGAATCCTACTACTTAGTAGGATTCAGAAGGGCTCCATGCAGAGAGTGACGAAGGTGCTACAGAGATGTACAAGTCCATGAACTCCTTCCATCTTCCATCTCAAGAGGAGGGTTCATTCGAGCAAGGTGTGACGTGCATGAATGCGATCCTACTGCTGTCGTGTCCAACTCCCATCACACAACCTTCCTTTGCCTCCTCTGTATATATGTATAAACAGTCTGTCATGGGACTAGCAGAAGGTAATGTATCATATAAGCACTTTGTACAGTGTCTTCAGTATATTCTCTAATATTCAGAGTTTTTTGAATATTGGTAGTGTAATCTGACTTGTAATGTTGGACAAAAACAGCCAGGGTCCATTAGGGAAAGTAAAAGTAGTTCATTTCTGTATTTGAAACAGAGAGGGGCATTTGGAGTGTGAATATGTCGTTTTTATTTCATTTTTATAGGTTTATTTGTTTATTTAGCTTATACCTAATTGTGAGCATGGCTCAGTCTATTTCTTGAAAAATCTGATACTCTGTAGTCCATGTTCTTTCAAAATTGTACTCAAAACTTGCAAATTTGGTACACACAATTAATGACTATGTACTCAAAACTTTCTATTTAAAGTTACTTTGAGGAACTTTTAACTGGTTATGAAACAGCCTCAATGTAATACTGATGATTCTCTATGACCTACATAAGTAAACAAGACCATCAGCGAGAATACTGGCTATTTCTATAAAGTTATTCTTAATGCTTGTAATTGGTGCCACCTGGTCCGATTCCGCGCAAAATCTTGCAGGTTCACCAGAAACTCCTTCAGCTCAGACCCCCAGGGAAGGGGGGCAAGGGAGAACCAGAACCAGGACTGAGCGGGGCAGACTGTCTGACCCTGCTGCAGTAAAATGAGAGGTTTTCTAAAGGGACTCTGGTGCTCGGAAACACTACCGCTTTTGTCCGCAGGGACCGCCAAAATCAATATTAAAGTTCCTCGCAGTAGCTTTAAGTACAAAGAAAAGGTGTGGCTCACTTCCTCTTTCTATTAACCAATCGAAAGTGATAATTCTTTGTGTTGGCTGTTGGTCAATATTGAATACCTATTTAGTGAAAGGTAGACAGTTTAACATAAGTAAAATATGAATTATTTGCAATATATGTTACAGGAATGGCTGCAACAGCAATATTTAACAATTTTTCCACCACAACATATGTTTAGCTTGCTGATGGCAATTGTATTGTAATAGATAGTGTAATAATGTAATAATAAGATTAATGTGAATTAAAGTAATATTTTCAAATCCACAGTATGCAGTAAAAAGCTGGTGATTTCATAGCCAATATTTATTAACTCTGTTCAGCAATGCTGGTTTACTTTATATAATATTTCAGCAAGCTGTCTGCTTCTCTTTATACTGTATATGCACAACTGTGAGCATTATCTGTCTTAAACTGGCTATAAATTGATTCATGCTCGATTATCAAACTCATCCATTTTCCAAACGGAGGTGTTCTAGATTTGTTTAGGTGCAGCTCTGTTCGTATAAAACAGAATTTCTTACTGCAGTTAACTTCAATAATACACAGATGTTGTTTTTTCCACCTCAAGTAAATATCAGTTGACAGTTTTTAGGCTTGTTCAGATTTTTAATCCAGATTTAGAGTTTTCTACTCATTTCTCTGTTGAAGCAGCCGCAACTTGCTACACATTAGCACTAACTGAATTAAAATAAAATAGACACTTACAGTAGATTCAGAGCAGGAAAAAAAATTACAACAATATAAGTCATTAAGATGTGAAACTTGTCGCGGGCTGTGCACATTACATCAACAAACAGCCTCCATTTAGAGTAAATAGTGGCAGAGCGGACAAACACTTCATTAAAACTTCACAGAGAAGACAAATGAACAAAAAAAGAGGGGAGCGTCGCCAGGGTTGCCTCATTACTCCCTCTCTTTTGCCTTTGAATTTTAAAGCCAACGGAGTCGCTGTGTATCTGCGCTTTCTCTGTGAGCTGCAGCTCCGAGGTGGTGACCTCGCGCTGCCTCCATCCTCTGTGTTACTCACATTTGTGTCTGTCCCCGGGGCTCTTCGTCTAAAGAGCCCGGGCTGAAGAGGCAGGCGGGCCAAACACAGTATGGCGGGGTTAGCCCGGCCCTGGAGAAATCTTCACAGCGACCTGATTTCTTTCAGTTGCTCCCCATATTCCCTAGATCTTCCTCTCGTATTCACCTGATCCTCTATCACAGCCATTTTGTGGGGGAAATCAGTGAAACTAGAATAAGATTACAGAGTCCAGTTGCGTAATTGCGGATAGCACCAGGCCGTCAGGTGTCCCCGCAGATTTTTGTTTAATCTGGCAGATAATTGCATCCATTATTAGAAATGATGCGTAACGTCTGGTTGTGACTGTTTCCATGAATCCTCATCAAAATTGCATATTTTCCGATATCAGTGCGATAGCGATGCGTTGAGGAGAATCTCTCATCACAGCTTGTCATATTCCTCTCGCAGTTAATATTAGTGATTGGTCCCCAAGTCACGTTCAGCCCCATCTTTTCATTCCAGCATCTGGATTTAATTGGTGCTACGCTGTAAAGCCACAGCTGCTCTGCCTGTTAGGACAATAAATTACCCCAATTAGGAGTCGAACAAAAGAGGCTGTCTGACACCGAAGCCCGCCGCCATGCCTTGAGATTGGAGTGCGATGGAATGAGGCTTCTCGCTGACATGAAGCCGTACGAAAAAAACACCTGCCCCCATCATCCCTCTGATCAAAACTCAGTTCCAGTCCAGCGGATATATAGAGCGGGGGGAGATTGCTTTGCATGGCCTGCAGCTCGCTATAGCCTCAGTCGCGGGAGCTTGCGGTGAACAACTGAAATAGGAAAAGCATCACTGTGTTGAAAATCAATGAAAGGTATGGTGGAAGGCGTGTAATTGCTGGGCGGATGATTAATTGGTGTTTGGATGATGAGTTGTGGATACATCCAGGTTTTCTGGCAGCCGCCTGCCATATTGATGGCACCGGTAATGAAGGCAATAATGAGGGAAGGTTTAGGAGGATGTGGAATGGGAGGAACAATAGGAACATCTGTGCCTCTCTACAGTTAGAGTATAATTGAGACCATATTTCATTTTCCTCTTTGAAAGCTAGCCCTAGTATACTCGCTCTCTGAAAGATGAGACATATTTATTTGCCGCTGTAACACATTCAGCAGCTTTAGCGGCTCAGGTGGTCTACCTTTGAGGGGAATGTAGGGTAGCCACCGCCGTGATGACGGCCTCCGTCTTGATCAGCACTCCTTCCACGTCCCGGCCCGACCACGCCATCCCTTTTGTCTCGCCACTTGCTGTGAACACGCCATTAAGCCAGGCAGAGTTTGACAAGAAAAAATGAAGTGTGCTATTTCCTGTGGCCTCGAGTGTCTTCCTGAATAATGAGCGCATCGCCTGGACCCCCCCCCCCCCCTTGTCCCTCCCACTCCCTGCCATTGGTTTTACTCTCCCCCTTGAAGTTCCAGTCTGCTGAGAGAGTGAAGGGTCTTGTCTCCGAGAAAAAAAAAAAAAAAGCGGTCACACAAGACCTGTCAAACTAAATCTGGAAAACCCAGAAAAAGAAAGAGGATTAGATGAACGAAGTGGATTTTATTGATGAAATCCTCATCTCATGTCACGGTATTAGAGAATGCAGAATAGGGCACGCTGTATCTGAGAAAAAATACGTTGTGATGCAGCATCACGAGATGCAGACAGATGCAGTTGTGTTTGCCAAATTAACTGGCACTGTTTCCCATATCTCACATATTTCTTTGCTTTTTTAAACACGCCGAATGTCTCAGCAGCACTACTGGATCACAGCACAACGCTGCCTCACACGGCAAACCACTGAGAAGAAAGGGAAGCTCCAGCGCTATTTCCTCGCCCGGCCTTATTTCTCCCAATTACCAGCGTGTGAGAAAACAGTCTGACACGACTGACCTCCTCTCGGAGAGCTGTGGTCATGACTGGAAGGCTCTCCCTGCTTATTATGACAGAAGTGTTATGGTAATGGAAGGAAAGTCTGCGCCGCGGCGATAGCACTGCAGGAACGGATAGCCTATTATCCACCACTGTGTGCTGGTAGTAATGGCGAGAGAGAGGGCATCCTATCTGTTATGGTGATGATGCATTTTAAATGGGTAGTGCCTATTATATATCAGTTGATGATAATGGCACAAGAGAGCATCCTCTGGGTTATGGTCATGGTGTCAAGGAAATGGTGAAAAGGTCAGTGCAGAATATACAGTAGGCTTGTCCTCGACCAAAGGAAAAACACTCTTACGATTTTGTCAACTAACCGATTAGTTGATTTAATCAACAGATCTGTAAAACTGAGTTTCTTCACAAAGAATCACACAAAAGCAACATTTAAAATCCTGTGTTTACCAGAGATGTTCTCATAAGTTTCTTGGAAATAAGTCATTCAGCTTGAAAAAACATAAAAAATGGCTAATCAACTAAAGAAATCTTCGTGGACTAAGACTAAAACAACCAATTTGTCGACTAATCGACTAAGAGGAGGCAGCCCTAATATACTGAGTGTATGTGAGAAATTAGGGCTGCACAATTAATCCAATATTAATCGCGATCAGGATTTTGGGCTTCCCACAATTAAGTGAACATGAACGCCTGTGATTGTATCATTTAAAATGCGTGCTCCACTCATAGTAAACTCAGCTGCATAAATCAAGCGCTTCCTAAACTAACATCCAGCCACCAGGGGGCGATTGACATGTTTTGGCTTCACTTTTGGGGCGCTGTCATGCCCGCTGTGTGCGCACCCTACAGCCAGTGAAAAACTTTCCTGAATGTTTCGGCTGCAGTCCGGAGTAGAAGAGTCATATACTGAATATTATATTACTCGTTTTAACCAGTGGGAAACCTCCGGTTCTGAAAAGTGAAGCCAATGCTGAAGTACCTTAAACTTGCATTCTTTCTAATAGCCAGCAGGGGGCGACTCCTCTGGTTGCTAAAAGAAGTCTGATTGTATAGAAGTCTATGAGAAAATGAGCCTACTTCTCACTTGATTTATTACCTCAGTAAACATTGTAAACATGAGTTTATGGTCTCAATCGCTAGTTTCAAGTCTTCTTCAATACAGCATAATGTTCATTTAGTAAATTATGGTCCCATTTAGTGTCAAACTTTAACCCTTTCACAGTGTTTCTTCAGTTCATGAAAGTTAATATTAACATTTTGGTCACCTAAAAATGTCTCATTCAGTGTTCGGTTGTACTTAGCTCCACCCTCTCGTTTCACTTCTGGTTGCAAAAAACAAGATGGCGACGGCCAAAATGTCGAACTCAAGGCTTCCAATGGGTGATGTCACAGTGACTACGTCCATTTTCTATGTACAGTCTATGGTTTTAACAGAGAGCAGACCGGCAAAATGAAAATGCACTGAATTGAAATGAAGAAGAACAATATTTCAAGTGTTATTTTGATGCAAAGACTTGTACATTAGCAGGAACGTTGCACAACATGGAAGCAGTGCTCCGATTATTTAAATGTGAAAGTGCAATAAAAATATGTTGTCCCTAAAATCATCGAATAACCGTGATAAATAATCATCATGTCAATATTGATCAAAATAACAGTGATTGTCATTTTGGTCATAGTCATGGAGTCCTATGATAGATTGAATGAAAGGAGTGTCAGGCTTTTTCTCTCTCTCTGTTGTAATAATGATGGGCCAGCACATGTGTTCAAAGAGCGTGAATATCCAGGGAAGGAAGACAGTGTGTGTGTGTGTGTGTGTGTGTGTGTGTGTGTGTGTGTGTGTGTGTGTGTGTGTGTGTGTGTGTGGCCGGATGCGCGTGCGTATGATAAACAAGAGCCACGCAGTAGAAAGGGAGCCTTAGTTAGCTGTCTGCTTGGCGCTTCGCCGCCCCTGTGATGTATGGTTATGGCCCATCATCTCTAGCCAATTACCCTGCCTCAGTGTGGGAGCGCCGCGCCTTCCCATCACAGCCGTCAGTGTCTGAGCGCGGAGAGAGAGAAGGCGACAGTTAACGTTCCTGGACATCCCTGGCAAAGCGCTGTTTTCCTTAGGGGGGCTCTGGAGATTCATCTTCAAAAGTAAGCCACTGGGTAGAGGAGTCTGCCGAGTCTACAGCTGCTCTGGGAATTGGAGGCTTGTTGACTGTGTGTATCTGTAGGTGTGTGTGTGTGTGAGTGTGGGTGCTGTAACTTAGCACAGTATGTATGCAAACTTTGTAAATCTCCTACGCACTCTTGTGTTGTTTGCATCAACGTGGTCCTACGCACTCTTGTGTTGTTTGCATCAACGTGGATCACTCACAGTTCGATGTGTGCACGCGGTAAGAAGCTGTAAATGATGCGTGGTCATCCCATGTTACAGCTGTGAAATAACCTTGGCATATGTGTTCTCTTTGTCTCCCAGATACAGCTGAGGCAGACGTGTTCATGTTTCCTGTTCAGGCCATCCAGCAGACTCTCTCCCACAAACACATCTGACTTTTTTACAAGGTAATCTTCTTCTCTGTCTTTCTGCATCACAAAAATGTGCCATTGTACTAAATTATACTTTTTGTCTAGTTCACAGTAGCTGCCTCAGATTGTTTTTCCATAAAACGTTCTCCTGCAGAGACGTGACATTAGAGAAGGTAAACCGAATCAAAGTCGCAGCGCAACAGCCATGAAGACTAATTTGCTTTTAGCGGGGAGCTGCTTTTAACCCTGTTGACACTGACGAGGAGCTCGACTTCATCTCGGGGAATCCTTAAACTTCATATTTGGATGATTCTTTAGTGAAACTGAGAATACAGAGTGGTTTATATTTTTATTATTTTTTTTCTTCCTGGCTCCATATTCACACACTGTGACAGATTGAAACTGCAAAGCTGTGTTTGTGTTGGCCAGACGAAGGAGCGCTCCTGCCCAGAGGGTTTATCAGGGAGAGAAAATATTGACCGCCAACAGTTGCACTTTGGTGGTGTTATTGCTTTTCACACTTGTGTGATACAGACAGCGGTCGCCAAGCACAACAATTGTAAACCCGCAGCCATATTGACAGCCGCATTGCTCTTCTGTGCAGGGCAGCATATCCAGCTTATGGTGTTTACTTTTTAGCTCATTTCACCAAAGTGCTTTTGCAGACAAATAATATAAAAGTGCTGGAACGAGGTGAGAAGGAAAGGAAATACTTACTCGCTAGGTTTTAGACACGAAACCCACAGGGGCCTCTAAATTTCCTTCTAAATTAAGACTACAAAACACACTGACAAAACAGCAGCAGAATGTGTGTGTGTGTGTGGGTTGTGAGACTCTTTATCAATATGCTGTAGCACGTCACTTGCTCAGGCAGCCTCTGTGATTATTGGTTAGGTGAAGTCAATTCATCACCTCAATATTAGAGGGTATAACTGACATATCGGCTATCACTGCAGCTCTATCAGGCCCTCGTTATTGTAATTATAAACTCACCAATATCACATTTCAATGTTTATTTGTTTGTTAAAGCAAGAAGTAAGACTTCTGCTAATGACTTGTATTGTGATTATATGATCATATTGTGTTATTGTTTTACAAAATTCCAAGCAAATTGTAGTTGAAAACTCAGAATCAGTAACGGCAGTTTTTTTGTTTTATGTTTAAAGAGTTTTGTTTGATGTAAGGAATAACAATGGACCATTGCAAACCAGTTTAGTTGTTTTATATGTGATTCAGCATACATTTCTTTGCATTTTTTTCTATCTTGAGTTAACCACATGGCATTGTGTGTTTTTGCTAGCATGATACGAGGCTGATACGAAACATATTTTTGGACATTCAATGTGGTTTGCAGAAACATACAATGCCAACATTTTTTATGGCGACTGGGATGCATGAATACTCACTAAAACTCAGAGGCCTTTTTGGTCACGCCGGCCCGCTGTTAGTGTCCCGTGTGAAACCAAAAGTAAACATTGACTTTACGCTTGATACGTAACGTTACGAAGAAAGTCAGCTAAGGATGGTTGATGTTTATTGACGGTAGTTACGTTATTGCAGTTGTTAAGTTATGTTGTTACATTATTATTTTAACAGAAATCATGATGTCTTTAGTAGTTTTGTTGCCTAAACCTAACCAATCGTTTCACAACATTAACCACGTGGCACTGTGCGTTTCTGCAAGCGTGATACGAGGCTGTTATGAAATGTATTGTTGGTTCAGAAACATCGACATTGAACGTATGCCGTGATTTGCAGAAATGTACAATGCCAACATTTTTTTCTGGCGACTGGGTTGAACCAAATATAACAAATAACAAAGTGCCAATATTGGCTCAAATATTATAATTATCATAAAGTATTTTTATAATTTAATTTAAGGGAGCAGATTGCAAGTACTTAAGGAGATAGGATTTTGCATACATTTGCCAAATGGTGATACTGTACATGAATATCAGAATAACATTGGGTCTAGTATTGTATTATTTCCAACTGTATTGCCCATCATCATAATAGACAAAGGTTTGGCAATGTCTTGTTTTTCTGTATTTAGAGGGGGTTCACTGTTTTCTGTGCCCCCATAGAGGAACTCTGCAACGCTAAACTGCTGTAGCTGTTTTCGTTTTCCTAACCTATAACATTTTTAAGTGGTGCACTCCAGTGAATGAGACGTTTGACATTCTGAAACGGCGGGGACTTGAAACAGCTTAAATCAGGGATCGAGGTGATCCTCCACATTCTCATCTGCTTCAACGGCGTGCCAATGTGGGCGTGCATTAAAGATTCATGCAAACAGCTGTTTCTTCTACAGGACAGCATGGCTCAGAGCGAGGCTGTGTGCTTGGATTTCAAATCAGGGAAGCCTGGAGGAAGCTGGGTTTTGAAAGAACATGGCATACAGTGCAGGCTACTGTATGAGGGCAGGAAGTTAACACATGCTTGTCAAAAGAAAAAGGCGCAGCTAAAAACTGATAACACATCACATGAGACTAGGAGAGCTAATAATTCATGTAGGCAAGAGGATAGT
Organism: Sebastolobus alascanus; assembly: GCA_916701645.2. Lineage (NCBI taxonomy): Eukaryota > Metazoa > Chordata > Actinopteri > Perciformes > Sebastidae > Sebastolobus > Sebastolobus alascanus. The sequence continues at coordinate 1,170,364 of CAKAOJ020000050.1, forward strand.
CTGACGATCAGCTGAGAGTCACATCTTTGAAATTAATGTGATTTACGGACGTCTCTTTCCTAATGTGAGTCTATGGGAAAAAGTCTTTTTGGGCCCAATGGCATCACGTGACAGACACAGAAGTTGTAATTCCACCATTTGGCTTCTACTAAAGTTGGCATCAACGACCGGCGCTCTTCCTGGGGGGCTTGGGGTCAGCTCTACTTCTTCATCCTCTCATGTTGGACTGAGGGCAGACTGGACGCTACAGTGACTCACTATCACCTCTCGAGGAACAAGTGGTATTATAAGACAGAACGGGCCGGGGCTAGCTAGTTAGCATCCTCCTTTCAGTAGATATCCCTGCAACACAATACATAGACGTCTTTGACATGACGTCAACACTGTAACCTCTTCACATTCTTATCATTCAGTTCATTTTTTGAATGTTTTAAACCAAAATTCTGGCCAGATCTCACACATTGCATCTTTAACACACAGTGAGTCAGTGAGTAAACCGTATCAGTGGAAGCAGTTGATCGGAGTCAAATTAGTCGTTTCCATTCAACACTTTGACATTTTCCTAAAGAAGCATGACTGTTGAATTGTGAAGCACCACCATCAAAGAAGGCTTTAAAGAAAGGTTTACTGGAGCTGACATTTGTATGCTATTTCACGATGGATGCGGTGATAATATACGCCAGCTCCTGACAGCCGTGCATCCAGTGAATGCAGAGGCTGAGTTATGTATGTTAGGTATGAGCAACATATTCACAGCATGTAGCTGCCATCATCCTCTCCCCCTCTTCTGCCCACGTGCACTCTGACTCTCGTGTTTACTCACATTTGTTCTGTCTCATTTTCACCGTCTCTCATGTATCCTGATACGCTCTCTCCTCCTTCGCTCCAGTGTCTGGGGAGACTGAGGGTATTGTTGCAAGAAAAAAAGAAAAAAGCCTCATTAAATATCTACATCTGTGCTGCATTAAGATGGATTAAACACACAGATACAGCTGAAATCACGAGGTTTGTGTGTCTGTGATGATCTCTAAGAGTGAATAGCTCTCTCTCCTCCACTGAGACAGGCCACGACCTCCTCACAGGAGCTTTGCAGTGACCATTTGAATGGTAATGGGACAGGTTGATTGCCAATTTACAGCCCAAACAAAAGCATTGCCCCACTGAATCAAAGGACAGCTCTGTAATGACAAACGCAAACAATACGGCGAGCTCCGACCAAATCTGCTGTTTTCCCTCCTTTTCAAAATTATACTCTCAATCACAGCGTCTGGAAAAAAAAAAGATTGAAAACAGCAGCAGCTAAAACTTAAAAAAAAAAAGTGTTTTCACCTATCTGCACAAAGTCGCACCTCGCTTAAAGCCGCCCGCCATGCCGAATAATGCGAAGGCGAGCTATTCCTGCTAGATATCGCAGTAATAAGCAGATGAGCCCCTTCAGAAATAACAGCTGGTTGTGTTTTTCTAATGGTGAGGCTCCATCACCGCCCGTCACTCCTCGTTCATCAGCAGCTGTTAGCCATGCATCCTATGTAATTGCTCTCACTCTGCCACGGAGCGCCATTTTTCGCCCGGCACTCATCAGTTGGATGAATGCGTCATAATAATACAAACATTACGGTAGTTAAGTGCAATTTCTGCACGTCTTTGCGAGCAACTCGATGGCTGCTGTTGACGGTCGGCGGGCTAGATAGCTGGTTGTTTCTGTTGAGGTTATGAGCAGCGGATAGTCACTTTGCTGCGTGGGAGCTACATCCTGAACACAATATCTGTTTTTCACACTGGAGAGTGGTATACTGTATGCTGAGGATTTCTAAATGACGGTAGTTAATTACAGCAGGTTTTTTCCCATCATCTGAAATTGTGTTACCTTGACTGATCTCTTTGCTTTTTATGCATCTTGAATTGCCGGGGCATTCTAACATTTTTTTTCTCCCAAAATTCAGTCCCAGAGTAAAAAGACTCATTTTCTAATTAATTTTGAACTGTACAAGGGGGATGCAGAGCGTAGAATACAATATGCTCTGTGGGTTGGCAGCCTTTTCTACAGTCCTAATCACAGCGGACCAAAATTACCTCCAAATCTTAAGAAGATTTGAAGAATAAGAAGAGTTTTATGAAATATTGTCTGCTGTCAGTCTGACACATTAACACTTGGTGTGGTCAGTCACTCAGAACCACAGACTGAGGGCTTCTGTCCAGACTCATTACCCACTTTCAACACAGAGAGAAAGGCAATCACGGTCCATCACATCCCTTGTTGCTACCATATTTTTACTTTCTTACCTCCCTTTTTTCTAAAGGAGAAATCCCTATTCTTATGATAAAGTTATGTAAGGTCATTTTAAGAAGTTCATACCTAAAACAGAAGGAGAAGAAAAAGTTTAAGGCAAGTGGGCACCGAATTCTACAATAAATAACATAAAAATGTAACATCTCCAAGTGTGAGCCTATTGATCCCATGAAACCTGCAGGATGGGGGGTGATCCCGACCGACTTTACTGTCTTTCAGAGGCTGTAGCAGGTTTCAGTTTTAGAGCTCGAGTGAAGGTACCGATATAGAACAAACATGGTACCAACCATGTCATACTAAGGAAGGAGGCTAAATAACGCTCCAAACTTAGACTAAATTTTGGAAAAACTGGCATGGCCATTTTAAAAGGGGTCCTTTGACCTCTGACCTCAAGATATATGAATGAAAATAGGTTCTATGGGTATCCACAAGTCTCCCCTTTAGAGACATGCCCATTTTATGATAATAACATGCAGTTTGGGGCAAATACCATGCAGTTTATTGAATGCAGTATAAATGTGTTATTTTCTCCTTTTCTAAAATTGTGTATTTGAATATTTCTGAATACTGGGGTCCCTACAAAGTCTTAGAATTACATAAATTGGGTATCACTGTAAAGCTGAGACTCTTGTGGATCCAATGAGCCCAACTGTATTCATGTGTGATGATGTTGGTCCCCATAGTAACCATTTCATTGTACTGAGACCATTTTTTGATACTTGACCTCACTGTATAAAATGACCTGTGCTGACCTCTAGGATAATCACAGCCTCATGAAACTTTACAGCCACAAACTAGAGACCTAGAGCATTCAGAGGATGGATGGCTTTCCTAACTAGATTGACAATAAGGGGGTTTCTGAGCAGTTTCCAGAACAGAATTGCTCACCATCCAATCGCTGAAAAATACTTGAAAAATTCTTGCAGAAATCTTCAATTGTCAAATGTTTTATATGCCAAATCACAGCATGGCTTTTTCTATGGTGTTCCTCTTAATGTGGGATTTTGGAGGGATTATTGATAATTTTTATAAACTCTTGAGTGGTAAAAAATGGTTAAATTTAGCACCAAATCTGTGTAACAAATGGTATCAACCCAAAAATTGCTGCAACAACTTATGAGACATAAATGAGCATGGGGATAGAAATCATAGACTACTTAGCGCCTGTCTCTTTAAGCAACCCTCCTGGAAAAGCCCAGTCTGCTCTGATTGGCTCGTGAGAAAAATATGGTGCACCTTTGCAAAGGTAGTTCTCAAGCTGTGGGCGATATATTGTAAAGAGCCTGCATGTGACATAGGAAGGGGAGCCAAATCTGAATGGCTTGTTGAATCATGTATTCTGATCCAGGCATCCCACAAAAAACTGACTGGGTTGTTTTATTTCACAGTTTGTGGGTTGGTTGGAACTCCAGATACCCAAATGTATGAGCACAAGCACTGAAAATGTGAGTTTTTCATGATATGTGCCCTTTAAAGGGTGAATTTTTCCTTCAAAGTTTGGAGGTACACCTCAGAGATGTGTAAAGCTTCCCCCTGGATTGTTGATACGACACCATCTTTGGCTTACACCCACATGGTATTTCTCTGCAAGCTGGAAACCCACTCAGCATTCTATATTTCTCTCGTTCTGGTGTGAGAGGAGACTCACGGCGCCGACCCCACGGGATGTCGATTCCCACCAATGCTCGTGGACTTACTGTAACATTTTCGCCCCAGTGTCAGGGAAGAGGAGAGGAGAAGCAGAGCGAGAGAGAGAAAAGACTATGAGCTTAATGTAGATCTGTCATCAGCTGGCTGCAGATCAAAAGAGCAGCATTGGCAGGCGGAGCACAGAATCCACCAGAGCCTCCTCTCTATGCCAAGCTTCAGCTTCTCTGAGGTAGACTAGCACAGAGGGGCCAGGCTCCAGGCGAGGAGAGTGTGTATCTGCTTTCTATGTGTGTGTGTGTGTGTGTGTGTGTGTGTGTGTGTGTGTGTGTGTGTGTGTGTATTTTTGGGGGCGGAGAGGTGTGGGCACATGCACAATGTCTCAAGGCAAGGATCTGGCACTTTGAAAATGTCACCAGAAACCAAAAAAAGAAGAAGAGAATGGAGAAAGTGTGATGAACAGACGCCTATGCTCTGGGAGGTGTGGGATTTAGAGACTATACACAGAATCGCTCTCTCAGAGTGGGAGATTGGGAGGAATAAAGACGACGGTACAAAGACAGAGAGATGCAGCCTTTCTTCACTATACACCTCTGCAGCATCAGTAAAGTAAATTAAAGGACACATATCATACTCATTTTCAGGTTTGGGTTTCTTCTAGGAAATGTTTACATGCTTTAATGTTAAAAAAAACACATTATTTCTCTCATACCGTCTGTCTGAATACACCTGTATTCGCCCTCCGTCTGAAACGCTCCGTTTTAGCGCCTGTCTCTTTAAGACCCCTTCCCAAAAAAGCTCAGTCTGCTCTGATTGGCTTATGAGGAAAACATGGTGCACCTTTGCAAAGGTAGTTCTCCAGCTGTGGGCGATATATTAAAATGAGCCTGCATGTGACGTAGGAAGGAGAGCCAAATCTGAATGGATGTGCACAAGCACTGAAAAAGTTTTTCATGATGAAAGATCTTAGTTTTGGTGAAATATTTAAGTTTAAGCTTAAGTTGAAGATCACAATATTGTAGGACAACTCCATTGTTTCCATGGTTTGCTGCCAGACTTTCACAGTTTTGTATACTATTTTGTGCAAAACTTGCAGTTAAGTCTGTTTTGTCAAACCGAGACAATGTCAAGGTTCAGCTTTACTGTCATTATACTACAAAGGATTGCAAAATTAAATGCAGTTGCAGCCCCCTTTATGCTTCACATACAGAGAATGAAAAATAGGACAAAGATATTTAAATTAGAATAGATGGGAATAAAATAGGTAATAACATTATGTAGATTTACAACAGCAACAACAAAAAGCACAAGCGAGCGCGAGCAACAGGACGCTGACTTTCGTTGACATTGCGGCCACAGGTGTCGCTGTGAACAAGCAATTTCTGATTCTTACATATAGCCCCTTTAAATCAAAACTACACAACTTGGATATATTGGAGCAGTGATTCTGAATGAGCTCAGTTTTTCATGATATGTCCCCTCTAATGATTCCAATGAAGTATGTAAATTGCAATTTGTGGTTTGTGGTTTGTTAGTGCCCTGCATGCCACTAGCATGATGGCTGAATGTGTTGGTTCACTGTGCGCTTGTGCAATTTTGAAATCAGCTAAACAAGCCCAATTAGCGTACATTTTGTGTTTGAATTTACTATTTTACTTCATTATCAGGCTGAATATTAAATATTCAATCATTTGTTTGAGGCTCAAATTACTCAAATTTACAATAACATGCTGGCGAGAGCCTTTTAAATCTGGTGCCTGTTGTATGCAGGTGTATTTGTTTGGTTAACCTTGTGAAATCAAACATGTTAGTGACACATCTCTACCATCATTCTTGGTTATATAATAGTCATTTGAGATATCAAGATGGGTGGATTCCAATCTTTTAATCAATACCACAGACACAGTGGCGGAAGTAGTATTCAGATCTTTTACTTAAGTAAAAGTATTAATACTAGAATGCACTGGGTTTGACTTAATGGATATGAGCACAGTCAGCAGGTTCCATTTATGCAGAGCAGTTCATTTTCAAAGGCACATTTCTTATTAGTTCTTTGGTTGCATCTGTCTGTCTCTGTGTGTGGTTTTAGCTCTGCAAAGGGACAACAGAGAGATAGTGTGCCATAGTAAGGTAAATAAAGCATTAAAGAAGTAAAGTAAGTCACAGGACACACACATTATGTCTGCGGTCAAAAAGAAAAGAAGAACAAAGAGAGGAAAGCAATATATGAAGCCTCTGATTGAGTGGAAGTGATTGCACCTGGGGGGGGGGGGGTCCTTTCCAGGCAGGAGCGTTTGTTTAAGCCTCCCTGCTTCAGGTGTGGTCATGTGATCTCTTTCTGGGGACTTACCTGGGGAAAATACTCTGTTACAAGTGAAAGTCCTGCATTCCAAGTCGTACTCTAGTAAAAGTACATAAGTATTAGCATGAAAATATACTTAAAGTACAGACAGTAAAAGTACTCATTATGCAGAATGACCAATGACGTAACTAGCCAATAAAGCTGTCAGACAAATGAGTAAAGAGTACAATATTTCTCTCTGAGATGTAGTGGAGTAGAAGTATAAAGTTGCATAAAATGGATATACTCAAGTAAGTATAAATACCTCAGAATTGTACTGAAAAACATTGTTTTTCATGCTGTGGTAAATTTTGAGATTTTGGGCTATTTTGCTTCCATAATATATCTTTTTTTAGACTAGCGGAAAGAAAACATCCAAAATACACATTTAGGTGTTTTACTACTTTATCTATTTGTGTCTGTAGATTTCTCCTAAATTCACCAACAGTTAGCATTACATAATGCCTAATTTGCATATTTAAGCGTAACATTTCAGAAAACTTGTAATATAAAAAATAATTGTCTTAATGTAAGTAATCAACTGGGGAAGTTCCATGGTGATATCTATTAGTTAATTTGTTTACCCTATTAACCTGTAGTGTCTTGCAAAATGTATTTTACAATTCCATATTTTTGGCTGGACCGCAGAGGGCCAGCCCTACAGACGCAAAAGTCTGTCCCTGACTGACTGACTGAGTGATGAAGTTACAGGATTGGTCGGCTGACTGCTGGAGCTTCCTCATTGGTCGTTGCTCTTTCAAAATGAAAAGGCGGAGAACAGTTCTGTGTTTACGTTTTCTGGGGAGCGTGTCAGCGGTTCACTGTAACATTACATAGTGCTGTTGTTGTGCATGTGCTATTGTTTATGTTCGTTTAAGTTACGTTATGTTCGCAAATTTTCGCCTCGCTTTCCTCCATTTCCGCCATGAACTGACTATCTAGCAGCCACACGTCGCTACTGTGGTATAAACCCAAAATAAACAGACTGTGCTGTGACTTAATTGCAATAAAAAGATCAAAATAATGCCGAAATAACAACATAAATATATCGATTTGTAAAAAGTCTGAATTTATTCTTTGTCAAGTCTGTCCGCAACACAACAAGCAAACAACTTTTGAAATGCTTGTTTTCTGAACGGAGTTCGGATCGATCAACGCCAGGCTGTGCTCACATTGTAGCTACTCCATCAACACTCAACATAACGTCATCTAGGCATAAATACGGCAGCAACGCTGTTGTAAATGGATCAAAGTGTGCCGAAATAACTACATAATGATGCTGATTAGTAAAAAGTCTGAATTCATGCTTTGTCGGGTCTGCTACCATGACAACAAGCAAACAACTTTTAAAATGCTTGTTTTCTGAATGGAGTTCGGATCGATCAGTGGCAGGCTACGTTAACATTGCAGCTGCTCCATTAACACTCCATCTAGGAATAAATACGGCAGCAACAACGTCAGTGATGACAGCGGGGATATCTCAACGCTGATAAACTTTCACAATGTATGTATATATTGAACATCACTTATATGATGAATGCTTTTGATACACATGCTTTCATAAAATACTGAAATACTTTTAACCTTGCTTAATGTATGTCATGCTAATACCTTTTCACCTTGTATAAAATGTATAATATACTGAATTACTATTACTGAATACCATTTGCTTCATTATAAGTTGGCTTTCAATCAAACATTAAGATATAAGTGAAAAAAACTGTTCACAAAACATTATAGATATGACCACTGACTATTTGTGTAACAATTTAGCTACAAATTCACAGACTTGACCATACAGTCCAGCCATATACTCGGTTTTGACCGAGTCTTGTTAAAGGACGTTTTCTTAAAATTTGTTTTTCCTCAGATTCTGAGCCAGAAATCTCCACTTCAGCAGCACTTACATCCATCAAACTTTCCAGTTTCATTCCTATCTATATTCTGAAGGGTTTTTTACAGTGGGGTTTGTTCATATATCATTCATAACCTGATTTATAGAACATTTTATTCTTAAAAACATGGCCAAAATTGATTTTTGTATGGCTGTTGGCAGTATTTTCTGATTTATGGAGTGATAAAAAGAGATATCCAAAGTTCCTTCTATAAAAACCTTTGATTCTAATTTGTCAGCAAAATGAAACACACATTTTGAACCTGGCTTTATCCAATGTTCAGATTTCTGCAAATAAGCACATATTTAATAAGATGCGTTATTTGTATATTTGAGCATACATTTTCAGAAAACTTGTAATACAAAAAACAATTGTCTTACTTTAAGTAATCATGGAGTGGACTTCTTGTCCACTGGCAGGTAGAAATTACATTCATATTTTATCACTAAAATGTTTTCCCAATTATCACTGTGGTGACAAATGTAATCACTACCTGAATTATGTTTAAATGCAGCATTTTTTTTTGAGTGAACAATGCACGAAATTTCTGTACCACATCACACTATGATTCGCATCCTGTCTGTGTTTAGGTTTAGGCAACAAAAGCACTGTAGTTAAGGTTAGGGAAAGGTTGTGGTTCAGGTTAAATGTTAATCAACATGTTGTGTGACAAGTCACTGCATTCTGTATTATTAGACCACAATCATCCCCTAAACTAACCAAGTGCTGCGCCTAAAAATAGCCATAAAAGAAGATTTACTAATGCTGCAGTCACTACAAGCGGACTTTGTATTGCAACATCAGATATTATATTATAATATTTGTAAAACAAAATATATACATGGGTCAGTGAACATTTTGCTGATTCATTCAGTGTCAACATTTTTGCAACTTGCCAGGTGCGTTAATTAAAAACATTTCCTCCTTATATTAACAGAAAATGTAATCCGGTCGGCAATATGTTTCCCTCAAAATGTATTTCCTGTTGCAAATTAGTTGCGAATAAACGTAATTTCCAGGAGATGAGGTCAGGAACAGAGACCGGAGAGTCTTTTGTTAAACTGGATGATGCAGGAACAACTGAATCAGATGAGTGTTTATGCTGATTTCTTTGTGTCAGTTTGTCAAACGTCTCTGAAATATTTTGTTGACCATCTTTTTGTATCGATTTTAAGTCAATTTCTTGTATTTCTTTTGTGCAATATGCATCCGTAAATGGCAGTTTTAGAGTGTGAAAACACAGATATGCAGGGTTAAAAAAAACTTTAGGCTAATTACAGCAGTAGGCAGCGGATGCTAAAAGGTGGACACCTCCTCTGACTCTATATATGTTTATCTCTGCAGCTCAACGAGTGTCTAAAGAGAGGGCTGCTGTGTTAAGACATCACAGCCTGACCTTGCCAATCTTGTTCAGTCTTAGAAGTATCCGATTGAGTGAAGATGCACAGCGTCTCTCTTCTGAGGTGTTTTCTTTGTGTTTGCAGGTGTGTGTGTGTGTGTGTGTTTCTGTGACTGTGTGTGTTCTCGCGTTTACCCGAACTCAATGTCAAACCCATTTCGAAACCACCGATTCAGCTAGTTGTGGAGATATACAGTGGTGCTGCCAATGCTAACCTTTAGAGATTACGGTGACATTAAAGCTGCGTTTGGCGAGTGGGGAGACCTGACCGCTGCACGCCTCATCTGATGCAAATGTCCTCTCTCACCTCTATCAGCAAAAGTAATTATGGCAAACCACTGTGACATCTCAGGCTGTGCCGGAGAGGGGAAGAGTCCCTAGTATAGGTCATGGAAATACACCCATCTCTCTGGGTAAGGAGGAGACAATTATCTTTTTCGTGCGGAGAGGCGGCGTTGAGGGAGGAGCTCTCCACCCTCTAACCCCCCCCCACCCCCCCCACCGTCCTCAAAGTGAAGTGTCTTTTGTACCAGCAGCCTTGAGGGACTCAGTCAAGAAATTGACAATGCTGTTAGCATGCTCGGGGCTAAAGAGATGCATCGGTAGAGCGGCGCCGTCTCTCTTGGCGACTGGGGCCTCATTAATATGTCGGCAAACATGTGTTTGGTCTAGATTTTATAATGTATTTTTCCAGTCACTGCGTAGATATGAAAATGACATGCATATTGGCAGCGTCTCTGCTACAGCAGTCTGTTGATTAAGTGCCCGGGCATAACAAACATGTATGTTAATGGACAGCTTGCCATAATGATAATAAAGCCTTTTTGGTTTGCTGTTTTCTTTGGGTTGCGTGAGTTCTAATTCCCACTGTGTTACATTTTCACATCTATTTTTACTAACCAGAAAACTAGGAGTGTGTGCTTCTGATTAGAAAGTATTCTAACAAACAAAGCATTCATTTGTGAAATAGGCCGTCACGTCTCCTGAATGGCATCTGATGCCGTCTTGAAAAACTAATCTCAGCGAGATAGACAAACCATAGCATTGGCCGCATTAACCACATTGTGCTTTTGAAAATCTACTTGTATGTTTAAGCTGTGTGACTTAGATAAAATCCCACCCTGTTTTCCACGCTGGAAGCAGCCATAATCCTCGTGAAAGTGTTTTCCTATTTTTTTCTTTCTCATCTCCTTGTCATGTTTGCGTTGTTGGTATGTTTCTTCTTGGTGTTCTTCACCTAGCAGAGGGACCCTGCAGCCCCACAGCTGACCCTGCTGTTCAGAGCCAGTGAGCCGCGGTGGCCCAGAGCGGCTTACGCTAACCTCTAACCCCCCTGGCAGTCGCTGCTGGCTTAGCTCCGCTGAACAAGTCAGCTGGGCTTTGTGCCCGAAAGAGCCGACCTGCACAAGTGTCATCTGGCCCTGTAGTGAGATCCCCTGCACCTCAGGGTGAACCCAACCGCATTATCAAACGCACTCCTGAGACAAGAGGGCATGGCACTCTCTAAGACTGTCCCTTGTTCATAGACTATTAGCAGTGGCTACTTTTATATTAGTTTGAATGTAAACTCAAAATATCCAACTGTATAGTTTAATGAAATGTGGACAACTTTCTTTGGGTTTGCGTTAATTTGCCACTTCATACATGCCAAGTACATGATGCAGTGACTTAGCTGCTGAATCTCTTTTGTTGCTGTTTGTGTAAACAAACACCAAAACATTTGGTGAGCTTACTCCGTTAGCCATGAATTACAGCTTTACTGCAATTAAGATAAATCAGACTGATTCACCAAGATTGCCAAATTATGCCTTAGTCTGACTCAGCTGCATTCCCAAAGTGCATATTCCGTGTCGGCTTAATTGCCAATTGCCGACATTGAAAAGATGCCATATTTTTCAAATGTGTAAAATGTGATTTGTAGTCATTTTCAAAATAGATTTAATCATGTGCTGGTTTTTGTTGCTTTACAGTGTTATGGTCTGAACGACAGGAGCCACGAGTGTTTTCACGTCCACCTGATACATGAAATAATTCAAGTGAAAGCAACAAGTGTGTGAACCATGTTTCTGCAAAATAGAAATTAAAACATCAGACACTCTTGTTTCCTTTTGTCGAACTCCAAAAGAAAATGCACAGTGCCTGAAAGGAAAATAACTATTATCATTTTTAAACTCTGCTCTCAGTTTCTTATTTTGTGAAATTCTAAGGAAATCAGAAATACCTCAAATCTGTGTTGCATAAAGTAAAATAGATGCATCATTTATCAGTTTCGGTCCTGCCTGGTTCTATTCTGCTTTACTCTTAAAGTATTGTACAGAATATTTTTGGTCAAGTTGGTTATGGAAAGGGAAACAATTAAAATTCCAGTTGCCATAATCAGATCAATATGGATTTATTGGTGTGGATTTCAGTGAATCCATGATGGGTTAAGTATTGTACACCCACTTTATCAGTTTCAGAAGTGAAGAGAAACAAGTTCTCATATTCATAATGTGAGATGTGATCAAAAAAAAAATATTAATGTTGGGTGTGTAGGTGGGGTGGGGGCGATCAGCTGGTCTGTGCAATTAGTTATTGCACTGATGGGGGAAAAGAATCACATTCATTATGTGAAAATATGGCCACCACGAAGGAGCCTCTTGAATTGTAATGAAGGAGGCCCCTTGATAACCATGAATTCACCAATTAAGGTTCTCATATTACATTCAAATTATGTGCATTTTAATGACAGAAACACTCGCATCTTCCTCTGGTTTCAAGGAGCTTCCGTGCTCACAAATGTAGGAGTAATTAAGATGATTAAAGCTTTTGATGTTCCACATATAATCCAATGTGCAGCAATAGAGAGGAAATGCAGAAAAAGTTGTAATGAATTTCAAGGCTTTGTCCTCCTCTGTTCCCTCCCATTAAAACGGCTCTCATTGTCTGAGATTCCATTTTCTTCCAGTGAAGCGGTTCTTACATTGATTGGGGAGAAATTGGCTGCTGCATTTTGCAGAATTAAGGACGTTGTCTCGTTCACATGTCAACTCTGTGGCTGAACAGTAACCATGGCAGAAGAAACTCAACAACAGGAAAGTTTTGTCTTTTAAACTTTCTGTTTCTGGGAATGTTTTTTTGCTGAGCACACATGTGCTTCTCCAGCACTGGCCCTTCTGATATATACGGTGTGAGAGCTGTCTGACTCCACTGTTTGGCCACTGACAGCAGAAAAAAAGCAAAAAGTTTAGCCATGAAAATGTGTCTATGCATGCAGACAGCAGTAGCTGCAAACCACAGTGACTACGTTTACATGCACACTAATCAGCTGGTCTGTGCTTCAATATTCCTACTCTTATTCCAAATATGACAATATTCTGAATCTGATACGGGTCATGTAAATAGCATATTCTGTTTGGATATTCTGAATTAGGCCTTATTCCAAATAGAGCATTTTCCAATTAAGACAGGTGCGATGTGCCAATATTGTTCAGCTTTTAGAAGCATTCTTTGGACATGTATACAGCGCATTTGGAATATGCGTCTCAATTAGGGGTTTTATGGCAGTTTGCGACCCACAGCCTCTTGTCCAGCTCTGTGCTTGGAACACAAACCAACTAGACAGTTTGCAGAGATGCATGCCCAAACGAAAAGCCCACATTTCTGATCGGAAGGAGAAAGACACCTACTTTTAAACATTATGAAAGACTCTGATATCAACAGGCAGGCTGGTCTCATACACCGTTTGTAGCTACAGTATACCTACGAAAAGTAATGCACTGTAATTCATGTATATCCCACAAAATCAATTTGAGTGTGATTGACGTAATCATGAACCAGGAAATATAAAGAGCAGCGAACGCCGAGTAGGGAGGAGGTCACGGTGGATGGGTTGGTCAAAAAATACCAGACTTTTGCCCAGGAGACCGGCGTTCGTGTCCCGTGTGAAACCAGAAGTCAACGTTGATTTATTTGTCACGTAACTGATGTACTTGAGTAACACCACTTCCGGAGTTCTTTTAAGCCAAACCACCATCTTTTCCTAAACATGGCTAAGTAGTTTTATTGCCTAATCCTAAGGAAGTTGTTTCCTGTGAAGACAGAAGTTTATTTTGAAAAGACTGTATGCATGTAACGAGCGGAAATTGACACGTGTTGCTGGACATTCGTAAGAAAACGAACGAAAAAGGAGGAATAACTTTTTCATAAGAGAACTGTTGTATGAGAAGGTTTTCGGATATGCACAAAAATCTCACCACCAACCTTTTCAAGAGGGTGGTTGAAGGAATGAAACAGAACAAGTCACCGGTTACGTTAACTGGAGTATGCACGGCTGCATGCCAGTGGGAATATTAGTGGAATATTCATTTTCATTAGCCATGTAAACAGCTTAGTAGGAATATAGTCTTTTTTTGGAATAAGGGCAAAAAACTGAATATTTTGTGCACGTAAACGTAGTCACTGTGGGTGCTTTTAACTCTGAATTTTTGTCCGTGAAATGTCCTTATTTCCATTCCAACAAAAGACTTTGAGACATGACAGCTATTTTAAAGTAATATCTTCTTGACATCAACTGAATGCATGTGTCTGCATTATGTATGATGTATGTGTGAGAAAAAAAAAGTAAGACAGCGAGAAGAGGCGGTAGAGCTCCCTGGCTGAGCTTTTATCATCCTTAAATGTACCAAAATGAGTCTCGGGGAAAAGGAAGCCGTGTGGCTTTTGAAGAATTAATAAGCCTGTCTCATTTGGATGTGTCTCGCGTCTCGGACAGCCTGTGGAAGCCCCAGTTCCACACTTTCCTGACAGTGCCTTTGATGATCACTGATAACGCACAGCGACTCCCAGGGAGCGAGGCATCCAACAATGAGGGTAGAGTCAGTGGAGAGCGGCTTCACTGATCCTGACTGAGCTTTATTATCTGGCCTCTCTCCAGCAAAGCAGTGCATTAGGTATTCCTGATACAAAGCATTTGGGACAGAGTGTGTGCCCATTGTTCTGTTCTTGTCGAGGAAATCTCGTCCTTTGACGAAGGTTACTGGTTTACTCGCCTGCTGGGTGTAGACAGTCTCGTCTTTGCCTGGGTCAGTTTGCCGTTGTTAAACCCTTGTGTATAATATCTATGGTGTGTTCGTTATTTGAGACGTTATTACGTGTGCAGCTTTAGAAATGATTATTTTGTGTCATTATTAATAAGTGAATTGAACTTGAAACTAGGGCTGTCAAAGTTAACTTGATAACTCTTTAACGCCACTAATTTCTTTAACGCATTAATGCAACTTGTTATTTTTAGGTTGTAGCGGGCTCAGTTTTAAAGCTAGTGTAAAGATACTGGTATCATATGGAACTAGAAAAAGGAATCCATTGGTACCAACCATGTCATACTAGCTTGTTGCCAAGGAGGCTAAATAATGTGCCAAACGTACGCTAAATTTTGGCGAGGAAAAACTGGCCATGGCCATTTTCAAAGGGGTCCCTTGACCTCTGACCTCAAGATATGTGAATGAAAATGGGTTCTATGGGTATCCACGAGTCTCCCCTTTACAGACATGCCCACTTTATGATAATCACATGCAGTTTTGGGCAAGTCATAGTCAAGTCAGCACACTGACACACTGACAGCTGTTGTTGCCTGTTGGGCTGCAGTTTGCCAGGTTATGATTTGAGCATATTTTTATGCTAAATGCAGTACCTGTGAGGGTTTCTGGACAATATTTGTCATTGTTTTGTTGTTAATTGATTTCCAATAATAAATATATACATACATTTGCATAAAGCAGCATGTTTGCCCACTCCCATGTTGATAAGAGTATTAAATATTTGACAAATCTCCCTTTAAGGTACATTTTAAGCAGATAAAAAATGTATGACTAATGTCATTGGTTGAGTTTTTCCATATACAGGATGGTTCGCTACCCTATCTTTGTTTAGGAGTCCCTATGCTGTCTCTTTTGTACCAAATCATAATTCACATCCATTTTGCGATCCCCCACCCGTCTCTTTAGTGTTGCATTACTGTAGCACGAGGAAGTAGGAGTGATTAGTGCTATTGTGATAAAAGCTACCATCCAGAAAATGTGATGAAACGTGGTGAGTCAGAAGCCCAGAAATGGGTTTCGACAAACAAAATAATCGGGCAGAGGTGATGCTGAAGCAGGTACGTAACTCGGAGCCAGTGCCAGGCAATTTTCTACTCGGCTACTCATAACCTACAGGAAATGACAAAAAAGCACCGGCTGCCTTTGTTGAGGACAATTTTGTGATTATGGGGATGCTGCATTCCGCCATTTGATAGCAGGCACATCCGCCCTTTTTCAGTGCTACTTTGGCCGGCTCTTTCTGCACCAAATGTCACTCCCAAAAGTGTCCCACATCCTTTCATCCTACAAATGTGGTACACCAATTACTGCTTCCTGTGTTTGGGGAGGTAAATGGTAGCCAGAGGGGTAAATGGTACATTACTAAGAGTGGTTGAGGATCTCTTTGACGTGAGGTTTTTGAAGTTAGGCTGATGGGGTTAGTGCATCCCCAGTGTGTTTATCTGTATTTACATCCATCTAGCTATTTCATTCTACTATCCATCCATTTATTGATCTTGTTATGTGTGACTGTTTGAATACTTACATGTATACTGTCCAATGAATGATGGACTGTAATGCAAAACAAATGGATAAGCTTGCAAAGTATGAGCTGCAATGAACACTTAATGTCTTCATGAGTTGCTGTGTACACAAGTTGTTCTAAAACACTTTTTATTCTTTTTTATTATTATAGATTTACTCAGAAATTAGTGAAGTAGACCTACAGATTTATAGACTGCCAAGAATACCAATCAAAATTGGAAGGATTTTTTTCCGAGGTCAATTGACCCTTCACTAAGTCTCGCCCCTCAAATGCAGACTGTCCAATCATAGCATAGAATCGGCCAGCTCCGACCAGGGTCCAACAACTATACGGCTCTGCTCCATAGACTCTCATGCAATCGTTTCAGATTTTGGTGGATTAGTCATGGTTAAACATTGTTCCTGGGGCAGGTGTAATAGTAAAGAAGAAGGAGAAGACAGACTTCCTGAGGGGATATTCGATTTTTTTCACTGTTGATATTTTTATACATTACACACACACAGGCCTGAAATACATACACACATGCACAAACAGGACCTAAACACATGGAGAGATGTCAGAGCGAGGGGGCTGCCCATGGAGCAGTTGGGGGTTTGGTGCCGTGCTCAAGGGCATCTCGGCAGTGCCCAGGAGGTGAACTGGCACCTCTCCAGCATCTCTCTTCATACTTGGTCCATGCGGGTTGACTTGATCCGGCGACCCTCCGGTTCCCTACGGACTGAGCTACTGCCGCCCCCGGTGATACTCATTACCCGGAGAGGTTGGAAAGAGATATACCAGGAGTTCTCAAACTTATTACTCAAAGGTCCGCATTTTTATTCAAGGTCAGATATCTGGAATAATTGGAGATAACAAAATGACATTTAATCAACTAACTTAAGACCTACACTGCCTACCGGTTGGCTACTTGTCACAATTAATTAATGTCACATCTCATGTGATCGGGCCGGCACGAAACTGAGGCAGACACAGCTCAGATAGTTATTTCTGACTCTGACACTAGTTGTAGACATTGTGTTCTAGAGAAAACACTGGCGTGAAGTGGGCAACAACAACACACAACACTATCCAGCAGTTAAGGTCGCCATTACAGCGATGTCAATGATAGCCACATTAAAACCACATCTGTTGACAGGATACTTTATTGTCCCCAAGAAGAAATCTATTGATCAATGTATTTCAAAATAGAAACCGGTACGCTTCATAACGTATAGTATTCATAACATGCGGTATTAGGCTTTAGCAGCTATCTTTATCTTTTTAACCTGTTTTCGCTGCTGAATCAGTTTGACATCCTGATATATCCTTCAAACACATATTGTAGACCCTTCTGCCTGCTTCTCTCTGAAATAACTTTTTTGTTTTTCCAAAAATTAGACCATATTTATTCAGGGAGTGCCGTCAGTGACAGTGTGGGCTCTATGGTAACGTTAGCTCCAACAGCTTGACGGAGTAGCAGCGGGGGGGCGGGGCTTAGCGAAGCGTCAATTGAAGAGTCTGCAGTTAATTTACTGATGCAATCAGAATCCAAACAATCATTTCTCATTCTGGGGAGAGGGTTCCCTGCATACATTTCACCCTCACCTGAAACATACTTGTTACATCAAAACCAAAATTTGACAGGGAGCCCCGGGGAAATGCTAGCCTGTGACCCTGTTTTAATATGTTGCCTCAGGCAATTTCTTCTGCCGCAGTAACGTGCTCCCACTCGCTGACATTGGTGACCTGACAACTGATGCAAAGGCCAAGAAAATGCAATACACCAACAGAATGCCGTGAGACATCCATCCATAGGAGATAGGCGGAAGAAGGTATACTGTAAAGCCTTGAGGGACATTCTTCCTTTAATTGTCTAAAGGACAAGGAATGCACAACGCCACCGAATACTTCTGGCTAAAGCTGAAGAGATTCCCACTCCATTTTGGGGTAGTCACATCCCACCTCTTAATAACCACTAAGGTGAGTAGCAAGTTAGCAAACGTAACATAGCTAAAACTGTATGATGGGAAACCTGAATCTAAGAGAGCAACGAGCAGGATATCGACATGGAAAGCAAACTGAGAATCGATTTGCAGAGAAGAGGGGGTTGCCGTCTTGCAGAGGCTTCAGTGAATTCCTAATCCAACGGTCTTTGAGGAAATCTCTGTGGCAGAACCGGTCTTTCCTTACTCTCACAGACGGGCCTCCAATCAAACATCAGGCTGTATTAAGATTCGACCCCTCCGTGATGTTGGCAGACCACAGGCCTCACAGGATTCTCGGTATTGAGCATTTAAAATGCAGGGGGAGAAGAATAATCAATCCATCAACACACCGTGAAAATCTGTCCGCATGACTGATCGGGGATACATGTTATCTCCGAGCTATTTTGTTATCAGCTTTGTCTGGATGTTATTTTCTGAATGGCATGTTTTACACATTTAAAAAGTCTCAATGTGAAGTCAGTTTTAACTGGACAAAGGCCCAGTTACTGCAAGTAGCAAGTTGTTTTTTAATCCCGTGTCCCCTACAGTTTTAATTGGACAGCACAGTCCACAACAGCAGACAAAAAAATCCCTCCACGGGAGCTTTAATGCAGGGCTGCAGGGAGGCGGTGAAATCTAAACTGAAGTGACACTTACTGACTGGGCCGAGGGGAAGGGAAAATGAGCTTTTCCTGGGGAAAGGGGGAAACCTTTCAATAGGCAGATTGACAGGTTGAGCAGTCAGAGGAGATGGAAAGCACTTGTAGCTGCTCGGACGCGCCGAGGGGTCAGATGCCAGGGCTGGCAGCTTCGCCGGAGAGGCGGCGGGTTTTCCTCGTGACATTCTTGTCAAATGTTTGGCAGCAGGATCTCTCATAACAAACACAGCGGGACGCTGACGGTTAATCTAATTTCACCGGCTCCAATCATGTGCATGGCCTCGGGGGGGGTTGTTTTGCCTCGACAACATGTTAGAGGGTATGTAGACAGAAGTCTTGGCTTGGCTGCTTGCTCGGTAGGGGTTTCTTTGAGGGGAAACCTTTAGAGAGCTATGTAGCGGGATGAAAACTTATCCTGTTATCACTCCTGCATGTCAGACTGCATTGATACCACCGAGAGAATGGCTTTTATCTTTGAAACACCACAAGCAATATAGTGCAGAGAACAAAGAAAAATCATGACAAATGTCACTTGGAGCAGTATATATCAGCAACATAAAGGAAATTACCTTCAGTGCTAGTGGCAACCTGCACTCAGAGGCACTCCAGTCTGATCATCCCACAGCCTCGATGTGTAAGAGATGACTGAGAGAAAGGATTAGGCATTACTCTAGTGCATTAACTTTTAGTGGCTTGTGAAGGGAATAGTTAAATTCTTCCTCTGTGTCTTTTTTCACCGCTAGTTATTTAGAGCAACATCAATTTCTCAGGAGTAGATGGAGACCAAAGCATAGCTAAAAGTAGCGTGAACAATGGATTTATATTGATCAGGTGGGCAGAAAAAAAGGCTCCAATGTGATGAAACAATTACTAGATTCCTGCTGGATGGAAGTAGTCGACTGTTAGCTAACACATTAAGGCAAGAAACCCCAGGCTAAAACATCATTTTTCATGCTCTGATCAATTTTGAAATTTTGGGGTATTTTACTTCCATAACATGTCTTCTTTTAGACTAGTGGAAAGAAAAAATCCAAAATACACATTTAGGTGTTTTATTTTACTACTTGGTCTATTTGAAACAGTAGATTTCTCATAAATCCACCAACAGTTATCATTAGATAATGCCTCATTTTCATATTTAAACATAACAATTCAGAAAACTTGTAATACAGAAAAATAATTGTCTTAATGCAAGTAATCAACTGGGGAAGTTTCATGTTGATATCTATTAGTTAACTGTTTCGCCCTATTAGACCTGTAGTGTCTTTGTGTGGAATTTTACAATCCATATCTTGAAAGACCGTTTTCTCAAAATGAGTTTATTCTCAGACTCTGAGCCAGAAATCTCCACTTCAGCAGCACTTACATCCACCAAACTTTCCAGTTTCATTCCTATCTATATTCTGAAGGTTTTTACAGAGGGGTTTGTTCATATATCATTCATAGCCTGATTTATAGAACATCATATTTCTAAAGACATGGCCTGCTGTTGATAGTATTTTCTGATTTATGGAGTGATAAAAAGAGATATTCAAAATCCCCTCTGTAAAAACCTTTGACTCTAATATGTCAACAACATGAAACAATAATTTTGAACCTGGCTTTATCCAATGATCTGGAAATGTATGCAAATTAGCACATATTTGATAAGATAATGGATCATTTGCATATTTAAACATAAATGTAATAGCCTCAGAAAGGCTAAATAACAACAACAACAACATAAGGCTACTGCTTCAAAGTCAAAGAATACATTTATTAATCAGAGCACTCACATAAGAACGTAGCACTATCAGAGCGCTAAATATTTTTTGAACTTCTCTGTCAAATCAGCAGGGGGGGGGGTAGAACCAGCAGTCTCTCTCTCTCTCTCTCTCTCTCTCTCTCTCTCTCTCTCTCTCTCTCTCTCTCTCTCTCTCTCTCTCTCTCTCTCTCTCTCTCTCTCTCTCTCTCTGTCTCTCTCTCTCTCTCTCTCTCTTTCTATCTCTTTACAACCACGAGTGACATGTTCTGTCTATCAACCTCCTCCGCTCCGTTTCAGTACCACGGACAGCGCCAAAAATGTCAAATTGCATTGCAGCAGTCAGTGGGAGTGGGTGATGGTGAACAACATCGTTTGACTCGTTTAAATTAGTTATTATTATTACGTTTTGAGAAAAAAAAGAGATACAATTCAGGCTTTAATTCACAAAAATATTATATAAAACTTCTGCAGTCTATGTGTTAGCTTGTTTTTGAGCTCTTCTTCCCCCAATTGGCCACAAAAAGATCAATGAAGATCTGTACTCATCATCAGTTTGTTACTTAGTTTTCATTAGTTGAGTTACTTGACGTATTTAGGTTGCATGGAAGGTATTAAGCAAAACCGCAACGAGTCAGTTGTCACTCAGTTGTCATAATTGGGGCACATCTGCCCTTGGAGGCAGGAAGAGGAAGTACATAAACAAAGTAATTATGTTTTAGTTGACTTGATAGTCTGCTATTCCAGCCAGGGGATGTTTGATAAACAGCAATGAGACGTCTGCTCCGGGTTCATTTGATACAGCGCTGCCTCGCCAGCCTTCACTTTGAAATGAGCCGATAGCAGGAATGGATGTTGTCCTCATAATTTATAAAGCCTCCATTAGGTTGTGTTCTTGACAGGGTGTGCCTGGAAATTGTTCCACTGGCACCGCTCCAGCAGCTGGAAACATATTTTTCAAATGGCAAACACTCTTAAATACACTACTATCTCTCCTACCTTTTTGTCTTTTGGTGTGCGCAGTTCAATGTTAAACACCTAACATTCAACAAACAGAAGGATAATGGAGGGAAGGAGAACATTTTTCACTCTCAAAGTGAATCAATGACCTGTTGCTGCATGAATCAAGGACACCGGAAAGGAGGAGGCCTTTATCTCTTGTTGAACGTATGGTTAGATGATTTATTTGCATTTTGTTTGCAAACATTTGAGAACTATAGCTCTAATGAAGATAGCAGAGAGCACATTTTCCATCTACCATACAACCTTAGGAATATAAGAATTAATATGCATCCCCGATGTACTCACAAAATCCCAGATTGGCATTTTAATGTTCCAATTATCTGCTGAGGGAGAGACGGCTCCCACGTGCAGCTGATCTTGCTGACTGGTGTATATCTACCAACACTATGACTATAGACGAGAAGCTGGAGGGGTACGAAACAAATTCACGCTAAGTGCTTAATAAATAAATATAAAATAGTCAGTGCTTTGAGAGTTTTCTGCTTAAGACACTCTGATTATTATTTAGAGAATCAACCACTGATACACACCATGTCAGATCCGAACAGACTCTTTGCAACAGTTAGCAACTTTTAGTAGTCACCTGGGATCCAAACAGTCATTCCATTCATTCCAAGTCCAATGAGCTATTACAAAAGCATGGGCTACAAGTGAGGCGTTTAACAGCACAATTAAATTCCAATGGCCTAGTATCTATTGAGCAATTAACCTTTGGTAAACCAATTATTATTTAGTATG
Organism: Sebastolobus alascanus; assembly: GCA_916701645.2. NCBI lineage: Eukaryota > Metazoa > Chordata > Actinopteri > Perciformes > Sebastidae > Sebastolobus > Sebastolobus alascanus. The sequence continues at coordinate 1,192,664 of CAKAOJ020000050.1, forward strand.
TGATGACAAAAGTTAGGTCCTAGAGGAGCCATGTCCTGCTTTAATAGACGGTCTTATGCACTATAAAAGATGGAAATGTGGGCCCACTTTAGTGCTCTATTAGCTTAGCGCCGCTGAAACACTGCCAACTTGCTTCAGCTGCGAGTATTGATAAATTGGCACGGAGCGGTCTCACCGTCTGGGTTGGCGAGAAGGAGAGAACAAATGGATGAAAATGGATTAGGCCGACGGAGGAGAAGTCAGGGTGTCCAATCCGCTGAGAGCCGGTGTAACAGACAGGATGCAGACCGAGGTCTCTCACATGGTCCACATGGAGCCTGTGGCAAAGGTCCAGGTCCTCTCTCACCTGTTAGGTCTGTGAACCAGCTGCTCCGCTGCCCATCGAGCGCCATCCTGTTGCTGTCGTGAGACGTTTCCAAGGCAACTTGCGTCACCCAAAGCGGCTCTACACGCTATTCTCTTCCTTACAATCATTCTGGAGGTTTGACAGCCGGCCCCGTCTATTCACGCAGCATTGTGTAAATATATAATGCGTTGACTGCCATTAGAGCACACTTATTCATTTGAATGACATAGTAAATGACGTTGTTGATTTGTCACCGGAGGGTCATTTGTCATTTTAGTTGTGACTTCGACAATCTGGACAATTCCCAGCCCGTTATGTCCCTCATGGAACATGGAGCAGCTCAGCCATAAATTTATCACAGGCAATGCCATTACCTTTAGCTTGACGGCCCTCAAGCAACAGCAGTGCAATAATAGAGAATAGATTTTATCCCCGTACGGAGCCGAGGCTTTTGCTTGTGCTTTATTTCCTCCTTCCATGCCTCCAAGATAAAGGAGAAAATAAGGTGGCCACTGAAGTGTTATACCTGCCTTAATGAAAGGTTTTAAACTGATACTGGTATTGACTCGGAGGCCCCGGGAGCATGCCTGTATATCAGATGCTGGGTCATAAATGAAGATCAACAATCCTGTTAACTTTCCCTTACACTAACCCGAAGGAAAAACCAAATCAAGCGCCGCGTTGATGAGTCTCATAATTACATTTTCTGTTAGCGATACGATGATCCTCCAGTGAGATCGTGATGAAACGCCTCAGATGATGAAAATGTTGAATCTTCGTGATGGTCTTTGGCAGCTCGCACCTTCTCTTGCAAGTGTGGCAACTCTGGATTTTTGATATAAAGACACAAAGTTAAGCAGTGGTTGATTCGGCTTGTAGATCGATAATGATAATGAAGGCTGATCAATAACTCGCCCCTGGGGACCACGTGGTTTCTACTCGAGATGCATTGTGTATGAGATGTCATCCGGAATATTGACATGAGCTCTCATTTCCTGTGTACCGCCAACGCTTTTGGTGACGGTACGAACTGTTAATGAAAATATTCAGCGAGGCTTGTCAACTGTCATCACGACCAAATGAGGCAGAAAGAGGGGTTGGGAGGAGGGGACTTAATAAAGCACAAATTTCTCTTTTCGCAAATATGAAGCCTGATCAGAATGTTTGTAAAAGAGAACTTATAATGCTCAGATTCTTGAAGAATTAGCGCTGAGCGCTTTCAGCACCAATAGGAAATCCCATCAGAATGTTAATGTGAAACTGCTAAGGCACACATCTTTCTGCCAACACAAATTATGACATCTAAGTCGGATTAGGACACATCCTTTCATTACTTTATTTGATTTTCTGACTTCCTTTTTTCCTCGTGCTTACATTTTTAGGCCAGCTTGCTAAGGGGCTTTAGATATGCAGTGAATAGACGATAGTGGCGTTAACAAACTGTGCCTCTGAGGACTGATGTTTTGATTATTTTTTACAGGGAAACCCAAACCTAAGAGTAGATTGCAACAACCTCGAACCATTTCCTCTAGCGTATTAATGTTCCTGTCATTGTTGTCTCTATCTGCTGCTCTTACTCCTATCGCTGCTGTTCCAGATAGCACAGTTTGGCTATATTTTACCCCAAATTATCTGATAGTGAATGTGGGCAGTATAGTGTATTGTCCCCATACAAATAGAATAGGAGTAGAACGGACGTTCTCATTCAAATCAATGTAGCTTCTGTATAAACTAGGGCTGTCAATCAATTCAAATATTTAATCGCGATTAATCGCAAAGTAATCACAACTGTTTATCTGTTCAGAATGTACCTTAAAGGGAGATTTGCCAAGTATTCAATACTCTTTTCAACATGGGAGTGGGCAAATATGCTGCTTTATGCAATTTCATGTATATATTTATTATTGGAAATCCATTAACAACACAAAACAATGACAGATGTTGTCTGGAAGCCCTCACAGGTACTGCATTTAGTATAAAAAAGATATGGTCAAATCATAACATGGCAAACTTCAGCCCAACAGACAACAACAGCTGTCAGTGTGTCAGTGGGCTGACTTGACTATGACTTGCCCCAAACTGCATGTGATTATCATAAAGTGGGCATGTCTGTAAAGGGGAGACTCGTGAGTACCCATAGAACCCATTTTCATTCACATATCTTTAGGTCAGAGGTCAAGGGACCCTTTTGAAAATGGCCATGACAGATTTTCTTCGCCAAAATGTAGCGCAAGTTTGGAGCGTTATTTAGCCTCCTTCGCAACAAGCTAGTTTGACATGGTTGGTACCAATGGATTCATCAGGTTTTCTAGTTAAATATGATGCCAGTATCTTCACTACTACTACACTAGCTTTAAATCTGAGCTACAACATAAAAATCACAAGTAAGTTAAAGAAATCAGTGGCGTTTCAATGAATTTGCCTTAGCGTTTTATTATGGCTGCCCCCCCCTCCCCCCCCCAGCCAGACCGAAGACCACAAAAAATTGTTCTCTCTTCGCCACACTGTATCAGCATAGACTCATTTGTTTCTTATTAATTATGCATAGATGTCAACCCACTAATGAGGGCAAGGTCAAGGCATTGGAAAAAGATTCCAGGAGTGAACGTACCCAAAGGAGCCGGAGAATTTCAAGAGTGAATGCTGAAATATTTCTCACATTTGGCGACCGGTCGGTGCATCCGAGTGCAGACGTCATGGGACGGTGGGTGTGCTTGTTAAAGGTTGCACAGAGCTACTGGGCTCACCCCTCATCACAGGGCCCATTCTTCCTTTCTTCCCTCTACCTCCCACACTTCTTTCTCCTCACAGTCTCCCCGGTCCTGAACTCAGTGCCGAGCCTTTGCTGCCTGAGAGCAGCACGACTCCCCTCCTCCCTGCACCTCTACACCCTCATTATCGGCCACCATCTGCCCGACCTTAGCCTCACATCACTCCTTTCCACCCATCAACACTCCCCTCTCACTCTCCGCTGGCACCTTGGCTCACAAGCCTGCCACAGCTGCCATCTCTCTCTGAGTTACACATTTGTCCTCTTCGGCCATGTTTTATGCTCTGTAATCCCTCTGTCTTGAGTCCCTCTCACATGAACAAGCTGTGTGTAAGCCACTCCACCAGAAACACTGATCTCTGGAGTAGTCCCCGGACTTCTTTTTTGTCAACACGCTTTGATTCTTCAGAGCATCTAAACACTGCGTGCACCCCTTCCAGAGGTCAGATAAGGTAATGTAAAATAAATTGCCTGCTGGTTGAAAAAGAAATCTGTCCTCATGTGAAAGATGGTAGGACTAGGATAGTGAGGAGAAAACTTTTTGAGAATGCAGTTTGAAGTTTTGAGCACCTCAATTTCTCATAGACAAAGAAAGTCTGATTTAACCTCAAGCACTTTCAAAAGAACACGAAAGTCAAATCTAGTCTTCGGAGTTTGAGCCTCCGCAGTTCCGGGTAAGCCACGACTGAGCGAACTTCTCCGTGTCAGGAGTGTTGATAGCACAGACGGTTTCGCTATCAGGCCTGTCTTTCTGTCTTCATGTTGTCTAAGACTTTGTCCGCCCAGAGAGCTTACAGGCAGAGCTGGGAGAGAATGGTGGGCTACAGCCGCTCGTCTTGACAGATAAACAGGATTTTGTGTCTGGCAAGCCGAAGATTGTCAGCTCCAATCTCTTGAGAGAATTACAACCGGCAGTCAATGCCGGGACACTGGCTCGACAGAGAGAGCTTCAGACCCTGTGTATCGATGAGTGGGAGATGCCGACTCCTTCATCACGATAGCACTGCTATGGTTTATTCATGGCTGACAGTGCCACGGGTACGGTTCAAGGTTCCAAGAGCTCAGCGGCGAAATGGCCTCTCAGTAAACATGTCATAAAAAGACAGCATGTAAATGTCACCGGGTTTGTGTAAAAGCATAATAATTGTAGTTTGAATTGAAGAACGGCTGAGTGACAAGGCGTCTGAGCGAACGCCTCGTGATTTATGAGCTTTTTACATCATTTTCACCTCTCATCCAGAGATTGCCTCTTTATCTCTGGCTTTCCCTGCGCCGCCTCTGAGTCTGTATACCACAGTGGTAGCGGCAGAACAAAGGCTTTAATTGCATAACTAGCGTCAACATTTAACAAGTAGCATTCGCAGTCGGTGCTGTTCCCTCCCAGCTTGTGTGGGCCCGAGTCCAGCTTTTGACCTTTATGCTCTGAATGGAGCCCCGCAGGTCACATTGTTGTCTTTGTTAAATGTCAGCAGTCAGCGATGCCGGCAGTTTAAAGCATGTGGGCTGGATAAAAGCCACCTCTCTGCCACCGAGCACTTCAACCAGGTTGGTATTTCCCTTTTTGTATAAGGGGGCGGGTTCTCTGTGCTCCCTAAATCAATTGGAATGATTTGGCCGCGGGGCCCTTTGGCGTTGAGCAGCATTAGCCAGAGATAAGGGAGCCCAGACGTGACAAGCCATATTAACCAGCCAGCTCTCCTCCTGATTGGATCACTGCGGTGCTGCTCGCCTGCAGGGAGGGAGCCCAGCGTCTTAATTGAACAGTCTGCCTTTCTGTTGACAAGACTATAATTTCTACATATCACCGAGGAAAACACTTGTCTTGTTTTTCAGCCGAGGTTCTTATGAACGTTGGCTAATTTCTCTCGCGGAGACAAGTCTCAATCACATCAAGGTTTGGTTCATGATAATTTACTGGAAGGAGAGACTTGAGGTCGTGTAATAGAGGGAGGGGGGGAGGGGCAGTGGACAGGGTTAAGTGGATCAATGTCCATTTCTTTAGCCTACCCAAAGCAGATGTTAATCTAATTTAATGTCTGCAGGGGGGAGGGTGCACAAAATAGGGAATGAATTACATCAGATGTCAAGGGGAACACGACTAAATAATTCAGTTACCAAAGTGTGGAATGACATAAATCAGATTGTGAATAATAATAGCACAGAGGTTGGGCTGACACAAACGGTATCCTGCTAGTTAATACCCGTGTAAATCTGTATTAATTATTCACAAAAATATCTGCAGTCGGGTTTATTTCTGGGATTAGAGGTTCTAGGTTAAAGTCAGTGGTTTGCTACCCCTTTAAACATGCTTGTGACCCATTTAAACAAAGCAATGTCTACTTGTGACCCATCACTAGTTCACTGGATCAGTTGGTTATTAGCAGGTCAACCAAAGAGGTATTTTTTTGTCCCTGTTTTATTCGGATGATGTTTATGGTGCTTTCACACCTGTAGTTGGGTTCATTTGGTCCGACCCAAGGGGAAAAATGACACATTGTGCATTTTAGTTCTGGTCCAGTTCCTGTTCACACTGACTTTTTAGAAATGACCCAGAGGAGTAAACATGTTATACAGACAGACAGATAACTCGTTGATTGGACAGTTTTCGCGATTATCATCCTGCATCATCAGTTCATCATCAGGACCCACGTGGGGAAATCAAATTCTGATGACTGACAAGTTAAAGTAGCAGTAGGCAGTATATTTTTGGCATCATTGGGCAAAAATTCCATAATAACCTTTCAGCATATTGTAATTCAAGTGTTCTGAGAGATAACAAGACTTCTGCTCCTCATAATGGCTCTGTTTTCAGGCTTTAAAAAATCTAGCCCTTGACGGGAGACTTTGATCAATCACAGGTCATTTCATAGAGAGAGCGTTCCTATTGGCTGTGCTCCGGTCATGTGACAAAAACTTGGCGTTCCTTCAACAGATTTCACAATGGCTGCCGCATCACAAACTTTGTCATTTTACAGCTAAACAGTACATGATTCTGAAATCATTTGGGGAGAGAAATAGACATTACAGTAACAGAATACTGATTCACATTTGATCAGCGCTGCCTAGTTTGACCGTTTGGTCGGAGTTTTGCTGCTGGTTTTCTTCCGGTCTGTGAAATCCTGCAGAAGCGGTTAGGAGCACCGGAGGACACCAGAGGACAAAGAGGCACAGGATTTTTTTCAGATTACCTGTATTTCATGTTCTACTGTCAGGATATAGCGACCGTTTTATAAAAATAACTTTTTTTAATCATATTTGCTCCAATCTCGCGTACTTCAGCTTTAATGGAGCAATTTAAAATCCATTGGTGTCACAGAGAGCATACGAAGAAATAACTGGCATAATTTGTATTATTAGACTGCAAATCAACTGCACGTTATGAATAAAGACTAACAGCTAGAGACAGGACTGTACAAAAGCCCCTTTGCACGCTCCCAGATGACTGGTGAGAGCATCAGGGAGCGCACGGACATGCGCATGAGGCACTACAGTAATGATTCGGGGCTTATTACTGTGAGATCGCTGTCACACACTTTTTAATGGACTTAATAAAGCTCAACTTATTCAGTAATTCACAAGAAAAAATTCATATAATTTTGTGTTGCATTAATGTTTTTTTTCTGCTTTTCTATCCTGCTAAACATCTTTCAATCCCTCTGAGTGATGAAGTGCATTAACATTCTTTTACTTTGACTGTTTCTGCTAATAATTAATTGAATCATGACATTTACAACCCTTGTTCACAGTACAGTTTATCGGCTAATGAATCTCATTCACAATCCATTGGATTATGGTAAACAGATAACTGTGACATACTGAATTTCCATTTAATTGCCACTGATTACAGGTAAAACAATCAAGCAAGCCTAGTTAAGTTTCTCATCAAACACTGGAGTCAGGTCTGCTGTTGGAAGCGCTGTCGTCGTCCTGCTGCTGGCTCTTTATGTTGTTCTTTATATTTCACTCTTAAAATGACCCACTGAGCGTGTGTAACGTCAAACTGATCGAATGAGCTGTTCATACAAGAGCTGAGCTAACAGAACAAATATATGAGGGTACATTTATTTTAAAGCTGCTCTATTTTAAATAGTAATGGAAGGATCTGGAAGACACATCATTGTTTGTCATCCCACCCTTCACCAAGCTGTACTCACAATAGATGTATTCAAAGAAATCCTTGCTCTGTGGCTGTCACAGTCAGGAATGAAAGCTATCAGCAGC